>CAWUHX010000018.1:1004260-1604260 GCA_963922205.1 Romanomermis culicivorax | reverse complement strand
AAGTTTCCAAATTTGCTTTCACCCTGGATGCAAGGTCATACCGTGGCAATCTAAATCCTCATACAAAGTCGAACGATACAAGGCTAAAATTATCACCTGCAGGTGCTGATATTCGGTATTTTACGTCATTTTGATTCATTCAAACATCTAATCAAGGTTCAAAAAGCGGACAAAATTCCATCAACGTTGAGATCGTATTGTTTCCGGAATATCCAGAATCAAAAAATTCTTCAGATAACGTTAAATAAGATAAAGTTAATTTTCCACAATAAAATACGAACAATGCTAGATTTTCTTCGTCGGTCGTAGCTCAAACTGAAACTAAAAAGTTTTGGCCAACTTTGCATACAACACACACAGGCACACAATGCAATGTACACACAGCAAATATTTCAAGTTTTGAACTTTCGAAAATGTTGTTGTCACAGCCATTACTTTCACAAAGCAACCAGAAACAGTAAACTTATCTCCGAAAAAAAGGTTCAGATGAAATGCTGTTCAATGCTGGCCGAGTACGCATAACATCCGGAGCTTGTCTTGAATATATTTACCTGTCTGGAAAAGAGGTCCAACACTGAAAATACAGACTCGAATGTATGTTATTGTACGCATTTTATTCCCAATGTTTGTTCTACCTATGGCCTTGAAAATCAAGTGAAGCAAACCTGTCGCTAAGTATATATTCACATGACGACTCTGATCGTGAGAATGTTCATATATATATAAAAATATGGCAGTGATAGCAAGGTGAGTAGCATGAAAATTCACAGCGTAAATAGAAGGTTGAGGAGTCGAGATACAAAAAAAAAGTTGAGGGTAACAATCAGAATATTGGAGAAAGCAATTAAAGTTTTTAACCAATTCAACATATCTCCGAGGTACTTATAAAGTGTTACGAAAGATACTCAGACTTTGAACAAAAGAATTTTCGAAAAAATATATTCGTTTACTCGTTTTCTTTTTGTTTTCCCTATTTCAAGGTAAATTTGATTTATTCGTCACTTTTGCGACAATATTCAAACAATTTGCTAAAATACCGGCCTCGTAGCGTATAAACGTAAACAACAATAGAAGATGGAAAAATGACTACAATGCAATTTTTAGGACGATGCGACTGCCGCCAAGTGATACTAAATATTGGAATAAAAGTTTGATAACCCTTAGACAGAATAACTACACGTAGGGAAAATTTATTATTTGTACAATTTCCAAGGTCACAGACGAAAGTAACAACAATGAGCCGTGTAAAAAGTGCATTATGATTTTTGCATACTTTCGACTTTCCAGTCAGGAAATTGGAAAGGGATTAATCATATGACAAAACGTGAAAGAAAATATCATAATTTTGACTTGATATTTTGTGCGGCGCGAGTATCTAACCGCAAGGCTGCTCAGGAGCGCCCGGTTACACTAAACAACACTAACGTGGTTTTAAGCTCGAGCACGTGATTATTCCGATTTCCGACCACTCAATACTGAATTTCGAGATAACGACAAAACAACCGCGAATTTCGAACTCTTGATAAGCTCGATCTGTCGGAGTGCACTAAAACTTTTTCAATTTCGAGCTCGGGAATATTTAGTGTCGAAAAATTAAACTCATTTTTTGGTGCGGCCCTATTAGAATTTTCCTGCGCTAATGCAAATTTTAGTGACGTTAATTAAAAATTAGTATATCAAAGTAGTCATTAAGGGGTACAGTTATTTTAATTTTTTCTCCTTGACAGGCTATTTGGCTTTTGGGGTCAAAATTTTACAGGCCAATACGAATTTCAACAAGCCAAAACTAAAAAGTTTGTGAATAAATATGGTAGTAAAAAACCAATGTTTTTTTCAACAAATTTATTTAAAAATACTCTTCAAAATCACAGCAAAAGCCCACATAACAGATTAATCATTTTGAATACATTCTCAATGACACAGAATAATAAGGCTCACATATTAGATCAGTCGTTATTCAAATCAACCAGGGTTTTTTCGCACAGGACAGGTTGATCAGCAATTTGGGGAAAAACTTGGCAGCACAAATAAACTTTTACTTTCTCACTCTAAAATTCATATTTCATTCAGTTCTGACTTTTAGAGTTGAATTTCGCGAGTTTTGGGTGAGAAATCAAAAGCTACATTCAAGTAACTTGCTCGGCGCCTAACGCCGAAAAATTTTGATTTCAATGTCTCTAAAGCACATTTTTCTGCAACTACCGATGATCGATCGTGATCTTTTCACCATTTGGTTGGCAAAAGAGGTCAAACATTTTACCTCCATTTTGGATCTAATAAATCTGGAGCCAGTAATTTACCAATCACAATTATTTATCAAAGACGATTGTTTTCAAATGATAGGAGGCATAAAAAGGCGCGATAAGTATTTCACTTCGAACTTGAATATCTTCGACGCTCAGCATAGGAAGAAAATTTCAGATTTGATATTCTATAGCGTTGGAAAATGAATTATTTAAATATCTTTTTCCTGCATGAAGGCTCTATTTTTTCAGTGAATCCAATGTGTTTTCAGTCGGGGAAACTAGAATTTAAAAATTAGGTAGGTAAATAACAAAGAATATGGATAACTTCTTCAGACAGAAGAACCTCTGCCATTTTTCCATGTTGATGATGTTTAAATCCTTTTCCAAATGCAAAAAGTTATGTTCACGAAAGCCGTAAATTCTAAAGCACCGCAAAACGATTTTGTAAAAATGATCTAGAAAAATCTTGATTTTCTTCAAATACGTGAAAAAACAATACAAGGTCATTCATTCATCCATAACATGCTGGTTTTTTAAAACTATAAGCATAAGCCAGGCCGATATTTTCTAACCGCACAACAGAAATGATACTAAGAATCATAGGTGATTTGATTTTCGGTATTTTCCACTTCAAAACGCATAAAAATGTATCTCCGCACAGCAAACCCTATAGCCTAATCAAAAGGATGGTTAGGCTCCAATTTTTACAAGCCAAATTGGCTTGTGCCGATAAATTTTTAGGAGCCATGGCTCCTAATTGGCCTAAAAAACCCTTAATGGGTATGCCGTTGAAAAATTGTTCAAGTCTTATGCGGCACATTTTCATGTTCACTGAATACACTATACATGCATACAGGCATACATGTAATTGGGGGGGGGGGAAGTGCTATGGGAACCCCCCCCCCAGAAATCGTCGACCATATGGCTAGCCATTGGGCGATCCCCCCCCAGGATTTTCCAATCCTATGGCTAGCCATATGGTAGCCCTAGGGACCCCCATAGTTTTAGTCGGAAAAATACTGAAAAATGTCATTTTTTTCATGGAAATTGTCAAATTTTGAACAAAAAATCGTCAAAAACGTCAATTTTTTCGGCGCTTCGCGCCATAAGTACATATTTTATCATTTTTTAGACAAAAATTACTACTTTTTAAACCATTTTTCGGACATTTTTCATGAAAAAATCGAATTTTTTTTTCCTTCAGGGACCCCCCCCCTCCAAAATTTTGGGAATTACTGACCCCCGGCCCCAAAAAAGGGCTCCAACCCCCCCCCAGACCTCGGAGCTCCGTTACATGTATGCATACAGGCCTGTAGCCAGGAATTTTTTACGGCTGGGGCACACATTTTTTCACTCAATTCACCGTAAAATTGCTATTTCTGACTTGACTGCTACCTTTGCCTTTATTAACACTTCAAACATTTTTGGGAGCATGGCCCCTCAACCACCCTGCCTACAGGCCTGCATGCATACACGAAACGGGGCATCGAGGTCTGGGAGGGGGATCGGGAGACTTTTTTGAAGCCGGCGGTCACTGATTCCCCAAAAAAATTTAAAAAATGTAAAAAAGCCCTTGAAAATGTATTTTTGGGCGCGCAGCGTCGAGAAAATTGACATTTTTGACCGTTTTTTGTTCAAACACCTTTTTCAACAAAATATCGACTTTTTCCAGCATTTTTCCGACAAAAAGTATGGGGGTACCTATGACTACCATATGGCTAGCCACAGGATTGGAAAATCTCCGCCCAATGGCTAGCCATACGGCCGACGATTTCTGGGATGGATTCCTACAGCACTCCCCTCAATTACACGTATGTATACATGTACTAGGAGCCATAAGTGGTGGTTTTTAAAATTTTAGGAAAAATGAGAAACAGGGAGCTGCTCGGCGCCGGAAGTCCTAGCGTACATTCGTATAAGCTTTTATGAACGTCAACTATTTTTATGTATCATATGCTATACTGATGTTAGATTTGCAAAGAATTGGCACTGGTACATTAAAAAGACGTAGATAAGTGAAGTTCCAGCTTTTTATGCATTCAATTGTTATGCACTTTTATGCATTCAGCTTGGACTCAAGCCTGATGATTAGACGATCGCAAAAACGAGATATTTAAAGCAACCAAAAAAAGACAATGATGACGTCGCGATTGGCTGAACGTGAGAATTATTAGTTAATACTCGAGTTCGCGACAATCACCAGAATTAGTTAGTACAACTAGACCATACCTGCTCAAGTCAATCTCAAAAACAGGTGGCCGCGTACCATACCTGTAAGATCTCCAGTCGGTTAGGAAAGGGTACTCTCGTGAGAGCGATCCCCAAGTGAGCGATTCCTGAGAGAGCGAACTCTCAAGTGAGCGATTCTCAAGTGAGCGATTCTCAAGTATCTGAATTCCCGAGGGAGCGAATTCCCAATTGAGCGGTTCTCATGTGAGCGATTCCCAAGTGAGCGAATTACCAGTAGGACGACTCTCAAATGTGCGATCGAGAATGAAATAACACTTTCTTCATATTCTTATTTTTTATCTTATATTTTACTTTAAATATACTTCTTTTTTGTCACGTTTTCTGTGTGTGTTACGTATGTTTTTGTTTATTTATGTTTTTATGTGTTCATATATTGCCTCAGCTTTCATTCATTTTATTTTTTCTTGTCGTCTGAATTTTTCTTCTTTGCTCATGGAACAATATATTACATATCGTCATTTCTAATAATCATAGTCTTACTAAGCCCGATGTTGGGGGGTCTTTGTTTTTGTTTCGGTTTATGTTCGTGCTGTTCTTTCTTTATGTTATACTTTATATATATATACTTCTCTTATACTTTTCTACTATTAATATTCTCTACTTCTTCTGTTGTACTTTCCTTTCTATTTCGTTTTCTGTGTTTTGCTTAAGTGTTTGTTTAACTTGTTATGTTAAGGTGTTAAAGTATCTAATTTACATTTTATAAGATTCATATAGCATTGTTCGAGTAACGAGGCACCATTTTTTGCAAAAAATACATTAATTGGGGTAAAAAGATTAATAGCATTTTTCGGAGTAACGGGACAACGCAAGTAATCTTAGAAGCAATTAATTCGGATTCGGGTAGCTGAAAATCGTTCGGGTATCCAAGCCAACACGAAAAAGGCTTTTATCCATCTCTGCAATGTCGTTTCGAACCTACCTTGTAATTTTACAAGTTTATTCAATTTTATCAATTTGGATTGAATTAATTTCAACTAAATAAATCTAACTTTCAATTAGTAATCCTCAACGATTCGGAAACCGACGTCGGAACTCAGGCACGGGTGGTACTTCGGTAGAAACTCCGAGCGTTATGGACAATTCCTATCTCTCCTCCTACCGTTTTTCGCCTAGTTTTCCATTCATCGGATTAAGAAGTCATAATCGATCTGAGGTGAGCTTTAGCACCCACGGAAAGGATACCCTAACCAACCAACTTTCGGGGCTTGTTGGCACTCGATGAAAAACATTCACCAATATATATGAACAAATATGATCTTGATTTTGAGAAGAATATCTCTATTCAACACTACAAACAACATGATTTAGATGCTTTGAACATAAATGTTAGTGCGAAAAATTCCATTTCGAAAAATATGTGCTAAGATAGGAGCCAATTGTGACTTTTTCGGCGAACAAAACAAATTTTTTGCCGATGAGACTTGCACAAAATAACACTACGTCTGTGTAAAATTTTATGTCCATGTGATAAAAACGTGAGAAATTTCTGAAAACTTACTTCCACCTCCGTCTCCAACTCTTCTTCGCTCGTTTTTGCCGATTTTAGCGTGATTGTCTGCAATTTCGGTCATTAAATTTTTGTCCAGAACGATAATTCCAGTTTAGACAAAAACATAATCTCCGTAAAAATACCCGTTTTGATACACAATTGTCGAACAAACTTTCAAAAGAAATCGTCCTGAAATGAAAAGAACGAAAAAATTATTGATAGTTGTAGGATACGAATTTTCGATTGCTTGTCTGATTTCTAAAATTTAATTGCATGCTTTAAATTTGATTTTTGCATCTTAGCCAAATATAGAAAATGATTGAATTGACTGAAAAATTGAACCGTATTTAGGAGACAAATATTGAAAAGATTCATTTTCTAGCGTTCTATTATCGTTACATAATCAACACTTGATCGCTTTAGTGCACCTACATATGATGTTCTTTAATTTTTACGCTTTTTCAAAAATAATTAGGATTTAAACATTTTACTCATTTTATGTTAATACACTTTAGCGAACCCCAAAATTTCTTCAAGTTCTTTAACGCGTAAGGCTATACAGCATGAAGGTATACATAATGCACATGGATTATAAGAGTCACGCAGTCTGTTTTTCATTGATTTCATTCAACTGAAATTAGAATTCTTTGATCCAACTTTTGATGATATTATTTTTGGAAAACGTCATTTCTGCACATCTTCAATTCCAACTGTAAAAATCTTTAGGCGCTTGGCAGTGACAGATTTATTACCTTGATCTAAACACATTTTGGAAAATTAAAACTATGCTTTGTAGAGAATTCACTTCGCCGCTCATGACAAAATTGAGACAAATTCCAGAGTATTTCAATTCTTAAAGCACGATTTGGAGAATTTGAGGAAGCGTGAAGGAAAAATAAACTCAAAAACACATAGAGAGAATGACTGTAAGCATTTTTATGCGGAAAACGCGTTTCAAAAGCCGTGGGCCCGAATCACTCAGACAGAATTAGAGAAACGCTACCCGGTATCCGGGTACCCGCGGGTAAATTCGGGTAATTGATTGTATTAAAAAAATCAAAGTTTAGATACTGTTGAATGTTGTTCATGTAGAAAGGTGCAGAGTGCATACTGAACAATCGTTGTGTCCCTTTACTCCAAGCAAGGCCGTATTTAGGGGGGGCGAGGGGGGGCGGCCGCCACCCCCTTGGAACTTTGTCCAATGTCGATTTTGTGTCTATCACTGAGAAAAATCTCAAAATTTTCCGGCGCTTCGCGCCGGTCAATCAGTATAAAAGTCATTATTTTCTATCAGGCACGGCCATTAGCATATCTACTTCGACTTACTAGTTAAACTTCAACAGTTTCAATCAACTGAATTACCTGATCTCTTTTTTTATTAGTTAAAAGACAAAATGATGGGCATGTTTCTCACTGTGGAAAGACTTTTTTTGATTTCAAAACCGAAATGATGCATTGTGGTGAACTTCAGAAGGTCAAACCCTGAAAATTTGCCGGCGCTTCGCGCCGGTCCTGAGTATAATAGTCATTGTTCCCTATCAGGCGCGGCCATTAACATATCTACTTCCACTTTACTAGCTGACTTTCATCAGTTTCTTCAACTGATTCACTTCATCTCTTCTTTTACTAATTAAGAGCCAATATTTTGCTGATAATTGAGGTTTTTGATCACTTCTTAAAATTTTATTCCCTTACTTCGTTTGGAGTTTTCCATACATTTCGAAACGTGAGCCTTCGCAATTCGCATTGGAAACTGATAAAAACGTCATTTTAAGACAGTAAATTTAGAGCTCCTATCTAGTAAATTGTTGTGAACATTCATTTTCCAGCATTTTGGAACACAAAAATCCGAAAATTTTTTCGGCGCTGCGCGCCGAAATAAGAAAGCTATTACAATATATTAGTTAAATTCCAATTTATTATCATTGTCATGAAAAGATTAATTTTCCACCTTTTAGAATGTAAAAACCTAAAAATTTTCCCGGCGCTGGGCGCCGGAAATTTTTTTTGCTCTGTCCGTCCCCCCCCTAAAAAAATTCCTGGCTACGGCCCTGACTCCAAGACCCAAGTATCTCATTACCCCCAAGTGTCCGTTACTTCAAGAATGCCATAAATTTTTAAAATTGCAATAAGATTGAAATGATCTTTTGCAGCTAATCATCTTAAAAGTATTTCAATTTGCAAACTTGACTCTATGGTACAATAGCCCGTCTGAATTATTTTACGTTGCCTTTCTAAAACCTCCTCTGACAGGTACGTTTATTCAGACATCAAAGAAAGCACGTGTTCAAAAGTTGTTGCAGTTTTTCACCGAAAATTTTTTTATATAAAATGTCAAAAATCTTTCAACTCATAGTTAAAGTTTTTATTCGTAATTTAAATGGCCTGTAATGTACATGATACGGTAACCATATGTTATTCTCATTGGATCTATAGCTGAATTTAAAAATAATTTTTTGACAATTAGACATTTATTACAAAATCATCAAGAATTAATGACAAAATGCAGACTATTTGACCTTTTTAAAATAATTTTGTGAAAGTTTTCATTGCACAAAGTTCAATCATTTTTGCATCCCTTGGTTTCCCACAGACATTTACGCACTACATTATAGCCCACCCACTTCTCTTTGCATTGCGTCAAACCGTACGATTGTAGAGCACATCGTTCAAAAAATTTCGACAACGTTCGGAACCATACTCAAAAAATGTTTTTTCCAGTTTACAGAGTGATGTAAATATAGTTTGCAAGTGGCGTAAACACAGTATGCAACGCGATTCGAATGAAATAGAGGAAAACTAGCTTTTGATGATTTTTCTGATAAAATTGAGTCAATTTATATATTTTAGAGTGAGCAACCAAAAATTTATCGGTGAAACCCTAAATTTTCCCTAGGTTCCACGTTGCAAACTGGCCTGTGCAAAAAAACGTTGCTAGAAATTGACAATTTTCGTTCATTTAACACATTTTTCAAATGATTTCAATATCGGACGGAAGAAATTTCCATGTGCGGAAAAAATTTCGGGTCATTGCCGTACGGTGCGGATGAGGGCGTGCGGACCCTGCTAGGACGCAGGTTTTTTTGCACAGGCCAGGTTAAAATGTGCAAGTTGCTTGAAAATTTTAGTTGCACAGATGAATTATTAGTTGTGCACTCTAAAATCAATAAAATTGCTCAATTTAATCGGAAAACCCATCGTAGGCTTTTAGAAGCCAATTTTTCGAGTTTTGGAGAGAAAATGAAAATGTTGATATGAGTAGTCGGTGTGAAGCCCCGAAATTTTTTTTGGATTTTGATATTTTAGAACGCTGGAAAATGAATCTTTACAACTTTCCAACAGATGATTTAATTTTCCAGTAAATTCCATGAATTTTCAGTCGGGCAAATACAAATCCAAAAACCAGGCAGGCAACTAAGAAGTTGGATTCTTCAACCAGCAAGAATTTCTAATATTGTCGAACTGTTTTAATCGCATGGAAGTCAAAAAGGTTTTTGATAAATAACCGAGAAAAATCTTTCTTTTCCTCGAATTCGTCAAAAAACAATACAGAATCAAACATTTATCCATAATATTATGGTAATTAAAGGCTCTATAAAGCATTAGCTAGGATGACAATTTCTAACAGCGCACTAGAACGATATAAAAAATTATAAATGAACCAGGGTTTTCAGGCCAATTGACAACAGCCATGGCTACTAAAAATTCTGATTGGCTCCTAAAAATTTAGCGACACAGGCCACATTGGCTTATAAAAATTAGAGCTTAACCACCCTTTTGATTAGGTATTCCTGTGAGGAGATGCAATTTGAAATGGAGAATACCAAAAAATTTTCGGCGCTGCGAGCCGGATTTCAAATCATTGATGGATGATTCTTGGTATCATTTCTGTTGTGCGGTTAAAAATGCCGGCTTAGTATATCTTTGAAAAACCAGCATGTTATGGATGAATGTTTGACCTTGTATTGTTTTTTCCACGTAATTTGACGAAAATCAAGATTTTTTCTATAGATTATTTTTACAAAATCGTTTTGCGGCGCTTTAGAATTTTTGGCTTTGGTGAACAGAACTTTTTGCATTTGGAAAATGATTAAAATATCATCAGCATGGAAAAATGTCAGAGGTTCTTGCTCTCTGAAGAAGCCATCCAGATTCATTGTTGCTTGCCTAATTTTTGAATTTTAGTTTGCCCCACTGAAAACACTTTGAATTCAGGGAAAAAATAAACCCATCATGCTGGAAAAAGGTAATAAAAATGTTCATTTTCCAACGCTATAGAATATCATAATCTAAAATTTTCTTCATGTGCTATGCGCCAGTCCGAAATCGCGCTTTTTTGTTCTTTATATCATTTGAAAACAATCGCTTTTGATAAACAATTGTTACTGGCTCCAGATAATGGAGGTAAAATGTTTCACCTCTTCCACTAATCAAATGGTGAAAAGATCATGATCAATTATCGGCAGTTGCACAAGAATGTGCTGATAAAACGCATTTCCCAACGTTTTAGAGGCCTCGAAATCAAAATTTTTCGGCGCCATGCACCGAACAAGTTACTTTAGCCAGACTTTTGATTTCTAACTTAAAACTCAGGAAATTCAATTTTAAAGGTCAGGAGGTGAATGAAAAGTTTAGAGTGGGGAACTAAAAATTAATCTGCGCAACAAACTTTTTTCCCTATAAGTTACAGATCAACATGGCTTGTGCGAAAAAAATCTGACGATTGATTTGAATAATGACTGATCTAATATGTGAGCCTCATTTAATATGTGAGCCTTATCTGTGTGTGATTAAGAATGTATTCAAAATGATTGATCTGCTATATGTGGGCTTCTATCGTGATTTTGAAGAGTGTTTTCGACTGTATTTGTTGAAAAAAACATTGTTTTTCTACTAACCGATTTATTTACAAACTTCAGTTTTGGCTTGTTAAAATTCGTATTGGCCTGTAAAATTTTGGCGCTAGGAGCCAAATGGCCCGTCGAGGAAAAACGAAAAAAAACTAAAATGAACTGAAATCCGGCGCGAACGACTGAAACTTTCCAAAATTTTCGATTTTATAATCCATAAAAATGCATTTTCGTGCAGGAAAGCCTGTAACCTGATCAAAATGACAGTCTGTCTTCATGTAGCGCTGTGCAACTATTAGGGATGCAACGGGTAGTGAATTTCCATTTATTCGGCTTTGGGTATTGATCCTAAATTTACTCGGGTTTGGGTAATTCAGTAAACATAGGTGAACTTTTTTTTGTATTACAGCATTGCAGTATGCATACTTGTACATGGGTTGTCGATGCTTCTCAATTCTCATATAATAAAATATTTAAATTTGTCTTTCAAGCAATGTGCTAAACTTCATGGATGAATTCCATTGATTCATTTCTAGTTTTTTAGAATAAATGTCAAAAAATATTGTTACCTAATCTGTTGTTTGCCAAGTTTTTTAGATGCCAAGAAACTGCATCAGTTCGGTTTGGGATTTTTTGATCTAACTGATCAAAACAAAGCAAAATGCAAGACATGCTTAATGGAATTATCACGTCCAAGTGGTTCTGGAACTTCACTGCTTCGAAGTCGCTTAGAAAACAAACATCGTGAGTAGTATCAAGAATTCCAAGAAGAAATTCAAGAAAAATAAAAGAAAGGTATTTTCATGAATGAAAATGGTTATCTGACATAACATCATAGAAATTATGCTTTTAGATGCTACTGACAAAGAAAAATTGGAGAAGCTAAAAGTGGAACATAATAAGCAACAAAGAAGTGTAACTGATTGGCTAGAAACAGTAATCATTAATCAGAAGCTTTGTTTTGATTTTCAAACTGTCACAAATCACAATGGGGAACATTTTATAGGCTAAAAAATGGGCAGACAGTGACCCCCGGTCAAAAATGTGTGACAAGTATATTGAAGAAATGCTTGCTTTAGATGATTTGCCATTTAGTCATTCAAACGATATTGGATTTTCTCGATTGATAGGATGGGTAAAACTAATTTAAATGTTGATGAGAATACTGATCGATCCTTTCTAATTTTTTCGATATTTTATAAGCTATTCCATCATATCGATTAAAAAGTCGGACATTTTATTGTTCAAAAATTGAAAGTATTTACGAAGAATTGCGAAAAACTGTTCAAGAAAGACAATTTAAAGGAATGTGGACTGTCATTCACGACAGATGTTTGGTCAAATCTGACAGAATCATTGATAAGGTAATGTCGAAAAATGTCATACTGACACCAAGTATTGAAGTACTGTACTGACTGACCTACTCAAATTTAAGCCTTACAGTGCATGGAATAAATGAAAATTTTGAATGAGAAATGTATGTTTTAAATGCAATGCCGCTAGATGAGGAACGTCATACTGGTGCAAACTTGAGTGAAAAATTGACGAAAATGTTGAACGAATGGGAAATTGATAAGAAAGAAGTAATTAAATACCAAGTCATATACAAGTAGGGCATAATTAATCCGTCAACATTTAAGGTTCATGTTATCTTGCGAGATGGTGGATCAAATATCATAAAAGCAGCAGAATTGATGAATGTAAATAGCAGTCACTGTGCTACTCAATTGATCAATTTGATCATCCAAGATGGTAAGATTCAAATATGAGTTGATTAATAATTAAAAATCATACATTAAATTTAAGCTCTAAAAGCACAACAATTAGTTAAAAATGGGTTGGATATTTGCTGAAAAATTGTAGCTCATTTTCACAGAAGTGACCCTGCTCGCAAAAAACTGCAATCAGTTCAAAATCGATTAAAGCCAGATCAAACACCATTACGAGCAATACAGGCAGGCCCGTAGCCAGGGGGGATATATAGGGGATGCGGACCATGCGGCCGCATCCCCTATAGGAATCCAAATCAAAAAAATTTCATGTATGGTATACCTGCTTGTTTAGCTTTCAAAAACTCATTGTGTAAAAAAATCATTGTACTTAATACGACTTATTAACTTCTGAATTTAAAAACTTTTCCGCATCCCCTGAAAAAAATTCCTGGCTACGGGAATTTAAGCTACGGGCTACGGGAATTATAATTATACAGGTATTATAATTCAGATCAGCATTTAATAGAGCTTTAAATAATAACTCAATATTTTTACATTATAGGAATCTCCGACCTGTTGGAATTCATCATTAGACATCTTGCAGCAGTTACTCGGACTCGAAGAACCATTAGGCGTTTATATGATGGAAGAATCATTAGATTGGACGGTGCCACAATGGTCAATAATTGAAAAATTGATCACGTCTCTGCAGCCTTTCAAAGATGCTACTAATAAAGTATTTCTATCATGATGAATTTAACCAGTAAACTGAGAAAGTTGTTAAATTTAAGCTTAGCTGCGAAAAGTCTTCAATGGCAGACGTTTTATTTTGCTACCAGTGGTTGCAAAAAATGCCCGACAAATCAAACAGTCAAGATGAACCGAAAATTGGCACTTTTGTTGACAGGATTCGTGAAGGTATGGAGAAACGATTTGGGGACATAGAAGAGAATGAGTAAGAAAAAATTACAGTAGATTGAATAGTTGAGCACAAGTTTAAAGGAGTGATGTCATTTCAGAATGCATATTGTCGCAACATTCCTTGATCCACGTTACAAGAGTAAATTTTTTTCCAAAAATGCAGGTGTTCAAGTTTCCTATAAACCCGAAAAAATTGTCAAAACTATTTGGGTTTGGTTCGGCTTCGGGTATCTGAGAAGGGTTTTATTCGGGTTCGGTTGGGGTTCGGGTAGCTGAAAATAGCTTGTGTACCCGATATTCGGGTTCGTGTACCCGTTGCATCCCTAGCAACTATACCACTGCTTTTTTCCACATCTGAACAAAAAAAATCTGGAATGTGGAAAGCATTTTTTGGAGTCTTTCCACAAATGTGGAAAAAAATTTGCGGTCTTCATATTGAAAAGATGCATTTTGGCGCGTTTTAGGAGGTCCAAATCTCAAAATCTTCCGGCGCTTTGCACCGGTTATAACTTTAATAATCATTATTATTTATTACCAATTCAGGCGCGACTTTTACAAGCATGTCTACCCTGACTTACCATTTAATCTTTTATGGTTTTCATAATCTTAAACGTATATTATTTCATGTTTAATTGGCATTCTTCAATATTAAATCTCTATATTTATAATGAAGATCCGCATTTTTTCGTGGATACATTTTTTGAAAGATCAACACGTCAACTTTCTGAACTTTTTGAAGCGTTTGTTTGTTCTTTTCTTAACGTAAATTGAATTCAAAAGCTTGGTGAAAGTATTTTTGGGGAATTCCTACGCTTCTGACTCATACATTTTCGGCCAAATTCGTGAAAGGTTACAAACAAAATAATGATTTTAAAATTTTTCGAATGATAAATTTCTGGAAATTACGATTTATGGACACAAAATCAAAATCTAATTTTTGGGATATAATTTTAAAGAATGATTATCAGAATGCTTTAAAAAGCTCAAAAACACTTAAATAAAGCATTTATGAGCATTTTCAAGCGAAAAAAACGAGTATTTTAAGACGAAAACTTGTCGTCAAAAAAATTTCCACATGTGGAAAAAAAATTTGAAAGAAGTTAGTGGAAAAAAACCGTGGCAACTACATGGCAGGAAAAATTTGGTTGCACTGCCCGAAATTTGATTTCTGTATGCAGAAAAAACCCTTCTAGGAATTTAATATTAAAGATTAACCAGAGATGAGATATTCTAAATGTTAATTACCAAGTGAAGTATAGACACGCTAACGGTCGCGCCCGCGTGAGATGGATTAGTGTTTTTTGCCAAAACCAGTGTTTTTTTGTTAAAAACTTTTTGCTCCATTTGAGGAAAAACCCCAAAACTTTTTTCATCACGAGAAAAAAATCAATTTTTTTAGTTTCCTTGCTTAAAATGCTCAAAATTATTTCTGATGTGATTTTTGAACGTTTCTCATTAACTTGCATCTTAATCCTTCAACAAACCGATGTCTTTTTTCAAAAAGTTTCGAGCTATGACCTGCTTGTGAATAAATATTTAAGTAACTTTACATGAACCGAGCAAGAGAATAATTCAACAGCATCTGAACAGCTGACAAACTTACACAAATGTATGAATTTGATCACAGGGCTTTTTCCCCGCAAAGGCCAGGTTTTAATGTGCATCTTGGGAATAAATTTTGGTTGCACAGATACATTTTTGGCTGTTCCCTCTAAAATCAATAAATTTGCTTCATTTCACGGGAAAACGACCAAAAGCTAGTTTTCTTGTATTTCATTCGATTCGCGTTGGTTTTAGGCTTTTAAAAGCAAATTTTCTGAGTTTTGACGAGAAAATGAAAAGATTAGTTTGGTATGAGTAACCTGTTCGGTGCTTAGCGCCGAAAATTTTTCTGAAATTTTGATTATCTAACGCTGGAAAATCAACCTTTTCAACTTTTATTTTCTAGACAGAGGTTTAATTTTTTAGTGAATTCAATGAATTTTCAGCCGGGCAGACTACAATTCGAAAACTAGGAAAGCAACCAGGAATTTTGATTCTTCAAAAAGCAAGAATTTCCACTTGGACTCAAAATGTTTTGATCACACAAATGTCACAAACTTTTCAAAGATCGCAAAAAGATTTTGGGACAATAACCGAGAAAAATCCGTCAAATTTCCGAAAGAATGACACATGATCAAACATTTATCCATAATATCTCGATAATTTAAAGCTATAAGCTTTAGCTATAATGACATTTGCTAACCGCGCATTAGAATAAAACAGAAAAATTATTGAATAATTAAAAATTTAAAATTAAATTAATTAATGAATTTAAATTAGATTAAATTTAAAATTAAAATGAAAATTTCAACAGTTTTCAATTTTACAATGCGTTGAATGCACCTCCGAACAGGAAACCATCAAAAAGTTTTTCCCAAGTACAAAAACATTTTCCTCAATTTCAAAAAAATTGTTCAAAAATGGTCGATTGAGGAAAAAAACTGTGGCCAAAACATGGTTTTTGGCACAAAAAATTTTAAGCGTTTGTGCCAATTGGCACAAGTTTTTTGAATATGTAAGGCTGAATTTCCCTGATTTTGGTAATTTTAGGGGCTGAAAACGCAAAATTTTTCGGCGCTTCGCGCCGAGTCTTATAAGTATAATGTTAAGTACTTGGATTTGCCTCGAATGCGAGCGAATGCCATGCAAATAGTATATTTGTATTATCAGAACAGAGTTTAAGATTGTCAATGACTGGTGAGAGAATAGAAATTAACGGAATTTTTTTACAAGTCCGTTCCCTTCCAAATTATGGTCCAAACTGGCATTTTTGGACTCCTCAAGATGTCAGCTATCCAGATCAGTTCGAAAATCCAGGCGCTCATGGCATTCAGGAACTTATTTGCATATAATCTGCACACATCCCGCATAGTCCTTGTCACTAGAGCTTCACACCGGGTACCCGAATTACCCGGGTATACCCGGGTACAAAATGAAAACCATTACCCGGGTACGCGGGTAATTCGGGTACCCGTTTTGTATCACGTATAATGTGTAGACTTGAGAGTAGAGGTGTATGCATAGTTTTTTAGCCTTTTACAAGCCATGGCTTGTTGGACTGGCAAAATGGCTTGTAGAATTTTAGTTCAACAAGCAAAAATGGCATGTCAGAATTTTTTGAGTCATGTGTTTGATCATATCGGATACAGAAAAAATGCATTTTGGTGCATTTTAGAAGGTCATAATCTCAAAATTTTCCTTAAGCTTAACTTAAATAAGCATTATTATTTATTTCCTAGCTCAGGCGCTGCTTCTAACATGTCTACCTTCATTTATCATTTAATCTTTAATAGTTTTAATCATCTTAAACGTATTATCTCATGTTTTAATTGGTAATCTTCAATATTTCATCTTGATATTTAATGAAGATTCACATTTTTCCCTTGACACATTTTTTGAGAAAGATCAATACGTCAAGTCTGTAAACTTTATGAAGTGATTATTCCTTTCTCAACGTAAAATCAATCCAAAAGCTTCATGGAAGTAGTTTTCGGAAACTTCTACTTTTCTTGCTCATATCTATTTGGCCAAGTTCATTAGAGTGTGTGAATAAATTGATGATTTTAAAATTTTTCAAACATGAAATTCGAGAAATTACGACCTTTGAACAGAAAATTCGAAACTAATTCTTCAAACAAGTGGTTGGAAAATTGATTTTCCAGTATCGCAGAATGTCAATTCAATACCCAAAAAAATTTCCGGCGTTTCAGGCAGGAAAGATTAATAGCTTTTTTGGGCTCTCACTTGTCATCATAGACGACTTAACCGTCGATTTCTCATGTAATTCGAAGTCATTATGTTCTTGGATAGTTTGCTGGAAAATTTTTCCCACAATGCTTGTAGATTAGACTTCGATCAAACTCAAAAATTTCAAATGTTTCCTGAATTTTAATGGATTAACGGCTCTAAAATGTTATTGAATAAATGTTGAATGACATCTCTTTTTTGACCGATTGCCGTGATGCTCAATATATACATTTCTTTAAAAAATAACCTAGCATTGGAATTTATTCACGTATACTGATATTATAAAATTGGCTTGCAAAAATTTGGAATGGCTTGTAAAATTTAAGGTCAACAAGTCACTTGGCTTGTGACTCGTAGGTCAAAAAAACCCTGGAGGTATGCAAATTTTGCTTTGTCTCGTCAATAATATTGAGCTATCGTGATGTGATGTGTAGTATTTTGCAGCGTAGGTGCGTCGATGATGTGTATCAATCATCATCTCTAGCACTATATTCGCAATATACCTACCTATGCAGCCTATTGTATACAACAACACAACCAGTGTTTCAACACAAGTGTTGAAAAATATTATGTAGTAGGGACTACGGAGTGTGTGTAATGCATCATTCTATTTTCACAGTGTATCTGTCTAATATTATATATGTACATTAACATTACAACTCATTTTAACATGTACCCGGGTATACTCAGGTAATTCGGGTACCCGGGTAATGAATAGACGGGTACCCGGGTACGAAATTTTTGTCGTGTGAAGCTCTACTTGTCACCACAGAAAAATCCTACCTACTTCAAGAATCGAATCTGGTCCACCAGCCTATAGACTTAGTGCGTCTACGACTACACAATTTCACCAGAAAGTATAAACACTATATTCCTTCAAGACCCTTGATACTATTTTAACTAACTACTTCATCTGGAAGAGCCTCAACAGCGGTGCGCCCTTGGGGCGCAGCTGCTGTACCCTAAGTCTAAGCCTAAGAAAAATTTTAAAGGAAAAATAAATGTTCAAACACTAGTTACAGAATTCCATGCTCAAAATTAACCGACAACTTACATATATACAATAATTAGGTTGGAGGCCGGGAACCGACTTATAAAATTTATCCAAATTGACATTGTTGGCACAATTTATCAACAAAAAATTTACACGACGCGACTTATAGACATCATTAATTTAATCCTTATAACCGTTTTTGGGAAGAAATCCGTAGGCGAAAATCGAAGAACTTCCTGCTAAATTCTGTAAAGATATCTGACTTCTCGCAGCATTCTATTTCATTACAAATATTATAAACCGTTTTCTCGATCAGTTTTTCTCATCTCACTGACATGGTTAGATAAAATAGAGTAGGCAGGCACGATTTTTATGCAAATTAGAGCGGTGAATCCGTAGTGTTTAATAGGAATGGGCCGGATCGACTTTTTTGGTGACAGCGGATCCGGATCTAGGAAAGTTTGGTTCAGCGGATCCAGATCCAAAAAAATTTGGTTCAGCGGATCCGAATCTTGAGGAACAGATTCGAGCGGATCCGGATCTTTCAATAAGTATGTACTATGTCTAATTTGTCTAAAATTCAGTTAAATGAATTTATATTCATTGGTGTCAATAGATTAATACACAATTAATGATTGAGGTGTTCGTTTATTGAAATACTTCACATGTACTAATCGATAATTTTCATTCATTAAACTGTATTCATGTTTAGATTAATATTGGCTTCATCAGAAAAAAAATGAATAGAAATGGAAACTTTTTTCAGAAATTATGGATTTAAGTTTTTCTTTCACTAGCAGAGTGTGGGACTACTTCACCGTGTCCCCAGATGATGAAGAAAAGGCAAAAGGCAATAAATGCAGAATACAGTTATCCAGAAAAGGTTGTGCTACTGGATGTCAGAGAAAACACTTGGAGAGGAAACATTTGGCAATTACGAGTATAAGCTACGAGTATAAGCAGTTTGCGGCTAAATAAAAAGAGGATAATGAAAATAGAAGTAATTGTGGAACAAATTGCTACTATTATAGTCATGCTAAAGAATTAATTTTTGTGTTTTCTTCAAAGATAGCCAAAAAATGAACCTAGCAACTCAAAAACCAAATTAGAGCATGAACTTAAATCTCCAACGTCTCTGGACAATTGCTTCATGCAGAAAGTAAACTTAAATTAGCACCAGCGAAAAGTGTCCCTATGAACAGCTATTCAGTGGTAGTGGAAAATTTATTATCCTACCAAAAATCGTTTGAAGGGTGATACTGTTGAAAAATTACTGTTTCTTAAGTATAATTTTGCTACCATTGCAGTGTTTTTTTTGTACAAGCCTCTTTGTACCTGTACAAAGACCGAAAAAAGTCTTTGTACGAAGAAAATTTTTTTGTACACTGAAAAAAACCATGATCTTTTATGTATTTTCGCACAAAGTTTCTTCCTAATAGGACTCGAGTTCCCGTCCTTCATAATCATCTTACAAATTAAGAAAATATACTCATGACTTTCATAGATCTGAAAAACCTCAAGTTAAACCCGAAATTTTTGAAAATTAGTTCCGTGATGCTTCTCAATTCAAACTCAGCTTCATGTTTAAAATTACAGTTGCAAGAAAGTTGGAAAAATAGATTTTGACGTTCTGAAATGGACCAAAATTCGCCTTTTCCATACAGGAGGACCACCAACATTTGCTCCCTTTACCGGAAATTTTTTCTCCAGAAAGCACGATTTGTAGAAAAATAGTATTGCAGAGAATTATAAAATCCGGCGCGGAGCGCCGGAAAATTTTTGGTGTTTTCTAATACTGCAAAATTTTATGCGAATAATAATGAATAAGGATCCGATTATGACCATACCTGTACTTGGGAGGTTGGGGGGGGGGACCCCCCAACTTGGCCAACCCAGTACCCAAAATCATTTACCCCCCCCCCAACCCCTCCCCAGTTGGGAAAAAATTAAAAAAATTTGCCAAAAAGTGTATGTTTTTTGGCCTTTTTTGGGAGAAATTTCGACTTTTTTCTACCCCCCCCCCCCCAACTGGTCGGAGGTCTTACAGGTATGATTATGACCGGATCTTAATCAGTGACAACAGCGGATCCGGATCCGGATCTTACAAAATTTGGTTCAACGGATCCGGATCCAAAAAAATCTGGTTTAGCGGATCCGGATCCTAAAATTTAGGCGGATATCCGCGGATCCGGATACCCGGCCCACCCCTAGTGTTTAAGTAGTCCTATATTTTTATCAAAATTTTGGCTTAAAAATTTTTCAAAGGTTTTCAGTATGTTATCGAGGTGAAAAATTTTTTTGTGCCATTGGCACAAATTTTTTGACCCTTTGTGCCAATTGGCACAAATGTCCGTGCACAAAAAACACTGAGGTGAGGTCTGAGCTGGATTATAGCAAACAATGATAAGCATCATAATCATTACCGGCGCAAAGCATAGAAAATTTTTTAGGAACTTTACCATCAATTATCGAATTTAAACAAAACTCCAAGCAAATTTCAGACTTGAAAAAGCCCCGCATTTCGGCGAAAAATCCCACGGCTGACAACATTGCAGCCACCGTTTTTTTTTCCTCAAATGGGGTCTTTTGAGGAAAAAAATTTTGGGTATGATTCTCGTTGTGGAAAAAATTTTGGGGAATTCAAAACTGAAAAGATGCGTTTTGGTGGACTGGACTTAAAAGGGTCAAAATCTCAAAATTTTCCGGCGCTTCGCGCCGGTCATGGGTATTATCTTGACTATTTTCTATCAGGCGCGGCCATTAGCATATCTGCTCCAACTTACTATTTAATGCTTCACAGTTTCTATCAATCAAGTTAGCTCGTTTCATTTTCTAATCGTTAGCAGCCAATTATGTCGCCCAAAATTGAGATTTCACATCAATTCTCTCAATTTTTTCTCTCGATGCTTGAATTTTTTTCAACGTTCGCAACCTGAACTTTTGCGTTTATTGAAGATGGAAATTGAAGACATCATTCTAGACTGCGATTTTAGAACTTCTGCTCATGAATATCTGTTGGAGAGATTTATTTTCCGGTGTTTTGGAATATATAAACCCGGAAATTTTTCCGGCGCATTGCGCCGGAGTTTGAGACAAATTACACTTCATCAGTTTGATTTTAATTCATTTCTCAACGTTGTGAAGGTTCATTTTCCAGAGTTTTAGAAAGTGAAAATCCAAAAATTTTTCCAGCGCTCGGCGCCGGACCAAGAACTAAATAAAATTAGATGAATCTAATCGGAACCACAGAAATGTTAAAAGCGGATTTAGTCCTGAGAACTCTATCGTTGACATGCTTCACCCGTTCCTGTAGAACACCAATATATTCTTCATATGAGCTCATATTGACTAACATAACCAGAATTTTCTCAATTTTTTCCTCATTTTTGCAGGTTTCTGACTCCAAATAAGACAAAATGCTTGGATATACTCCGAAAATGCATAAAAAATCATCCGTAGTCACATTATAAACGTTTTTAAAAATGAGGAAAATTTTGGGAAAATGAGGAAATAAATTTTGGGTCCGGTTCTCATGTGGAAAAAATCTTCGGAGAAAAAAAACGGTGATTGCAGCCCTGCGGATGTTGGTCGAACAGGTGGAACGGCGCATCGGGCATCACGTAACGAAAAATCGATACAAGCCATTTACTGTATATTTATGGATTCGCAAGTACATATCAAATTCACATATTGATCGAGCGATATCTATGTTCACTATACCAAAAAGTATCTTGACTTTTAACGTCGTACGTGCAGTCTCAATCATTGACAGGCGTAAATCATAGTCTTTTGGAACGGTATCACTCCTAAAGAGCGGAATTCATAAGAAGAACGAAATTCAAAAGAGCGAAACCCGAAATGACCATTCTCAAAAGAGCGAATCTCAGATGAACAAATAATCAAAAGAACGATTCTCAAAAGAGCAAACACTAAAAAGGGTGAACCTCAAAAGAGCGAAATATATCTAAACTAGTTTATTAGAAAATGCCCCGATGGGGCAGAAAAAAGGAGAATATACTTGCTTCGACAGTTGCCATGGTAGAAAAAGATGTGGACTAGATTTTTGAGAACTTGGGTCAAAGTTGAAAAAAATTCACTTCCTTTATATTGGATTTTCATTCTTTCTCAAAAAACTTGTCTATGTCTGTGAAAAAGTATATTCTGCAGCATCCTGCATTTTGTCCTTCAACTGGCATCAACTACAGTAAAATTTTTCTATATGAAAAATATATGCACCTGACTTCAAGTGTAAAGAAATAGTAAACCGGTAGCATTCTAACTCCCGACCAATTCAAAACTCCTGCCTTTCACACTAGCTGAAAAATAGTGAGGGAGGCATATTATAGTCATTTTCAGAACTACAAAGGAACCTGAGGTTCGTTGCACTAACCCAACATGAGGATAATCTGAACATCGGGATTAAATTGATGATCCTGAGTTTAAGCTATTCACAATGTCCAAATTATTTTCTTCCAATGCACAAATCATATTCACTTCAGGATTAACTAAAACTGAGGTTTGAGTTCGGGTTTGAGAATTTCAGAAATTTTTATATTTATTTGCTTTAGAGATAAGAAAATTGTGCAAAAATTTTAGTGCAACCTGACAGCTCGAGCTGGGGATAATCTCGATGTTGAGCTCGTTATCATCCGGATGATATCCAAATTATACCGAACTTGAGATCAAACCGAGTGGCCTTTTTGTTCGAGATTACCTTGAGCCTGAGCTCAGACCCCTTCAGTGCAATTGGGATTTGGTTACAGTCATCGGGCACCGATCGGTAAATGGGATTCAGCCATGCATATATTAGGGGTGTGCGCCAAATCCCATATCTGGTTCTCCCCGACTCTAATTAGAGTGACAAAGATGGGTGAAATTGCTTCCCATGTGCAATCCCGCAAAAAGCACTCTTTCTGCAAATTTCAGTTTAAATCCAGAAACTGTGAATGATGCTATTTTGTTCAATAGTTAAATAGAAGAGAATAAATTTGTTTGTAGCTTGTAATCATTAGAACTTACGGAGTGAATTCTATATGATATGTTATGTAAAATGAGTAAATGAAACGTATCTGGCACAATCGATTTAGTTCTTAGAAAACTTTGTGCTGTATCTCTTTTTTCTAAAAAAGTTGAATCAGATTTTATGTGCCACTTTCTCTCAGTTGATTCCTTTTGTTGACACCCAATTCAGTAAAAATGTTTAACACAGTTGGAAGCAAGCTTGTGGGGGAGGGGACATGGGGGTATAAACTTCCACAAGGGTTTTGAAACTGGAAAATTTGTTATGCAAAAAATTTGTTGGTCAATTTTTTTTTGAATTTTTTGTCTCACAAAATGCTGAAACACTAAGGTCCACGTCTGTACCCTCCTAAAAATTTCAGAGATGCACATGTTTGGTTGGAAAGTGTGTTGATGCACTCAGCTGCAGAATATACTTTTTCACAGACATAGACAATTTTTTTGAGAAAGAATGAAAATCCAAAACAAAGGAAGTGAATTTTTTCCAACTTTGACCCAAGTTCTCAAAAATCTAGTCCACTTCTTTTTCTACCATGGCAACTGTCGAAGCAAGTATATTCTCCTTTTTTCTGCCCCATCGGGGCATTTTTTAATAAACTAGTTCACCTCTTTTTAGTGGGCCTCAACCATGCACGAAAATCTTCATAGAAGCACATTAAAGTTTTAAATTTGGTCATCTTCACGTCAAAAAACAATAAAAAACCATCTTCAAGCTACGAATTCTCACTTCCGGCAAAAGTAAAAGATGTGTAAACTGCATAGTACTTAAAAAACATTGTAAACAGACTGAAAAATGATCACACCTATTGAATTCCTCATGGTCTAGAATCCTTCAACCCAAAAAATCGCAGAAATACCTTTGTTTAGACTCGATATGAAATAGTGTGTAAAGTGATCACATTTATTAAGTTCTCAGTGATCGAAAACCCCTCCCAAAGAAAATTTTCTTGCGTAAAGTGATCGCATTCAATTCCCAATGGTCGAAAACCCCTTCCACCAAAAAATTACGAAAATAGGCTTGGTTAAATCCGGAATAATTTTTTTGTGTAAAGTGACGCATCCATTGAATTCCCTGCAGTCGAAAACCCCTTCCATAGAAAATCACAAAAATATGCTTGTTTACACCCCAGATAAATTTTTGTATAAAATGATGTATCCATTGAATTTTCCGCAGTCGAAAACAACTTCCACAAAAAATAACGAAAATACATTTGTTTACACCCGGAATAGTTTAATATGTTTACATCAAGGATAGTTCTTTTATGTAAGATGATCATTCATCAAATTCCCCGTGGTCGAAAACCCCTTCCACTGAAAAATCACCAAAATACACTTGTTTACTCACGGGATAATTTTTCGTGTAAAGTGATCACATTTATTGAATTCATCGTGGTCGAAAACCCCTTCGAGCAAAAAATCACGAAAATACGTTTGTTCACACATTGGATAATTTTTTGTGTAAAGTGACCACATCTATTGAATCCCCGCGGTCGAAAACTACCTCCACTGAAAAATCACGGAAATACGCTTGTTTACACCCGGGATAATTTTTGGTGTAAAGTGATCACATTCACTAAATTCCTCGTGGTCGAAAATCCCCTCCACAAGAAAATTACGGCAGTACGCTTGTTTACACCGTGGATAATTTTTTTGTTTAAAGTGAGGACGTCTATTGAATTCCCCACGGTCAAAAACTCCCTCCACTGAAAAATCACAGAAATACGCGTGTTTACACCCAGGATAATTTTTCGTGTAAAGTGACCTCGTCCATCAAATTCCCAATGGTCGAAAACCCCTGCAGTCCAAAAATCGCAATAAGGCTACAGGTTTATTTGAAACTGCAAAAAAATTAGTAGTGCATAATGCTGCAAAAAATTAATTTTTTGAACCCATAAGTATTATATAACAAAATTGGGGAATTTGGCGTTTTCCGGGACTTTGGACAACCATATAATTGAATTGAGGCCATATTTCAAAAAAAGAAAAATTCGCATTTGAGATTACACCCCCAAGATGCTTAGGCCTAAGTATGGAGGTTGGATATGGCACACCGATTGCTGGGCATGGTGGAACTGGAGGGCCTTAAAAAGTGCGTTTTTTACCTGTTTTTGGGGCCCCACCGAGCACCACTTGCAGATAGAGGCGAAATGACAAAAGGCACCCCGTAGTTTGCTTCTATGCCCGATATTATGCAAAAAACCCGAAGGTTCTAGCTCTTACCGTTTTGGCTCTAGAGGGGGGACATGAAATTTGAGGGCCAAGTATATTATAGGTTGATGCTGTCGCGCCACCTATGATTATTGTGTCATGTTATATAATAAACAAAAAATTCGATAAAATTTTTTTACCAAGATTGAAACTGTTTGCTTTGTAATTTTTTATTAAAAGTTGGGAAGGATTATTCTCAAATTGTTGTTCATATACAGAGACAACATCAGTTCCCGAAATTCGATCGTTTGTTGTCATTCACTAGACGATGACTTAGTTCCTTAAAATTTTCTTTTATCTCTCTTCTTCTTCTGCTTATATCAACTTGCTTTTCCCTTTGTTGGTTTGTTGCACGATCTATGTTTCTTATCCTGAAAGTTCAACAAATATGAAGTCACAATCGTCATGTCACATTAAACAGAGGTGGAGCCATGTCACATTAACTGAATTGGTGATCACTCACATTGATGGGAAACCCCATACCATATTCCATAGGAAATACGGCCATAACACTGTAGGTGACATGCTGTGACCCCTTGGGGTGGCTCCTTTATATTTCTCTGTTTCGGGAACCTAACCCAGCTGGTACTACCACAGGTAAACCCATGGTGTACCTCAGCCTTGTCCTAGGGTTATGCTGTAGAATAATGGACAACGCGGCCGGGTCAGGGGTGCCAATCCCTAGTCCTCACTCACCGGAATGAGGAACGGTGCCATTCCAGGAATGGCGTATTGTAGGGGACCCGATTGTTAACCTAAATCCCCTTATTGGCCCTGACCTTAAGGGTCTGAGGGCTTTCTTAACTGAGGGTACTTCGGGGGGAAAACTAGCTTAGGGGAGACTCCCACAAATATACCCTCAACACTAATAACCCCGGAGAAGACTCACTAATCCTCTTCTTAACCTACTCGGCGCTGGGCGACGGGTTGTGGGGTCGAAACAGGGTCCTATGGATGGCAATGTACGGGAACGGGAATCTGAGCGATTCAGCGTAGGGTAATGCGACGGCTGATCGACAGGGGGGGGTGATGAACGTTTCCTCGGCGAGGGTGATGGGGTTCTACGATAAACGGCGATGGGGACAGGTTCCTACGGTCGGGTTACTGTAGCGGTAATGTATAAGGAGGCCGGAGGCAGAAATATGCAAATTTTATTCGACGAGCGGCGAAGGCAGTTGACAATATAAAAATATAATAAAAGGCGATGACGGCAAATGCGGACGCAACTATAAAAACGAAACACCAGTTAGGCCCAATAATGAGTGACAAAAAGACGAAACATGCCCTTTTAAAGGGCTCCATAAACTACAGTATGCCTTGGGCGGAGTTAACATTCCCCAAGCTAACTTCTGCAGCAGAAATCGTTGCAGAAGATGCCTATGGTCACATAGGCATTTTCCAGTTCACAACGTTAAGCATTGGGGCGAGTTTTCACTCTCCATGCTTAACATAGGAACGTCACTAGTGAGAATTTCAAACTAGTCATTTCACGTTGCGAAACGTCGCTAGTTTTTACTGATAAGAGGTGCACGTTGTGCTCCAATTACAGCCATGAGCTCAGAGAGCTTATCTCTAACGGAAATTCTTGACTAGCGGGCACATACCGTAGTCTACGTGTATAACAAAATAATAATTCGAAACGGAAATAAAATGTGCGCAAAAGCAACAGAAATAGAACATGAAAAGTACACGCATAAATTGCATGTAAAAATTATAAAAAGGAAACGCAAAATTGATGCAAATTACTGTAACACAAAATGTAACGAAAAACATAATGAAAAATTGTGATGTGAATCACGTGACGTTCGACCAAATCCGTTGGCACGTGACACAGCGGTCCTTGGAAAAAGGGCGTCCTCGTCCTTGTGCACATGTCCGTGAAAGTCAAACGTTCCGGTGATGGTGACGGCGGTCGGTCGATGGTCCAGTGGTTTTTTGGTGCTTTTTGGCTTGTGGAATTATGTCAATGGTGCCTGGATTTGCTCACCTCGATTGGAGATGCCTGGAGTTGCTGACGTCAGTTGATCCCTTCGGTGAAGTTGCCAATTGTCGATTTATTTGTGAAATCTGAAATGAGACTAAAAGAAAAATTTTAAGGGGGAGATATAGGCTATCGCACGGATGCACCTGTGATATGAGGCAATACCCTAGTTCAGATGCATTGATCGCTGCTCGTTCTCTTCTTTACAGTGCTATTCCAGCATGGAACAGGAGTGGGTATTCTGTGGGGGGCACGGCGGTCCTTCCGAAAAGGACGACCCCGTCCGTACGTAAAGAAGAGAAGAGCCTTTTGATTACGGGTTGGAGACCTCTGCATAAAGATGTGGGTCAATGAGATCTTGTGTGAAATCTCAGTTTGTTGACGGAATCAACAAAGGTGCCGTCTCGATGACCTGCGAAGTAGAAGGTATTTCCTCTGCTTCTGTAGGCTGAGCAGGTGACACGTAGCGTCTGAGCTGATTGACATGCACAGTATCTTCGTGGTCAGTCTCCAGTGGAATGGTGACATTGGGATATGCCACATTCCTGACGAAGTAGGGCCCATCATAAATGGGCAGCAATTTAGGCATCAGACCACGTTTGCTGGTGGTGCGCAGTTTGAGCACCTGATCTCCAACCTTGTATGAGACATCTCATGCCATGCTGTCGTAGGACCTAGCATAAGCCACCTGTGATCTCTCGATTCTGCTCTGGATCAAGGTCAAGGCATTTGTAAAATGCCGTTTGACCTCCATATCATAAGTAGAAACATATATGATATGAGCCGGAGGGTTGAATGAGAGCGCTGCATCAACAGGTAGCATGGGCGTAGGACCATACATGAGCTCAAAGGGTGAATACCCTGTGGACTCATTCATGCTAATGTTGACAGCGAACACAGAATACGGCAGGTGTTCATCCCAATCAGTATGACCTTGGTGGACATACATACGTAACCGTGTAGCTAGTGTTTGATTAGCTCTTTCCACTTCTCCCTTTGTCATGGGATGATAAGTGGTGGAGTGGATTTTCCTAGTTGAACAAATGGCAGTGATTTCAGTCATCAGTCTGGATGTGAAATCAGTACCACAATCAGACTGAAGAATCTGCGGTGCCCCATGTCTGCAGACAATTTGTGTAACAAATAGTCGTGCTATGGTTTGCGCAGTAATGTCCGGAGTAGCGAAAGCTTTGACCCATTTAGTAAAGTAGTCTATAAAGACTACGATAAAACGGTTTCCACTTTCACTAGTGGTCATTGGTCCCATACAGTGGACACCGACTCGATGAAATCGTCCAGTAATGGTAATCGGTTTCAGAGTTGCACGGGTCTTTTGTCTTGCGGGTTTATTCCGTTGGCAAAGGTCACACCGCTGACAAAAGGACTTGACGTCCGCACTGAGGGAAGGCCAGTGGTACCTGCGGGCTATAAGCCTCTCGGTACGTTTCGCACCAAAGTGTCCAGCAAGAATGTCGTTATGGTGAGCCTCAATAATGGTAGTAACCATTGATCGAGGGACAACAATCTTGTTGGACTTGCCTGTCCACTTCTGAAGGATGTTATCCAACAGGTGGTAGCCATTAACATCATTCTGATCACCGTAGGGTTTTAGTGACTTAAGAATGGAGGCTAATTCCGGATCCTTAAATTGAGTTGCGAGAAGGTCATGGTGCTGCGCATCCTGTGATATCTCTGCATAAGACTCAGACCTTGCCAGGTGCTAGGCACCATTAGTGGTCCTTCGGGATGAACTCGCCAGGCGCTGTGCACCATCGGAGATCATCATTACATCTCCCTCGGGTCTGTATAGGGGAGTATCGTGGATACTCTCCCTGGCAAGGGAATTAGGATCAGGAAGGCGTGATAATGCATCGGCATTACCATTAGACCGACCTTTTCGCGGCCGAATTGTCAGTTTGAATTCAGCTAACGCGAGGCCCCACTGAGCTATCCAGGATGAAGGGTTCGGTTTCTCCAATGCAGCCTAACAGCAGTGTGGTCAGTCTGAACGACCACCTCATGTTGAAAGAGGTAAGGTCGAAGGTGCTTGACGAAATGGACAACAGCGAGAGTCTCTAACTCCGTAATAGTGCAGTTTTTCTCAGCTGCTGTTAACCCTCTACTGACGTAGGCAACAGGATGGTCGTATCCATTTTCATCTAACTGGCTCAGAACTGCTCCTATCCCCGAAATACTTGCATCAGTTTGAAGTATGAAGGATTTGGTAACGTCCAGATGGCGCAGAACAGAAGGGTTCAACAACAGCCTTCGGAGTTTGTCAAACGCCACTTGCTGGGGTTTTGACCACAGGAAGGTAACTTCCTTCCGTAAGAGCTTGGTCAGCTGCTCGCTGAGCTGAGGGCTACCAGGGATGAAACGCCTATGGTAGGACACAAGACCAAGAAAAGACTTGATGTCTTTGGCGTTTCGTGGAATGGGTAAATCCTGGACGGCAGCCAATTTGACTTTATCCGGCTCGAGACCTTTCTGCGAGATACGGTACCCGAGATATTCTACCTCAGGGTGCGAAAACTTGCACTTGGTCAGTTGGAGCTTCATTCCACCCTGACAGAGACACGTAAACACATCCCTCAGGCGCTCAAGCATCTGGGTGTGAGAGTTCCCGAACACCAAGATGTCATAGAGATAGGTCAGTGCAGTGCGCCACTGCAGTCCTGTGAGAAGCAGATCCATGAGACGTTGAAACATCCCAGGTGCATTGCAAAGACCAAAAGGCAGATAGTTGAACTTGTAAAGTCCAATAGGCGTATTAAACGCCATTTTCTCTTTGTCAGCCTCAGCAATAGGTATAGACCAGTAGGCCTTAGCCTGATCAAGGGTAGTGAAGTATTTCATACCCTTGAGTGTGTCGAGGATATCATCAATCCGTGGGAGAGGATAAACATCCTTTTTCGTGACCTCGTTAAGACCACGAAAGTCAACACACATCCGGTGTGACCCATTTTTCTTGCGAACCAGGATGGTATTAGTAGCCCAGGGTGAGGCACTAGGCTGAATAATGCCTTTTTCCGGGAGCCCTTTGACTTCCTGTATGATGAGATCCTTTTCCTTGGGCGCGGTGCGGTAAGGGAAACGGCGGACTGGGTGAGCGTCACCCGTTCTGATCTCGTGGTGCACGAGGTCAGTGGAACCTGTGTCCTTTTCATCAATAGCATAGAGGTCAGTAAATGCGACCAGTAGGTCGAGCAACGCCGTTTTATCCTGTGAGGAGATATCTGAAGATATCACAGCATTGGCTTCAACCCACTTACGGTCAAGAATGGTATCAGACTTGACTGCCGATCCGTGTGAGGAATCAGTATGCATCTGCACATGACGGATGGTCCTGTGGGGGTAGAGAACCACTGAGTGTGTACTCGGGTTGACTACCTGTAGGGGTATGCGACCATTGGTCACAGTACTCACAGTACTAGCAGAGTACACACTTCGTTGTTGCCCCAAAAGAGGCTTAGGAAAGAAAGCTACTTCCGGTACAGTTGTGTATAATGCAGGTATAGGTGCAGTAAATTGTGTCAACGAGCAAGGCGCAAGGACAATCAACTCCTGCAAGGGTAGTGCTGTACGAGGGGAAGGAGGATTGTGAATGAGGCCCTCACACGGGACCCGAAGTTCCTTGAACTGGAGAAAGGATTTCTCCCAGTTCAAGCTGACACAATTGAACCGTCCGACGAAGTTCATCCCCAAGACTAGTTCAGCTGAGCAATTCTCTTGAACTTGGACCTGAATCCATTCAGAGACATCAGCCACTGTCATCGTGACGTAGGCAGTGCCTAGCAGTAGGATCCGAGACCCATTGGCTGCTATGGGGCGAGCCCTAGTCTCTGTGAGCACCAAGTCAGGTAACTGAACCGCTTACTTGTGATCCAGGAGCGAGAAAACTGCTCCTGTATCAATTAGAGCTTTGGCTTCTACCCAATTGTTCCGTAGAACCTTGAAATGAGGGGTCCTCATCTCAGTAGGGTAGAAAGCTGACACTACATGGCCTGGGTCAGGCACAGAGTCATCAAAGCTCGACTCTGGCGCATCGGTTCGCCTCAGTATTGGCAAACCAGTGGGTCGGAGTAATCCTACCAGAGCATAACCAACCAAGGCTTCCCGATTGGTCCAAGGAGTGGGATGAACCTGAACAGTAAGCACATGATCCGATCTCTCTCCTAAGCTCTGAGTAGCTCCTAGTGATTCGACCTCAACATCAGAGAGTGGTGGCACTTCTAGTACAGGGGATGCAGGCCCATCAGAATCACTAGGCTCGTGAAAACAGCCTTTCTCTAGTGTAACCGGAGAATTTCCAGGCAGGGGTCGAGGACAATTTGAGCCTGACCTGGCCATAAAATGACCGCTAGCCTGTCTAGAAGAGGTTCTACTTCCTCTGGTTGACCCACGGGATGAGGCAACTGAGGAAGCTTGCGAGGGTGGCCGAGAAATGGAGGAAGTCCTTGATCTCGATCGAGACCCGGACCTGTGGGAGGCCCTTGATAGTGAACATGTGTTCTCCCATCAGGGTTCGACCTGATCAATCTCAGCCGCTGTCAAAAGAAGTGGCAGTTCTACCGCATTCAATCGACAGACTTGTTGCTGGTAATCAAACGTGATATTCTGGAATTGTTCTAGAAAATCCAATCCGAGAATCAGATCGACTGGTGCCCAGAAAGGAGACGTGGTCTTACACACATGGAGATGTATATCCACTCTAGTGTGTGGCTCACGGGTTCCAGGCAACATGATCTCATACGGTCCTGATAGGAGAGTATGAACCGCTTTCCCATTGATACTCATCAATGGGTTAGAGTCATGATGTTGCTGGAAAGCCATCGCCGCCTTGGGACTTTCTTTAATCAAGGCTTTGTGAAGGCGTTGACTAATGATGGTCTGTGGACAACCAGTGTCAAGGAAAGCAGGAGTTTCCTTGTGGTCAACCAGTATGACAAAACACCGAGTGATCCTGTCTAACTGAGTTGGCACATCGTTCTGCAGGCAGTGAAAACCTACCCAATGCTGAACTTTCCGGAGGACGTTCAGCTGAGAGTATTGGCTAACAAACCGAACCTGTCTTTTCCACAGGCGGTAAGTGAGGTAATAGGAGATCCCAACGTAGATGAGAAATCCTGTACCGGCCAGGACTGCCAGCGTGATGAGGGTGTTAAAGATCAATTGCACTGGTCCACTCAAAAGAGACTGTAGGCCCTGTATGAGGTTGTGCTGCTGACCAGTAATCACGTGGTTTGCTGCCAGACCAACACCTTCCAGTGAGGCTTTGATGTCAGTCCCTACCCCTGCAACCGCTTGATAAATAGTATCTGGTTGGAGGGATAGACCAGCGGTGTAATTTACCAGCCGGTTTAGGACTGCTTCAATTTGCTCAGTTTTGTAAACATATTGTTTAAAGAAAGCAAAACTTGAAGGGGTCATCACCAACTGATCGTGAAAGAGCGCAGGAGCGTCAAAGTGAGTGACATTGAAGTGCTGTTTCCAGAACAGTTCAAGCCGAATGTAGCTCACATGGACCGTGCCAGACTCAGTAAACCAGCCCGAGCGATTTCTGAAAATCCCCGTAAAGTGATGGTCACACGGCACTTTTGGGCTGAATTTAGTGAGATCTGGGCCACAGGGGGTGGCAAAATAAAGGGTACTGCCAACCTGTATGGGTAGATACTTGTAACAGCTGTCCCCCACTCGGTACGAATGGTAGACATAAGTGGCATTGACCTTTTGACACGGCCATATCATCAGTGCTTCACCCCTAAATTCCGCTGTCAGGTCATTCCTTTGAAGGAATGCCCGGGCTCCCGGTGTAGGGTCAAAATGAAGCAACTGCCAAGTCAGATCAAGGTAGCGTTGAGCGTGAAAACACAATTCAAGCCACATGAACCGAAAATTGTTAATTTCCAATTCTTTGATCTGCTGAGCCAGGTAGTTCAGTTTGGCATTGACGGGGTCAGGGAAGGAGTCCTTCGCTAATCCGAACAACCTCTGGGTCAAATTAAATCTTCAATGGATGTGTAGAAGACCCTGAACCGTTCGGACTGTGTTCAACCGGAGGTCAGGACACAGCCGAAACACGAGAGAGTTTCCCAGGATCTTGAGGGCAACCTGCAAATCATCGATGATGATATGGTTCCCTGATACAGACCCAGTGTAATTACCCTGAGGTTGATAGTGACACTGTGCTGTAAAGTTTGTGGCAGGCCAAACAATTACCCCATCAAGAGTAGTGCATTGACCAGCAGTGGGGCTGCATCCACCTACATCTCCTAAGGTACTTAGAGCTGTAGTACCATCCCATGAAGCAACCTGTCCCTCCTCCATGAAGAGGTTAGTCACTGTCTTGCAAACGTCATTGCAGCACCATGAATACATCACCTCCAGTGTTTGGTTAGTGCTATAAAAGCCTGGACGTATCTCCACAAGCTTTTGTAAACCAAACACCTTCGTGCGATGCACCAGTGTACACGCCACAGGCACTAGATGCTGAGTGGTAATGACGTCTGCAGTAATGCCCCTAGATCCGAAAAAACCAGTGTTTGTACATACCTTACAGTTTCGCAAAGTACATTTCCATGCTAAAGTAGTGATTGGATCAGAAATAGGTACATATACTGTAACATTCATGCATCGTGGACTCCATGAAGATTTTGGTGGTTTGCATTCAACTTTTTGAGGTAACTCAAGTGGATGACTGCTTCTTGAAAGACCACAAAATTGGTATTGAGTAGCATGTGTTGCGTGGCTCATTCCTAAGAACAGTAGTGTTACGAAGGCCCAGTTTATTACAAACAAAATATTTACAAATGGTGTTTGCAAATTTACACCAAAATTTACAGATTTCACCCGTCAGGTGGCTTCATTCTTCGACATCATCATCGTCGGACGATACGGGCTCCTCTCTGGGGAAGTCGATGACCAAGCCTCCACACGGGTGGACTTCGCGAAGAACGCCAATCTTCGGGGACCACGGGACGGTTGCCGTCGGGAATAGTGATGCCTCGGTGGCGCTGACGACGTTGTTAACGGCGCGCAATGGATCTCCAAAGGTGTTGGCGACTGGTTGCTGTTGAGCAATCACCACCAGTGTTTGGACTCCCGTCCTCGTTGTTGTTGGTGATGTGGCAACAACTGCTGTGGGCCGCACGTTGCGACCGGCTTCCTCTACAGCACGGCAGATGGCGTCCACTGCCGGCGACGACAGTTCACTGTCCAACAGGATCTTGTCCACTGGAGTGGCGCGAATAGTTCCATCTGCGATAAACTCGAGCACCCGTCGAGGGACGTGGGGTCCCAAAATCCACAATGCTGCTGGCACCGATAGCACCACGTCCGCGGCCGTAAGCGCCTCAACCTCCAATGGCTTGTTGAGTAGCGCCCATGGGAGGTGCGGATATTTCTTGGCCAAATCCGTTGACCACACGGCCCGCATCGCGTCAGTGACCGATGAGGAATCTGTAAACAAGAAATCATTAAAGCCGGTGACTTATAAGGATATCTGATTTTCAGACCTGAAATGTCAGAAAAAGAAAGTAGTTTACCTATCAGATTCATCAATTCCAATTGACCGACAACCTTCAACGCCAAGTCCGTAGGAATTTGGGGCGGCGGTCCTTCGTTGATAACACATGCCGGGGGCGCCGGTGTACCTTCTGTCGGTCAATACGATGCGATTATGCTGATGTCACCAGTCATTTTCGGTGTCGTTGATGGGTTTACATTGACCAGCATTGCGTATTTTGATGGCGGCAGCGGAAAGGCTGATGACAGAGTCAATGCCCAAACCACTGCGGCAGCTGAAAACCCAATACTGATTACACAGACAGGATAACACAGTTGTGAGTTATCCCCCAGATGTTCAGCCAGAACTTCATCATCCAGATCAAACAGATTTGGATGAGGAAGAGTGTCGGTAGCCCCTACAGCATTATTTTGCCGTGGGGGTGACTGATATTTGTTCCCTGTCCTGTGAGCAGTTGGATTAGCATAACACCAAAAATTTCCACTTGCCCCCTGAGGAGAGTAACCAGAATTACCAAAGTTAGTCTCACCAGGCAATGTCGAAATCCGATTTGGGCAGGCCGAAGCCCTGTGCACTCGTAACTTTCGGCAATGCGGGCAGGGTCTGTCGCATCAGTCGGTCAGGTGGGCCCTCATTCAACAAAAGTAGCAACGGCTGGCGCCGGCGGCGGTGGCGGTGCTAGGGCCGGCGCTATCGGGATGTTGAGCCTGGCAATTAGCGTCGTTGTGGGTGCAGCGTCCATGGTAGGAGCACATCTGTAAATTTGCTTCTGACAGGCGATTGCCGGCGGTTTCGACACGTTTGGACACACCCTCTCAGAAAGATAGGTTTTACAATTGAATCCCTAATGTCAGTCGCGAGATCCGGATAAGCTACCCTGGACAGTCTCTTAAGGTGCTCAAGATAAACTATCCCAGACTCAGTCAGCTTCTGCAGGCGATCCTGGATCAACTGCTGATGCAGATCTGAGTCACGCCCTACTGGAAAGTCTTTCCTCAGAAAAGCTGTGAACTCTTCATAGCGGGTAGGCTGCAGAGTACCACTGCTAAAGTCCCGGTAGGATGCAAGAGCAGGACCTGTTAGGCAAGATTCCAGAAATGCAATTATATATGCATGATCCATTTCTGTTACCCCTTGAAGTGTAAAGAAACGGGTCAAGTGAGATACAAAATCCGTTATGGACTCACCAAAAGCACAAGGCAGGAGGGGCCATGAAGCTGGACACAGGAGGGTGCCTTCTGCCATTCATAGCCTCCAGCTTTTGGTTGAGTGGTCCAAGGGCATTCTCAAATGCAGCTTGGACCTTATTCTCAATCTGTGAAGGTAAATCAACTTCTGAGTTCATAGATGAGAATTCGTCTTCCTGTAAGGTATCTAAGACTGATGATCGTGCCTGTGAAGTTATTCGATCAAACTGAATAGAGAGGGGCTCACTTGTCTGCTTAAGCTTAGTACTAATGTGACAGGAACGTCTAGGTGTCTCTATTTTGTGAAAGTGAAGTAAGTGTTACTTTTGTAGTCACGTGGCGAAGAAGCACAGGAATTATGAGATCGTTTGCACGACAGCGTGTTGAGGCTGTAACTCTTGTTCTTTACAATATCTAGCGACCACTCAACGATGGGGCTAGAAAAGAACAAGGTTTTAGCTCTCAGAACAGCCAGAAGGAAAGATAGGTTGACTCAGAAGGGAATTTATCTGGTCACCTATGTAATTAGGGAGGGGCTAACCCGTGTGTAAAGAGAGGGAAAGTTATACCCAAACTTTAGAAATTAATGGGGCTAGACCCAGTTATTTGAACCAAAAGTAAATAAATTTGAATGAAATGGTGGAACTCCAACCAGAAAATAAAGGATGGATGTGAGGACGTATGGATAAACCCACTCAAAAGGGAATTTTATTTGGAGGTTAAGTCCGTTGTGCTAGTCTACAAACTTTGGATATGAGAAGGCTCGTAACCGACAAAGTCCTACTCACCAGGAGTAGCGCATGGAGTAGCTTAAGAATTAATAAGTAAAGGGGGACAACTTAAACTAAACTTAATGGGTGCAAATAGATAGGGACAAAATTAGTTTACAAACCGGACTACGCAAAGGGGATGCACTATTACACAATCGGCCTCACTCACTAGGAGCAATTGCAAACTCTGAAAAGTGTGATGACTAGACAGGAGGATCCCGGGAGGAGGTCATTTGCAGGTATGCTACAACTGTGCCCAAAACGGGAATGCCCGTCTTGAACAGAACGGGAACTCTCCAGGAGTATTATATACAGCTGGGGGCCGGGTTTCCAATCACTGAGATGAAGTCAGGATTGCAGGTCACCAGTTGGAGATAAAGAGCACCATGTTGTGCAGGTCTTTCCTTAAGAGGCGTAAGAAAAGATATATCTGGTCTGAACTGACCTGTTAGAACTGATCCCTTGGCTAAGCCTCGGTGATAGTGCAACAGTCCCGTTCCCCAGACCTACAACAACAAAGAGAACCTTTACTCTAAGTACCGGGCCTCACCAAGGAGCTCCGCAGTCTCCTAGCTGAGACAAGGAATCCCCTCAGGGATAAACTTACTTGGGTATAACCCGTAAGGGGTTTCCCAAAGCTTTCTTGGTGCAAGCTGGCGCCTGGGCCTCTGGCCCTCCGCCTTCGTTGATGAGAATAATCTAAATAAATAAACAAATGTATTAAACAATAATTCCGACGAAATATGTAAGAAGAATGTGGGTATACCACAGTATATAATATGTAAAGCAAGACGAGTTTGCTGGGAATTATATTTGGGGACGCCAGCAAAAATAACAAAATATAATAAAAACGGAAATATAGTGAACAATGATTTTTCACTATCTTTTTGGTCTTTCTTTGGGGCTCCATCTCTATGCAAATGTCTGCGCCCCTGGTCGTCCCTTTGCTCGATTTGCATGGCGATTCCCCCACGCGAATTGGCGTCAACAGGGTGCCCAACATCCCTCGTGCGTCGAAACCGACCTACAGGAGGTAGAAAAGAAAACTTTTGGCCGGGTTACCCCGGCATTAAAAAGAATTAATCAAAAAGAAAAAATCTACTGCTCCGGCTGACTCCTGATTTACAGTTTGTCTCACTTGGACTCCCGTTTCATAGTCTGTCCTAATCGGACTCCTGTGCTGGTCGTTGGACACAACGAATACCAAGGGCTTTGCCGCAATGGCTGGCAAGTGAGGCTTATTTTGACCTCGGCGTTGATGGAATAACCTCCTGCCCTAAGGAGTACGACAGTGACGTCGGTGCCGAATGTGGCCCGTTTCGGGCTCGGTCGCTCGGTCTGCATGTTGTGTCAATTCGTTGGCTGTGGGTCTAACCACATGCAAATCGATTTCCAGCATCTCTATTTTTTCAAAATTAAACTAAAATACGAGATTATATGAGGATACAAAAAGATGACGCGGGAATGTACGGATATCACAAAATTTAAAATGCACTAAAAATTTAGCAAAAATGTGGCCAAAAATTTAAAATGTTTTTGCGGTTGCGTTTTGCACCGGTTTGTCGAGAAGAAAATTTTAGTTGATCAGCAGCACCCAAATTTAAATAATATTTTTGGATTTTGTGTTTTTTTGTTTTTTTTGGATTTTTGTGATTTTATTAGTGTTTTTGGATTTTATATTTTATGAAATTAATAAAAATAAATGCGAAAAGATGATTTTTGGGCCAAAATTTGTGCGGCTAATTACTGCTGCTGCCCGCCGCCTTGGTAACCTCCTCGAGGTCTACCTCGATAGTACCCCCTCTGGCCTGGTTGGCCTCGGGTCTGACCTCCATCCTGGCCTTTATTACTGCCTTGTTGGCTTCTGCCGTGTCTACCAAGCGGCTCGAAGTTTGGATTATGGAACTGGGCCTCCGGGTCTTGACCTTGGTATTGCCAGGTTCCTCAGCCTCTATAGGGTCGCTGAGGGCGCCCTCTGAAGCCTCCTCTGGGTTGACCTTGGTCATACCCCCGTCTAGCCCTATACAGGGCCGGGTTTGAGAACATATCGTCTCTCCCCTGCTGCCTTTGTGTTGGACCACTGCTAGTGGAGCTGCTGCGCTGAGGTTTTTGAGTCAGGAAAGTTGAATTGAGAGATTTTGATGAAATTGATTTTGATCGAGAAAGCCGACTTTTATAGGAAGTGCTAGCAGCTTCACTATACGACCTCTAGCTGGTCGCAGTAGACGATTGTTGTATCGTCGGTGGTTGTTTCTTAGCCGGAGGGAGTCTAGGCACCTTGAACTTACTTGGGCTCTTGGCAGCCGTTCGCTGATATTTATCAACTTGTGACCTGTCATCGCCTGGTGCCTTCCTCTTAACACCCATCTGGTTTAACCTTTGCGAGCCCATAAAGATGTACTGATTAAAGGCTGCAATGTAGACATCATCTACGCGGTTTCCCTGGGCCTCAACGACTAGTTGTCTGTTCGCAAACGAACAGGCTTGGGCATACCACCTACCAATTGCCATTGGCATGATCGGTGCGAAATCCAACTGTAGAAATATCATTAAGGTCACATACCTAATGGCCGTAAAAACGTCTGAAGCGTCATAGTCCTGAAGCCATCTGGGGATGAGAACTAAAATAAGCCATTCCCAAATTTCCTCAGGGACGCATTCTCCGTCAAACATAAATCTGCCCTGCATTTCGAACTGTTGGTGGTAATTTTCATGGATTGGCATCATTGACCATTCTATAAATGATCCGCATCATTGACCATTCTATAAATGATCGGCCGTTCCTGGCGATCAAAGGCGAAATAATTGGCGACCTCTGGATTTTCGAATGAGATCGGCCCAATTAGGCGCCTTTGTTCCTGTGGCCACTCCCAATAATCAATCAGAGTTTCTGCCAATTGACCAGGAGTGACAAACTGCTGTGGCTCCCTTTCGGGTCTGTTAACCACCAAATTCAGTTTGACCTTCTTGATCAACTTTTCCTCCGATTCAAGATCGGGCTTTACCAAAACGCTTCCCGCAGGTTTGCTACTTCTTGCGGTATAGCTGGTAGGCACTGATTTACTCTTGCCAGATGACGTACTAACCTCTCTGCCAGTTTTTGATACCGTTCGCGTCTGAGTGTACGAAGCAGTTGCAGTGGACGCTGTTGTTCTATCCAATTTCATCTGGCCTTTGGAGGTCTCCATTCGCGTCTGACTCTTTGCGGTCTCCGTCCTCGTTTGACTTTTTGTAGTCTCTGTTTTCGACTTTTGACTTGTCGAATATTCTGGGGTCGTGGTCTCCTCGGCCGTATCATAGGCGTCGTTCTCAGAACCGGTGGTGGCCGCTCCTTGTTGCTGCTGACCTTGAGCTGCAAGTCTGCGTTGTCTGGCCTTACCTATCCTTTTCCTACGCCTTACCTTTTCTCTGGCCAAGTGTTGGATAAATTTTTCCGACATACCTTCAGCTAACATCTGCCGAACTTTATCTGGGGAATAAACTCCAGGGATTCCTTCCTCTGCAATTCTTCCCCTCTTCATCAGCTCTGTTGCTGCAATAGCTGAATCTGAGCTGTCATCAGCTAATGCCTGCTCCTTCAGCTTTCTCTGAATTGCCCTCTGACGCAGGAATTCCTGCTGCATCAGCCTTCTTTGCTCTTGGATTTTGGCCTGTAAGGCCTCCTGCTTCACTTGTCTATCATGATCCTTAGGATCTTTGGCTTTCACGGGTATCTCCTGGGATGCCTCTTGCATCTTTTCCAGTCTGACATCAATTCCTGACATTTTCGTGACTGCTTCATCAATTTGAGTCTGGATTTTCTCCTCCTCAACAGCCTGTTTCTGAGTCTTGACCTCCATCGCATCCTTGTTTTCCGATGTCTGTCCCTCAGATTCCAGAATTTTGCCTTCTCCTTCTTCATCAACATCCTCCTCTGAACTGGACTCAGAGTCTGAATTTTGTATCTTCGGCAAAAGCTGCTTTACTTTAGGTGGCAAAACAGCTGGGGCCGGAGGTACCGATTGCATAATTGTGACGACTTCTGGCTCAGGCTCGGCTGGCTGCTGTATCTGAGCTACCTGAGTCGGCTGTGCCACGGCTGGTTGCGTTGGCCGAGGCACCATGACTACTACTGCGGCTGCTTGCGTAGCAGCAGTGTCCAAAGCTGGTTGTGTAGCTTTGACCACTGGGGCTGGCGCTTGCAGCTGGGTTTTAACTTGTCCCGTCCCTCCCGCTTGCGCCGTTTGGGAAGTAGAGGGACGATTTAATGGTACTTTAGATACCAACTCCTCGGCTGGGGTATAAGTTAGTGTATACCCAGGCATCTCCGAAGCAATTGTCCTCTCCCAGAAGCTTTTGCTGACAAACTCCGGTCTGAGCTCGAGTGGGTTGCGTGGTGCGTACGTCATCAGATAATCGGTCTGCGATGCGTCTTCCGTCATCGGATACCGCAGTCCGGGCGTCAAAATCTCGAAGCCTACATAGTAAAAGGTTACATAATAGTAAGGGTTTACCTCGTAGGCTTCATCCTTCAATAGCAATTTGTCGTCGCCGATTTGCAATATTTCTTCGGCTTCTCGAAATCGTAGCGGGACCAATCCGAACCGATTCTGCCATGCGTATACCCCTTTTTTAGATGGAAAACGGGGTTCTGACGGCGGTAGCATTGCTGCTAGCTCTAAATAATAAGCCAGGCGGTCCCCTGACTTCCAGGACATTCCCTTTATCATTTCCTGTCCTTCTCTAGTATAACTATTTAAAAAGTTATAATTCAGCAGAGCGCTAGTTTCGTAATCGCACTCCACTCTTGAGTGAGGCCATGCCAAGTGATAGGCCAATGGCATGAATTTACAGATGACCTCTAACTCTGCAAAGTTTCGCTCATTCAACATACCTGAGATTTTGGCCAAATTTGGCGTATAAAAATTGGTCTTATAGGCCTGTCTGTGACCTTCAATACCCACTGGGTAGTGGTTGTTCGCTGAAAACACTTCTTCAGGAATTTGATCGGGCTTCCCGGCCTGTTGCCAGTATAGCTTGGCGTTTTCTTTTAACGTCAAAGAAATCTTACCGTCTAAATCCCAATAGGTTCCACCTGACTTGAGATTTTCCAAGATATCCTTTGCGATGTTAACCCAGTCTGGTATCTGAACGTCCTGGATTTCGTCGGGATCACTGTCTTCAGTGTACCCATCGTCCTTCATCGGTTTATTATCTCTCAGGAGCAGTGGATAAAAGCCACTTGGCAGTTGAACTCCCTGAGGATGGACGGGATTACACTCCGTGGGTGCAGTATAATAACCGGTGTTATTTCCCTGCATTTGTACTGCCCAATGGTTGTACATTTCACACTTCATCATATGGTACACCATATTAGGCTGTACCTGATCGGTTTACATTACTGGGGTGCCTAGCCCCATTTCTCTATTCACGTTGCCTGGAATCATTAAATACTGTCGGTAAAAGTGTAAGGCAACGGTATTGATCTGTTTGGGATCAACCTTGTCATGATCGAAAATCTGCATTTGCATTAGCAGCTGATCGGCCATGCCATAGTGAATCGCGGCAAACATGACCAATAAAAAGTAATATGCATCTAGAGCAGCGTACCTAAGCTCTTCCGGCAATATACCTCTTTTGGCAAACGGATCACGGTTCGCCTTTAATGAAAAGTCATATTGATAAGAGCCCACATCTATCAAATAGAATTCCGTGAACAGTCCCTTTAACCGAAAGGTTTCAGGACAAATACCTGTCTGAAAACACTTTTTCTCCAGGTTAACCCCTACCATGGTTAGGGCAAAACAGTCTAAATCAAAGTACCGACCTTTGGTCTTCCTAAGATGTTCCCTTAAGGGCACAGTTTTATCTCTGTCCTTATTATCTCGTCCTGCCCCACATACCTTATAGATACTCACCAAATCCTCCAATACGGAATATCCGGCGAACAACATGTCGGAATTTAGAAAATCGTGGAGGCTGGTCCATTCTTTGAGCATCATTGTCGTGGTATCGATAACGTACGTTTGACCATTGGTTAGCGCGAAGCTTACGTATCGGGCAAATTGTTTTCCCATCAGATTGTCGACCTCTCTTGTTTTAAACAAGGCGGCGACTTTATCCTGATGGACCTTTTCCACGTCAAATCCACAAACTGGCTGTCCTCTGAAGATTGAAACTTCTCGGATGAAGTGGAGTATCTGGCTGACTTTCCCCATGTCTACCATGCTAGGTTCCCTGGGATTAGCCGGCCAGTATCCAAATGTGGTTTTGAACCACTGATCCAGTTCTTGGATTCGCACGACCCTCTTGACGTTGTAATCTAAACATTATAAGATACTATTAATCTTTATGATTATTCCCCTTTTTTCAGCATATTTTTGGGTCTATACTACACCAGCACCACAACACCAAGCGGGTTAAGTTTCGCAGAAAATAGATTTAGTGCAGGGTTGTTAGGTGAGCCACTGATATACAAACATTGAGCTGGTAGGAAACTAACACCATACCAAATCTTACCCTTGCTACCTCTATATGTTGGGGAGGGTAGACCTGATCCCATTGTCCACCACTTGATCGGACACCAATCTCTGACCAGCTGCTTGAGCGACCAACTACGCTCCATTTATGGCGCCGTATTTACAATTTTTACAGCGCTCGAGATTGATAATTTTTAAATGATTTAGATATCGAAAAAGTGATATAATTTGATTTGATTTGAGACTAAATAATTTTTGATAAATTTTTAATGATAAAAACTTTTAAACGGGCTGAACCCAAGGTTCTAGGTTTCCCTTGAATCATATAGCTCTCGGTGGTATCAGGTATATTTCCAAGTTTGGAAATTCCCTGCTTGGCTTGGAGCTTCCGCTTCTCAGTACTCCCATTTTTCGTTCCCTCTAATTTCTAACCTCGTCTGCCCTTTGGGGTGCCGAGCTGGTCTTCCAGTGACTTCTGGGCACTACCTGTGGTTTCCAAGAATATTTGAAAAAAATATGTTGGAAACTTACCGTCAATAAAGAAAAATCGATTATCTTGGCGGTGCTTTGCCCTGCCAAATTCAAGGTGGCGCTCTGTGTGCAACCACTCGCGCGTGGGAGCTTGTTGGCGGTTCCGCGTGCCCTTTCCCATTTCCTTTCTTTTCGAAATCTTTGTTTTCGAATAATAAATTTATAAATTTCTTTAAAATTTTTGAATGCTGAAAAAGTTTAATCTAGCAGTTCTGCTAATTTCCTTTTTATAGCAGTTCGGGGAATGTTTTACTTCTTCCTTCTGATGGAATTTTAGAATTCAGATAAGCGGGACAGCTATAATTTGATTTTAGAAAAAATGAAAAATTTGAAAATTTAATTTTTTGGAAAAATGCCAGAAATATTTTGGGTTGACACTTTGGTCTAAAATTCCGAAGAATTTTTCCCAAAGTCTGAAATAAATATGAAAATTTACAAAATAAATACGAATAGTACTTAAACGCGATAAATGTTACAAAATAATACATATTTAAATTAAAATTAGTACCTACATGCGCGAGATATGTACATAATTAAAAAAAAATTCAGCGCGAGATCGCGCATAGATTCGCCTTGAGCTAATTTCCAAATGATTTCATTTGGTTTGGCGCTCCAGTCGTAACTGTTTGTGCCATATTGGAAATTGACGTATTTTTGTCACGTGGCGCATCCTGATTGGCTTGCGCTATTCGTGGCAAGACCCTAGTGGTCTCGTAATGACAATGTTTCAACCTGCTGATTGAAACAGTTTGGCGATTTAGCGGGTTGTCCCAATGTACAATGGTCACAACCTTCTCCGCTTCTCGCCATATGTCCGTAACTATAAACGGACCGGACCATGGTAGTCCTAATTTTTTCTGCTTGTCTACTCTGAGCAGAACCCAATCATTTTTCTTGAACCCATTTTGTTTCGATTTTTTTATCAAAGTATTTCTTCGATTTCTCAGCAGCACTCTGGATATTTTTGGCAATATCCTCGTAAAGGTTGACTAAATGATTGGTCAACACAAATTTGTATGCCTCTGCATTGCTGTCCGGCATTACAATATCATATGCTTTCGATAAGTTTAACCCGAAGGTTGCCTCGTGCCCTCTAAGCAATGAAAATGGGGATTGCCCCGTGGCTGCATGTGGTGTGGCATTGTAAGCAAACACCACGGCTCTCAAGTATCTCAGCCAATTATCCTTTTCCTCAATGGCCACCTTTCTGAGCTGTTTTATGAGTGTCTGATTGAACCTTTCTACCATACCATTACCTTGTGGATGGTAGGCTGTTGTGTAAATTTTTTGACACTCCAATAACTTGCAGATCTCTTTCATCAGATCTGAGGTAAAACAACCTCCTCTATCACTGAGTAGTCTCCGTGGAGTCCCGTGTCTAAATACAATAGATTGTAGAAAAGTATCCACAACGGTGCTAGCTGACTGATCCGGGATCAGTTCAGCTTCAACCCACTTTGTAAAATAGTCCTGAAAGACTATGACATACGGTCTCTTCTCGCTAAGTGGAGAAATACCCACGATATCCACTGATACTATGTCAAAGGGACCTTGTGGAACAATTGGTATCAGTGGCGGAATTTCCGTGTTTCCCTGATTAGCCATTTGACATACTGGACAAAATTTAATCCAGTGCCTGACATCCTTTTCAATTCCAGGCCACCAGAACCGTTTTTTAATCATAGCAAGGGTCCTTTTGAACCCCTGATGAGTCATCATTAGGGCACCGTGGTACTGGTGCAAAGTATTGTCCTTAAGGCAGGATGGGACGACCACCTGATCATCTGATCCCTGTCTGGCTTCGCGGTATAACACTTCATTCTTGATATAAAATCCACTGTGATACTTGGTTGTCCCATTTGGACCCAATCTATCAAAGTATGGTCGTAATACCTCATCTTTTCTCTGCAAGAAGGCCATGAGATCATCTCTAATTAGCCCTTTTGGCAACTCATTTTCTTTGGGGTCTGCCAAAGTAAACTCCTGTTCTTTTTCTGGGTATAACCAGGTAACTCTTTTTCCCTTACTTTTTTCCTGGTTTCCCCTACTTACCTTTTCTGTACCCTGATTGCCATCAGGCTGGATCTGAGCCTGATCACTCTTCTCTGCTTCTTTCGCCATGCTCCTTGTAGTTACGGCATTCATCAAGTCTACAGGCGAGGTTGATTCTAGATCACCCTCAGAATCTTCTGGATATATCTGGGTGAATCTCGGACTCATATCAGTCCTCTTATTTTTCTTACCTTTAGGCTCCGGATATAATGGAGTACTGTCTTCAGGATTCCGATCTGTCAGAATTCTGAATCTCTTTACCAAATTGAGATGCTTTTTCTCAATTAGCTGTGCCTCAAGATCTTTCAGATTTTCAGACTCTCGTTCATCCCTTGAGAACATATGTTCCCATTTTGGCGGTATCTTTTCCGCTTGATCGTCTGGTTCATCCATCCTGGACAAAAAGTCTGCCATGGCATTCTGTTTTCCAGGCACATACTCTAGCTTATGGTTGAACTGAGAGATGAATGAGTACCATCTCTTCAACTCACCATTGGTCATGGCATTGACCTTCATTGACAACAAAGGTTTGTGATCAGTTCTTATGATCACCTTATGACCTACTAGGTAGTGCTTGTATAACTTTAAGCCATACACTATTGCCAAGCACTCCCTTTCCGTGGCTGACCACTTTTTCTCATCCGCCTTTAAAATTCTGCTATTATAAGCAATTACCCAGTGGTCGGACTTGGTCTCCTGGTAAAGGACTGCTCCTAGTGCCGTTCCACTAGCATCTGTTTGAAGGACAAAGTCCGCAGACCTGTCCAAAACAGGATACCTTAGAAATGGCACTGACAATAGTGCATCTTTCAGGCTCCTAAAAGCCTGATGGTGAACCTCCGTAATTTCCCAAACACAGTTCTTCCCAGTTAATTTATACAATGGTTCAGCATATTTAGCTAACCCTGGTATGAACTTCTTACACCACTGCAACATTCCTAAAAACCTTTGCAGTTTTTGTTTAGACTCTGGGAATGGGAAATCATTTATTGCTTTGACCTTTTTTTGGATCTGGGGAAACTCCATCCGAATTTAAGATGTGTCCTAAAAAATGAACTCTCTCAGGCAGGAATTCACACTTCTCCGGTTTCAAGGTCAAATGAGCCTTTCTTAGAGCTTGCAGGACTAGCTCTAGATTAACTAGGTGTTCCTCAAATGTATTTGAGAACACAATAATATTGTCTATGTAAACTAGACAGATTTTCCACACATATGGATGCAAAACTCTTTCCATCATACGCTGGAATTCTGCCGGCGCATTCTTCAGGCCAAAAGGCATGACTTTAAATTGATAAAGCCCTTCTTGGCATATGAAAGCAGTTTTCTCTTTGCTTTCCTCATCCATTGGCACTTGCCAATACCCTGATTTGAGATCTAAGGTGGTATAAAACTTTGCTTTACCTAAGCAGTCTAGATAGTCATCCATTCTAGGAATGGGATACTTATCATCCTTGGTAACATCATTTATACCCCTAAAGTCCACTACTGGTCGCTTGGTACCATCCTTTTTACCTACAAGGAATAACGGAGCTGCCCAAGGCGACTTTGATGGCTCAATTACACCCTTTTTGAGCATATCTTGGACATGCTCACGAACATGTGGCCGTAAATTAATAGCAGTCCTGTGGTACCTTTTTGCCACAGGGGCTGCATCGCCTGTATTTATTTTACAGGTCAAATAGGGTGTAGTAGTTGGAGGATCATTGGGCAAGCTGAACACGTCTCTATATTTTGCGAGACATCGTAGAGCTTGTTCCAATTGCTCTGATGGTATGTTGGATTTAGCCAGCATATTGTACAAAGCTTCCTTGAATGCTTTCTCATCCGATTGAGGAGCTTCAGGTCTAGCTTGAACTGCACAAGTTTGCAGCTTCTCCAGATCCTCAACTATCTTCCCCTTGAGTTGATCTTGGTTATCAGTATCACACAACACTGAATTAGTATGGCCAATTATTTGATTTCTTTTCAAATGGCATCCTGATCCTGTGTTGTTGGATACCATAACTACAAAATCATCTTTGGTACCATCAACTATGGTACTGTCAATGTGGAACCTTTCCTCATTTTCTTCAGACTCTATGATGATTCCATTAAGGCAATTTTCGCCTACCTTATCCCAAAGTTTTGCCCTCAGAAGTATATCAGTACCACTAGGTAAGTAGATGGGATTCACACTCACCACTGGCACCGAAACCTTAAGCAGACAAATCTTTGGCTGATATTGGTCAGCAGCGCTTGCTGTGGATTCTGTGGCGCTTGTGGTCATGACCTCTCCACAATTCATATGGGGCTGGTCGGGCGTCACGTATATCCGCTGTTGACGGTTGTTGAGCGTCATCATCCTATTTCTGAAATCTATTATGGCTCCTACCTGAGGATGAGCCAAAAAGTCTGTTCCTACAATTACATTTTCACCTGCTTCAGGAATTACAATTGCTTTAACGGGGAACTGTCCACACAATGTATCCATCCTAAATTGGATATACCCATGGGCTTGGACTGTCTTACTGTTGGCTACAGTAACATTTAATATCCTCAGATATTCAGTGTAGTCCGGGCCCAAAGTTTCTTCCAGAAACTTAGCCGACATGACAGTGCACTGAGCTCCTGTGTCAATTAAAGCCAGTGTCTTAAGACCTCCTATAACAACCTCAATGTGGAATGGGGCTGTTCGGGGGTACGTATCCAGCAATTGTTGTTCCTGAGGACTAGCTGGTGTGCCTCTCCTTACTACCTGTACTGATGGTACTACACATTGTGGTGCAATTGCGTTCATTTGAACCATGCTACCTAAAACAACATTCGGGCAGTTCACTGTCTGATTTACTTCGCCTAAAGGACTCATTTGTGATTCCCTTGCAACCATTACACTAGAATAATCCTTTTGGGGTAGCTGATTTGTGAATTGACCCTGTTGAAGAGTCTGAGTTGGACCCATAATAGCCTGAGGTGGCTGAAGTTGCTGTATTGCAGCCTGCTGTTGGTATTGCTGCATCTGTTGGAACTGCTTCTGCAGCTCCTTTTGCTTCTTGAATTCCAGAAATTCATTGTAATCGGAATTCTGTTGATAACTCTCATGGCTATCCTGATAACCTGAATAGCCTATATTATACGCACCTCTGCCTCTACTATTAAAATTGGCATTAGGGTAACCTCCTCTACCTCTATAGTTACCTCTAGCAAAATTGTTGAAACCTCCCCTGTTGAAGGTGGGGAAGCTGGCTCTGCCTCTGCTCCTGCGCTCCAACAACACTCTCAATGTCCTGCAGTCTGCAGTATTATGTGTTATGTTCTTATGGAACTCACACCATGGCTTTGTCGGATCTCGGGAAACTTGACCTCCCTGACTGGTACTAGGTATGGCCACATCAGACCGATTTTCCATTTGCCTATTGTCAACTTTTTGCTGAAGCTGATCGAACCTTTCGACCAGTTGTACCATCTCTTTAGATATCTTTAATAGAAGGGATTCCTTCTTACCTTTTTCGGTCTGAGCCCTAGGGGCTTCCCGAATTGGAATCTCTTCTATTTCAGGAGAATCACTCCTTGACCTTTGGGTTTGGGCCTGTACCTGATTACCTACAGTTTGATATGGTTGCCGAAACCTTTGTCTCTGGCCTAGTTGATATCCCTCTGACTGGTTCCTAGCAACTACGGCAATTTCAGGATCATACCCACTAGGCATACCTATTTCATTAAAAACAATAGGATCCTGTTGTGTACCCTTGGGTCCCTATCTTTGAAAGGCATTCTTATATTTACGTTCAATGTCATGAACCTCTACTGCAAGATCATACCAGGTTCTGAAGGTATGTTTGGAATTCTTTAGTTCAGACTGGAACGTGGGGTCACTCTTATATATAAAGATATCAATAATCAGTCTCTGTTTAGACTGATAGTCTAAATCACCCTTTACTAGTTCACCAATATGCTGACCCTTTTCAGAAACTCTACGGCCTGTTCATTAGGTCTTTGTTGGATCTCAAATAATTCCCTGGTTAACATTTCCAGGTTACACTCAAGTGCAAAGACATTTATGATGGCTCTCCTGGCCTCCCTATAGGTCATGTTGTCTCCTGCAACAGCCTTTGGTCTACCTTTAGAGAGCCTCAGCAGTGCTTCATACTTAGCTAACTCGGGTGTATCCCTACGGAATTCCCCTTCAAGTGCTGTTAAGAAGCTAAGCACCTGCTAATTCACCATACCCTCATCTAAAAGTTTGGGTAACACACCTTTAATGATATTCCTGACTACAATCTCTTGTGCCAAATTATTTGGTGGCACTTCCCTCTGATCATAAGCTGCTGTTAATACTGGATCAAGATCAGAGTTGAGGGATTGCAGCATAATTCGATTTGGATCTCGTTGAGGTGGTACGCCTCCTTGATTTGATGGGATATTGTCTCTGTCAAACCTGTAGTCCCTATATGGGAAACATGCCAATTGATCTGGTCTAAGGGTATTTGGATCAACTATGTTTCCTCTACCATCATAGACCACTCTTGTTAAAGTTGGATGCTGCGAAGCTATCTGATTTTGATTCCTGAAGTCTGCCGATTGCTCAGCTCCTTCGAATGGAAGATCTCTAGCTGGACCTATCCAACTTTTGGGCTCAAAGTTAAGCCTTTGCCCTTCATCAAATTCAGGCCTATTACTAGGCCCTGCACCTGCATTCATTTCAGCAGTGAGACGGTTGTCTCTTTCTGCACCCCTAACACATGGTCTAACCTGTCTATCCCGCTCCTGTCGGCGCCTGTCGGCTTCCCTTTTATTGTCCTCGGTGGCGGCATTCGCAATTATGTCAAACAAAGCTTCGATGGTCCCTTTTAATTCGCGTAGCTGCGTCGCCAACTCTTGATTGGACATTTCGGGAGCTCTTTCCTGCAATTGGAATCGCTCTTGCTCCGCGGCCGTAAGCGCCTCAACCTCCAATGGCTCGTTGAGTAGCGCCCATGGGAGGTGCAGATATTTCTTGGCCAAATCCGTTGACCACACGGCCGGCATCGCATCAGTGACGGATGAGGAATCTGTAAACAAGAAATCATTAAAGCCGGTGACTTATAAGGATATCTGATTTTCAGACTTGAAATGTCAGAAAAAGAAGGTAGTTTACCTATCAGATTCATCAATTCCAATTGACCGACAACCTCCAACCCCGAGTCCGTAGGAATTCTGGGCAGCGGTCCTTGGTTGATAACACATGCCGGGGGCGTCGGTGTACCTTCCATCGGTCAATACGACGCGATTACGCTGATGTCGCCAGTCATTTTCGGTGTCGTTGATGGGTTTACGTTGACCGACGTTGCGTAGTTCGGTGGCGGCAGCGGAAAGGCTGATGACGGAGTCCATGCCGAAACCACTGCGGCAGCTGAAAACCCAATACTGATTACACAGACAGGATAACACAGTTGTGAGTGATCCGCCAGATGTTCAGCCAGAACTTCATCATCCAGATCAAACAGATTTGGATGAGGAAGACTGTCAGTAGCCCCTACAGCATTATTTTGCTGTGGGGGTGACTGATATTTGTTCCCTGTCCCGTGAGGAGTTCGATTAGCATAACACCAAAAATTTCCACTTGCCCCCTGAGGAGAGTAATCAGAATTACCAAAGTTAGTCTCACCAGGCAATGTCGAAATCCGATTTGGGCAGGCCGAAGCCCTGTGCACTTGTAACTTTCGGCAATGCGGGCAGGGTCTGTCGCATCAGTCGGTCGGGTGCGCCCTCATTCGACAAAAATAGCAACGGCTGGCGCCGGCGGCGGTGGCGGTGCTAGGGCCGGCCCTATCGGGATGTTGAGCCTGGCAATTAGCGTCGTTGTGGGTGCAGCATCCATGGTAGGAGCACTTCTGTAAATGTGCTTCTGACGGGCGATCGCCGGCGGTTTGGACACGTTTGGACACACCCTCTCAGAAAGATAGGTTTTACAATTGAATCCCTAATGTCAGTCGCGAGATCCGGATAAGCTACCCTGGACAGTCTCTTACGGTGCTCAAGATAAACTATCGCAGACTCAGTCAGCTTCTGCAGGCGATCCTGGATCAACTGCTGATGCAGATCTGAGTCACGCCCTACTGGAAAGTCTTTCCTCAGAAAAGTTGTGAACTCTTCATAGCGGGTAGGCTGCAGAGTACCACTGCTAAAGTCCCGGTAGGATGCGAGAGCAGGACCTGTTAGGCAAGACTCCAAAAATGCAATTTTATATGCATGATCCGTTTCTGTTACCCCTTGAAGTGTAAAGAAACGGGTCAAGTGAGATATAAAATCCGTTATGGACTCACCAAAAGCACCAGGCAGGAGGGGCCATGAAGCTGGACACAGGAGGGTGCCTTCTGCCATTCATAGCCTCCAGCTTTTGGTTGAGTGGTCCAAGGGCATTCTCAAATGCAGCTTGGACCTTATTCTCAATCTGTGAAGGTAAATCAACTTCTGAGTTCATAGATGAGAATTCGTCTTCCTGTAAGGTATCTAAGACTGATGATGGTGCCTGTGAAGTTATTTGATCAAACTGAATAGAGAGGGGCTCACTTGTCTGCTTAAGCTTAGTACTAATGTGACAGGAACGTCTAGGTGTCTCTATTTTGTGAAAGTGAAGTAAGTGTTACTTTTGTAGTCACGTGGCGAAGAAGTGCAGGAATTATGAGATCGTTTACGCGACAGCATGTTGAGGCTGTAACTCTTGTTCTTTACTATATCTAGTGACCACTCAATGATGGGGCTAGAAAAGAACAAGGTTTTAGCTCTCAGAACAGCCAGAAGGAAAGATAGGTTGACTCAGAAGGGAATTTATCTGGTCACCTATGTAATTAGGGTGGGGCTAACCCGTGTGTAAAGAGAGGGAAAGTTATACCCAAACTTTAGAAATTAATGGGGCTAGACCCGGTTATTTGAACCAAAAGTAAATAAATTTGAATGAAATGGTGGAACTCCAACCAGAAAATAATGGATCGACGTGAGGACATATGGATAAACCCGCTCAAAAGGGAATTTTATTTGGAGATTAAGTCCGTTGTGCTAGTCTACAAACTTTGGATATGAGAAGGCTCGTAACCGACAAAGTCCTACTCACCAGGAGTAGCGCATGGAGTAGCTTGAGAATTAATAAGTAAAGGGGGACAACTTAAAGTAAACTTAATGGGTGCAAATAGATAGGGACATAATTAGTTTACAAACTGGACTACGCAAAGGGGATGCACTATTACGCAATTGACCTCACTCACTAGGAGCAATTGCAAACTCTGAAAAGTGTGATGACTAGACACGAGGATCCCGGGAGGACGTCATTTGCAGGTATGCTACAACTGTGCCCAAAACGGGAATGCCCGTCTTGAACAGAACGGGAACTCTCCAGGAGTATTATATACAGCTGGGGGCCGGGTTTCCAATCACTGAGATGAAGTCAGGATCACAGGTCACCAGTTGGAGATAAAGAGCACCATGTTGTGCAGGTCTTTCCTTAAGAGGGGTAAGAAAAGATATATCTGGTCTGAACTGACCTGTTAGAACTGATCCCTTGGCTAAGCCTCGGTGATAGTGCAACAGTCCGGTTCCCGAGACCTACAACAACAAAGAGAACCTTTACTCTAAGTACGGGGCCTCACCAAGGAGCTCCGCAGTCTCCTTGCTGAGACAAGGAATCCCCTCAGGGATAAACTTACTTGGGTATAACGCGTAAGGGGTTTCCCAAAGCTTACTTGGTGCAAGCTGGCGCCTGGGCCTCTGGCCCTCTGCCTTCGTCGATGCGAATAATCTAAATAAATAAACAAATGTATTAAACTATAATTCCGACAAAATATGTAAGAAGAATGTGGGTATACCACAGTATATAATATGTAAAGCAAGACGAGTTTGCTGGGAATTATATTTGGGGACGCCAGCAAAAATAACAAAATATAATAAAAACGAAAATATAGTGAACAATGATTTTTCACTATCTTTTTGGTCTTTCTTTGGCGCTCCATCTCTATGCAAATGTCTGCGCCCCTGGTCGTCCCTTTGCTCGATTTGCATGGCGATTTCCCCACGCGAATTGGCATCAACAGGGTGCCCAACAACCAGTTAACGAGGTGCTATTCTGACACACTCAGTCAGTAAATGGGCAGGGGGGTCTTTGGCCCAGCTGTGCCAAAATGGAGGTGGGGAAATGCAGGCTTCCTCCTATGAATCGAGGCTAGGCTCAGTGCACCTTGAGATCAGGGGTACAGTCTGTCTCGAATAAATGAGTGTAAAGTGAGGGGCTAAGACAGACTTAAATGTAATGTGTTTAGGCGGACTCCAACACCTTCGCTTAGGCCGACTAGCGGCATATTATGCTAAGGGACAAACCAACGGAGGCGGACTCAGGATTAAGGGCGACTCTAGTGCGGACATTATTAGGCCAGCTAATGAAGGTATTTGAGTGTGAAGAAATAATTACAGGGGCGCCTTTTACACTCTAGGCCCAACCAGTGGCTGTGCCGTAATTCCTGAGGAATCATTCTGGTGGGGACACTAAAGAAGATCATAGATGAGAAAGAAATGCGAGAATTTAGATAAGAAATTTACAGGAAGGTTGCCAACCCTTGCAGTTGTTAGACACAGGCAGTACCGACTGCAAATGCCCAATGGTTGCGTATGTTGAACAACTGACCCAGCTGAGGCCAAGTGTAAACCCGTTCAAACCTGCAGTTAAAGCTTTAGAAGAAAGTCACGTGCTGATCCATCAGTGCCCCTACCCTGGCGGACAACCTGATCAGTATCACGAACCGAGTGCATCTCAGGTTGTGTGAGCATGTATACTGATGTTTCCCAGGCACCAGTGACACACAGACACAACCCTTAGACAAGAGCCCTAAGTGAGAAGGTAATATTACAATCATCACCCATGACTCAAGCGGCATCTTGGAAACCCACAGTAACCCAGTGCTGACGTCAAAAGATGTGATATACACCACCACACACTCGGTGCTGACCTCAGGTAACTGGGATGTAAGTGCCATAATCTCATATTGCAGTATGTATGCCAGAAAGTATGAGCCTACGGCTACAGGCTTCCTACGGCAATACGGAGCATCGCCATTGCTGACGCCAGAATAAGGCTGTAAAGTCTTAATTCCGATACTGGAATAGAGATTTATTATTGTGGACATCAGTAGATAGGGCCCTAGGCCAGCAACCTGGCTACAACAACACGGAGCATCGCCGTTGCTGACATCAAAAGGTAATAGCGGAGTCTCAGTTATCCTACAACAATGATATGAGATGCAGTTGTTGCAGACGCCAGATGTGGCGTTTGTAAGGCCTCACATCTACGAACAACAATGCGGTGCATTGTTGTTGCTGACGTCAGGAACTGAAGCCGGAATAACCGACCAGTCCTAGTGCAACAACACGAGCCTCTGCTGTTGCAGACGTCGGAGAGACAGTGCCATATGGTCACAACCCCGCAATAACAACCCCTTACATTGCCATTGCTGACATCAGAGGTAGAGCCAGAGGGCCACCTACCCCTTAAAGCAACAGCAAGGGATGCAGCTGTTGCAGAGGCAGGGGGAGGACACAGAGAGCCATCAACCCCTTAATGACCACATGCTATGCGGCCATTGCTGACGTCAGAGGCATGACCCGCCTAGTCACGCCTCAGTGCAACAGCAGCATGTGAGGTAGTTGCGGATGTCAGAGGTAGGGTCGCCCAAGACACAGCACCTCATAACAACAACCCAATAAGTAGTTATTGCTGACGTTGGTGGTCACGATCGGTAAGATCATCACCACGTGCAACTACCTAGAGAGAGAAGAAGGAAAGGAGAAGACCCTACAGTAGTGGAAAAAATAATAAAATGACCTACTGAACGGTTGCCAACTATGATGTATGTGTGAGCGGGAAAAGAGAAAGTTTGTGTATTTTTTTTTTGATAAACTTGAATAGAAGTGAAAAAGAATGTTTCTATTTGTTTTTGATGAGAAGGAAAAAGAAAGGATAAATTTTAATTTTGTTTGTTTAGAAAAGGAAGAAAATAAGGTATTAGTTTTTATTTGAGTTGATTTTTGAGATAAGAAGATTTATTGGGTGAAAAATTTATGATAATTGGGTCACAGTTACGCATAGAAGACTGAGAAAAGAAAAAGTAAAGTAAATAAAATAAAATTTGAGGGTCAAGAGATAAGCGATGTGATCTGCTAAGTACGGTGTTATATGTGTCAACAGTAAAATTTTGGCTTGTTTGGCTGGAAAATGAGCAACTTGGCTAGTGCTCAGTGAAGATAAGAAAAAGTTTTGAAAAAGTGTGTTGACACACATACCGGACACAGATAACAAATCACGACCATACTTGACGTCCAGAATCAAGAGTGAAAGGTGTACTGTACCTCGTGATCGGAGATCCCGAAACCCTCAGGGGCTGTGAAAACCTCATGGGCTGTGATACTCAAGTACCTGTACCCAGGTATACTGTAGTTAGAGTACGTGCAAACCGCAGTCATACTGTAACCAACTGGCCATACGGTGCTACAGTAACCTATCCGATCACATGCAGTGGATGGAGCCCAATTTAATGGAAAAATGGAAAAACAGAAAAAAATGAAGCTCAGTGGACGTTTATGGCAGAATACTCGATTTACTCAACTCTGGGAATTTATGACTCTTGGGGACCAACTCTGGGGGAAATCTGACCCAATTAATCACACATGGGGCAAATCCCAACCTACAGTAATTAACTCTACTCAAATGTGGTGCTATCTGAGGTGGCGTTAAACTCAAACATAGGGGCCTATTCCAACCTAAGGGGTAGTGTACCTTCTGACGGGTGTACCCACTTACATGAGGGCAAAAATATTCATCCTAAGGGTCAGTAATCCCACTTTGAATGTGAATCAACAGACCTGAGAGAGGTTTCCCCATTCAAGTGGCGATTCTCATGATCTGATGGAGGTTCCCCACTCAAACCGAAATTTTACCTAATTGAAAGAGGTATCGCACTCAAAAGGGTAAAAGGTTCCTTCCCAAGGACTGTGAAGTCAGACTTAAAGGTCGATTTTCCAGCCTCACCATGTCACATTAAACAGAGGTAGAGCCATGTCACATTAACTGAATTGGTGATCAGTCACATTGATGGGAAACCCCATACCATATTCCATAGGAAATACGGCCATGACACTGTAGGTGACATGCTGTGACCCCGTGGGGTGGCTCCATTATATTTCTCTGTTTCGGGAACCTAACCTAGCTGGTACTACCACAGGTAAACCCATGGTGTACCTCCGCGTTGTCCTAGGGTTATGCTGTAGAATAATGGACAACACAGCCGGGTCAGGGGTGCCAATCCCTAGTCTTCACTCACCAGAATGAGGAACAGTGCCATTCAAGGAATGGCGTACTGTAGGGGACCTGATTGTTAACCTAAATCCCCTTATTGGCTCTGACCTTAAGGGTCTGAGGGCTTTCTTAACTGAGGGTACTTCCGGGGGAAAACTAGCTTAGGGGAGACTCCCACAAATATACCCTCAACACTAATAACCCCTGAGAAGACTCACTAATCCTCTTCTTAACCTACTCGGCGCTGGGCGACGGGTTCTGGGGTCGAAACGGGGTCCTACGGATGGCAATGTTCGGGAACGGGAATCTGAGCGATTCGGCGTAGGGTAATGCGACGGCTGATCGACAGGCGGGGGTGATGAACGTTTCCTCGGCGAGGGTGATGGGGTTCTACGATTAACAGGGATGGGGACGGGTTCCTACGGTCGGGTTACTGTAGCGGTAATGTATAAGGAGGCTGGAGGCAGAAATATGCAAATTTTATTCGACGAGTGGCGAACGCAGTTGACAATATACAAATATAATAAAAGTCGACGACGGCAAATGCGGACGCAAGGCTAAAAAGATGAAACACCAGTTAGCCCCAATAATGAGTGACAAAAAGACGAAACATGCCCTTTTAAAGGGCTCCATAAACTACAGTATGCCTTGGGCGGAGTTAACACTCCCCCAAGCTAACTTCTGCAGCAGAAATCGTTGCAGAAGATGCCTATGGTCACATAGACATTTTCCAGTTCACAACGTTAAGCATTGGGGCGAGTTTTCACTCTCCATGCTTAACATAGGAACGTCACTGGTGAGAATTTCAAACTAGTCGTTTCATGTTGCGAAACATCGCTAGTTTTTACTGATAAGAGGTGCACGTTGTGCTCCAATTACAGCGATGAACTCGGAGAGCTTATCTCTAATGGAAATTCTTGACTAGCGGGCACATACCGTAGTCTACGTGTATAACAAAATAATAATTCGAAACGGAAATAAAATGTGCGAAAAATCAACAGAAATAAAACATGAAAAGTGCAGGCATAAATTGCATGTAAAAATTATAAAAACGAAACGCAAAATTGATGCAAATTACTGTAACACAAAATGTAACGAAAAACATAATGAAAAATTGTGATGTGAATCATGTGACGTTTGACGAAATCTGTCGGCACGTGACAGTCACATTAGGCTTTCATCCGGATGAACATATAGTTTTTTTAGAGAAAGAATAAAAGAAGGAAGAGATAGATGAAAAGAAGAAAAAATGAATGAGAAAAGAAGAAAAAATGAATGACAAAAGAAGTGAGATGAAAAGAAACACAGACAGAAGAAAAGAAAAAGAATTCAACAAATAGAAGATTAAATAACTGTAAGGAAAATGAAAAACACAACAAAATTTTCGAAAAATAAAAAAAAACTCTTGCAAAAGTTATACAACTAGCTCAGCCGAAATTTTTTGGGATGTATTCCCATGAGGACATTATTTACAAGTATGATGGATGGACATGAAAAATGAATACACATCATAATGAATTCAAATGACAAACTATGATCAGTGCGATAAGAAAGTATCAAAAACTGATTTGTAATGATATTCAGGCAAATTGATACTGACATTATTCCCATTGATGTGTCAAATCTAGATATATCAATCACAACACTATCCCTTACATTATTTGGTCTGTGAGTTTTCTGACGTGAACAGCAAACCAAGTCCAAAATACTTGCACGGTTAAAGTTTTGAATAGCACGTGTTTGAAGAAGAAACGTATGGAACAGTCAAACACAGGAGATTGACAGGCTCGTATTGATCGCTGTGTCAATTTATCCTTAGTCATGAAAGGTTTTCGGATGCCAAAACTCGGAATGTTCTAGCTTATCCTTCTAGGAGTTGAACCCGAATACTCGAACTATTTTGCAAATAGTTTGACTGAACCAAGAACACAAGTGTGGTTTTCGATTTACTAAGTGTACAAAATGTCGCTTCACTCTCTCAAAAGTAACACACACGTGAAAAAATACACAACCACTCAGACAACAATGCTAAAACTTTCATAATTTCACCGGCTATGTTAGCCACGCCCCCTGTGTTTACAACTTCGCCAAAACACTCCACAACACTCCTCCCCATTTCGACGTAAATTGCATCAAGCGATTTGGAAGTTTTGACAGACGAGGTTGGCAATTTGACAATATTTGATCATAATTGAGCATATAGCTCGTATCCGCAACATTTTATTCTTTCGTGATGGTGGTGCGACCTTTCTCTTTTCCTAGTGGCAAAACTATACAAACGAAATATCAAAAATAAGACCACAAATTTCAAAAGGCACAGAACGATGAGCAATAAAACACACCAGTATTTTTGAATCAAGAATTTTAAAGTTTTTTAGAGATCAAAATAAATGAAAGATTCTAATAGAAGTAAGTGAACTAATGGAAATACGTGTAGCATTGAAACTGCACTTATGCGTTTTTCCATCAATTTTGTTTGGCAGAAACCCTCAGCCTTTCAGCAAGACCTTCAAGGGCGTTTTGCTTGATTTCGCTATGCCTGGCATAGGCATCTGGAGCACTTGAATAGTCGTCAGTGCTCGTGGAGTGAGAGCTTGCTGTGCAGCACCTAGAGAAGTTCGTATTCCGGTAGTTCGAGCTTGTATCGGACTGGTCGTAGCAATTATCAGTGCCGGTTTCATTTGAAACTTGGACAGTATAGCTGGTTGAGTGGGCATAGTCGAACTTTTCTTTTTTTTCAATTCAGCTTGTCTATCCATCTCCATTTGATATTCTCAATGGATTTCGCATATTGTTTGTTTATTTTCGTCAGTCATGGAATAGTTTTTACGACATAAGATTCTTGTGGGACATCTTTTATTAGGGATTCTACAGCCATTGCCATTTCACTATCGAATTTGAGTTCTGTTGTAGCCTGTTTTAGCGTTTTTGTAGGGCTTTCAGTTTTGCCTAGTAACATCGCTTCTGGGAAAGCGGGAAGGTTTGAACTCATCATCAAGATATTATTTGGCGGAAATTATTGCTTCAGATTTTCTCGCATTCAGTTTTCGGGAATTATTGCTTCAGATTTTCTCGCATTCAGTTTCCTCATTCCATCAGTTTGTTATCAAACATTCCATTGCGTTTTATCCAGTTTTGTTTGCATATCAAATCGATTTCGATATCTTCGCTTTTCGCAAGCAGTTTCGGAATTTCATTTTGGATGATGGTATGCAGTTACATTTCAGAATGCCACGCACTGACATGTACGACTATCAGCATCATACCAGGAACTGCATTCATCTATTCATTATGGTTTTGTGTTGCATATAGCAGTGCTAAGACCAGCGTTTGGGATATGTGGTAATCTGATTTTATGTCATATAACGGCCAATTTTTGGGATAACTATAGGCTTCAAATGGATCAGTGATGAAAAGACTAAAATCAGTTAATTTGAGCTCATCCTTAGTGACCATGTTTTGGTCGATATCAGACAAAAACAGAATTGACATCAGAGTTCCAACTTTATGATGAATGCTCGGTATGTCATTAGAGCATAAAGCTCTGTCTATGACTTTTGTGCAAAGACTGACGTTATTGTACTATTCAGTTCTTTCGTTGTCAGCTATCGAGGACATGTTTTGCTTATTTCCTTTTATTGTTGGTAGTTTCAACAGATGCAGTTTTTGCCACAATGCTTTAGTAGAGTGTTCTACGTTTAAATGGTTGTATAGGCAAAAACACATATTTGGTACGGCATAATTGTAGAAGATGATTCTCTTCAATGCCAAAATCTCATCTCTCATGATCACATGAAGTAGACTTTTCGATAGCATCGGGTCAATGACGCTGAACACACCCTTTTCGTCACCTTCAAATTGGATGCTCGCATTATGGTATAGATTTTGAGCAGCAGTATGGATATATTTGGGCAGTAGGAAATCGTGAGGAAAAATTGGGATGTTGTAGTACACGCTATCGACGAATCCCTAGGGACAGTATGCTAGGAAGTAGTATAATCTGGACGTCAACCAGTATACTAGGAGCTAGCACAGTAGTGTGCGTTTTTTGGGCATTGGGAGAATAGAAGTCTCAGCTGTGCATGTCTTTGAGACATTTCCAATTGTTGGATTGGTCAAAACCAATAACCAACATTTTCGGTGTGGACACAAATTTGTAGAACAGGTCCAGTCATCAGGCATAGCCGCGAGAGCATCAAACATTATCCTATGACCAGTCGGGAATCCAAGTTGTAGGAGCCCAGCCACGTGAGCCACATTCTGATTCTGTATGTCCGATTTTGTCTTTTTGTGAATATACAGTTGACTCGTTGAGATCTTTTTGACATCGAAACAGAGCAACACGTGACTTCAAAAATTCTGTTTCATATGAATTGCCAATGCATTTTTGAGATGGCCACTTTCAATGTAAGTTGGCTCACCAAGGATGTTTAGCAGTGGGGCATAGACCGTTTCAACCCATCATTCGAATTCGGAATTTTGAATCATTCGCTTGATATTGTATTCTAAAAATATCATAGAAGTTCAGGTTAATTATAATTGATTTTAGTTTTGCATGGAAACGTCAATCTTTTTAGTGGCGGTGTGCAAATTTTCTGGAGAAGTTACCACAGCACAAATATTTATGCCAATGGATTCATATAATCTTTCCAGGGGAAGAGAAACCCAGAATTTCTAATTTTTCAGAATTTTTTTGAGGGCAGTGCAGGACCTACCATCAGCATTGAAAAATTGGTCATCCTGGCCATGCTGTTTTCGTTGATACACAATATAACAATCTTGATTGTTAAAAAACTTTTTGAACATTGGCCGTGGATTGACCAATGATGAAACCAATGTCGACGCTTGTGACGTGGTCACTTCACTTTCGCCCGCCATGATTGATTTGAATTTTGATTTGATTAGTATTGGAATACTTTGACAATAGGACCACTCGGCAAGTTGCAAAAGTTGAAGAATGAAAATAAGTTGCGAAAATCTTGCTATAAAGAATGAAGGTGTAAACTGGAGAGTTATTAGCCACAATATCACATTTTTCATGCACATATCAGGAAGTGTAAAGTTCAGATAGGGTGGGACCAGCTGCCAGTTCCACAATGCTCACTTTGGGCCTCAAAGGTACCTTTGAAGCCAAAGGGATACTTTGCATAGGAAACCTTTGAAAATTTCGCGTTCCACAAATTTTCAAAGGTACCTTTGCCAAAGTATACTTTGCAAAGTCTCCTTTGGCAAAGTGAGTTTTTTGATTTTCTCGTTCCACAATCTTTCTGACGTTCAAAGGGTCGCTTTGCAAAGGCAAAATTTCAAAGGGAGGTAGGGAGCTCCCTTTGGCGAAGCATGGGGACCCTTTGAACGTTATAAACATAGCAAATTTTTTTAAATGTGTGTAATTTTTTCCAGCAATTTATTTAATTTAAAATTATTTGCTAATTTTTTAATTTTGGAGCAATTATGGATGCCGCTCGAATCGTAAATGAAATTTTGCACGAAGATGATGATGCGCCGTGGAGAATTAGAAAATTTAAGGATTTAATTAATCCATTTGACGGTTTATCGAACGCCGAAATTTACGATCGATATCGATTTCCGCCGAACATAATTTTAGAAATTACCAATTTAATTAACGAAGACATTGAACGACCCTCAAAAAGAAGTCGAGCTATTCCTCCGTTGCTTCAAGTTTGCATCAGTCTACGATATTTAGCCCCAAATTCTTTTCAGCAAGTGAGTTTAATAAAATTGAATGGGAATAATGAGCAGCTTGCTTGAAAAGCATACCTGTGAGTCCTCAGGTTGGTTGGGGGGAGTGTAAATTCAAAATTTGCTGAGGGGGGTACCCAATTTTTCCGAAAATCCTTAGGGGGCCGGGTAAAAAAAGTCGAAAAAAGGCCAATTTTTTAAAAAAAGTTCGAAAAATTTCGAAAATTTTCCCGAAAAATGCCCAAAAAAGGCACTTTTTTTGGCCATTTTTTACCAATTTTCCGAGTTGGGGGTGGGGTACCAACATTTGCTTACTGGGTTCAATCCAGTTGGGGGGTGGGGTCCGCCCCCAATTACAGGTATGTTGAAAAGTTTGGTGAATTTTTTTTTAATTGAAATTTTTTGTTAGGTTATAGGCAATACGGTTAACGTTGCCAAAAGCACTTGCTGTCGTTCACTTTGGCATTGTCTACGTGCTTTAGTCCGACACGCACCGAATTATATTAGATTTCCGAGCGCAGTGCAAGAAATTACAAGGCAAAAACAAAAATTTCATGAAATTGCTAATTTCCGGAATGTAATTGGATTGATCGATGGAATGCACGTTCGAATTTTAGCCCCAAAGTTATTTGAAAATGTTTACGTTAATCGGAAGTCATTCCATTCTTTAAACATTCAAGGTAAATATTTTACATGCAAATTTTAATGAAAAAATATTTATATGTTCATATTTATGTACATTTTATAATTTTATTGTGATTTTTAGGCGTTTGCGATTACGATGGTTATTTTACCAATGTCACAGCAAAATGGCCCGGAAGCAGTCACGATTCTCGCGTTTTTAATGAATCAGAACTTAAAAATTACTTGGAAAGAAATGAACACATCGGTTATTTACTAGGCGACAGCGGATATGCCTGCAAGCATTACCTTTTGACACCATTTTTGTCGCCAGCTAATCACAGTCAAGAAAGATACAATATCTCACACACAAAAAACGCGCGTATTGATAGAACAAGTTTTCAGACGATTTAAGCCTCGATTTTCAATTTTACACGGCGAAGTTCGAGTGGATTTAAAAGCGGTACCAATGCTCATCGTATGCTGGGCCATATTGCACAATATTGCCGTAAAAAACAAATTGCCCGACTTTAATGAAATGGACGAAATTTTGGATGATGAAGACAATATACCTGCTCTAAATTTACAAAACGGACTGCATTACCAGGATCTTGTTGTCAGAAATTTTTTCGATTAACATTGCATTTATTTGTGGATTTTTTGTGCAATGTTTTTGCGGTGCTTTTTGTTAAATACGACTATTATATTTTGATATTTTAATATCAATAAAAAAAGACAAAAAACTGGGGAAAAAATTGCAACAAACAAAAAACCGAACAAATTACAATCTAACAAAATAAAAGGCGAAAAAAAATTTATTGCATTATTCACCAAATTTGACGTTTGGATTTCCAACCAATTCCGCTTGGATTTTTACTAGGGACCCTTCGTAAAATGCTTCTTTGGCTTTCGAAGCTTCACCCTTTTCTTTGTAATAGGCAGTTTCGGCCAATAGTTTGTCATGAATCAGTTTTTCATTTTCGAATTGTTGTTCTAAAATTTTTAAGGTCAGCTGTTCTTTATTTAATTTTTCAGTCGAGCAGCCGGCTTCCAACGATAATTTTCATTTCAAATTCTTTGGCAGTAAATTGGCAGATTTTTCTGAAATTATTGTCGATGTTTTATTAAATTTTGGCGTTTCGAAATTAGATGACATTTCATTACAATTTGGCGTTTCATCGTTCGATTCTTGTCCTTGATCCTTTGGAATTGCGCTGAGGAGGGGCATATTGTCACCCAATAAATCATCTGACGACAGTTCCAAATGGTTACCTTCGAAATCTGAATAGGCCATTGTATCCAATCCTGTCGTTTCGCCTAAAAAAATTGGGTTGGTGTCGCCGTAAATCGATAAAATATTCGTTTCTTCTTCATTAAAGTTGCCTGCGCTGGAGCCACCACCAGTTTTCCTAAGAAATGAAACAGGAATTTTAATTTAAAAACCTTTAAATTTGAAAGATCTACTTTTTTTACTTAATTTCTGTCTTTTTCGACTTATTTCTTTCTTTCCTTTGTTGGCTATGTTTTCCCATGACTTTTTAACTTGTTCGGCCGATCTAACAGTCGAATCACTGCGCAAGGCGTTGACGGATTCGGCCACCTAAAAAAAGTACGAATGAATAAAAAAATTGTGTTGCTGTGCTGTAAAATAAGAGAATCAAATTACCTTGGCCCAAGCGGCATTTTTTCTTTTAATGGCGTCTGCTTTGCCGTCCTTACCAAATAAAACGTCTCGAAAATTTTCAACTTGTTCAATTAATATGGATCATTGAACGTCCGTTAGAGGTTTCGCTTTTTCATTTTTAACTTGAGCCATAAGAAATAATGAAATCGAGTTTTTTATTTAAAAAACAATATGACCTATAAAGTGCAAACTTTCATTAAAATGTACGCTCAAAATGACAAGCAAAATCATACTTGTAATTGGGGGGACCCACCCCACAACCGGATTGAACCCAGTACGCAAATGTTGGTACCCCACCCCCAACCTCTGGTTACCCGCCCCGCCCCCCCCCCAACTCGAAAAAGTGGTAAAAAATGGCCAAAAAAGTGCCTTTTTTGGAAAATTTTCTTGGCGTTTTTTTCGACTTTTTTTACCCCACCGCGCCCCGCCCCGCCCCCCTAAGGATTTTTGAAAAATTTGGGTACTCTGCTCATCGAATTTTAAATTTACCCTCCCCCCAACTGACTCGGTCGCGCTACATGAGGCATTGTCATTTATTTTTAAGAAAAAAATCAGTGCCGAAAAAAATTCAATTACAGTAAATGAGTTTTTTTTTGCATTGGGTACTTTGCATAGGAGCCTTTGAAAAGTATCCTATTGCTGGCGTTCGTGGAACTGCTTTGCAAAGGTACCTTTGGCATCGAAAAATCTCCTTCGCTTTGCAAAGTTTCTGATGGCAAAGGGAATCTTTGTGGAACCAGCCCCAGAGCAAGATAAATCTAGGGCGCGCACTTTTCTTTGTCAGAATATTCATTTCTCAAGTTGTGCTGCTTCTCAGAGAAGGTCAATTTCTTATTCGATTGGTGGTGGCTATTCGCACCAGTTTGTGACAAATCAGCATGCATTCCATTCACTCAGTCCACACAGAATTATGCACTAGCATGTTTGGCAGGTTTTTATGATACTAGCACTTTACGCTCATTGACAAATTTTATGATTAAAATATATATGATAGATTATCACAATTTCGTTAAGAAATATAAAAATAAATATGTTAGTCGAATAGTCAGGAATATATTTACAAATCTTTCAAATCGTTTTCTAGTTTCAGAGGGCCACTGTCTTCTGATTCTAAAATTGCCAATGTCGTATGAGGCATGTATGGTCTAACTCGTGAAAGTGAGACTTTCTGAGATTGTCCGGGACAATCTAGACTATCCATTGTTATAACATTTTTTGAAATTTCAGAGTTGGCGACCACCACAAAGGGTACGATGAGGTCTTTATCGATTTTCATGGATTTTTTTGCTGTTGATTACCAACACTAGATCGTTTAGATCATATTTTTGCTCTTTCACTTTTCCATCAAAATATCCTATATGTGATTCCGAAGCAGTTTTTAGGTTTTTTGTGACTTCACTATACAACGTTAGTTGTGCCTGAGTGAAGATATATTGGTAGGCATCATAGTTTAACGGTAGCATTAGGCTATTTGGTCAATCAAAGTTGATAGCAATTCTGGGTTCGAACCCTTGCAAAAGTCGAAACAGAGAAAAGTGAGTACCTGTGTGAGGAACAGTCTTATAGGCGAAAGTTGTGAAAGGGAGATATCATTCCCAGTTGTCAGGATCATCGGCGGTGAACTTTTTTAATTGCGGGATCAACAGTTGGTTGAATCTTTTGACCATGCTGTTACATTGCGGGTGATACGTAGTGGCGTTGATTTTTTGGACTTTTAGAAGATTCACAATATCTTTCATCAAATTTGAGGTGAAACCTGCACCTTGATCTGATAGCACATGTTTCGGGCTTCCATGCACCAAAACTACATTATTTACAAAACTTTCGACAATGGTGGCTGATTTTTGATCTGGGATCAAATGAGCCCTTACCCACTTTGTGAGGTAGTCTTGGAAGACAATGACATGCAATCTTTTCTCACGGAGTGTAGATATGTTTACAATGTCGGTTGCGATGATTTCAAACAGATATTTCGGTTGAATGGGCAAAAGCAGTCATGGTTTTGGCAACTGTGAAGTTGTTTGTTGATAGATTTTGCACGTTTTAATCCATTTTATTATCGATTCTTCCATCTTCAGCCATCAAAAATGTTGACGGATCATCACAATAGTGCGAGTATGATCTTGATGACTTAATATTTTTGCACCCTCAAATTGAAACAAAACACTTTTGATTAACGTAGTTGGAACTACTATTACAGAAACTGTATTAGCTTGTTTTGAAGTTTGATACAGTATGTTGTTTTTGGTATGGGAGGGATAATGAAATCGCAGAGATTTGCTTCTGCTCAAGAATTTTCAAAAGTTTCATGATGTATGGATCTTTTTTCTGGGCTTCTCAAATTTCTTCTGACTTTTCTAACATTACGAAACGTTTTTCAGGTTGCTGGAAGTTCTTTTCGATCATAGGCAATTTATCCTGAGAAAGAAGTTTGTCGTTTTCTTCTTTTTTTCAAGTCATTGATCTTGTGACAGCCATGATGGTTTTCTTCTGTTTGCTGAACATCTGTCTGAAAATTTCTTTCACTGCTCCTTCATTTGACATCATTTTTGGTTTAGAACATGGTTTGTTTCGTGACAGAAAGTCAGCGCAAGCATTTTCTTTTCCTTTCAGATATTTAACATGATAATCATAGTCTTAAAGTTTCACCGTGAAGTTTTGGAGTCACGAGTTTTGATGTTTTTCTTCTTTAATTTATTGAAAAGGTTTGTGGTCCATTCTGACTGTCACCTTTTGACCGTAGAAATCAGAATGCTTCTACGATTGTGAGACATTCACGCTCAGATGTACTGTAGCGAGTTTCTACATGGCAAAGAACTCTACTGTTATAGGCGATGACCCATTGATCATTTTCATTTTATTGGTACAGAATGGCACGGATAGCAGTTGTGCTAGCATCAGTTTGTATGATGAATTCCGATTTTTAACTCATGAATTGGAGTAGGCTGATCTCCAGGGAGACTGAAAACATTGTGATATTGATTTATAACTTCAATAGCGATTTTTCTATCTTCTTCATCGGTATTTGATTGTTTGGTCATTTTCTTGAGAGCGATTTGAAGTTTTTCTTCTTCCAATTTAGTTGACTGATCATTAACCAATGCAGCTGGTTCATGATCATCTTCATGATTGCTTAGCGACACAATAGTTATTTTATGTTCTTTGAGTTTGAATTTAACCCCAGTGATGAGCTGGTTAGGTTGTAGGTGGATACTGTTTGCCTATTATTGACGAATAATAGCCGCTAGTTCAATAGGATATTCACAGTTTTCTTTAGCAAAGTTCACTGGCTGAAGTATGACGTTTTTGAAGTTATTGCTAGTGAAAAAGTATGACCTTTCCATTAACCCAAGTCTGGCAGTTCAGTTCTATGTAGCATGACGAGATGTTCAAAATTGGTAGCAATTTGTCAATTTTCACGATTTGCGTATGATTTTATCCGATGGAAGTATTAGAGAATACTTCATCGTAGGGCGCTTTTGCAATCAGTTTCAAAACTAGGTTCAGTTCTTGCTGAAGGTCTCCAATTTGGATGAAATTTTCCTGAAAGTTGATTATGGCTCGTATGCTAGGATGCACTAGAAAATCGGTTCTTAGGAGGCATTGCTCTTCAGTGGTAGGAAGTATCCAGCATTGTACTAGATGCGTTCAGAAAGATGAGTTGATTTTGAAGATTATTCATCCTAAGGCAACGACAATAGCACCATCAGCAAATTTTATCTGAGCCAATGTTTCTAGCGAATCGTAGTCAATACCCAAAGAGCATTGCACTAGGCATGAGGAAATGACTGAGCACTGGGCACCAGTATGGATTAGCGCTTGTGTTTTGGTTTTTCCAATATCAGCATCCATGTGAAAAGCAAGCATAGGAGGGTAGAGGCTCAAAAGTTTAATATCTTTTTGGGAACATTCTTCAATTCGACACACACTAGATCCCGGGATCCATGGTTCAGTAGGTTTTTTGATTGTGAAATCGGTGATTCCTGGAGCAATAAAAAAGTTTTTAGCTTTCAACTTCTCAGTCAGTTCAAGCATATTAGCAGTGCTAGTCGTTGGTTTTATTGGAACAATCAGGATTGTAAAATCGGTTATTTCAGTCAAAATTTTGGTTCTGATTTAGCATGTAATTATGGGTATTTTGTTGAAAACAAGGCCACCAATTATTATTATTTTGCCATTGCAGATTCAATTGTTGTTGTCTAGGTTGTGCAGCCTGTGGTTTCAACTGATGACATTCAGAACTATCATCTTTACACTGACCATGATAGGTACAGTATTTCGATGGTTGATCACCTGACTGATTTTGCTGAAAATTTCGATTCTGAGAGAAATCTCGAGAAGGAATGTTTTCTCTATTTCGGAAATTCAGACTCATTCCCCTATTGTATCATGATCTTCAATTTTCGAAATTACTGTTGTTTTGTGAATTTTCTTGTATCCCAAATTTTTCCAAGATTTGTTTCAGGTTTTTCTTCTAGCTCGTTATTCGTCCTCAAGTCGGATTTTCTTGAAATCTGGTATTTTGCTTTCTGGGATCATCTCTATTTCAGGAATGTGGGTTATCTCTGAAACAATGTTTCGAATCATCTCTGAATCGCGACTGAGATGGTTGCTGTTCAGATGGATTTTCCAGTTTGTTAACCAGTATAGGTTGTTCAACTCTAACACTCATCTGTTTATTCACTCATTGAGTTTTCTGAACTTTCATGATGGTTATTGCTAAATCGATGATCATTTCTAGAGTGCTCGCATCAATCGAGACTCTGTATATTTCCGGCATTTTCCAAAAAAAAGTTGTGATAACTTTTCTATGGCCAAACTGAGCACTTCGGTCATAGTACAGTAGATGTACGTAGGTGCTGATCTGATTAAAAACAGCCGATGGATCTTCGGTTTCAAATGGAGCCATAGACTGTAGCTCACATTTGAGTGTATCTTGGTCACAATTCAGAGCATTCATGCACATCAAAATCTGTTTCGTTTCTTCATAGGATCGGACATCTCTTATGATGTTCAGAGCACCATCACAAATCAAACAATGCAAAGTATGAAGTTTTACACACTTGGGCAAATAAAGGCCAAAGTCATTTTTGAGGGCAATGAAGAATTTTAGATCTTGTTGATTTTGGGTTGAATTATCAACTTTTGTGGCGCTATCTTTTTACAGATAGTTTTAATTCTCATTTCCTCATCCGCGAAAGATCTATTCACCCGAGAAGGCAGAATAGACAGAAAATGAATTTGCAGATTAGTCGAATTTCGCACAGAGTTTCAGCTGAAATTTTGGCTCGGAATGACTATATCATCATCTTTGTCATCGATTTCTCGAAAACTGATCTGGTTTTTCCAGGAGGGTGGAGAATTTTTCTCCTGATTAAGATCAGTGGGGTTGGAACTTAGATGCTCAGGCAGTACTGTAGGTTTCTGTTTCTTTTTTAATGAATTCATATGCATGAATTCTGATGGTGCTGTTAGGTCTCCAGTTGGGCAGATAAGAGCATTGGGGTACTGTAGTTTCTCTATTGTGTATGGTCCAGTCCATGGGAAAGTAACTTTGGGGAGTACCTAGGTTTCACAGTGAGATTAAATTTGAATACCTCATCTCCCTCGTTTATCTCAATTTCATGTAACTTTTTATCATATTGTGTTTTTTGTATGTTTTGTGCTTGTACGATATTTTCTTTTGCAGATTTCCAGGCTTCTGTAAGAAGCCTTTGAATGGTGGTAGCGTAATCCTGGAGGTTGATACGATATCGACTAGGAACAAACGTGAAGGCGGTGTCAATCGACAAATTTGGATGGCGGCCATAAAACAAGAAAAATGGTGAGTAGTATCTTGTAGATTGTTGTGGGGTGGTATTATAAGCAAAATAGGCATATGGTAGGTATAGATCCCAATTAGTATGCCATGCATTAATGTACATAGATAAACTTGTTGTTAAAGTTTTATTGAAACGTTCTACTAGACCATCAGTTTGTGGGTGATAGGCAGTGGTATTAATTTTTCGAGTTCCACAAAGTTCACAAATTTTATGCATAAGTTCAGATAAGAAATTCGTGCCTCATTAAGATTAGAGACTAAGTGGTGCGCCAAAGCGAAGTACAATTTCTGTGGGAAAGTCATGAGCAGAGGTTTCTGCAGTGCCATTAGGGATAGCTACAGCTGTTGCGTATTTAGTTAGATATTCTGTAAAAACAATAATGTATTTATTTCCCGATCCACTCATGGGTAACCTAAAAGATCAACTGCTACTCGATCAAAGGGTCCCTGCACTAGTATAGGTACTAAAGAAGCTCTTGGTTTTTCCCAGCAGATTTTCTCATTGTCCAGCTTATACATTTTTCGCAATGTTCTTTAACATCGCGATAAAGTGTACGCCAATAATAATGTGTGCGTACTCTAGCCAAAGTTAGTAAAAAACCACAATGTCCAGAAAAAACATCGTCATGGCAGGCTTCTAAAATTTCTTCACATAACTCGGGCGCTATAACGAGTTTTGGTTCGGGTGTTGTTTCGTCTCCAATGTAGTATAGTACACATTCTTTTACTAGAAATTTTTCTTTCGTGTTTAGAATTTATTGAATTTCTGCCAAGTCTGTGGGTAGATTATTGAGTAGAAAATAATTGCGATATTTAAAACAGAAAAGATCAGATTCTTGGAGTAGATGTATTCTATTTTGATTTTCTCTATTTTGATCAGTTGAGATCGCATTTTCATTTATCGCTGAGCATGTAGGAATATTACGAGAAAAAGCATAAGCGTTTTTATTTTTTCGGCCCGGCCTATGTTTAATAGTCAGTTCCTGAAAGTCTTGAAGAGCTAAACCTCAGCGTGCAATTCCACCTGAGGGGTTAAGTTTAGAAAAGACACTCTGAAGAGCAGAGTGATCCGTGTAAACTGTGATTTGTTGCTGATATAAATATTGTCCAAAATGTTTTACAGCCCATACGACTGCTAAGGCTTCCTGTTCAGTAACTGAATAATTTTTCTCAGATTATGATAAGCTTCTGCTGCCAAATGCTATGGGTTGTTCCCCTTTATCAGTGATTTGTGAGAGAACGGCTCCCAATCCCATCAGTGTAAAGAATAAAAGGCTTGTGAAAATCAGGATGAATAAGTAAAGGTGAAGTAGTTAGAAGTTCTTTGAGTTTCTGAAATGATTGTTCACATTTTGTGTCCCAACTAAATGTTTGATTGAGTTTCAATAATTGGTGAAGTGGATTAGCGATTTTCGCAAAATCTTGCATAAATCGTCTATAATAACTTGTGAGTCCTAAGAAACTATGTAACTGATCTACATTTTGTGGAGAGGGAAAACTTTGAACAGCCTTAACTTTGTTTTCGTCAGGTTTAATTCCTTGATCTGAAATTTCGTGTCCTAAGTATGAAATTTTTGTTTGTAGAAAGTGACATTTTTCCAGGCGAAGCTTTAATCCGGCAGCATGGAGGCGGCGAAAAATTTCCTCGAGGAACCACATGCTTGATCTAAGGTAGTGAAAAGAGTCGCACCTTGAACGGCATCAAAAATATCATCTATTCATGGTAGAGGATAACTATCTTTTTTGGTGACACCATTAAGTTTCCTATAATCTACACAAAACGTAAAACCTCCAGTTTTCTTTGGAACTAAAACTACGGAACTTGTCCAGGGACTTTGGGAAGGTACGTCCACTCCCTTTTGAAGCATTTTGTCAATTTCTTCGTTGATTATTTCTCGTTGTTTATAGGGAACTCGATATGGAGCCTGGCGAATCAGCGTCGTGGGATCAACTTCGATGGAATGCCTGACCAGCGACATCCGGCCAACGTCATTATCATCATTGGTGAAAAGTGCTGAATGTCGAGTCAGCAAACTTTGAAATCGATATTGTTGGTTGTGGGTAAGATCCAAAGATCCAATTTATTTAAATCAATCTCAGGATACTTAAAGTCTGCTAAGTTCGGAGTTAGTTGAGTCAGATTATTTGATGCAGTAGGCCTTAAATCAGATTTTAGTTGAGTATGACAGGCGGTAGGTGGTTCAGCAGGCGTCCAGGGTTGACGAAAAAATATTACTTTCCCGATTTTGGTTCCTGCATATAAGGTAACAGGTGATTCTCCAGTGTTTATGACACTGATTGGAATCAATCCCTCATCAGGTGTCACTAAACAAGAGGTTACTTGTAAGTAAAATCTAGTTGTAAATTTTGGTAATGGTTCAAAAATTTGAGAGTCAAACTTTAAATAGGATGTTTCTAATCTTCCATTAATAATATTAAGTGTGCCAGGATGTAGATCTACAGTTTGATCTAGAGCTGGGACTCCTCTAGTCAAATCTGGTAAAAATATCTGAGGATTTTTCAATGGTACTAAAAGTGAGCCAAATTCTACACCAGCATTTTTCCATTGTATATCAGCCCTATTGAATCGTCGTAGATAATCAGTACCTAATAGTTGAGCCATCAAATGTGTACTCGGAGAAATTCAGCAGAGGGAGCTCAAGCATGTTCTAAGGTTAAGGAAATCCTGATCCAACAAGATCCTACGACTTCTGTCAATTTAGTATTGAAAACTCGAAATCCTGGTATAGTGGCAGGTAAAATTTTGCAACCTCGCCTTTGAGCAAGTTCTAGGCCAATTAGAGAAATATCTGATCCACTATCAATCAGAGTTACTATAGGCTGATTGTAATCTTCATTGAGCCAAATGTCAATAGTCGGACAGCAATCTTGTCGCTCTGATAAGTTGTGAGCTACTGTAGGAAGATCTGTATTTGTTTTTTCTTTCTTTCCTACTAGAGGTGAAAAAGCTTGAATCAGTAATTTTTGAAATTGTTGACTAGTAGAGAGTTGAAAATTGTCATTAGGGGGTTCAACATCTTCTCCATCTTTAGGAAGGGCAGAGAAAAGCACGGCTGGTTCTGTTCTTGATTTATGGTGTTTCAGTGGATTTCAATTACAACGTCCAAAACATTTTGTAATTAGTTCAGCACTAATGAAGCATTGAAAAAATATCCAGGCGATGAAGGCTAAGAAAACTAAAGCGGCTCCTACTATCAGGATGTTTAGAAGAAGTTGACAAGGTCTGGCTATGAGATATTTTAACAAGTCTGAAAAATGTTGATTGCCTATAGTGCCAACATGTTCTAAGGATGTAGAAACGCTTTTGGCAGCTTCTGTCATAAGTTTCTGGTTCCTGACAGAGCATTATACACCACTGAGGGATCTGAGGAGAGGCTAGACGTATATTGTATTAAACGATCAAATGTTATTTCCATTAAGTTGACGCCAGAAAAATAACTTCTCATCAGTCCGAATCTATGTAAAATCCCAGTTTGTTGATCATGAAAATAAGAAGGGGTATTAAAGGTTTCTATTTTGTAAACTCCTTGCCAGGTGACATCGTAAGGTATAACAGTAACATGTACAGGGCCTGTGGATGTTCTCCAACCAATATCCCTATCAAAATAGATACCTACTACATGGTGATTACAATCAACTAAGGGGGAATATTCAACTACATCCCCTGGTCTGGGTACCACAAAAAGCATAGTATTTTCAACTAAAATTGGAAGATAAGCATAACAAGTTCGACCAATTTAGTGATCCCAATAAATGATTTTCGGATGGATGGGCAAGCATTCCCATACCATCAATATTTGACCAGAAAAAGAGGCAATAATATCATTCCTCATTAAGAGAGCCCTGGCCCCTAGTGTAGGGTCCAGTTTCATGAACTACCAAATCATTTGTAGATGGCGTTCAGCAGAGTGACGGAGTTCTAATCGCACAGTTCTAAAAAGTCTGAGCTATTGCTCTATTATTTTATCATATAGGTATTGTAGTTTTGAGTTGACAGGATCTAAATTAATTTGGGAGGAAAGATTTCCAAGAACTGATTCACTTGTTGAGGGCCAAGTGATCAGGTCTGATTGCATGAAATTGAATAAGTGGGCCTTGTTCTGTTTTATGCAAGTCTCTCAGATTGCAGATTGAAACGTGTTCTTTAATCTTGAATGCCGCCTGTATGGCTTCAATTACAATATGATTTTGTAGTGAGTGTCCAAGATAGTCTCCAACAAGACTGTTCGGACAATAATCATCAAAAAGAGTTGAGTTCCAAAAAATTGTCCCTCCAATGTTAGTACATTGGCTGGCTGAAGGTGGGCAACCTCCAGTGTCTCCAAGATCACTAATAGTATCTTTTCGTCCAGTAGTAGCTATTGATCCTAATTCTAAGAGAAAGTTTACGGTAGAAAAACAAACGTCTTTGCAACACCACTCATAATTTGCAGTAAGTGAGTGATTTGTTACCCAAACACCAGGTTTAATCAGTGTTAGAAGATCATTTTGATAATTCTTATCTTTCCATACTTGGTGACAAAGATCTGGTGTCACTGCTAACTGATCTGTAGAGTCTGATACTAACCCTCTTGATCCAAAGAATCCTACGTTGGTGCAGATGGTTCGATTACTGATCATGCATCGAACGGCTTGTATTTGATTCAATTGACCACTTGGTGACCATACACTAACATTGATCATTCTTTTTTCAGAGACCATCAAAGAAGGCGGTCGACATGGCGCTTGTTTTAGAATGACTAAGGCCTGTCCGCTGCCGAACATCCCACAATGATAATATGGTTCGGCGCCAACGACTTTTACCAAGAACGCCAACGAAAAGAAGAGGAAAAGGAAAACCACCACCCAGGTAAGAATTCCAGAATTTTGTGTCATTTCCCTCAAATGTTCGAAAAATTGATTATGTCCCTTTGAGGAATAGTACCTATGAGATATAGGAAGTCTATCATGTTTTTTTCCAATTCCTATTTCTTGTATGTAAACATGGAAAAATAAGAAAATTTGTGAGATCTAGTTTCATTTGAGTTCCCGTCGTTCATGTCAGTTCTCTCTGATTTTTAGAATTTTCTGAATGTAAATCAATCCAAGGCCAGTCTTGAGGAACAAGTCCTTGTTTATTTATACCCCATGTCTCTTGCATATTCAATGTTTCATCTCAGCTTTCTAAATCTGGATCCATTTCAGAAGTAGCCCCTTTCCTCTCCATGGAGTTTTGATGGTCTGTGGTCCAACTTAATCCACCTTGGCAGGAATCTGAGTCAGTATCAAGGGTTAGATCACTGACCTCAGTGCAATTACCCATCAACGAATCAAAATGAAAATAGCTGCTTCTGCGCAAAGGTGGAGTGGTGGGCATCCCCTCACCACTCACTGACATGTAAAAACTGGTCAATTTATGGGGGTCGTATATCTGCAGCAAAAGATGACACAGTCTCAGTTGGCAGCTGAGACTGGGCAATCAGTTGCTCAGACTTAACAATTTGCCTATTATCAGGAAAATGACCTAAAAAGGCTGCAGACCATGCTTCCCAATTTGTTAAAGCTGGGTGCCTATTTTCTAAAGTATAGAAAAATGTTAGAGCTGGTCCTCTCAGATATGCAGCATCAAGAAGTGCAGTTTTTCTAGCTAATGATATGGCTCCTGCTAAGACTGACATTCTTGAAAATCGTTTTTCTCATTCAGTCCAATTGATATCATTAGGATCTCCAGAGAAAGGCTAATTCTGAGCGACAGGTCTTGTCTCATACATTCCTCCTACTAAATTCTGAGCGACAGGTCTTGTCTCATACATTTCTCCTACTCTCTGAACTGTTTGTCTCAGTAATTCCTGAACTTGATCTAGATCATGTGCCATTTTGTTTTCAGATAATAGATGAGATCGGCTATGGGTGGGACGATGTTGGTCAAAGTTGAAGCAGGTGTTGTCGACGATACAATCAGATTCGTGGATCAAAGGTAATTTATTTGGTTCCGTTATGGTTCAGATATTGATAGGAAAATCAGGCCAGAAATCCGTGGCTCAAGCTGATAATTATTTGATTTAGTTTTTGAAAAGAAATCCGAAAATTGCAGAAAGGGTCCAGCTCTACTGAGCCAATTGTAAAGGGTTAATATGGGGGTTGTTTATAGGTTTTGACTTGAGGCTTTTGAAAGTTAGGATAACTTGTGCAGATTGGCATTGTGTTTCAGATTATCTCTACATGTGTTATGCAACCTTTTTTCTTTCAGTTCTGACTGGAAGAAAATCGGCGAAAATGATAAGGACATCAGTAAGAAGGAAAATGTGAAAACGGGAACGACGAAGAGGAGAATGACAAAAGGGAAACGGCAATGAAAGGAAAGGACGAATTACAATGACGATGCAATTATTACACGAGTGATGGAAATTGCTGATGGCGTTGGAGGATCAGCAGGTAAGCAAAGTAGTTCATAGTGTAGCTCAGTAGTCACTTCCCACCATATACTATATTTAAGAATAAGTAGAATAAGACGATAATATGTATAACATAGAAGTGAATATGCAAATTAGTAACAATATGTAAATTAGACGAGGATGCTCCCACATGCTTGTGGAGCTTGACGAAAACGACCAAACTGAGCTAACAAAAAGTGAAGATGAGTGAATGGAACTGATTTCTCCACATTGAGTTGAGCTTTTTATACTGAGCTGAGCAGGCATGTGAAATGATTAGTAATTAGGTGACGTTTCCATGCTTCTTTGGTAAAGTGGGCGGTCCTAAATCTCCAATTCTCGGACTTGGGACAAATTCTAAGAATCCTAAAGCTAATTCCAGGAAAAGGTTTTACCAAGAAAGTTATTGTTCATAAGAATGTAGGTAAAAAGCGATGACACAGAAACCTAAGTAAAAAGGTGGCAAAAATTGAAACAAAAATAAGAACACATAAAAAGTTACCGTAAGAAAGGGGAGGAGTTACTACAGTAAGATTCTAAAACTTCACACAATCTTTTCAATTTGAACTTGCCGATCTTTTTGCAAATTGACATGTTGTTTACAACTTCGCCAAAAACCTCCACAACAAAAGTTTTCATTTTTTGGATATCCTGTAAACCTTCATTTGTTCACTGAAATCACACTTTTCGCTCTTTTGGGGATTAGTTCTCTGAGTATTCACGGTTTCGAGAATCGCTCTTTTGCGTATTCTTTGGCTCCCACCAATTTCGCTTTTTAGGAGTGAGAGTATTGAAGGGTCATTTTCAAATGAGGTTCGGGAAGCAAAATAATGTACAAAAATCGTAGTGATGCATCGTGGACCGAAATCTTTTTTCTCAATTTATTCACCTACCTACTACGAACTCGAGAAAAGTATGTATCAGTAGAGCACGTTTATTTTTTGCATGAACATTTCTCACACCAAGACTCATTCGCAAAAGACCTTAGCGTAAGAATGGAGCTGGTGAAAACATACAGATAAACGAAAATATATTAAGCCATCAAATAAAGTGATAACGTAGTAAGTGAGTTGTGAAGCTTCGTTTCATTTATCATCTTTCATACGCACCTTTCAAACGAATATATTCGTTGAGCCTGACTATACCGTATCTAAAATATTAAAATGTTTCAGTTCAGCAAATTGTTAGCAATCGATAGTACAACATGGCAAATAGCAAAACAGCTGTTTTAAAGTTACTCAAGTAGAGTCCAGGAGGTTAGAGCCAAAGCTGATTCAGATTTCAGCCCCAATCGTTCACTAAGCAAAACTCGTGAAGAGAATGAGGACATTGACGAAGTTGCTATTTGTGAAAACGATATACTTATGATTTTTCACCACAATTTGGTGATATTTTTTATCTAACTTTCTCTTTGAGAATTTTTCGAAAATTTCTCTCTCCCAGTTATTATTAGCACACGTGCCAACATCAAGAAATTCCCTTTAGCACAGTTCTAGTTTCATTAGCACCGTGCTAGAAAAACCTTGTATCACCCTTCAAACTATTTTTGGTAGGATCATAAATTTGAGCAGCACCACTGAATAATTGTTCTGAGGGAATAATCATTGCTGGTACAGAAAAATTTTTTTTTGGCTATCAATGACAGGTTCGGCAGTGATGTTTAATTTAGGTGGTGAAATTCTTTTCATCTTCTTAATATATATTTCGGTTTCCTGTCAATCCTACAAATAAGTGTATATTAACGAGCAGACAATACAAAAAATACTTTGTCCGCTATTTTTATATCCTCTGGTTCAATTTGATATTCTTCATCCTCTCAGCTGTTGGCTATAAAATCATTAAATAAATCAATTTCACGCTTATTATCAGTTTTTTGCTTTTTAGTTGGCGTTGAAATTCAGGTCTGGCTTCACTCATTGAGATTACTAACTAAGGCTTCCACTGTTTCGACTATATCTGCCGTTGTTGCAGGTTTTTCAAAAAATTTGTATCTTTTGCACCTGGGATCAATAAAAGTAGCAATCGTAACTTCTCTATTAAAACTAAAAATTTATTCTCAAATTATGTAATATTGTTTTCATTTCTTAATTACTCTTTAGTTTCGAGATTTCCAGATCTGACATCAATGTTCAACTGTAAAGCTTCAACAAATGAACTGATTCCTCTACTGTCTGAAGTTCTGGGCATATATATATATATCAATAATTTGATACTGAAGAAATATAATTCATAGAACATAATTTTAGAATAATTAAACATAATAATGCATAATTATTCATGAGCATATACACATATATATGCTATCATATACGATCCGGATCCGGTCGTATCGTAAGCAATTTTTTTGGGTCCGGATCAGATGAACCAAATTTTTTAGGATTCTGATCTGTTATGGTCAAGAAAGTCGAGCCGGTCCATCTCTAGTAAGAGGGACATTGGTCAGAATTTTTTCTCCCTATGTCAATTTTTTCTGCTCAAAAGTGCCGCTAGACAATGTACTTATGCGTTTTTGTGCATATAGTAATATCTCAAAGTTTCTAGAATCATCAGTCATTAAAAAATTAAAAATGAGACAACAATGGAAATTTTCCAATTGCACCTTAAGACTAGCGAAAACAACATTAAGCAAACCATATCAAGAAGTCTATATCCCAAGATTTGTAAAAATTCGACTAAGTGCATTGCTGCGAGCTCAAATAAAGATGTTTAAAGCGAGAATTATCGTTACGGCGCGGAACACCGGAAGCTTTTCGAACAAAAACGCTACTAAAATGATGAAAAAGTCACTCTAGAGATGCCTTTCAATGAATTTTCAGCTGAAAAACAATGGCATTTATTCGTCAAAAAAGTGGATTCGGCCCATCCCTATCAAAAATATACGCAATTAAATTCAAAAACGAAGATGGAAAAGACGAAAAACTGGTCTTCATCGAATTGTTTGACGCGTAGATGTTTACCTCGTCAACACATTTGAGGTAGAATAATGCGTTTGCATTACATATTAGTAAAATGAAGGCGTCCGAATTTTTCGACTAAAATGCGTTTAAATAACCGATAAACCGGGCCTTGATGTCGGGACAAGCAGAAACAGTCATAAGAATTTTCAAAACACAGTTATAAATTTAGTCCTACGGTGTATTTTTTTGGCAATAGTATTCAGATATTCTGGTGAATTATTAGTTGCATCGCTTACTCCAAGTAATTGAAATCAATTTGAGAACTATGGGCTTGAGCAATCGCCCAAATTGCCCAGAATAGATGCGAAGCCTTAAATGCAGCGAGAATATGTTCATAAAATTATAAAATTTTCAGATAGAACCAATTACCATAAGCGATTCTTGAACCTGCTTGTTTAACTCATCAATGTCGCGTTTCTTGGGCGGAGGAAGAAAGTTGAGCTCGTTGAATTCTGCCAGATATTCTCTAATCCACCACCTTCTAAATGTTTCATCCGGGTAGAGTGAGTAGTCAACGTCATCAGTACCTATGATATGACCAATAGAGCTGCAATTGGGAAATCAAAATCCAGGCTGAAAGAAAATGAATAGAAACAGGAAGAGAAAAACGTACCAAAGCTCATCAACCGGCAACAAAATATATCATGCAAAATTTCGATTCACTCAATTTAGTTTATCAGGAATTATATCGAATGCTGTGCTGGCTGATTACCCGCAAACTCAGCAAAATGATTGGCTATATCGAAGGACTGAAAATTAGGGCCAGCGTATTCAAAATCTATAAAGCCGATTTCATTGTCTGAAAAAGGGTTGATGAAAAGCATGAAAATATTCAAAAAGCGGAAAATCAGTTACTATTGTATATTATATTATTTAATAATAAATCGTTATGACAGAATACAACTGGTGATTTGAGTCTTTCGAATGCTGCTTCTATGAAAACTACTTCTAGCTCCATATCGGCTTTGGAAACAAAGGTTCCCACAAATCTAGAAAGTTAAAAATTACGAGTAAAGTTTCTTCATTTTTTTAAACGTAACAATACTTATTCTGACTCGACGGATCACCAAAGCGATCTTTCCAAGCTGCCAGGAATCGTCTGATTAATCGAAAAAACACCGGTATGTGAAAATCCAGCATTTTATTCTCTATGTACTGAGAAATTTTGATCGAATGGAATTTGGCGAGTTTTCGAGCAATGAGCCTGAAATAAAAAAGAATCACATGATGGTGAACCGTGATAGCTTCTGTAAAAGACAGTGTGAATTATTTATCCTATTATAGATCATTCGTTTGATTATAAAAGTATTAATTTTTCCAATCACCTAGAAATAGTAATATCTCGAACACCCTTGGTGTCGATTACTCGGCCAGGAACAAAGCCATAAACAATACCGTTGTCGAACGTGCAATAAAGTGGAGGTGATAAGTCATTTCTAAAAGCTATATTCATGCAAAGTTGTTCGCATTTTCTACAAAATAAATAAAGATGAAACAAGGAATTACGAAATTCCAGATCTGTACCGATCAATAATCAGTTCGGTTTTGGCTCCATATATTCTGAATACTATTCTATCTTTCTTAGGATCATCGTTGTTGGCCCAGAAGCTGATGACTCTATTCGTCAAACCATTATTGAAACACTAGAAACGATAGCAGCCTGTATATACGACAGAAAGTTTTCATCGCTGTCAAAATTTTCTTCTGAAAGACCAGGATTAGACTTACTTGACATACGCAGCCAGCAATATTGTGTTAGGTTGCTCAGGGGTACTGTAGGATTTTCGAGTAACTGAGCTGGTGATCAACTTACTTCTTGTGTAGATAAGCCCGGTGGAGCATAAAGATACACCTAAGGGTAGTGGTAAAGCACTGTATCGAAGAGCCGGAATACCCTTCTGACCAGAAAAATCGTCATATACCCTTGGACTTCTTTGAAGAAAATTTTTTGATTACCTTTCTTGTATTATATTTGATAATGAGCTATCTCTCTATTTGTTTTTCTGCTCACTGACCCCTCACCCCCGATTAAAAGTCAAAGGATTCCCCTGGAGAATTCTTGCCATGCATGTCTGCGGTGGAGCGAGCAAAGACAGGAAACGGCACGAGAATTTCCAATTTTTCTGAAATTGGTCACATCTAAAACTTAATCTTCTAGATTGGAGTTACATATTGCAATTTTTTAACTTTTTATCAAAAACTGAACGAAATTATCTTTCTAATATTTGTGCAAGGCGGGAGTCATTTATTATTAATATATGACAAAATGACATTGTAACTAAACATGTGATTGGCTGTACGCATTTACTTCAAATCTGACGTTGTTCACGTCCCAGTTTGGACGAATTTTTTCAATGATTTTGAAGGCATTGACCGGGGGTGAATTCGACCGAGGTTCACTAATATAAATATTATAGTGTGGAACTTCATTGAGAGCGGTCATCCGGTCTACATAAAAATATCCAGTTATAGAAAAAACATCAGTAATAACGTTATGCAAAGAATGTGGAGGAACGTCATCAACTAGTTGGATAACCAAAATAAGTCGGAATCCTATATGTAAGAAGCTCTGAAACTAGGCAAATGATTAGATGTTAGTCACACAATAGAAAAGAAAACGAGATATGAAGTTGACGAATCGAAGTTCTACTCATAATCCGGTCTTTGACAATAAGAACGTTTCAACTGTGTTCAACCCTGACAACGGCGACATATTTTAAAAATTGAAAGACGGTGATGTCTCAAGTGGGACCCAAACCGGTAGTTGGGGGGGCCCTCCATCGCAAAAGTTTGACCGTATGAAAAATTAACGAAGAGTCCGACACTATTTTTCAAGACGACGGCACTACACTCACACCAAATAGGCCAAGACCCGAGGAAAATCAGTTTTAGGTCGAAATGGACTTCTCATGAGTAAAATTTGTCAAAAAATGCCACTTTTTTCTAAAATAAGCTTAACGTTCCGCGTCTAAACTGTAAATCATTGGTTATGAACGTATTTTTCCGGTTTTCGTACGGAAAAACACATTCTTCAGCGCTCGCTGATCCCCTCCCGAAAATTTAGGACACTTGGCAACCCACACCTCCAAAAGATGGCTTTTGAAGCCGTAACAGACTAGTTTGGTGCTTTCACAGGTATGTTAGGAATGATAACTGTTTTTTCCGTAATGGGTAGGGATAGGCCCGGTATCCGGATCCGCTGAACCAAATTATTTTGGATCCGGATCCACTTCTAACAATGATTAAGATCCGCTCATAATCGGATCCTTATTCATTCCAATTTTCAGTAAGTTTCACAAAAATTTTACGCCAACGGTAGCTAAATTATGCTTGACAAACATAAATTTTTCTAGAGTAATCACCCTGGGTTAGCACACGTCAGAACAGTTATCATTGTTGACAAATGATACTTTGTTGGTCTCTAGTTAATGTGTGAGTTTGTCAATTCTAGTTTTGCCACGAAACCATGCTTGGTGTTGGTGCTTCCAAAAGGAATAAGACTCTCATCTGATTCTAATTAAATTAGCTCATTTTTACATTATGAACTTAGTTAGTTGGCCGACAAGTAAATATTCAGTAGTTAGTTTGACAGTAATACTTTTAAGAATCACTAAATTTGCGTTCTGTTTGGAAAAAACTTAACATGTTTTCACTGTGTCTGGAACTGCATTTCAACTTCAATATAGGTTCTTGATTTTTCAGAAAACTTTTATACAATTATATTTGCTTGCTACTCACTATTACTGATTTGCATAAACTTCATCATATGTCAAAACAGCTGTTTTCAAATTACTCAAGTAGTGTCCAGGAGGTTAGAGCCAAATCTGACACAGATTCCAGCATCAATCGTTCACTAAGCAAAAGTCATGAGGAGAATTGGGATATGGACGGAGTTGCTATTTGTGATAACAACGACCTTTGATTTTTCACCACAATTTGGTGATATCTTTTATCTAACTTTCTCCTCGAGAATTTTTCAAAAATTCCTCTCTTTCAGTCATTAGCACATGTTCTAACATCGAAAAATTTCCATTAGCACGGCTTTAGTTTCATCAGCACCCTGCTAAAAAACACGGGTACCACCCTTCAAACGATTTCTGGTAGGATCATAAATTTGACCAGGACCACTGAATAATTGTTGAGCGAAGATAATCGCTGTTAATGCAGACAAAAGTTTTCCGGCTGTCAATGACAAGTTCGGCAGCGATGTTTAATTTAGGTGGTGCAATTCTTTTTATCTTCTTGATTTATATTCCGATTTCCTGTCAATCCTACAAATTAGTATGAGACAATACAAAAAATACTTTGTTCATTATATTTATATCCTCTGGTTCAATTTGATCTTCCCCATCCTCACTGCTGCTGGCTATAAAGTCATAATCAATTTCACGCTCATTTTCAGTCTTTTGCTTTTTAGCTGGCGTTGAAATTATGATCTGACTCTGATCATTGAGATTACTAACTAAGGTTTTCCCGGAGATGAGAGAGGGAAGGAAAACGAAAAAGGAAAAAAGAGAGGGAAAGAAAAAAGGGAAGAATGAAGGAGATACAGCGAAATAGTGTCAGCCAGCCAATCAAAAAAGCAACCAACTAACCAATCAATTAAACCAACCCGGGAATTAACCAACCAGTCAACTGGTTTGGGAAGCAACCAACCAATTCGAGAAACAATAAAACCAACTGGTCAAAAAAACGACTAATCTGGGTATCACCCAAGTGGTCTGGAGCAACCAACCAACCAACTGATCTATGAAGAGACCAATCAATCTGAGGATTAAACAGCCAACTGGAATGGAAAGCAACCAACCAACTGATCTAGGAAATTTTCAACTTTACCCCTACCTGAAAAATATTATTTTGGCTTGGGGCAGACAATCCCATGGGGAGGGGTATGAGGGGGGCATTACCCCTACCTAAAGTCCTTAAAATTGATCACTGGTTGCCTAACTTTGAGACAAAATGACGTGTTTAGTGGACATTTAGCTACACTACCTCCGAAAATTTCCAATTTTACCCTGCCTGAAAAATTTGACCTTGGGGACCTCTGCCTTGGGGACTTCTGCAACCAACCAATCTGGTATAGAGATGGGACGAGTCCAGTTTTATGTAGTTTCCGAATCTGAATCCAGGAATTTAGTAAGTACCGAATCCGAATCCTACATTAATATTTATGTCAATTAAATTTGTAAAATCGGCAAAGCAACCAAAAATTTAGATTATTCGGCAGCAATATCTGTCACTTTTCCGAACTGATGGCGTCTCAATCATTCCCCAAAAATGAAAAAAAAATTATGTTTACAAAATGCAAAAATTTGTGAAGACCGCAGAAAAATTTTGTGAATGAATTGAAAAAGTCTTCATTTTGTAAGATATACTAACGCGCAATATGGAAGACAAACTGATTAAATCATAAGGTAAGACATTCTGGGTGGTAACAACTAACTGAATGCTAACTGTTAAGTAGAATAGACATGGTTATGGTCGCCCTCGAGCTGGATTATAGCAAGCAATGATGAAAATAATCATTACCGACGCGAAGCGCCGAAAAATTTTCAGGTTTCGACCTTCTAAAATGCACTGGAACGCACCTTCCCGACATATTTCTCATACACATGACATTTTCCAATGGATTCGGATTCGGCCTAAAATTTTGGGCAAGACTACCGAATCCAAATCCGGAAAATCAGTGAAGTCGAGTCCGAATCCAGAAACAAAGACCGAATCCAGCCGATTCCGAATCCGGGATTTGTCCCATTCCTAGTAGTCAACAAATTAACATTGGAAGTAACCAACCCATCTGAGAAACAATCAACCAGCCAAAAACAAATCTGGGAATAATCGACCAATGTGAGAGTCGATCAACCAACCGCCTAATCAATTTACGAAACAACTGAACAGTCAATCTGGGAAACAGCCAACTAATCAATCGGGGATTCAGCAACCGTGAACCAAAAAATTAAAAAAACAATCAACAAGGTTGGGATTCAAACTTCAAGCAGGCAACTAACCAATCAAATGATCTGGTGAATAACTTATAGATCTGGGAGTCGTTAAAGCAACGATCCAAACTAGGGAACTAATCTGGGTGGCAGTACACGAACGAAACATACCTCGGAAACTAAAAAATCCACCTAATCTTAGAATTTGGGAATTCCTGAACCAACAAATGTGACATGAGCATCAACAAACCAGTAGTGATCAATGCGGAATTCGGGTTCTGAAACAGAAGTATATAGAGAGAATTGATTTTTTTGTGCGCATTTTACGTGTACAAAAATCGGCAAAATCAGCGTAAAAAAATTTTATAACTCTAAAAAATCACAATTTTGCATGTATTTTTGCACAAACATTTTTCCAGATAGCACTTGAATTCATGTCCTGAGGCCAGTAGGCAGGAAGGAGGTTGGGGGGCTATGCCCCACAAATGTTTCAAGGGTTAAAAAAGACAAAGGTGCTCCTTAGGTTTTTTTCGATGAAAAGTCAAGTCAGAAATGCCAATTTTACAGTAAATTAAGTAAAAAAAATGTGGCCCCCCCGAAAAAAATTCCTGGCTAGGCTATAGGCCTGTCTGCATAACACAAAAGTACACAGTATTGAAGAATTCAGCTTCTGCTGTTTTAGGTTCTGACGTTATAAAATGCTGGAGAATTAATTTATCGATAACTTAACAAGATTAAAGAAACAAGGTTCAAATTTTGTGTTCAAAAACATGTCTTTATCATTTTATCATTAAAAACGGTACTTTTACTGTCTTTAGTTTGAAAAAATTCAATTTAAACTTAAAATTCCTGAAAATTTCTTTCCTTTTTCACGTAAAATCCCCAAACAATTTTTCCCTTTCCGGATTTTTTCCCCAAAAAGCACGATTTGGGCGAAAACAGTGGATAGATCAATGTAAAGAATCATAAAATAGAGTCTGGCCCTTCGCGCCGGAAAATTTTTCAGTGTTTCCTGATTTAAGGGCCTGGAGAAGCATTTTATAATTTTATGATCAGATAGTGCGACAAAAATCTTTGTCTCACAACAAAAAAACAGTGATAAAAAGCACAGAAGAATACATTCAGGAGGAAAAGAGAGATACGATCAGGATGAAACAGAATCAACAATCGGCGAATACTGCTTTTCCGTCAAAACGGTGTTTTTTATGGCGTAAAAAAATTTTGAGATTTAAAATTGCAGAGGCGGATTTAAAAAAAAAATTCTGGCGCCTCGTGAAGATTCTGATTTAAATGAATGCTCATTAGTTTTGTATGGGACGAACATTTTTGGGTTCGTACATTTGTTGGGAATTTTTTCAAAATTACAGCGATTTCCGGCATGTCCTGGTCGGACAACGCCTTTCCAGGCTCTAAAATCAGTAAAATACTGGAAAATTTTCCGGTGTATTGCGCCGGATTGTACTTCATATGTAGTTTTCGGATTTGTTCATCCAAGCGAGCTTTGAAAATATACGTTTGCAGATTTTATTCAACGTTTTTTAGCTGCATTGCATAAGGTAATAGTATCAGTATCGGCTAAAACTTCTCTTTCACCAATGTTTACGAACAAGTAGCAGGATCTTTATTTTAAAAAGCAAATTCATGTCTAACCGTACAAACAACATGAATTTGAAATTCTCTAGCATTCTGTATGAGAAGCTTTTAAGAGAAAGAAAGCTGCATTGTTCAGTATCACATCGTATATTTGTCTGCTATGAAAAGCATGAATTTAAGTATGAGAGAATTTATTCTGGAAGAAGTTTTAAGTGAACCCGCGATTTTTTAGTGTATTAAAACTTTGTTCGTATACAATAATTTTTTGTCTAATTTTTGTATAAGTACAATGAGACTTGTACAAAAAGACTGTGGCTATCATTTGCAATAATCTAGCTCAGGCACGGACTTTATCGAGCTTTACTTTAGTTTTTTATTCAATTTTGTTTTCATTATGTAAAATGTTTTATCTGGTTCTGTCAGTAATCTCCGAAAATTTGTGTGCATATTTAATGAAAATAAGAAACTTTCTCAATAATTTGAAAGTTTTTCCCACTTGTGTTGTATGAGCATAAGTAGCAGGGTTTTTAGGCCAATTAGGAGCCATGACTCCTAAAAATTCCGATTGGCTCCTAAAATTTTAGCGGCACAAGCCAAATTGGCTTGTAAAAATTATAGCCCAATGATCCTTTTGATTAGTAGATTCCTGTACGGAGACGCATTTTTATGCATATTGAAATGGAAAATACCAAAAATTTTCCGGCGCATTTCAAATCATTTATGATTCTTAGTATCATTCTGTTGTGCGGTTAGAAAATGTCGGCCTAGTTTATGCTTATAGCTTTTAAAAATCAGCCTGGTATGGGAGAATGTTTGAACTTGTATTGCTTTTTCGCGTATTTGACAAAAATTAAGGTTTTTCTAAATTGTTCTTACAAAATCGTTTTGCAGTGCTTTAGAATTTTCGGTCATCATGAACATAACTTTTTGCATTTGGAAAATGATTGAAACATCATCGGCATGGGAAAATGGCAGATTTTCTTGCTATCTGAAAAAGCCATCCAGATTCTTTGTTGCTTGCCTAATTTTTGAATTTTAGTTTGCCAGACTGAAAACACATTGAATTCACTGAAAAATTGGACACATTTCATGCAAGGAAAAGATATTTTAAAAACTCATTTTCCAACGCTATAGAATATCAAAACCTAAAATTTTCTACTGGTGCTAAGAGCCGGAAATAATTTTCAATATTCAAGTCGAAGTAAGATACCTATCGCGCTTATTTAAACTTCAAATCATTTGAAACTTTTTGATAAATCTGGCGCCAGATTCAGACTGAAAATGAAGGAGAAATGTTTAACCTCTTTTGCCAACCCAATGGTGAAAAGATCATGATCGATCATCGGTAAATTCAGAAGACTGTGCTGAAAAAATGAATTTTTGGACATTTTAGAAGCCTAGAAATCACAAAAGTTCCGAACAAGTTACTCTAGTCAGTCTTTTGATTTTTTCTCTCTAAAACTCTGGGACTTCAGTTTTAAAAGTCTGAAACTGACGCGAACTGAATGAAATACAAGGGATATAACTTTTAATCATTTTCTGATCATTTGGCGAATTTATCAGTTTTAGATTGAGCAACTTAAAATTTATATGTGCAACTAAATTTTTCCTCAAGATACAGATCAACCTGGCTTGTGCGAAAAAACCCTGATTGGTTTGAATAAGGACTGACCTAATTTGTGAGCTTATTATTCTGTGTGTGATTACGAATGTATTCAAAATGATTGATCTGTTACGTGGGCCTCTACTGTGATTTTGAAGAGTGTTTTTGACTAAATTTGACGAAAAAAATGTTTTTTACCACCACATTTATTTACGAACTTTTTAGTTTTGGCTTGTCGAAATTCCTATTGGCCTGTAAAATTTTGATTTTAGGAGCCAAATGGCCTGTCGAGAAAAAACCAAAAAAGCCCCTGAAATTAGGAAGATTCCTTGTCCAGCAGTTCAGTCTTGGAGTCTTTGGGCGTTGTGCAACGGGAAGAGATATGCCATCGGTAAAAATTTTGGTACTCGAACTAATATGGAAATTATGACTCTCCAGATTGTTCACTGAATTTGCTGTATTTGGCATTATCTAACATAAAATTCATAATCTTATTTCCCCCCTCAATCCACACACTTTTCAATTTTTTTCCTCTATAATTTGCTAGCAGCGAAAGTTTAGAACTGAAGCGAATTGAATGGAATTCAAGAAAATTGATGTGGAATCGTTTTTCCAAAAAAAGCAAGTAAACGTGTTAATTTTAGAGTGAGCAACCAAAAATTTCTCTCAACCTGACCTGTGAAAAAAAGCTTCGATAGCCGGGTATATCTTATTTTGGGTCGGAAACGACTCTTTTAAAATGGAAATCGGTCAAAAAGCGAAAATTATCCGGCTCTTTGGGCTGAAACAAAGTTCAGTTCCATTTTTAATGGGTTAGATGAATAAAGAATTTGTCAAGATTTTTAAGCGACAAGACGATTTCGCGACAATGGTGAAAACACAGCTTCTTTTTTTCCCGCCAGCCTTGTCAAAATTTTTTCCCCATTTTCCCGAAGTCGTTTTGTTCGCTTAAAAATATTTATAGACGCTTTATTTAAGTGTTTTTGAGCTTTTTCAAACCTTCTGGTGTTTCTAGAGCCGTTAATTCATTAAAATTGAGTAAAAATGAAATTTTCGAGTTTGAAGTCTAATTTGCCAGCATTGTAGAACAAGTTTTCCAGCAAACTATCCAAGCGCATAATGACTTTGAATAAAATCAGAAATCTACGGTTAAGTCCAATATGATGACAAGTGAGAGCCCAAAAAAGACGGCAATTTTTTGGGTATTGACATTCTGCGACGCTGGAAAATCAATTTTCAGATTATTTTTTGCAAGAATTAGATTAGAATTTTCTGTGCAAATGTCGTAATTTCTAGGATTTTATTATTTGAAAAATTTGAAAACCAGTAATTAATTCGTAAACTTTCATGAACTTGGCGGAAAAGATATGAGTAAGAGTAGAAATTTCTGAAAACTAGGGTAAAACACGTTACATTGGACGCTCATTGACTTTTGATGGTCCAGCGACGTGAAAAAAAGGAGAATAATTTTTTAAGAGTATTAGACACAAAATCCCTCTATAAGATGGCAAAATTTTATACTACACTTTTTCCTATGGAGATGTAAACCTTTTTTAAACCTTGTACATGTCCATTCCTTGGGCGGGCTCCTACCTAAGATTGGATAGCAAAAAATTTTTTTTAAAGTCGACAACGCTTTAGTGGCAATAAAGGCGACTTTTAGTAACACAATAACCATAACGAAAATCTATTGCAAAAAACGAGAGATTTTATAATGAAACAATAATGATGAAGCACGTAATCTCTGAAGTTTTTTATTTACTGTACAACGTATTTTGATCATTCATTCATTCATCTTTTTATTCATGCATATATAAACTCAAGTGTCCCTTATAGTGAAATATAATGAACATAAAAACACCAGATTTATCGAAATTTTCAGGTAAACAATTATTGCACACCAGAGGTCGCCAAGGTAAGATTTTTCAGGTAAGGGTAAAGTTGAAATTTTGCGGGAGTAGTGTGGCTAAATGTTCACTAAACACTTCATTTAGCCTCAAAATTAGGCACCCAGCGATCAATTTTTAGGACATTAAAATAGGGGTAATACCTCCCTCATACCCCTCCCTATGGGATTGTCTGTTACAGACTAACGTATTTTTTGAACTTTAATTACACATTTTTCGAGCGACTCCGTTCATTTTCGTCGGACTACAAGTCTTATAAATTCTTTTAACACCAGATGCAAGAACAATGACTTAGAAATGTTCTTAACTCCTCAAAAATGCGAAAAATTGTCCAATGTTAGGTGGGCAGTGTCCAATGTTTGGTGAAACAATCTGAGATGAAAAAACCATACATGTAACGGAGCTACGAGGTCTGGGGGGGGGGGTTGGAGCACTTTTTTGGGGCCGGGGGTCAGTAATTCCCAAAATTTTGGGGGAGGGGTCCCTGAAGGAAAAAAAATTCGATTTTTTTCCATGGCTAGCCATATGGTCGACGATTTCTGGGGGGGGGGGGGTTCCCATAGCACTCCCCCCCAATTACATGTATGGAAAAAACCGATATTTAATGTATATTTTCAGTTAAATCCATGTAGATAATCCGATAAAGCAAATAAAATAACTCCAAAAAAGTGGCTGAAATGACCATATAACATTAGATAAGTAATGTTCTCTCCATCCAAATTTCGATATTTCTCGGGCCGAGACGCAAAAACGACGATTATTTAAAAAAATTGAATTAATAATTTAAACACAGCATATTCTTATGAAAGGACATATTATTAACCTAAATGTCCAAACATATTTACTTGAAGAACAATATTCATTAAGATACAACGCTTTGGAAAAACAGTGGGCTAAATTAAAGAACTTGGGCGCCGCCCCTTACAGTTGATGTAAAAATTAAAGATTCAGCTGTTTTAATATGTAATATTTTAATTTATTTATTATTATTTAATATTTTAAAATGTAATATTTTAATTTATTTATTATTATTCAATATTTTAATATGTAATAATAACCTTAAGTTTTCTGATCATATTTCAGGTATGATTAAAAAAGCTTATTATGTTATCGCCTTACTTTTTGAGATTTTCAAGTCTGGATGTGCTAATCTGATTCAAGGCTTATAAAGTATATTTCGACCTATTTTAGAATATGCCAGCTGCGTTTGGTCACCTCATCTTGTAAAGGACATGAAGAACGTCGAAAAAGTACAGAAATATTTCACAAAGAAACTTTTGCATTTTCCCAAGGATATGAACTATGATGATAGACTTCAATTTTTAAATCTTGAACCATTAGAATACCGCCGAATTTTAATTGAATTATGCCATGCGTACAAAATTATTCATGGCTTCATAGATATGCCAACCAAAACATTATTTTCTTTCTCAAATGCCTCACGAATAAAAACTTTCTATTTCAAAATGTAAAACAGATATTCGTAAAAATTTTTTTACGCTTCGGGTTATACAAATTTGGAACAAGCTTCCTCAGTCTGTTATCACGTCATCTAATGTAACATCCTTCATGCACCGTCTGAAAAATGTAGACAAACAAACTTTACTGGGTAATTAATTAGGCGTCTGTGTCAGCGCGTTTTTTTCCGCCTTCAGTCGCCTGTATAGTCGATTATTACACTTCATTAATCCGTATTACATTTTTTTCTCTATTAACTGTTTTTTGCTAACCGTTTTTTGTATTCTTTTTACAATCGACTATCGAATAAAATATTACTATTATTATTATTAATATATTAATCTTTTCATTTTCTCTCCAAGGGTTTTAAATGTCTGAAACTGACGTGGACCGAATGAAATACAAGAAAACTAGTTTTCAATGGTTTCCGATAAATTTAAGCAAATTTATCTATTTCAGACAGAGTGGGCAACTAAAAATTTATCTGTGCAACTAAAATTTTTCCCCAAGTTGCACATATTGCAACCTGGCCCGTGCAAAAAAACACTGCTTCTGGCTCATAGCTTTTCGGCCAAAGTTATGAAAGGTTACGAACGAGTTAAGTGTTTTGAAATTTTTCGAATGATGAATTTCTAGAAATTACGATTTATGAACACAAAATTTAAATCTAATTTTTAAGACATGATCAGAATGCTTTAAAAAGCTCAACAACACTTGAGTAAATAAAGTGTTTATGAGCATTTTGAAGAAAAAAACGAGGATTTCAAGACAAAAAATTTTTTTTTCCAAATGTGGAAAAAATTGACCTCTTTCCACAAATCGTTTTTTCCCTCAAATGGGGTCTTTTGAGGAAAAAAATTTCGAAATGAGGAAAAAAATTTAGGGTATGGTTCTCATTGTGCAAAAAATTTTGGGAAACTCTAAACCGAAAAGATGCGTTGTGGTGGACTTCAAAAAGTCAAAATCTCAAAATTTTCCGGCACTTCGCGCCGGTCATGGCTATAATGATAACTATATTCTATCAGGCGCGGCCGTTAGCATATCTACTTCGACTTACTAATTAATGGTCAACAGTTTCTATCAATCAAGTTAGCTCGTTTCATTTTCTAATCGTTTACAGTCAATTATGTCGCCGAAAATATAGATTTTTCATCAATTCTCTATATTTTTTCTCTCGATGATTGGAATTTTTTAAACGTTTGCGATCTAAACTTTTGCGTTTATTGAAGGTGGAAACTGAAGACATCATTCTAGATTGCGATTTTAAAACTTTTGTTCACGAATTATCTGTTGGAGGGAGAGATTTATTTTTCAGCATTTTTTGAATATAAAAACCCAAAAATTTTTCCGGGGCTTCGCGTCGGAATGAATAGCAAATTACACTTGATCAGTCTGATTTTAATTTATTTCCCAAAGTTATGAAGGTTCATTTTCCAGCGTTTTAAAAAGTGAAAATCCAAAGAATTTTCCGGCGTTCCGTGTCGGACCAAGAACTACATAAAATTAGATGATTCTAATCGGAACCACAAAAATGTTCATAGTGCATAGTTTTTTTTTTTAGCATTTTACAAGCCATGGCTTGTTGGACTGGCAAAATGGCTTGTAGAATTTTTGTCCAACAAGCCAAAATGGCTTGTCAGAATTTTTCGAGTCATGTGTTTGATCATATCGGATACTGAAAAGATGCATTTTGGTGCATTTTAGAAGGTCATAGTCTCAAAAATTTCCGGCGCTTCGCGCCGGTTATAACTTAAATAAGCATTATTATTTATTTCCTAGCTCAGGCGCCGCTTCTAACATGTCTGCCTTCACTTATCATCTAATCTTTAATAGTTTTAATCATCTTAAACGTATTATCTCATGTTTCAATTAGTAATCTTCAATATTTCATCTTGATATTTTTGATTTCATTTTTTGATTCACATTTTTCCTCTGACACATTTTTTGAGGAAGATCAATACGTCAAGTCTGTAAACTTTTTGAAGCGATTATTCCTTTCTTAACGTAAAATCAATTCAAAAGCTTCGTGGAAGTAGTTTTCGGAAATTTCTACTCTTCTTACTCATATCTTTTCGGCCAAGTTCATGAGAGTGTGAGAATAAATTAATGGTTTTAAAATTTTTCAAACATGAAATTCTAGAAATTACGACTTTTGAACAGAAAATTCGAATCTAATTCTTCAAATAAGTGTTTGGAAAATTGATTTTCCAACATCGCAGAATGTCAATACCCAAAAAAATTTCCGGCGTTTCAGGCAGGAAAGATTAAAAGCTTTTTGGGCTCTCACTTGTCATCATAGACGATTTAACCGCCGATTTCTCGTGTAATTCAAAGTCATTATGTTCTTGGATAGTTTGCTCGAAAATTTGTTCCACAATGCTTGTAGATTCGACTTCGATCAAACTCAAAAATTTCAAAAGTTTCCTGAATTTTAATGAATTAAGGGCTCTAAAATGTTATTTAATAAATGTTGAATGACATCTCTTTTCTGATCGATTGCCATGATGCTCAATATATACATTTATTTAAAAAATAACCTAGCATTGGAATTTATTCAGGTATACTGATATTATAAAATTGGCTTGTAAAAATTTGGAATGGCTTGTAAAATTTTAGGTCAACAAGCCACTTGGCTTGTGACTCGTAGGTCAAAAAAAAAACCCTGTCATAGTGGATAAATTAATGAGAACTCTATCGCTTTACCATTTATCCGCTCCTGTAAAACACCAATATATTCTTCATGAGCTCATTTTGACTAACATAACCAGAATTCTCTCAATTTTTTTCTCACTCTTGCAGGTTTCTGAGTACAAATACAACAAAATGCTTGGGTATGCTCCTAAAATGCATAAAAAAGCATCCATAGCCACATTATAAGCGGTTTCAAAAATGTGGAAAATTTTTTGGAAAATGAGGAAGAAAATTTTAGGTCCAGTTCTCATGCAGAAAAAATCTTCGAGGAAAAGAAACGGTGTTTATACATTTGTGGAAAAAAGTTCGTGGTAAAAAAGTGACCTCTCCCGCCCCCAAGTGGTCGGACCAAGTGTTTTAAAATGATGCTTCGATATTTTATAGGTGTGGCAGTGGATGCTGGTAGTGTCAGGGGGGAGCAGAAATCGAAGCGACTCGGGTGGACATCACCGATTTTTTCCAGCGAAGATTTTTTCCACATGAGAAACGGACCCAAAATTTTTTTCCTCATTTTCCAAAAATTTTCCTCATTTTTAAAAACGTTTATAATGTTGCTACAGATGCTTTTTTATGCATTTTAGGAGCATACCCAAGCATTTCGTTGTATTTGGAGTTGTTGGGGATGTACTTACCGTAGTAGCAATCCCACATCTATGCAAAATTGGCGAATTGACAAAATCACGATTCAACCAAAAAGAAGTTGTTTATTCATTCTACAATTTCGGTGTGTCATGGCCGAGTCACGTCTGTTTTTTATAATTGTTCTTTTAAGCCCAATAAAGGGGAGCATCGACAGCCCGACACACATTTACATAATAATATTACATTATTATTATTATAATTATTCCATATTTTATTATTATTGTACTACTTGCGCATTGAGTGGGAGCAGGAGCCAACTTACACAGGACCAATTGCCAAGGTGAAGCCCCTGCTCCCCTGGACATTATTGTAGTGAGTTCTCTTTATTTGTCCGAACCTTTAGGAGGCATCTGGGGAGACCCTGAGTACCCTTTGATTGCAAGACTTAGAGTTTCCAGTTACTTATTAGTGACTGAAGGTTGTGTTTATTTCTGCTTGAGGGCTGTTGCACTGTGTTTAGTTGATTGCTGATAGGAAGCTCCTCTGAGTGACCTACAGTAGTCAGTTGGATACAAGCCAATAGTACTTGAGTTATATTGCTGACGTCTTTTGACCTAAGCAGAGAGATATAAACATAAGTGGTGGCTTCTAACACTTGCAATATGGAAGAGCGCAGAGTCACCCGAGGTGTCACAAAACCTTAATGTTTCTACAAAGACTTAGGACTCAAAATGTCCAGAAATGCTGAGGATTTAGCCTCTGGTATGACTTTACTGAGGACTCTGCCTGGCCTAAGGCATGATGAGGCGGATAAATCTTTCCCACTGCCCGTGGTATCTAATACTTCGAGCAAGCGGAAAGGCTCCAACTTAAGTGCTATAAGCCAGAGCGCTGAGGTAAAATTGGACCCAGTAAGCACACCCAATTCCACAGCGCCTATAACAGCCACTAATAATATCAATAATATGGCTGCGGCAAAGGAACTATTGACTGCCGATGATAGAGATGCTCATATATTGGCACTTATCAATAGAAGGCCGAAATTGGCCGAGGATCATATTGATCTATTTATTGATCAATTTAAAGAGGAACATTTTTGATGACCTCGACAGCAATTTGATATGTACCATCCCGAGTACGTCAACCAAAATTTTGATAATATTTGGGACAATTACCGTCACGATCTGTTGGACGACTTACGATTCGAAATGAGTCAAAAGGACCACAAAATTAAATGGCTAAATGTCAAAATCGACAAAATGGCCGATTCGATGATTGGAGTCCAAGGACTTTTAGAAAGATTTGTCCTGGATCAGAAGGAAAAGGATATCCGAGTGAGTTGGACTACAGATAGACCATTGCAAACTCAGGATACAAGTAGAACTTTGCCAATGACGTCTGCAACCTGTATTGCCAATGACCAAAGGTTACAGCAGATGGAAGCAGATGAGTCAGAGCAAAAGTTCACAGTCAAACTTGCTGTGAAATCAAAGGTTTCTACAGAAAAACGGGTAACTGAACTGCTTGCTGTTGGAGAACAAGCAAGTGAATTAGTTGCTCAATTTTTCCAAGAGGCTGATGAGGAAGCTGCAGGCAGTCATAGGGAAAGCAAACATACTACGCCGAAGCACAAATGATCCAAACAGTCCACATAAGGAAATTCATTAGATTCTGATGACTCCTCAGTGGATGGATTGGAGCCTACTATGTCAGATATAGTGAAGGCTGTAAACAGAGCACCCCATGGGGGGGTATGGGGGGGTATTACCCCCGTCTTAGATTTGAAAATTCATTTACTACCCCCATAAAAACAGCTCACTATACCAAAAAATTTTGGTAGACTTCATCCTCTCCCCAGTAGGTTATACTAATTCGAGAAAAATTGCAGAATGTGTGATTCTGAGGAATTACTCACTGCTCTTTTTGACACATTTACTGAGCAAATGATAATGGGAAAGTATGCAACTTCTGTGCCATATAGCGATTTTTAGGAAAGGTTATCAGTACATTAATATATACTACTTGTAGGAAATCATTATAAATATAATTGGGAGATGAAATAATGACTTATGTATGTGATTGATCAAAAAATCGACCCTTGGGAAGAAAAATATTTTGTTCTTAAAATTCTGCCTCTTCATGCTCTCCTTTCCTTTTCTCCGCTTCTGCATTGGGTCTTCTGTGCGCGTATGGTTACCCAAGCTGTGGCATACTTTCCTGCTATGAGTTGAGACATGTGAGGTCTGTTGACGTGGATCAGAAGTGGTACTTGGTTTCAAACTCGTAGTTCATAGTCTAATGGGATTAATAATACTAAAGTCCCATTCAGCATCAGGACTTTCAATTGGAAGCACTGTTCCAAGCCTAATCAGCGATGGGATAAGCCCATACTGCTGAAGATGCTGGTTGAAACAATGTTTCCAAACCTGTGTTGTGCCCGATTCTTGAAATGTGCAGGAATCAGTTGGCACAACAGTCTTCAAAGTGTGACTATTCTGTACATATAATTAGTGCATTAAAGTTGCAGGATTGGGAGCCAGAAAATCGAGTTGAACCAGTAAATGTTTTTTGACTGTAAAAAGCATAAAGGAGGGGCATTATTCATTTATGTAAGTTCTATGTGGCTAGAGTAGTACAAATCCCCCCTCCTTGGGAAAAAGTTGGGAGCAAAAAAAAAAAGTCACGGCATATTTCAAGTACTACCCTTGAAATTTAAGATTTTACCACTACCTAAATTTTCGACCTTGGGGACCTCTGGCTGTAAAGCCAAAGCTACTCCTTGATGACATGAATGAAACACAAGTTCTCAGCTTCCTAAATGATCTAGAAGCAGAGTTTACATCGGAGACTACTGACAAAATGAAGCTGGCTGCCTTAAGAGCACTTTCTAAGGGTGTACCAAAAGCTACTGCCAAAATGTTCAAGAGTTACAAAAAAGCCCGAAGAAAGTTGCTCAAAGTGCAAACTACAGATCCAAATAACAGTATGCAAACTAGGGAGCTGATGAACATAAAGCAGGAGTTTGATGAACCTCCAGTGAAATTCCTCAAGAGAATTAGTGTGCTAGTTGATAGATTGTATCCAAATAAGACTGAAGAGTTCAGAGATCACTTGATAATTGATACCTTTTTGTATAAAGCACGTCTTTTGACCTAAGCAGAGAGATAAAAACATAACAGAGTCAGAAACAGCATTTTTTTGTACTTGGTCCATTTTTACTGGTACAAACGATGTCTTAAAAACCGTTTGTACTCCAAAATTTGTGAAAAATTGCTGAAAAAAGGATTCATTGTTATAAAATGCAACAAAAATGCAGTGAAATATGAATACGTTGGCTATACCCATGAGACACATAAGAAGGCTACAAATTCAGACACATAAAACACTTGATCATGAGGCACATAACATGCATTAGTGGAATACTCCACAAAAAGCTTTTATTATTATGCCACAGCTGCTAGTTTTTCGTTTTCGATGTGGACGCATAACAAACAAGTCCTATAAAGTCCATTGATACTGAATACTGACAGCTGTTGAGTAACAAAAAATTTTTTTGTCCAAAAATTTTCATTTGTACTGGTACAAACGAAGCCCAAATTTTCGTTTGTACTCTTGACTGTTTTGTTTGTAAAGTACAAAAAAAACACTGGTCAGAAACCTGCAAAAATGAGGAAAAAATTGAGAAAATTCTGGTTATGTTAGTTTAAAATGAGCTGATGAAGGATATATTGGTGTTCTACATGAGCAGGTGAAGCATGTTAATGATAGAGTTCTCAGGAATTTATCTGCCCTATTGAAATTTCTGTGGTTCTGATTAGAATCATCTAATTTTATTTAGTTCTTGGTCCAGCGCGGAGCACCAGAAAATTTTTTCGATTTTCACTTTCTAAAATGCTGGAAAATGAACCTCCACAATGTTGACAAGTAAATTAAAATCAAACTGATGAACTGTAATTTGTTTCAAATTCGGGCCCGCAGCCCCAGAAAAATTTTCGGATTTTATAGTCTGAAATGCTGGAAAATAAATCTCTCCAACTGATATTCATGAGCAGAAGTTCTTAAATCGCAGTCTAGAATGATGTCTTCGATTTCCATCTTCAATAAAGGCAAAAGTTCAGGTTGGAAACGTTTGAAAAGTTCCAAGCATCGAGAGACAAATTGAGAAAATACGTAAGTTCAAACATAATCTGGGTTATTGTCAGTCATTGACGGATATCTCAAGAACATCTCAAAACTAAAGCCTGACAATGGTTTACTAAAATGCAGAATAGAATTTTGCATCAGAAAAGTGTAATTTGACCAATCCACATTGTTGTTAATTTGTAACAAATTGAATGGAACTGATAAAAATTGTCTGAAACAGTGTGAATCTACCAGAAATTGAAATCTACAGTAACCTGAAATTTTTTCTAAAGCACAAAACTTCTGTTGTAGCTGTCCATTTTTCATGATTTATGGCCCAAATTGAAGATAGAAAGATTTTTGACAAACACAAAGAAGTTTTTTTGGATAGAGTCAGTATTCTCGCTGAAAATAAGAGTTGAACTATGGCTATTCTGTTTCCGACAGTTTACATTGAAGTCGATCACTCTTTTTATCTTTTTACTCTATGCAACAATAGAGAATCAAAAATGCTATCGAATAAGCTATCACATGCTTTTTAAAGTCAACATGGAGAGAAGTTTTGTAAATTTTAAGATTTTGTTAGATTTCAGCTATCCAGATCATGCATAAGCAGCAGATAAAGTCGGCGAAAAGTCAAAAAAGCTTCGGCCACATATAACTAAGTTGGAAATGAGAATGTATCATTTTGAAGCATGTCCTTTGGTATGCCATAATGAAAACTCAAATTGTGTTTTGATGGATACTACTTTTGCTTCGGAAGTACTTAGCGTTCAAGGCCTTTGAGATAAGCGCATCAATATTACTGTAACTCTTAAATGTGCACTAAAATCCACGTGGAGAATTGATGAAAAATCTCAATTTTGGGCCACATGATGAACTGTTAATGATTAGAAAATGAAAAGAGCTAACTTGATTGATGGAAACTGTTGAGCATTAATCAGTAAGTCGAATCAGATATGCTAATGGACGCGCCTGATAGAAAATAGTTAAGATTATACCCATGACCTGCACGAAGCGCTGAAAAATTTTGAGATTTTGACACTTTCAAGCACCATTTTTTCATCCTCAAATGGGGTCTTTTGAGGGAAAAAATTTCGAAATGAGGAAAAAAAATTTGGGTATGGTTCTCACTGCGGACAAAATTTTGGGGAACTCTAAACCGAAAAGATGCGTTTTGGTGGACTTTAAAAACAGGGTTGGCAAAAACGAAACTTCTGAAATTGCGACTTTTTGGTTTTTTGGTGGTTTTTCAATGTTTTTTTTTGTTTTTCTATGGTTTTTTAGTGGTTTAATTTTTTAGAATGTTTGGTACATCTAAATAACTATGTAAAAAACTGCTGGAAGCTCTCTGTATCATCTAAGACTAGTTAGGGAGCCTTAAAATGGCAGCTAGAAGTAGTAATCTTATCGGAAGTGTCATTATTTTATGCTAAGGAAATCCCTATTATAGCAATAGAAATACAGTAATAGTGGGCACATATGAAATGAACCATGAGTGAAGAAGATAAGAAAAGTAAAAATGGAACAGAGCATGCGATTTGTAAGGGGCAAATTCAAGGAAAAGAAAAAATTACAAATAAAGAGAAATATACAATACACAATGTACGTAATCAAAACTCAAAAGAAATCAACTACAGAATTGTATCAATGCATCACATATATACATAGGCACAGAAAAGTTGAAATGACACAATTTTTAAGCATATCGTTTTTGATAAGAGGGTTTTAAATTGATAGATTATTACATGTTATTAATATTACAAACTACACTTTAAGGTCACACATAGACATTTCTGATGTTTCCAAATTTTTGCTTTTCAAACCTGTCTGCGAGCTATAACTACAGCAAATGAGTCTTTATATATTATTCTCGCTTGCATGATAGATACATATTTTTGTAAGATTTTTTCTACTTAGTGGCGACGTTAAGTCACATAAAAATGAGCCACTCAAAAGCTCTTCTCTTTGTCAACCTACAGTATGCTCAACTGATCTGTATAAAATTTTATTATTGTTGTCTCATTTATATTTTGAAATTTCGAGCTAAGAAATTTAAAAAGCTTACTGTAACAATAAATTAAGGATATTAAACTCAATATTTTATAACATTTTGATGATGATTTGGATCAATGGATGTCACCTCCTATGGTCGAAGTACACTCCACGAGAGATTTAGCCTCTACTTTTTTGTGAGCAAATTATAGCAAAGTTGACTCATGTACTAAATGTGTGCTTGCAAGATGGATACAAAGGATATCGATTGATTTATATTACATCTTTTGAATACGAAATGTATCATAAAAATACGACTTTTTTCTACTTTGTAGTGAAGTCAATTCAACTAAATTAATTGTTTTGTTGATTTAGATAGACACCAATACATACCTAGAAGACCGACTAATGGGAAAAAACAGTTTCCGAATGATTTTGGAAAAAAACCAAAAAAACCAAAAAACCAGAAATTTTCCAATTTTTTTGATTTTTTAAAAAACCAGAAACCAAAAAACCAAAGCCTTGCCAACCCTGTTCAAAAGGTCGAAATCTCGAAATTTTCCGGCGCTTCGCGCTGGTCATGGGTATCATTATAATTATATTCTATCAGGCGTGGCCGTTACCATACCTACTTTGACTTACTAATTAATGCTCAACAGTTTCTATCAATCAAGTTAGCTCGTTTCATTTTCTAATCGTTTACAGTCAATTATGTCGCCGCCGAAAATAGAGATTTTTCATCAAGTCTCTCAATTTTTTCTCTCGATGATTGGAATTTGTTAAACCTTTGCAATCTGAACTTTTGCGTTTATTGAAGGTGGAAATTGAAGACATTACTCTAGACCGCGATTTTAAAACATTTTTTTACGGATTATCTGTTGAAGAGATTTATTTTTCAGCGTTTTAGAATACAAAAACCCGAAAATTTTTCCGGCGCTTCGCGCCGGAATGGGAAGCAAATTACACTTCATCAGTCTGATTTTAATTTATTTCCCAACGTTATGAAGGTTCATTTTCCAGTGTTTTAGAAAGTGAAAATCAAAAATATTTTCTGGAGAACTAAATGAAATTAGATGATTCTAATCGGAATCAAAGAAATGTTGATAGCAGATAAATTCATGAGAACTCTATCGTTAACTTGCCTTATCCGCTTTTATAGAACACCAATATATTTTTCATGAGCTCATTTTGACTAACGTAACCAGAATTTTCTCAATTTTTCCCTCATTTTTGCAGGTTTCTGACTACAAATACAACAAAATGCTTGGGTATGCTCCTAAAATGCATAAAAAAAGCATCCGTGACCACATTTTAAGCGTTTTTAAAAATGTGGAAAATTTTAGGAAAATGAGGAAAAAAATTTTGGGTCCGGTTCTCATGTGGAAAAAATCTTCGAGGGAAAAAAACGGTGCTTTCAAGCACCGTTTTTTTTTCCTCAAATGGGGTCTTTTGAGGAAAAAAATTTCGAAATGAGGAAAAAAATTTTGGGTATGGTTTTCATTGTGGAAAAAAATTTTGGGGAACTCTAAACCGAAAAGATGCGTTTTGGTAGACTTTAAAAGGTCAAAATCTAAAAATTTTCCGGCGCTTCGCGCCGGTCACGGGTATAATTATAACTATATTCTATCAGGCGCGGCCGTTAGCATATCTACTTCAACTTACTAATTAATGCTCAACAGTTTCTATCAATCAAGTTAACTCGTTTCATGTTCTAATCGTTTACAGTCAATTATGTCACCGAAAATAGAGATTTTTCATCAAGTCTCTCAATTTTTTCTTTCGATGATTGGAATTTTTTAAACGTTTGCAAACTGGACTTTTGCGTTTATTGAAGGTGGAAATTGAAGACATTACTCTAGAACGCGATTTTAAAATATTTGTTCACGAATTATCTTTTGAAAGAAAGAAAGAAAGAAATTTATTAAATGCGAATAAATACACGAGTAAATGCTACTAATACAGAAAAGCTCATGGACGTGACAAAAGCACGTGCGAATTGAGCTTTAAAAAACGACTCAATTTAGACCGAAAACAGGGCATGTTGTTCGAATGAATGATATCATTGGGTAAGGAATTCCAAACATCAACATTTCGCGAGCAAAAATCATGTTTTAAAGCGTTAGAGTTATATTTCAATTTATACAATTTAAATAAGTTAGACGCGTTTTAATTTAAATAAATTGAATGGACTCAAAGTGAAAAATAAGTCGGGTGGAATAACTTGAAATTTCAAAATTAAGAACATGTAAGATAGGTCGATACACGTACGTCTAAATGCAAGGTCATCAGGGCCAGATTTGTTGAGGCGCTCCTTATAGCTTAAATCTTTATATCCAAAAATTCTTTTTGTAAACCTTCGTTGAACTTTTTCTACCAATGTAGTATCCCCAACCACTAACCAGACAAGGATTCCATTCCAGAGTGGTGAACCATATTCCAGGATAGGGAGAACATAGGATTTAAAAGCCCTGATTTTTAATTCATTGAAGTTATAGTGAAAACATTTTAAAATCAAATTTGCCACCCTAGATGCTTTTTTAACCACATAATTACAATGGGCAGTTGCTGACATCTGTTGGAGAGATTTATTTTTCAGCGTTTTAGAATACAAAAACCCGAAAATTTTTCAGGCGCTTCGCGCCGGAATGCGAAGCAAATTACAATTCATCAGTCTGATTTTAATTTATTTCCCAACGTTATGAAAGTTCATTTTCCAGCGTTGTAGAAAGTGAAAATCAAAAAATTTTTCCGGCGCTCCGCGCCGGACCAAGAACTAAATAAAATTAGATGATTCTAATCTGAATCCCAGAAATGTTAATAGCGGATAAATTCATGAGAACACTATCGTTCCTTCACCTGCTCCTGTGGAACACCAATAATTCTTTATGAGCTCATTTTGACTAACATAAACAGAATTTTCTCAATTTTTTTCCTCATTTTTGCAGGTTTCTGACTACAAATACAACAAAATGCTTGGGTAAGCTCCTAAAATGCATAAAAAGCATCCGTAGCCACATTATAAGCGTTTTTAAAAATGTGGAAAATTTTTGGAAAATGAGGAAAAAAATTTTGGGTCCGGTTCTCATGTGGAAAAAATCTTCGAGGAAAAAAAAACGGTGTTTTCAAGTCCATCAAAACGCATCTTTTCGGTTTTGAATTCCCCAAATTTTTTCCTCAATGAGAACCATACCCAAAATTTTTTTCCTCGTTTCGAAATTTTTTTCCTCAAAAGACCCCATTGGAGGAGAACATTTAGCTCGAAAAATCAATGGAAAATGCACCGTTTTGATTGAATACAGTAATTGTTCCAGTTCTGTTATGAATGATACTTCAGTATAAACATGCAGACAGATAAAAAAAAACAAAGACGCGAAAAATGTATATTTGTAGGAGTGTGAATTGAAAGTAAAAGAACAGTGCGAGGAAGTGTGAAATTGGAGAGCAAGTTTTTATGATGCAGTTAGAGGGTTGGGTACATTCATTCAAGAACGAAGAAATTCAATTAAAACAGATTCTGGGGAGACTGATCTTCATCAACTTCTGAATAAGATTGCCATGAGGTACAGTGTCAAAAGCTTTACAAAAATCATTACATATGACATCATTTGGTACTTTCTTGTCAAGTGAACGAGATGATATATTTTTGCAATGCAACAACTGCAGTACACGAGACTTAGATTTTCTAAAACCATATTGTTTAGATGACAGAAAATGCAGATTTCCAATCGACTTCATCATATTCAAATCAATAATTGATTCCATGGCCTTGCGTGAAATACAGCACAAAGAAATTGGTCAGTAATTTTCAACCAATGTGGAATCACTTGTTCACTAGCAAAATTAATCGATTTCGTCCGAACATCTTTCGAGACACTTTTCATTTGTTCAGAGCTGTCGCACTGCATATTGTGGTGTCACATTAAACAAAAGTGGAGCCATGTCACATTAGACAGATGTGTGATCAGTCACATTGACGGGGAAACCCGTACCACATCCCATAGGAAACATGGCCATGACACGGTAGGTGACATGCTGTGACCCCGTGGGGTGGCTCCAGTATGTGTTTCTGTTTCCGGAACCCAACCCAGCTGGTACTACCACAGGTAAACCTATGGTGTACCTCGGCCTTGTCCTAGGGTTAATGCTGTAGAATAATGGACAACGCGGCCGGGTCGGGGGTGCCAATCCCTAGTCCTCATTCACCGGAATGGAGGACGGTGCCATTCGAGGAATGGCGTACTGTAGGGGACCCGATTGTTAACCTAAATCCCCTTATTGGCCCTGACCTTAAGGGTCTGAGGGCTTTCTTAACTGAGGGTCCTTCCGGGAGAAAACTAGCTTAGGGGAGACTCCCACAAATATACCCTCAGTACTAATAACCCTTGAGAAGACTTATGACACCTCTTCTCAAATTACTCGGCGCTGGGCGATGGGTTCGGGGTCAAATTGGGGTCCTACGGATGGCGATGTACGGGAACGGGAATCCGAGCGATTCGGCGTGGGGTTCAGCGGCTGCTGGTTGGCAGGCGGCGATAACGGACGTTTCCTCGGGGAGGGGCGATGGGGCTCTACAATAGACGGCGACGGGGACGGGTTCCTACGGTCGGGTTACTGTAGGGCGATGGGTATGTGTAGGTCGGGGTACGAATATGCTGATTTATTCGACGTGTGGCGAAACGCAGTTGACAATGATAAAATATAATAAAATATCGACGACGGCGGACGCGGACGAAAAGCTGAACACGAAAAACCAGTTAGGCCCAATAATGAGTGACAAAAAGACAAAACATGCCCTTTTAAAGGACTCCATAAACTACAGTATGCCTTGGGCGGAGTTATCACTCCCCCAAGCTAACTTCTTCAGCCGAAATCGTTGCAGAAGATGCCTATGATCACATAGACATTTTCCAGTTCACAACATTAAGCATTGGGGGAAAGTTTTCACTCTCCATGCTTAACATAGGAACGTCACTAGTGAGAATTTCCAAATAGTCGTTTCACATTGCGAAAGGTCGCTAGTTTTTACTGATAAGAAGTGCACGTTGTGCTCTAATTACAGCGATGAGCTCGGAGAGCTTATCTCTAACGGAAATTCTTGACTAGCGGGTACATAGTGTAGTCTACGTGTATAACAAAATAATAATTCGAAACGGAAATAAAATGTGCGCGAAAGCAACACAAATAAACATAAAAAGTACACACATAAATTGCATGTAAAAAGTATAAAAACGAAACGCAAAATTGATGTAAATTACTGTAACACAAAACATAACGAAAAACATAATGGAAAATTGTGATGTGAATCACGTGACGTTCGACAAAATCCGTCGGCACGTGACACGGCGGTCCTTCGAAAAAGGGCGTCCTCGTCCTTGTGCGCGTCTGTGGGGGGGGGGGGGTCAAACGTTCAAGTGATGGTGACGGCGAGCGGTTGATGGTCCAGCGGTTTTTTGGTGCGTTCTGGTTTGTGGAATTGTGTCAATGTTGCGTGGAGCTGCTGACGTCGATTGGAGATGCGTGGAGTTGCTGACGTCATTTGATCCCTTCGGTGAAGTTGCCAATTGTCAGTTGATTTGTAAAATCTGAAACCAGACTAAAAGAAAAATTTTAAAGGCGAGGTACAGGCTATCGCACGGATGCGCCTGTAATGTGAAGCAATACCCTAGTTTTTGATGCATTGATCGCTGCTCATTCTCTTCTTTACACTGCTATTCCAGCATGGAACAGGAGTGGGTATCCTGTGAGGGGCACGGCGGTCCTTCGAAAAAGGACGACCCCCTCCGTAAGTAAAGAAGAGAAGAGCTACTTGATTACAGGTCGGAGACCTCTGCATCAAGATGTGGGTCAACGAGATCTTGTGTAAAATCTCTGTTTGTTGACGGAATCAACAAAGGTGCAGTCTCGATGACCTGTGAAGTGGAAGGTATCTCCTCTTCTTCTGTAGGCTGAGCCGTTGACACGTAGCGTCTAAGCTGATTGACATGCACAGTGTCTTCTTGGTCAGTCTCAAGTCAAATAGTGACATTGGGATATGCCACCTTCGTGACAAAGTAGGGTCCATCATAAATGGGCAATAGTTTGGGCGTTAGACCACGTTTTCCAGTGGTGCGCAGTTTGAGCACCTGATCCCCAACTTTGTAAGAGACATCTCTTGCCATGCGATCGTAAGACCGTGCATAAGCTGCCTGTGATCTCTCAATTATGCTCTGGATCAAGGTCAAGGCATTTGTAAAATGCCGTTTGACCTCCATATCATAAGTAGAAACATCTATGATATGGGCAGGAGGGTTGAATGAGAGCGCCGCATCAACAAGTAGCATGGGTGTACGACCATACATGAGCTCAAAGGGTGAATACCCTGTGGACTCATTCATGCTAATGTTGACAGCGAACACAGAGTACGGCAGGTGTTCATCCCAATCAGTATGACCTTGGTGGACATACATACGTAGCCGTGTAGCTAGCGTTTGATTAGCTCCTTCCACTTCTCCGTTTGTCATGGGATGATAAGCGGTGGAGTGGATTTTCTTAGTTGAACAAATGGCAGTGATTTCAGTCATCAGTTTGGACTTGAAATCAGTACCACGATCAGACTGAAGAATCTGCGGTGCCCCATGTCTGCAGACAATTTGTGTAACAAAGAGTCGAAATATTATTTGCGCAGTTATGTCCGGAGTAGCGAAAGCTTCGACCCATTTAGTAAAGTAGTCGATAAAGACTACAATAAATCGGTTTCCATTTTCACTAGTGGTCATTGGTCCCATACAGTCGACACCGACTCGGTGAAACGGACCCGTAATGGAGATCGGTTTCAGAGTTGCACGGGTCTTTTGTCTTACGGGTTTATTCCGTTGGCAAAGGTCACACCGCTGACAAAAGGACTTGACGTCCGCACTGAGGGAAGGCCAGTGGTACCGGCGGGCTATAAGCCTCGCGGTACGTTTCGCACCAAAGTGACCAGCAAGAATGTCATTGTGGTGAGCTTCAATAATGGTAGTAACCATGGATCGAGGGACAACAATCTTGTTGGACTCGCCTGTCCACTTCTGAAGGATGTTATCCAACAGATGGTAGCCATTAACATCATTCTGATCACCGTTGTGTTTTAGTGACCTAAGAATGGAGGCTAGTTCTGGATCCTCGAATTGAGTTGCGAGAAGGTCATGGTGCTGCGCATCCTGTGATATCTCTGCATAAGACTCAGACCTGGCCAGGTGCTGCACACCATTGGTGGTCCTATGGAATGAATTCGCCAGGTGCTGCGCACCATGGGATATAATCATAATTTCTCCCTCGGGTCTGTATAGGGGAATATCGTCAATACTCTCCCCGGCAAGGGAATTGGGATCGGGAAGGCGTGATAATGCGTCGGCATTACCATTAGACCGACCTTTTCGCGGCCGAATCGTCAGTTTGAATTCAGCTAGCACGAGGCCCCACCGAGCTATCGGGGATGAAGGGTTCGGTTTCTCTAACACCGCCTTAACAGCAGTGTGGTCGGTCTGGACGACCACCTCATGTTGAAAGAGGTAAGGCCGAAAGTGCTCAATGAAATGGACAACAGCGTGAGTCTCTAACTCCGTAATAGTGTAGTTCTTCTCAGCTGCTGTCAACCCTCGACTGGCGTACGCAACAGGATGGTCGTATCCATTTTCGTCTAACTGGCTCAGAACTGTTCCTATCCCTGAAATAGTTGCATCAGTTTGAAGTATGAAGGATTTCGTAAAGTCCGGATGGTGTAGGACAGGAGGGTTCAGCAACAGTACGGAGTTCTTCGAACGCCGCTTGCTGAGGTTTTGACCACTGGAAGGTAACTTCCTTCCGCAAGAGCTTGGTCAGCGGCTCGCTGAGCCGAGCGCAACCAGGGATGAAACGCCTATAATAAGACACCAGACCAAGAAAAGACTTGGTGTCTTTAGCGTTTTTTGGAATGGGTAAATCCTGGACGGCAGTCAATTTGACTTTATCCGGCTCGAGACCTTTCTGTGAGATGCCGTACCCGAGATATTCTACCTCTGAGTGCCAGAATTTGCACTTGCTCAGTCTGAGCTTCATTCCACCCCGACGGAGACGCGTAAACACATCCATCAGGCGCTCAAGCATCTGGGTGTTAGAGTTCCGGAACACCAAGATGTCATCGAGATAGGTCAGTGCAGTGCGCCACTGCAATCCTGTAAGAAGCAGATCCATGAGGCGTTGAAACGTCCCAGGGGCATTGCAAAGACCAAAAGGCAGATAGTTGAACTCGTAAAGTGCAATAGGCATATTAAACGCCGTTTTCTCTTTGTCTGCCTCAGCAATAGGTATAGACCAGTAGGCATTAGCCTGATCAAGGGTAGTAAAGTATTTCATACCCTTGAGTGTGTCAAGGATATCATCAATCTGTGGGAGAGAATAAACATCCTTTTTCGTAACCTCGTTAAGACCACGAAAATCAACACACATCCGGTGTGACCCATTTTTCTTGCGAACCAGGACGGTGTTAGTAGCCCAGGGTGAGGTACTAGGGCCAATAATGCCTTTTTCCTGGAGCGCTTTGACTTCTTCTATGATGAGATCCTTTTCCTTGGGCGCGGTGCAGTAAGGGAAACGGCGGACTGGGCGAGCGTCACCTGTGCTGATCTCGTGGTGCACAAGGTCAGTGGAACCTGTGTCCTTTTCATCAATAGCGTAGAGGTCAGTAAATGCGACCAGCAGGTCGAGCAGCGCTGCTTTATCCTGTGAGGAGATACCTGAGGATATCATAGCATTTGCTTCAACCCACTTACGGTCAAGAATGGTATCAGACTTGACCGCCGATCCCTGTGGGGAATCAGAATGCATCTGCACATGACGGATGGTTGTGTGGGGGTAGAGAACCACTGAGTGTGTACTCGGGTTGACTACCTGTAGGGGTATGCGACCATTGGTCACCGTACTCACAGTACCAGCAAAGTATACATTGCATTGCTGACCCAAAAGAGGCTTAGGAAAGAAAGCCACCTCAGGCACAGTTGCATACAATGCCGGCACAGGTGCAGTGAATTGTGTTAGCGAGCGAGGCTCAGGGACAATCAACTCCTGCAAGGGTAGTGCCCCACAAGCAAAAGGTGGATTGTGGATGAGGCCCTCACACGGAACTCGAAGTTCCTTGAACTGAAGAAAAGATTTCTCCCAGTTCAAACTGACACAATTGAATCGTCCGAGGAAGTTTGTCCCCAAGACTAGTTCAGCCGAACAATTTTCCTGAATTTGGACCTGAATCCGTTCAGAAATATCAGCCACTGTCACCGTGACATAGGCAGCGCCTAGCAGTAAGATTGGAGACCCATTGGCTGCTATGGGGCGAGCCCTAGTCTCTGTGAGTGTCAAGTCGGGTAACTGAACCGCCAACTTGTGATCCAAGAGCAAGAAAACTGCCCCTGTATCAATTAGAGCTTTGGCCTCTACCCAATTGTTCAGTAGAACCTTGATATGAGGGGTCCTCATTTCAGTGGGGTAGAAAGCTGATACTACATGACCTGGGTTAGGCACAGGGTCATCAAAGCTCGACTCTGGCGCATTGGTTTGCTTTGGTATTGGCAAGCCAGTGCGTCTGAGTAAACCTACCAGAGCATAACCAACCGATGTTTCCGGATTGGTCTTAGGAGTGGGATGAACCTGAACAGTAAGTACATGGTCTGACCTTTCTCGTGAGCTCTGAGTAGTACCTAGTGATTCGACCTCAGCATCAGAGAGTGGTGGCACCTCTAGTACAGGGGATGCAGGTGCATCAGAATCACTAGGCTCACGAAAACGGCCCTTCTCTAGTGTAACTGGAGAATTTCCAGGCCGTGGCCTAGGACAGTTTGATCCTGACCTGGCCATAAAATGACCACTAGCCCGTCTAGAAGAAGTCCGGCTTCCTCTTGTCGACCCACGTGATGAGGCAACTGAGGAGGCTCGCGAGGGTGGCCGAGAAATGGACGAAGTCCTTGATCTTGATCAGGACCCGGACCTGTGGGAGGCCCTTGACAGTGAACGTGTGTTCTCCCACCAGGGTTCGATCTGATCAATCTCGGCCGCTGTCAAGAGAAGTGGCAGCTTTACCGCATTCAATCGATAGACATGTTGTTGGTAATCAAATGTAATATTCTGGAATTGTTCTAGGAATTCCAATCCAAGAATCAGATCGACCGGTGCCCAGAAAGGAGACGTAGTCTTACACACATGGAGATGTATATCTACTCGTGTTTGTGGCTGACGGGTTCCAGGCAACATTATCTCATACGGTCCTGAAAGGAGGGTATGAACAGCTTTACCATTGATACTCATCAATGGATTAAAGTTGTGATGTTGCTGGAAGGCCATCGCCGCCTTCTGACTCTCTTTGATCAGTGCTTTGTGAAGGCATTGACTAATGATAGTCCGTGGGCAACCAGTATCAAGGAAAGCAGGGGTTTCCTTGTGGTCAACCAGTACGACAAAACACGGAGTGATCCTATCTAACTGAGTTGGCACGTCGTTCTGTACGTAATGAAAACCTACCCAACGTTGAACTTTCCGGAGGAGGTTCAATGGAGAGTATTGGCTAACAAACCGAACCTGTCTTTTCCGCAGGCGGTAACTGAGGTAATAGGAGATCCCAACGTAGATGAGAAATCCTGTACCAGCCAGCACTGCCAGGGCAATAAGTGTGTTAAAGATCAACTGCACTGGTCCACTCAAGAGAGACTGTAAGCCCTGCATGAGGTTGTGCTGTTGGCCAGTAATCACATGGTTTGCTGCCAGACCAACACCTTCCAGTGAGGATTTGATGTCAGTTCCCACCCCTGCAACCGCTTGATAGATAGTATCGGGTTGGAGGGATAGACCAGCGGTAAAGTTTACCAACCGGTTTAAGACCGCTTCAATCTGCTCAGTCTTGTAAACGTACTGTTTAAAGAAAGCAAAACTTGAAGGGGTCATTGCCAACTGATCGTGAAAGAGCGCAGGAGCGTCAAAGTGAGTGACATTGAAGCGCTGTTTCCAGAACAGTTCAAGCGGAATGTGGCTCACATGGACCGTGCCAGACTCAGTAAACCAGCCCGAGCGATTTCTGAAAATCCCCGTAAAGTGATGGTCACACGGCACTTTTGGGCTGAATTTAGTGAGATCTGGGCCACGGGGGGTGGCAAAATAAAGGGTACTGCCAACCCGTATGGGTAGATACTTGTAGCAGCTGTCCCCCACTCGGTACGAATGGTAGACATAAGTGGCGTTGACCTTTTGACACAGCCATATCGTCAGGGCTTCACCCGTAAATTCCGCCGTCAGATCAATCCTTTGAAGGAATGCCTGAGCTCCGAGTGTAGGGTCAAAACGAAGCAACTGCCAAGTCAGATCAAGGTAGCGTTGAGCGTGAGAGCACAACTCAAGCCACATGAATCGAAAATTGTTAATTTCCGACTCCTTGATCTGCTGAGCCAGATAGTTCAGTTTGGCATTGACGGGGTCAGGAACGAAATCTTTTGCCAATCCGAACAACCTGTGGGTCAAATTAAATCTTCCGTGGATGCGTAGAAGAAGACCCTGATCCATTCTTACTGTATTCGACCAGAGGTCAGGACACAGCCGAAACATACGAGAGTTTCCTGGGATCTTCAGGGCAACCTGCAAATCATCGATAATGATGTGGTTCCCTGATACAGACGCAGTGTAATTACCCTGTGGGCGTTAATGACACTGTGCTGTAAAGTTTGTAGCAGGCCAAACAATTACCCCGTCAAGAGTAGTGCATTGACCTGCAGTGGGACTGCATCCACCTACATCTCCTAAGGTCCTCAGAGCTGTAGTGCCATCCCACGAAGCGACCTGTCCCTCCTCGATGAAGAGGTTAGTCACTGTCTTGCAGACGTCATTGCAGCACCATGAGTACATCACCTCCAGTGTTTGGTTAGTGCTATAAAAGCCAGGAAGTATTTCCACGAGCTTTTGTAAACCAAACACCTTTGTGCGATGTGCCAGTGTACACGCCACAGGCGCGAGGTGCTGAGTGGGTATGACGTCTGCAGTAATGCCCCTAGATCCAAAAAAACCAGTATTCATGCATACCTTCCGATTCCGTAAGGTACATTTCCATGCTTTAGTCGTGATTGGATCAGAAATAGGTACATATACTGTAACATTCATGCGTCGTGGACTCCACGAAGATTTTGGTGGTTTGCATTCAACTTTTTGAGGTAACTCAAGTGGATGACCGCTTCTTGAAAGACCACAAAATTGGTATTGAGTAGCATGTGTTGCAGAGCTCATTCCTAAGAACAGTAGTGTTACGAAGGCCCAGTTTATTACAAACAAAATATTTACAAATGGTGTTTGCAAATTTACACCAAAATTTACAGATTTCACCCGTCAGGTGGCTTCATTCTTCGACATCATTATCGTCGGACGATACGGGCTCCTCTCTGGGGAAGTCGATGACCAAGCCTCCGCACGGGTGGACTTCTCGAAGAACGCCAATCTTCAGGGACCGCGGGACGGTTGCCGTCGGGAATGGTGATGCCTCGGTGACGTTGACGGTGTTGTTAACGGCGGGCAACGGTTCTCCAAAGGCGTTGGCGACCGGTTGCTGTTGCACAATCGCCGCCAGTGTTTGGGCTCCCGTCGTCCTTGTTGTCGGTGACGTGGCAACAACTGCTGTGGGCTGCACGTTGCGACTGGCCTCCTCCACAGCTCGGCGGACGGCGTCCACTGCCGGCGACGACAGTTCACCGTCCAACAGGATCTTGTCCACCGGGGTGGCACGAATAGTTCCGTCCGTGATAAACTCGAGCGCCCGTCAAGCGACGTCGGGCCCCAAAACTCGCAACACCGTCAGCCCCGAGAGCATGATGTTGGGGGCCGTGAGCGCCTCAACCTCGAATGGCTCGTTGAGTAGCGCCCAGGGGAGGTGCGGATACTTTTTGGCCAAATCGGTTGACCAAACAGCCCGCATCCCGTCAGTGACGGATGAGGAATCTGTAAACAAGAAATCGTTGAAGCCGGAGACTTATAAGGACATCTGATTTCCAGATCTGAAACTTCAGAAAAAGAAGGTAGTTTACCTATCAGATTCATCGATTCCAATTGACCGACGACCTCCAATGCCGAGTCCGTAGGAATGCCGGGAGGCGGTCCCTGGTTGATAACACGTGCCGGTGGCGCCGTTGTACCTTCCGTCGGTCGATACGATGCGATTACACTGACGTTGCCAGTCGTTTTTGGTGTTGTTGACGGGTTTACATTGACCGGCGTCGCGTATTTCGGTGGCGGCGGCAGAAAGGCTGACGACGGAGTCGGTGCCGAAACCACTGCGGCAGCTGGAAACCCAATACTGATTATACAGACGGGATAACACAGTTGTGAGTGATCCACCAGATGTTCAGCCAGAACTTCATCATCCAGATCAAAGAGATCTGGGTGAAGAAGACCGTCGGTAGCCCCTACAGCATTATTTTGCCGTGGGGGTGACCGATATTGGTTCCCTGTCCCGTGAGGAGTTGGATTAGCATATCGCCAAAAGTTTCCACTTGCCCCCTGAGGAGAGTAACTAGAATTACCAAAATTAGTCTCACCAGGCAATGTCGAATTTCGATTAGGGCAGGCTGAAGCCCGATGCACTTGTAATTTTCAGCTGCAGGCAGGGTCTGTTGCATCGGTCAGTCGGGTGCGCCCTCGTTCGACAAAAATAGCAACGGCTGGCGCCAGTGGCGGTGGCGGTGCTAGGGCCAGCGCTATCGGGATGGGCCCGGCAATTAGCGTCGTTGTGGGTGCAGCGTCCATGGTAGGAGCACATCTGTAAATGTGCCCCTGACGGGCGATTGCCAGCAGTTTGGACACGCCTCAACGGCGTCAATGACGGCGTCAAATTTCTCAAAGGCGGTGCTGATTGCTGAGCTGTAAGTCGGGCAACATGAGCCGTAAGCCGGGCCATCTCCGATTGTAAACGTCAAATTTCGTGGGACAGCGTTACCGACGGACGTTGAGCGGTGCCCGTTTGATTTGACATTGACCTGACCTTGTCGGCGGTCCTTTGTTCTGAAGAGAAAACAGCATTAGATGGGGCAGTATACCTAATCTCATCCCGAAAAATCTGCGATTCTGCGTAACAGGCTGCTTTGAGAGTCTCTTCAAGAGTTGTGAACTCCCTGAACTTAATACTATCTCTAAGGACTGGTTTCAACCCTCTCAGAAAGATAGGTTTTATAATAGAATCTCTAACATCAGTCGCGAGATCCGGATAAGCCATCCTGGACAGTCTCTTAAGGTGCTCAAGGTAGAATATCGCGGACTCAGTCCGCTTCTGCAGGCGATCTTGAATCAACTGCTGATGCAGATCCAAGTCACCCCCTACTGGAAAGTCTCTCCTAAGAAAAGCCGTGAACTCTTCGTAGCGGGTAGGCTGCGGAGTACCACTGCTAAAGTCCCAGTAGGATGCCAGAGCAGGACCTGTGACGCAAGACTCCAAAAATGTGATTTTATATGCATGGTCTGCTTCTGTTACCCCTTCAAGTGTAAGAAAACGGGTCAAGTGAGATATAAAATCGGTAATTGACTCACCAAAAGCACCTGAAAAGGCAGGAGGGGCCATGAAGCTGGACACAGGAGGGTGCCTTCTGCCATTCATAGCCTCCAGCTTGTGGTTGAGTGGTCCGAGGGCATTCTCAAATGCAGCTTGGACCTTATTCTCAATCTGTGAAGGTAAATCAATTTCTGACTTCATAGATGAGAATTTGTCTTCCTGTAAGGTGTCTAAGACTGATGATCGTGCCTGTGAAGTTATTCGATCAAACTGAATAGAGAGGGGCTCACTTGTCTGCTTAAGCTTAGTACTAAGGCGACAGGAACGTCTAGGTGTCTCTATTTTGTAGAAGTGAAGTAAGAGTTACTTTTGTAGTCGCGTGGCGAGGAAGCGCGGGAAGTACAAGATCGTTTGTGCCACGGCGTGTTGAGGCTGTAACTCTTGTTCTTTACAATATCTAGCGGCCACTCAGCGATGGGGCTAGAAAAGAACAAGGTTTTAGCTCTCAGAACAGCCAGGAGAGAAGATAGGTTGACTCAGAAGGGAATTTATCTGGTCACCTACGTAGTTAAAGAGATGATAACCCAAGTGTAAAGAGAGGGAAAATTATACCCAAACCTTAGAGATGAATGGGGTAAGACCCGGTTATTTGAACCAAAAGTAAGATAAATTTGAATAAAAAAGTGGTGGAACTCCAACCATAAAATTAAGGAATCGACGTGAGGACATACGGATAAACCCGCTCAAAAGGGAATTTTATTTGGAGGTTAAGTCCAGTGTGCTAGTTTACAAACTTTGGGATATGGGAGGGCTCGTAACCGACAAAGTCCTACTCACCAGGAGTAGCGCATGGAGTAGCTTAAGAATTAATAAGTAAAGGGGGACAACTTAAAGTAAACTTAGTAGGTGCTAATAGATAGGGACAAAATTAGTTTACAAACCAGACTACACAAAGGGGAACGCACTATTACGCAATCGGCCTCATTCACTAGGAGCAATTGCAAACTCTGAAAAGTATGATGACTAGACAGGAGGATCGCCGGAGGATGTCATTTGCGGATATGCTACAACCATGCCCAAAACGGGAATGCGCGTTTCGAACAGAACAGGAACTCTCCAGGAGTATTATATACAGCTGGGGGCCACGTTTCCGTTCACTGAGATGAAGTGAGGATCGCAGGTCACCAGTTGAGATATAAGAGCACCAGGTACCAAGGTGCTATTCTGACACACTCAGTCAGTAAAAGGGCATGGGGGTCCTTGGCCTAGCTGTGCCAGGGGTGGAGGTGGGGAAATGCAGGCTTCCTCCTATGAATCGAGGCTAGGCTCAACGCATCTTGAGATCAGGGGTACAGTCTGTCTCGAATAAATAAGTGTAAAGTGAGGAGCTAAGGCGGACTTAGTTGTAACGTGTTTAGGCGGACTGGAACACCTTCGCTTAGGCGGACTAGCAGTTATATTATGCTAAGGGACAAACCAACGGAGGCGGACTCAGGATTAAGGGTGACTCTAGTGCGGACATTATTAGACCAGCTAATGAAGGCGTTTGAGTGTAAAGAAAAGAATACAGGGGGGTCTTTTACACTTTAGGCCCAACCAGTGGCTGTGCCATAATTCCTGAGGAATTATTCTGGTGGGCTGTACCAGTGGCTGTGCCATAATTCCTGAGGAATTATACTAAAGGAGATTATAGATGAGAAAGAAAATGAGAAGATTTAGATAAGAAATTTACAGGAAGGTTGTCAACCCTTGCAGTTGTTAGACACAGGCAGTACTGACTGCAAATGCCTAATGGTTGCGTACGTTGAACAACCAACCCAGCTGAGGCCGAGTGTAAGCCCGTTCGAACCTGCAGTTAAAGCTTAGAAGAGTAGTCATGTGCTGATCCATCAGTGCCGCTTTCCTTGTGGACAACTTGATCAGTACCACGGACCGAGTGCATCTCAGGTTGCGTGAGCATGTTGACCGATGTTTCCCAGGCACCAGTAACACACAGACACAACCCTGAACAAGAGCTGTAGGTGAGAAAGTAATTCTACAATCATCACCTAGGACTCAAGTGGCATCTTGGAAACCCACAGTAACCCGGTGCTGACGTCAAAAGATGTGATATACACCACCACACACTCGGTGCTGACCTCAGGTGACTGGGATGTAAGTGCCATAATCTCATATTGCAGTATGTACACCAAGAAGTAAGGGCCTACGGCTACAAACTCCTTACGGCAATACGGGGCATGGCCGTTGCTGATGCCAGAATAAGACTGTAAAGTCTTAATTCCGATACTGGAATAGAGACTTATCATTGTGGACATCAGTAGATAGGGCCCTAGGCCAGCAACCTTGCTATGACAACACGGAGCATCGCTGTTGCTGACGTCAAAAGGTAATAGCTGAGTCTCAGTTATCCTACAACAATGATATGAGATGCAGTTGTTGCAGACGCCAGATGTGCGGTTTGTAAGGCCTCACGTCTCGGAACAACAATACGATGCATTGTTGTTGCTGATGTCAAGGACTGAAGTCGGAATAGCCGACCAATCCTAGTGCAACAACACGAGCCTCTGCTGTTGCAGACATCAGAAAGACAGTGCCATACGGTCACTATCCCGCAATAACAACTTGTTATTTTGCCATTGCTGACTTCAGAGGTAGAGCCGGAGGGCCACCCACCCCTTAAAGCAACAGCAAGGGATGCAGCTGTTGCAGACGCAGGGGGAGGACACGGAGAACCATCAACCCCCTAATGGCGACATGCTATGCGGCCATTGCTGACGTCAGAGGCATGACCCCGCAAGTCACGCCTCAGTGCAACAGCAGCATGTGAGGTAGTTGCGGACGTCAGAGGTGAAATCGCACAAGACACAACACCTCCTAGCAACAACCCAATAAGTAGTTGTTGCTGATCTCAGTGGTCACGATCGGTAGGATCCTCACCACGTGCAACCACCTAGAAACAGAAGAAAAAAGAAAAGAAGAAGACCGTGCAGTAGTGGAAAAAATAATAGAAATGACCTACTGAATGGTTGCCAACTATGACGCATGTGTGACCGATGAAGAAAAAGTTTTGTTTTTGATAAATTTGAATAGAAGTGGAAAAGAGAGTGTTGTGTTTGTTTTTGGTAGGGAAAAGGATAAATTTCAATTTGTTTGTTAAGAAAAGGAGAAAAAAAATGGGTTATTAGTTTTTATTTGAGTTGATTTTTGAGATAAGAAAATTTATTGGGTGAAAAATTATTATAATTGGGTCACACGCTACGCATAGAAGACCGAGAAAAGAAAAAGTAAAGTAAATAAAATAAAATTTGAGACCTGAAAGATAAGCAATGTGATCTGCTAAGTACGGTGTTATATGTGTCAACAGTAAAATTTTGGCTTGTTTGGCCGGAAAAATGAGCAACTTGGCAAGTGCTCAGGGAAGATAAGAAAAAGTTTTGAAAAAGTGTGTTGACACACATACCGGACACAGATAACAAATCACGACCACACTCGATGTCCAGAATCAAGAGTGGAAGGTGTACTGTACCTCGTGATCGGAGATCCCCAAACTCTCAGGGGCCGTGAAAACCTCATGGGCTGTGATACTCAAGTACCCCTACCCAGGTATACTGTAGTTAGAGTATGTGCAAAACGCAGTCGTACTGTAACCAAAACGCCTACGGCGCTACAGTAACCTATCTGATCACACGCAGTGAATGAAGGCTCAAATTGAAGAGAAAAATGGAAGGAAAAAGGAAAAACTGAAAGTTCACAGGAGATTTACGGCAGAATACTCGATTTACTCAACTCTGGGAATTCTATGACTCTTGGGGGCTAAATCTGGGGAAAAATCGACACCAGGAAATGAATTAAAGCTTACGGGAGGTACTATACTCATAAGGCATTAATTTACGCGCAAGAATCATTAAATTAATCACACATGGGGTAAGTCCCGACCTACAGTAATTAAATTGTACTCAAATGCAGCGCTATCTGAGTTGGCGTAAAACTCGAATATAAGGGCCTATTCCGACCTAAGGGGCAGTGTACCTTCTTACGGGCGTATCCGCTTACATGAGGGCAAAAATTTCATTCTAAGGGTCAGTGATCCCACTTGGAATGGGAATCAGCAGACCTGAGAGAGGTTTCCCCACTCAAGTGGCGATTCTCATGATCTGATGGAGGTTTCCCCTACTCAAACCCGAAATTTACCCAATTGGAAGAGATATCTCACTCAAAAGGGTAAAAGGTTCATTCCCAAGGACTGTGGAGTCAGACTTAAAGGTCGATTTTCCAGCCTCGCCATGTCACATTAAACAGAAGTGGAGCCATGTCACATTAGACAGATGTGTGATCAGTCACATTGATGGGGAAACCCGTACCACATCCCATAGGAAACATGGCCATGACACGGTAGGTGACATGCTGTGACCCCGTGGGGTGGCTCCAGTATGTGTTTCTGTTTCCGGAACCCAACCCAGCTGGTACTACCACAGGTAAACCTATGGTGTACCTCGGCCTTGTCCTAGGGTTAATGCTGTAGAATAATGGACAACGGGGCCAGGTCAGGGGTGCCAATCCCTAGTCCTCATTCACCGGAATGGGGGACAGTGCCATTCGAGGAATGGCGTACTGTAGGGGACCCGATTGTTAACCTAAATCCCCTTATTGGCCCTGACCTTGAGGGTCTGAGGGCTTTCTTAACTGAGGGTCCTTCCAGGGGGAAACTAGCTTACGGGAGACTCCCACAAATATACCCTCAGTACTACTAACCCCTGAGAGGACTTACGACACCTCTTCTCAAATTACTCCACGCTGGGCGACGGGTTTGGGGTCAAATTGGGGTCCTACGGATGGCGATGTACGGGAACGGGAATCCGAGCGATTCGGCGTGGGGTTCAGCGGCTGCTGGTTGGCAGGCGGCGATAACGGACGTTTCCTCGGCGAGGGGCTATGGGGCTCTACAATAGACAGCGACGGGGACAGGTTCCTACGGTCGGGTTACTGTAGGGCGATGGGTATGTGTAGGTCGGGGTACGAATATGCTGATTTATTCGACGTGTGGCGAAATGCAGTTGACAATGATAAAATATAATAAAATATCGACCACGGCGGACGCGGACGAAAAGCTGAACACGAAAAACCAGTTAGGCCCAATAGTGAGTGACAAAAAGACAAAACATGCCCTTTTAAAGGGCTCCATAAACTACAGTATGCCTTGGGCGGAGTTATCACTCCCCCAAGCTAACTTCTGCAGCCGAAATCGTTGCAGAAGATGCCTATGATCACATAGACATTTTCCAGTTCACAACGTTAAGCATTGGGGCAAGTTTTCACTCTCCATGCTTAACATAGGAACATCACTAGTGAGAATTTCCAACTTGTCGTTTCACGTTGCGAAACGTCGCTAGTTTTTACTGTTAAGAAGTGCACGTTGTGCTCTAATTACAGCGATGAGCTCGGAGAGCTTATCTCTAACGGAAATTCTTGACTAGCGGGTACATACCGTAGTCTACGTGTATAACAAAATAATAATTCGAAACGGAAATAAAATGTGCGCGAAAGCAACAGAAATAAACATGAAAAGTACACACATAAATTGCATGTAAAAGGTATAAAAAGGAAACGCAAAATTGATGTAAATTACTGTAACACAAAACATAACGAAAAACATAATGGAAAATTGTGATGTGAATCACGTGACGTTCGACGAAATCCGTCGGCACGTGACAGTGGTTGTAAGTGCCTTGATACTGCATCTCTTGTTTGGATATGGCTTAGAGAAAATGTTGATTTTCTCTAAGCCATCTGGTGGCCTATTCCAGTTTAACACATAACTTAAAATCACCGTTCACATGCACCTTTGGCTTGTTTCAGCCGGTCGATGGTTTCTTGAACCCATTCTGTGCTAAATGCTACAGATTTTTTTACTAATGCGATGACGTTGCCAAAGCATTCGCTTCCCCTGAAAGACATGCAATCCAAGCCATAAACTGCTTTGCAAGTTATTGCTGTTTTTGGAATTATAAAACTACCTAAAAACTGTAAACTGCAATATTCGAAAAAAATTTTCTTACCACATTATAGAGTATTGTATTATGTATCAAATGAACAATCAATAATAAAGTTACTTCATGGCTAAGCCGTTACATCTCAAGTCTCATAAATAGACAGAAAAAATGCTAAAAAATGCAAAAATTCTTAACTTATAGTCTATTCTGCTTCCAAATTATAACAGTGGAAAGAAAGTACTATTTTAGATTTTTACAAATTTCTGCTGAACCATTCATCATGTAAGACTGAAAATTTGTGGGCTTATGCAGTCAACCCTTAACAATTTGTTGATGAAAAATCTTTCTTTGAAAGCTTTGTGTACGCGATTTTGACAACCTAGTTGATTTTTGTCCTTTTTCAATTTAAAAGCCTTTAATAAAAAACAAACTATAGGTATACTGTAGCTCTGCGAATTTTTTTTATATGAGTCTGGGAATTATCTTACTACTCACCATTACGAAACTTGTCCGAACATCTTATTTGTGAAATTTACCAAGCTGTCATAATTCCGCAGTGGTGTTCGCAATAGAAAATACAATTATGAGGGGATGTGCAACCATCTAGCAGTAAATGAATCTCCGTAATTTTTTGTCAGCTGGTAGAAGACATGGTAAACCATCTATTGTATAGGGAATTTTTTGGTGCTTTTGAGCTTTAGCAATAGATATGGTGATTTTTGTGAAGAAAATGACAATTTTTGCTCTCAAAATTTGATGTTTCGAGCACCACTGTATTTTTAATACGCACTTTACACTATTGAATCCTACAGTAAACTGTGGTCCATGCATTGGCCTACTGTTGGATAGATTTTCAGAATAAGATGTCTGACGTACCTAAACCTCCGAAAATCGAAACAAATGCCTGTCGAAAATCGAAAAAATCGATAATTTTCAATTTTTGTCTTGTCAGAGGATCAATTCCTCTGACCTTTGGTCCTCTAATTAATACATTTTTATCTTCAAGAGTTTCTTTGTTGGTAAAGTGTTTCCAATTATTATTAAGTAAACAAACTGATAAAAGGGTTTGTGTCACAACATTTTTGGTCCAAAAAACAAACAAATGGATAGCGCAAAGTTTTGCATATAACATGCAACATTGATGTTAGGCAGTTGTTGTGCAGTTTTTTCATTATTGTTAATTTATCGTTTTGCGAGCGGTGGCCACAGAGAAGAGCAAGAACGCGTGCGCCACTATTGATTATTATTATTGTTTTTCATTCATACGTCATGTTTGTTGTGCCAGGGAGAGCCAATGTGGCCAGAGGAAAGTCAACGACCCTTTTGATCAACGGTTCAGTGAGTGAGTGTTGGAGACAGGTAACTCTGTCTCAGTTTTCACTTGAGGACATTCAGTTTCAGTCCCGTAGAGAGCGAGGCCGCTTGGGCCATGTATTTAAGTATCCAAGAACCCCTGTGGCTCTTTGCCCAGGGGCAGGTAAAGGAAACTGGGTGTCAGTGGCTAGTTCGGCATTTGTGTTTTGTATTTGGGGTTGGCACCTAACATTTGTCTTCTGTTCCATTCTTGTTCTATTAATAATAAATCCCTTGGTACAGCCAGTTGCAGCTAGGTACCATAGGTTCAGAGTTAGCACCAGGTTAGCATCAGGGACCATACCTCATTGGATCTCCCAAGAACTGCAGCCAGGTAGCCGAGGGTGTATGTGCACAAACTACAACATTGGCGACTTGTGCAGCTACAAAGGTGAGTTATGAAGAAAGTGTGATAGCCAAAATTAACCATCCGGAAACAACCAGGAAGACGACTGAAGCTAAGTTTAGTGCACCCCGAATTGGCAAGAGAAGACAATGCCAAAGGAATGGCAAACATGGAGGAGACAATTGAACAAGTGGCAAAGAAATTTGTGAGTTTACTGGACAATGGTGATCGAAATCAAACTATGGATGCGGATATGCAAGATTATGTGGATCAGAGGGCACAAACGTCCTCCGGTTCATCATCATCATTTGAAAAAATTGGTATAGCATGGGAAACAAACTTGGTATCAACCTATAATCAAAGATTAATGCCGACAATACCAGAAATTGATGCGAAAGTGGATCTGGAAATGAAGACGAGAAATGAAGCGGAAAGGTTAAGGAAAGGGAATATTCAGGATGTAGCTACTTTAACCATCCTGGAATCAATGCAAAGAGCTGTTCACAAATCGACCAATGCGGCGAAGGTAGAAAGAGCAAAGGCAGCACTATGGGAGCAAGAAATACTTGATCAACTCATGCGAGAAAGCGCGGAACACAAATTGTGGGAAGAAAATTTCCCAGAGCAAGAACAGCAGAATTCAAAGAAGATAATGGAAGAAGTAGAAAAACAAATGCGGGAATTAATGAAGAAAATGGATAAAAATCGGAAGAAAGAATATCGAATCATGGAGATATGGATATACTACCATCTGAATCAGTCAAGAACCATTTAGACAGGAGTTTGGAAAGGAAAATAAATTGGTTCAAAAATCATTTCACCCAGGCTCAGAATGCCCAACATAGAAATATGGAAGACAATATACCAACAACATCATGGAATCCCATAAGAGAACCACCTATAGCAGGATCTATTCCTCAGAATCGACAGGAGTATGGACGATATTACGATGATCCAGAAAAAAGAATGAAGATAATTTCAAATCGAATGAAAAATAAAGAAATATCCAATAAAATGGAAGCAGTAGAGATACTTAATTTTTTCGCATGTTTGGAAGGCACATTCAAGCCTGAAGACACAAAAGACTTAAGAATAGAAGTACTCTGGCGTTGCTGTGATTTTGAAACTTCGACGTATGTGGATAAGAATGGTATCGATGAAGAAGGAAAAGCAAGTGTTATTAGAATGATCGCCCCTAAAATGGACACTCCTGCACTCAGAAGGGAATTACATGATATGAAAAAGCGAAAAGGGGAAACTACGAAAGATAAAATAAAAATAAACCATAAAAATGTACGTCCATTTATTAAATTACAAAAAAACGGAAAATGAAAGAAATCGAATAGTCATCGAAACATATTTTCACAAAGCTCCCGTATATGTCCAAACTCGAATGGAGGGCTGGCTTAACAAATTCAAAAATATCACCGCTTTGGCTAAATTCTTAAATAAGTTGAAAGCTGATACCATGGCCTGGAAGGAGTTCAGCGAGGATCAAGAAGATGGCGAAGATGATCGGCTGAATCGAGTCTATGAAAACAGAAAATTTAATAATCTACAGATTTGTCAGCAAGATAACATTGGTAATCAACCGCAGCAAATTCCACAGCCTCAACCTATCCCTCCACCGCCACCAGCTTTTCAAGGCCCCCTATCTCACCAGGATATTATGAAAATGGTCAATGATCTGATTAGAAATCAGGGCCCCCCAGCTCTTAATCGTTGGGGAGGCAACCATAACAATAATGTGCCATATAATAGCTTACCTGATCGAGTTTTGAGAAATCCATATCTTTGACTGTATTGTACATATCATAAATCGGATAGCCATTCGTCCGAAAATTGTTTCATTCTTCACCCTGAATTGATTCAACCAACGAATCAGGGAAGGTCGTGGAATCGTGGCAACAATTTGTACAATCGAAATTTTGATCATCGTGGTGGTTTTGTAAATCATGGGCCAGCTGGATTTGCTAAATTCGGCCAATGAGTGCCATACCATACAGAGCAAAATCCAAATGTGGCATATTATTATCGTCAAAGCAATGTTCCACAGTCAGCGCCAAACGTCGCACCACCAATGATGGCGCCAATGGCGAATAATCCCCCAAACAATTCTGTCAATGTAATAAATTCCAAGGAGGCTAAAAAACAAGATCAATCAGAAATTATAGCCTTGGATGGAGTTCTAATTGAGAACTATGAGCTAAATTTAGTGAATGTTATCAATTCTACTTCAGAAGTGAAACCTAGACTCACCAATGACAAGGAACATCTATTTTTGGAAAATTTTTGCAAGTGTCAACTGCTATTAATTCCTGTTAAAATACATGGAGAGGAATTTAAAGCCCTAATTGATATGGGAGCACAATCTAGCTTCATGAGGACAGATACAGCGTCGAGACTAATGAGTACACCAAAGACAAAATTCCCTATCTGAAATTCAGTAGTAACAGCTGTAGGAAAACATGTAACAACATATGGTCCTACATTCATATACGTTGGAACCGGTTTCGGGAATTTTCTTGCTAGGTTCGCATTATTAGATAACCTGAACGATGGTATTATATTGGGCCTACATTTTCTAACCCATCTTAGTATACAGGCAGCTATTGATTTTTGAAAAGGCCACATACGCCTAGTGAACCTAGAAAGACAAATTATTAGTGAAACACTATTCTATGATGCGCAAATACCACTGCGGCTGCCAATTCCAAATAACCCGGTGGTTTTGGATGATGTACCTCTACAGGAGGAAGTTAAGGATGGGGAACTACCTGAGCTGGAAAGCAATGATGAACAGGAACAAGTCATGTGGATAACCGAAATGGACGAGGAGACCTTTATATGGACAAAATCTGGGATGTATATACCTCCGAATACTACTTCTTTTGTCCAAGCTGTGGTTTGACCACAGAAAGATTGGACAAAGGGACCCATAGTGTTAGAAGAAACGGGGAAGGATACCTTATTTGATGTCGATGCCTCAATTGTGGATGGAAAGGACAACAATTTTCAAATCCTACTTATAAACAAAATGAATAAGGGGATAATGCTACATAGTAATGAACTAATAGCGAGATTGAAAACAAAATTCTGGGGACCAGAATTCGACCAAAAAATCCACCAACTCGAGACAGAGCCTCAACTACAACAAAAAATCAAGCAGGAATTTACCAAAATCGTGACACAGCTAGTAAAGGAGTCAAGTATGGATAGAGAAGGTCAATAACAACTTATGAATGTCCTACTCAAACATAGGCATGCATTTAGTATGAAAAATGACCCACGAAGCAGAGCACAAAATCGATACAGGAGACGCATTGCCGGAGCAAAAACACTATTGGAGGGCTCCCATAATCCAAAGAGACATAATACGGGAACACGTAAAAGATATGATGGAAAAAGGGGTCATTGAGCCCTCTAGAAGCCTTTGGGCTGCACCATTGTTTTTAGTGGGCAAAAAGGATGGCACCTGGAGACCAGTAGTTGATTATAGGGGAATGAACCAAGTGTCGAAAGATGCTAAGTTCCCTATACCACGAATCAATGACTATTTAGACGCATTGGGAGGCGGGAGATACTTGTCGACTTTGGATTTGAAGTCTGGTTACTGGCAGGTACCAATGCATCCTGAGTCAAAGGAAAAGACAGCATTCATATGTCAAGACGGGCTTTTCAATTCAAGGTAATGCCATTCGGGCTTAAAAATGCTCCCGCAGAATTTCAGCATCTCATGGAGCGAATTCTATATCCATATGTATGGAAAATTTGTTTAGTATATATCAACAATGTAATAATTTTTTCGAGAACCATCGAGGAGCATTTCAAAAATCTGGAAACCATTTTTTGATGTTTGGCAAATGCAAATTTGACATTGAAGCCTGACAAATGTTCCTTTATGCCAGCCAGTGTAAAATTTTTAGGCCACATATTGGACAAAAACAGAATGTCAGTAGACCCACAAAAAATAGAGGCAGTCAAAAATTTTGAAGTACCTAAATCTATCAAGCAGCTGCAGAAGTTATTGGGATTAGTACAATGGTCAAAGCCTTTTATACACAATTTAGCTTTCATCGCCCAACCTCTATTTAAAGCCCTTGTAAAGAAAAACAGAAAGGAGAAATTTGAACTTTCGCAAGATCAGTTGACGGCTTTTGAAGGTGTAAAAACCGCCCTAATGACAGCACCTTTTCTTCGGTATCTGGTATTCCATGGATCAGCAAAATTTGTAACTCAGATGGATGCTTCGGGGATGGCAGTAGGTGCGATTTTGTACCAGGAAACAAAAAATGATCGATGGACTATAGCTTATTCGAGTAGAGTCTTGAATGATGCAGAAACAAGGTACTCAATGATGGAAAGAGAATGTCTGGCAGTGGTCTATGGGTTCAAGCAATACCAACATTATGTTATGGGGTTTAGAGTCACAATTAGAACAGACCATAAACCATTAACGTGGCTTTCCACAGAAAAACAGCGGAATCAAGGATTGTTAAAATGGGCCCTATACCTTAGACAGTTTAATTACACATTCAGATATGTGGCTGGATGCGAAAATGCTTTCGCAGATTTTTTATCAAGATGGGATGAGAGAGAAAAGCCCAGAAGTATGCCAACTGTGTTGCCCCATATCAAACCCGATTCAACCTTTGAACCCTATACCCGTATCTTATCCATGGGAAATTGTAGCTACAGATGTGGTCAGCATTTAGCCTCTATGGGAAAAGAGACCATATGTCATCGTATTTATGGATTATTTTACTAAATGGGTCGAAGCCAAATGTATACCAGACCAGAAGGCCGACACAATAGTGAAAGTGTTCATGGAAAAAGTTATCTACACCCACGGGACACCCAAACATTTGCTGAGCAATCAGGGCTCAGCATATATGTCTTAATTAATGACGGACGTTTGCGACCTTCTAAAAATCAAGAAAATAAATATGACACCATACCACCTGCAATGCAATGGTATGGTGGAAAGATTCAACCGAACCTTAATTGAACAAATTAGGAGGGTGACAATAACCGATCCAGATGATTGGCCTCATTATCTGGAGCAAATTTTATTTGCCTATGGGGTTACGCCCCATAAAACCACAAGAAATTCGCCACACAGTTTGTTGTACAGCCATGAGGCGAGATTTCAATTTGACAACCAAATTGCATGGCCGATAATTCTGCAAAACAATTATGACACATATAAATACATGTTAATGGAACACCTCCTTAACACGTACAAATCCATAAATGAAAATCATAAAAAAGTGGTGGCCGAACGAAAATTACAGTACAATAAGAAGGCTCGCGAGAAAACATTCCAAGTTGGTGAACTTGTGCTCTACCAAAAGCGAATCATAAAAGGGAGAGCCGACACAATGAATGAGGGACCCTACGAAGTGATAGAGACACAAAACTCCGGAAACTAGATTCGCGTGTACAGATAGTTTCTATTAATCACGTAATGCATTTTGTTATGCAGACACCCGAATTTTACTGTAGCTCATAATTCATTTTTATCGTTGTATTTTTGCGTTGTGTTCAAATTTTGTTTTACGTTGTGTTCTTTTTTACTAATGTGTTATGTATTGTATTCCCTTTTCTTGCAATTATTTAATCGTACTAACTTATTTTTGGCAATTTTATGGCAGTTTTAGGCATTCATCAAAAGGCACAACGCCGGAAAAATTTATTTAATGGGCTAAATTATATTCTTTCATGCGCTTTGTGTGAAAGAGTCAAAATGTTCATAAGTCCCGAGAAAGTCCTCCCGGAATTATAGGATTGATAAATTCACCATTTTTGTGGAGCTGTTTTTCAGATTAAATTTCGGAATATTAGTGTATCAATTATATTTGTTGATTGGCGATTTGGCGAATTTCAAATTCAAATGCAATATGGCAACGTCCGGTATTGTAGAAATGGACAGTAGTTTTGGACAAGTGCAGGACCGTCAAGGTGGTAAAATGGTAAAATATGTAGTAGAAAGTTTATTCGAAACGGGACTCTAAATTGACTGGCGGGCAATTTATATGCTGATGATTTTGGGTGTTCGAGAGCCTGATCAACTCCCTTATGTCCAAATTTATTCTTGAGCATTTGAGTCATTTTTGTTTCGAAATTATTCCCAAAAGAGGGTAGTTAAAAAATTGCTTTTGAGATTATAATGTGCGTCTTTTGAGATTATAATGTGCGTCGATTGGTGCGGTCTACAGATATATTTAATTATTTTACGTCCTTTATTGGTGGGCCGCATACGGCCATCGAGGACCCAACTTTCCTTGCCCCGGAGAATATAAAAGCATTCAATAAAGCGGTGAATTTGTCAAAGTTTAGAGGAAGAGTTGTGATAGCGCTCAACACCGAAAGCGGGCGAAAACCAAAGACACCCGGTTCAAAACCAAACGATGCGCTACGGCTCCTCACCATTTCTACTATGTGTGGTAAAAATTTCATAGTAGATCTGAAATTTTGGGATAAGGAGCACTTTCACAAGATCTACGGGACCTTTTTCTGGCAAGATAACATCATTGTCGAATTTCACATTCGGGAAGATATAATGCTGGTCTTGACCAAATTCGAGTACTTGGATCAGGAGAAAGAACTGGCACCAAAACGGCACGATAATATAGATTATATTTTATCATGCTGTGTCTATGATCTCGAAATTGTGTTAGCCAAAATGAAAGATAAACCGATAACACGAATGGTTGGTATAAGCCCCGAGGCTTTAAACTTGAAGGCGCTAATGACAGAGGTACTATTTTTATGGGCAGAGGTGTTCAAAATTTCTTGGGGACAACCAAACTCCTTGGAATTTAGACAATTGATGGACGCGGATCAGTTGAATATGGAAGTTCTTCGGTATGCAAGGCTTGACGCGCGCGGTTCACTTTTATGTTTTCTAGCCTTGCCCAGATAAGGATTTGCAACAGATATTCAAAACTGTTTTCAGTTATATGCCCATGATAGGATGGAGCCGGAATTAGTGGCGGATTTGGCCAGAAGATTTGGAGAAACTTTCGAGGATAAATACACTGACCAGCAATGGAAAGGGGCGTACGATGTCGAGGAAATAACAGACAATATCAACCCATTGTACTTCATGATGCGGGGAGAGGCCATTGCGACCTACAAGTTGGCTGAAGAGCAGGCTCCCTGAACTTTTTATTGCCCGCCCCATTTCTCTAATACTGATATCGAACCTCAACCAGTGCCTCGTGGATGGTATCCTTGGATAGAAAGAAAAGTGAAGGCGCAAAAGAAGAATTAAAGTACCGATGAAGAGGACGAGCCTACGAATGACTGGGATTTGGAGGATATTTTGGCGGCACGAAAATTTGGACAGCCAATAGAACCAAAGCAAATCGAAATGAAACAAGGAAGATGGCCCAAAGGGGTCTCACAATTTACAAATATCATCAAGGAGCAGGTGTCGCACCTGAGAGACCATTCCCATGGTAAGATCAATGGCTCAATAGTGCCAATAGTGAAAGAACTCTATGAAAAAAATATAAACCCCATAGTCTATTTCTTGTGGCTCCATTCGGCACAGGAGTGGAAATCCTGGGTACCAGGATTCACCTCAGGAATGTGGTCTTCAGTTTGGAGAAATGAGCATGAAAGAATCGAGTTTATGAAATGGATGGGCCAGGACTTGATGAACCATAAAATATCAGATCAAATGGGTTGAAAAGGTATCCAAAAATATGCACGCAATAGTCAGTTCAAAATCTTTTCTGCATACTTCTTATAAAGTGGATACCACAATCGCTGAAAGAACCTAAAGATGAAGAAGATGAAGAAAATACCGTGTATTTTATGAATTGTAATTTTTACAATCTGTTTCATTTTTTGAACATTCACGCGGCCAGTCAAAACTTAATATATTGGAACATTTCCGCATCGATATTCGAGGCTAAGGACCTGTGGGTCCCTAGTACTTCAACAACTTTCAAGTCTGTGACCAAATGGGACGAATCTGATCTGATTCCCCAAGTAGAAGTCATGGTCCTGGCTAGCCAGGGTCCTTCTGAAAAAACTTCTAAGGAACAGACAGAAAAGGAGTCCATCACAACTGACATTCCAACTGTTTCTGGCCAAGCGATGGACATTGAAAACCCCGAAGTGGGAGTAAGGGGGTAAGGGCGCTATAGAGGAGGAAAGACTTATGGAAATTGTGGAAACCAAAAGGGAGAAACAGCCCAAAGTCGAAAAATTGACGAAACAGATAAAGGAGATGGAAGAAAAAATCGAAATGCTGGAAAAAGAAAAGTATGGAAAAGTGGCTATTGAACTGGCAAAACAACTGGAGAATGCAAACGCCGAAGAGGAAGAAACCAGCGAGGAATCCTTTGTCGAAGTCATATCTGAAATTGGGAGTGAGGAGGATGAAAATCCACAAGCTAATGTTTTTCCCGCTCCGCCGGTTTATGCCAAGGCTGGTGGACATAATGTTGAAAATATAATGAATCCAGAAAAGTTTGCCAAAGTGATGCAGTTCAAAAGACAAATGAAAGAAAAGATAATAGCCCAGGAAGAAAACTAGGCAGAATTGGAAAAAGTCAAAACCGGAAATTTCCAACAACCAGCTGCGAATCCAAATGACAGAATAAAATATCGAAGAGGCCTTGGAAAACATGGCCAAGCTTCGAATAAAGCTCTCAAAGAAGGAAAATACGTCGTCGATTATCAATATGGAAGAGTATCTCTTTCGAATCCATGTGTACAGAAATATCTCACGCACATGGTTCCAACGTTAGACGAAGAGGTAGCTCTAATGGCAATGGAATTGACAAACCGACGACAAAATATATGACGAAGCAGGCCTGGATATAGAGACCATTCGATACTACAAACTGCAATTTCATGTGCTACAGGCAAACTTGCCGGAGAAGCTGTGGCACATTTTCAAAGCACAACTAGCAGAATGGACAAGGACGCGACCCCCCTGGAAAGCTTATGAAGCTGCAGTTTGGGCCTCCGCTTGCCTGTTTATGAAATTGTCTCGTTTGGGAAGAATTCCCCAAAATTTCGTGGGGTTTCATTATCAGGCTCATGCCTATGTAACAATGAAATTACGGAAAGTATTCAATGCTAGACAAGAAGGTTTGGGTAATAATTTTCATGCTATGTATGCCTCATGCCAGTCAAGGGCAGGGGGACTAGCATACACAATTGCCAAAGCCGTACTCAAAGATAAGATAGATCCAGAACCGAACTATACTAACATTCAAGTTTGGAAAAAGGAAACCGACAATACCGATCCACGAAGACGATTTTGGGAAGTTATTGATCGTAAAAAGGCCCACGATATACTGGAAGTGGAGAAAAAATTGAAAACAAAAGTCGTTTACTGGGTGAAGCATGCCTACAACAGGTCCGCGGCTAGTAAGGTACCTAAGCATTGGGTCAAAAGATACAGGGATGTTCATAGAAGAAAAAAATCGGAGACACCAGAGAAAGACCGAAAGTGAAAACACGAAAGTTGGCAATGGGACGTCTATGGTAATGCCGCCACCCCAAAGACCACCGTCAGCTGCCAATCCCGACTACATTTCGCGGTTGAAATGGGATACTGAAATTGGCCAGCCGGGGCGGGACCATAGCCGCCAATGACACAAGTAAATGTTTATGTTAACAGTGACCTCACTCTCTGTGAGGTCACCGCAAAATCTGTATTTCGTTCTGTAATTCTCTCATCATTTCAAATTTACTTATTTTTCTCAAGTGTCAGTATTTTAAAATTCAAACTGGTTGTGCCACGACAACTATGCCTTAAAACTTGCCTTGTGTTTTTAATCTCATTAACTGGTATTGTTTTTTTTCTTGTTTGCGTTTCTTTTGATTTCTCGTAAACCTGTGCAAAGTTACCTTTGTTTTTTCTCTTTTTGGTCTTTCTTTTGTGAGTCCCTATAGACTAAAATTCACATATTCCTGTAAATTTTTGGGTTATTTTTGCTTCTCCAAAGTTGGCCACCAAAAAACATCATGCATGTATTAGGCAGCTTTGCACTACCATTTCAAAATCTTTCTTTATCTTTTTCAATTCATATACATTTTCATTCTAATTTTTTCTATGTGGCACAAACTGTGTTGTGGGTTTAAGTTTACCTGGTAATAACGCAGATTCACTTTAACAACAAATATCATACACATTTTGGTTCAAAATCTAGAGCCCAGAGGATTCGACCTTCTGGCATTCTTTCTCCCAGGGGGCAGATAATACCAAAGGCATTGGGGGGGGGGGGTCAGTGTCTGGCCAAAGGGCCAGTGGAGGAGCCGCAGCGAGAAAAATGAAGTCAAGTGGGCCCACCACCCATGCGAAATAACCCCCTCTCCGGAGAGGACGAAGATGAATGCCAAAATCGATGATGGAGGCACCGGGGATACAACACACATCAACGGCAGTGGTGGGCAGCCCACTCCAAACCATGGGCACCGTGGGGGTTTACCGCTGAGCAAATTGTTTTTTTATTATTATTGTGAAAATTCAGCCCGAGTGCTGTGAACATTTTCATTCAAAACTTTTTTTATTATTATCCGGGACAACGAGCCCAGGGGGTGTATTTTATAGACAAACTTTTATCGTTTGCATCAGGGTAGCATCCGGCGCCATTGGCCCCAAAATTTTATCGATACCCTTTGAGATGGACAATTTTTTTTCGTTATTGCATCAACAGCGCCTAGCCTCGTTGCGAACTGATTGTGAGTCCCTGTCTGATGGGGAGGAGGGACTGGGGCCCTTGGGGGACCTCCTGACTTTTCCCTTTGCCGGCGGGAAAAGTCTTGCCTTTGGGGGGAGGGATGTCAGAGGGTCAATTCCTTTGACCTTTGGTCCTCTAATTAATACATTTTTATCTTCAAGAGTTTCTTTGTTGGTAAAGTGTTTCCAATTATTACTAAGTACCAAACCGATAAAACGGTTTGTGTCACAATATTTTTGGTCCAAAAAACAAACAAAAGGATAGTACAAAAGTTTTGCATATAACATGCAACATTGATGTTAGGCACGTCATCGTGCAGTTTTTTCATTATTGTTAATGTATCATTTTGCAAGCGGTGGCCACAGAGAAGAGCGAGAACACATGCCGCACTATTGATTATTATTATCATTTTTCGTTCATACATCGTGTTTGTTGTGCCAGGGGGAGCCAACTTGGCCAGAGGAAAGTCAACGACCCTTTTGATCAATGGTTCAGTGAGTGAGTGTTGGAGACAGGTAACTCAGTCTCAGTTTTCACTTGAGGAAGTTCAGTTTCAGTCCCATAGAGGGCGAGGCCCCTTGGGCCATGTATTTAAGTATCCAAGAACCCCTGTGGCTCTTTGCGCAGGGGCAGGTAAAGGAATCCGTGTGTCAGTGGCTAGTTCAGCATTTGTGTTTTGTATTTGGCCTTGGCACCTAACATTTGTCTTCTGTTCCATTCTTGTTCTATTAATAATAAATCCCTTCCTACAGCCAGTTGCAGCTAGGTACAGTAGGTTCAGAGTTAGCACGGGGTTAGCATCAGGGGCCGTACCTCATTGGATCTCCCAAGAACCGCAGTCAGGTAGCCGAGGGTATACACCAGCCTAATTACAACAGTCTTACTGTAGTTTTGTAGTTCCTATTTTCAGATGAAATGAATATCATTGTCGTTCCTAGCACATCAAGTTACGCCAAATATCCGATTTTCAGGTAGGGTTAGTTTTTTACTTATCACAACCAAGCTGAATCCTCTCAGAAATCGTGTCTTAAAAAACAGACTATAAAACTTTTATCAAAAAAACCTGGGAACTATTGATATGTTCATTAAACGAAAATATTAAAATGTGGAATTTTAACCAAAGAATTAATGCATGATAATTAAAGCATTACTGCTCTGTTCTGAGTTACATGTTTAATTCACAGAATGATCCGCAGTTTAGTGCTCCCAATAAAAATTTATGCCCTTGCATTTACTGTAGTCTTCATATGGCTAATAATTAGACGGCAGTGTCTATTAGCCGGATACTGCAAATATAATATTTTATATTTGCAGTATACTATTAATAGTGCCTGCTATATAAGACCTACTATTAGCCGTACAGGAAGTACAGTATATGCTATCATACTGATTTTTTATTGAAAAGTCCAACTTGCTAATCACTTTGTGAACTAAATATATAGCACAGGACAGAGTTAAAGCACACAGAAGTACACTTCCTAACATCCATAAATGAACATGGGGAGGCGTTTGACCCCCAGCAGATTTTTATTGACCCCCAGCAGATTCTTGCTGACCCCCAGCAGATTTGACTCAACTAGCTATGATTGAGAAGTTGATGAAGGAAAATGAGCAAGAGAGAAGAGAAAGTCGTCATAAAAATGGAAATGATGCTATAGTTTAACAATTTTTCTAAACAAAGCATACTTGATTCCAAAGAAGTAACATTAAAACTTCAAAAAGTGCTGTCTAAGCAAATTATTTCTCATATCTGACTAATATAGTTGTAAAAAAATGCTGTTTGGACGTTAGAAAGCCTTTCTAAGACCTTCTTTTTATTATCAGGAACAAAAAAAAAATTGTATTCCACCCCCTGTCCTGGCTGACCCTCAGCAGAATTTCTATGCTGTGCATGTATGCTAACATCCAATGGCAATATACCAAAGTGGATTGCTCCAAGTAATCTGCATTTTTGATTTCTAATATTGGTTTTTGGCTGCAAATTACTTGGAAAAAATAGGTACTGCGTCTTATCCACATTTAATTGCATAATTGCCCACACAGTCAATGTCTACTGTTGTCAATAGCGTCACATTGATTAGCATTTTCATCTCAAAGGACGATTTGCGGAGGTGCATTATTTCTGTTCCTAGTTAAAGTTGTTCAAGATTTTTTTTTCTTTGATTTGGGTCAGGGTCACGAGTTCACTCACATAACTTTTTGTGCTATTTTTCCTGCAGCATTATTAGTAATGCTGCCGCCGAAGATTATTGTAACATACATGCTAACACATTAATGTAAATACATATTGCACACTATGTGATATTCATTATTAAATATAAATTCATCTCATAATCTATCCTCTCGAGGGTGTCTGGAATTCACACCCAAACATTCCTATTAATTTATGTGAAGTACTTTATTTTGATCATCCCACACCCCAGTAGCCGTTATTGACCCAATTAAAGACGCTCTAATTAATTTGTGCATCAGCAGCTGGTCCCCTAGAATCTACACGAAAGTACACATTCCACAGCTACATTAATTCTCCATAAAAACCATAAACACACCTGCATGTAGTAAAATGTAGAAGCCCCGCCAGACACTAGTCTCAAGTGGAACAGTAGCCGTGGTTCCTACAAAAACATGTACATGCATGAGAAATAGATATAGAAGCATACACGCAAGCATAGAGGCGTGGTTAATTCCACCCTAGGCCAGGAAGCAAGCATAAGAAAAGCATGTAAAGCATACGGTACCAGGAAAGCATTAGAAGGTGTGGCTAAACAAGCATAGAGAATACAGAAGTGGAAGAAGCAAGAAGCAGCAATTGGCAGAAGAAGATTTTTGCAAAAGGACCTCCCATGAACCAAGGGAGTGGCTAAAAAGAAGCAGTATTTGAAGAGAAGCAAAGCGTGATTCCATCAGATTTTATGAAAGCATGTTTTTTTATGCGAGATTTTTGAAAGCATTTTTGAAGCAAGAATTATGAAGCAGGCCTATTCGTGTATTCGTGGATGAGGAAGCAATCATGGATTTATCATTCGTCCTTTTTATCATATTATCGTCATATTTAGCATCACAGTGTCCCCGTGGACCATATAAAGTACAGCATCAAGATCAAGTAAAAGTATAATTAGAATCTGGGCGTTACATTATTGACCTGTCCACTGCAGATGCTTCGAAAGCTTTAGTAGCTGGTTCAGTTTTTGGTTGCTTCCAAGATCTCGCCAAAGCCATCAAACGGCTAGAAAATGAAGCTTTTCAGTCATTTTTAATCGAGTCCAGTAAACGTTTTCATAACGATGAAAAGAAATTTGTTTTTTCAAAGCTTGTTCTAGTTTGCAGGAATGGTATTTGTTGTAGGGCAACTGGCATAGGACTACGACCCAATCAAAGCTATTTGGGAGCTGTGGGATGTAGCTGTCGTTTAAATATTAATTTCACTAATGCAGAAAATAAACTGAAAGTCACCCGCTCAAATTTTAAACATAATCACGAAGTTTCTGAAGAATTATTGTCTCATTTCCCACATAAAAGAAGATTAGACGGAGATGCTAGAGATTTCATTGTAAAAGCAGCCCAGTTGGGAGCTGATGTAAAATCAATTGCTGAGGAAATTTGCTCCACTGAAGGTAAACAAGTGACTAATCATAATATTAGAAACAGCTCGCAGTTCTGAGAAAGCCAACGAAGTTTCCAGAACCATTTATTTTCTTGAAAATGTGAAAAAGACTGATCTAGGCTCGTATCTCAAAGTTATATCAGACCCACAATCGAATGTTGTGGATATAATCTTTTTTCAAACTAGTCTCATGCATCAATGGTTTATCGAATTTCCAGAATTAGTTGAAGTAGATGGAACTTATCGTTTAAACAACATCAACTATGTTCTTTTTTTATTCACTGCGCTAGATCAGTCGCATTGTTGCTGCAGCATTTTTGAGCTCGGAGACTGAATATCTAGTGACATCTTGTTTCGAACAGTTTAAAATCAGTAATTAGGATGGCGTAGACAAAACTAAAATTTTTGTTTTGGACAAAGATTTTGAGTTCGTTAAGGCGGCTCAGAATACTTTCCAAAACGCAACTGTTTTACTATGTATGGTTCATGTCGAGCAAAATTTTCAGAAAATTTATTCGGGAAATGAAGTTTACCCATAGTGAGTCATGTGAGATAGGCAAGTCTAATTTGACTTTACAGAATATCAAAGAACATGCATTGACGTTGCTGAAAAGACTATTACAGGCAAAAAAGTTTGACGTCTTTGGTGACAGTTGGACTGAGCTCCTGAATGATAAATTAATCCCAAGTCATTTCAAAGAAATTTTCACATCTAACTGGATGAGTTGTAAGGAAATGTGGGCTTATGTCTTTCTGAAAAATCTCACCAATTTTGGAATTAATGATACTAATCAGATTGAAGCACAAAATAAACATATCAAAGACGTAATAAATCCATATTCACCCCTGTTGTTATGCATCGAAAGTCTGATAAAATTCATTTCTGTGCATACGTTCAATGTAAAGCATCGGGAATATGTGGAAAAATGTAAAGGCAAAATTATTCCCAACATTCCTTCATTAAAACAAAAAGAATTTCTGTTCAAACATTTCACCCATTTTGCTGCTTCTAAGCTCAGTGCAGAATATAATTTGTTTCAGAGAGACCTTCGAAAATTTCAGATTGTTGGGGATGTGCTTAGGGCAGTAGCAATCCCACATCTATGCAAAATTGGTGAATCGACAAAGTTACGATTCGACCAAAAAAGAGAAATGTTGGTCATTCTTACATTCTCGTAATTTTGATGTGTCGTGGGCGAGTCGCATCCGTTTTTACTGTATTATTCTGTTACGCCTAGTAAAGGCAAGCATCGACAGCCCGACACCCAAATTTACATATTAATAGTGATATTATTATCATTTATTATTTATTATATTATTACTTGCGCATTAAGCGGAAGGGGGAGCCACATTACACTGGAGCCAAGCCAAGGTAAAGCCCAGCTCCTTTGGATATTATTACAGTGAGTTTTGTGTACTTGTGTAAACTTTTAGGAGGCATCTGGGGAGACCCTGAGTGCCCTTCGATTGCAAGAGTTAGAGTTTCCAGTTACTTATTAGTGATTGAAAGTTGTGTTTATTTCTGCTTAAGAACTGTTGCACTGTGTCTAGTTGATTACTAATAGGAAGCTCCTTTGAGTGACCTACAGTAGTCAATTGAGTACAAGCCAATAGAACTTGAGTTATATTGCTGACATCTTCCGATTTAAGCAGAGATATAAACATAACAAGTGGTGGCTTCTGACACTTGCAATACGGAAGAGCGCAGAGTCACTCGAGGTATCACAAAATCTAAAGGTTTTTACAAAGACTTAGGACTCAAAATGTCCAAAAATGCTGAGGATTTAGCCTCTGGTACGACTTTACCGAGGACTCCGCCTGGTGTGAGGCATGATGAGGCAGACAAATCTTTCCCACTGCCCCTGGTATCTAATACTATGAGTAAGCGGAAAGACTCCGACTCAAGTGCCATAAGCCAGTGGGCTGAGTTAAAATTGGACCCAGTAAGCGTGCCCAATTCCGTAGCGCCTATAATGGCCAGTAATAATAGGAATAATATGGCCACGGCAAAGGAACTATTGACTGTCGAGGATAGAGACGCTCAATTATTGGCGCCTATCGATAGAAGGCCGAAATTGGCCGAGGATCATATTGATCCATTTGATCAATTTAGAGAGGAATGTTTTTGACGACCTCCACAATGATTTGATACGTATCATGGCGAATACATCAACGATAATTTGGATAATATTCGGGACAATTACCGTCATGATCCATTGGACGATTTACGATTCGAAATGAGTCAAAAGGATGACGAAATTCGAAGACTAAACGTCAAAATTGACAAAATGGCTGATTCAATGATTGGAGTCCAAGGACTATTAGAAAGCTTTGTCCTGGATCAGAAAGAATGGGATATCCGAGTGAGTAGGACTACAGACAGACCATTGCAAACTCAGGATATGTGTAGAACTTTGCCAATGACGTCTGCAACCTGTATTGCCAATGACCAAAGGTTACGACAGATGACAGCAGATGAGTCACAGCAAAAGTTCACAGTCAAACCTGTTGTGAAATCAAAGGCTTCTACAGAAAAACGGGTAACTGAACCCCTTGCTGTTCGAGAACAAGCAAGTGATATAGTTGCTCAATTTTTCCAAGAGGCTGATGAGGAAGCAGCAGGTAGTCATAAGGAAAGCAAACATACTACTTCGAAGCACAAACAATCCAAAAAGTCCACACAAGGAAATTCATCAGATTCTGATGACTCCTCAGTGGATGGATTGGAGCCTTCTGTGTCAGATATAGTGAAGGCCGTAAAGCCAAAGCTACTCCTCGATGACATGACTGAGACACAAGTTCTCAGCTTCCTAAATGATTTAGAGGCAGAGTTTACGTCAGAGACTACCGATAAAATGAAGCTGGCTGCCTTACGAGCACTTTCTAAGGGTGTACCGAAAGCTACTGCCAACGGGTTCAAAAGTTACGAAAAAGCCCGAAGGAAGTTACTCAAAGTGCAAGCTCCAGATTCAAATGTCAGTGTGCAAACAAGGGAGCTGATGAACATAAAGCAGGAATTTGATGAACAGCCAGTGAAATTCCTCAAGAGAATTAGTGTGCTAGTAGATAGATTGTATCCTAATAAGACTGAAGAGTTCAGAGATCGCTTCATAATTGATACCTTTTTGTATAAAGTATCTGAAGAGTATCAAATGGAGTTGCTAGATCAGAGAGAGAAGTATGAAACATGGCATGATCTAGCAGTGCACAAGATTGATAAGTGGAACACAGCTGCTTATAAAAAGAGAGGAACTGCGGAGTCTCCTATTGTGATAAATGAAATGATGATGGGGGAAGGGCAAGCTGAAGTGGCTTATGTTGGTAGAAATAAATTTGGCAATGCCCCACAAAGGCAGTTTCAAAATAAAGCTATGCGACAGCAAGCAAGGAGAGAGAAGCAAGCCCCGATCCTAGTGTCAGAAAAGAAGGATTCCGATACTTCTGTAGAAGAGAATAACTCAGAGGGAACTCAAATGGCTACTACTCCCCAAAAGGGAAAAGAGCCTGAGGAACCTAGCAGTGATTCTTTTCTAGCAAAGTTGTCACAGGAGATTGCGAAGTTGGCTCAGTGTTATCAGGAAATAAGCCAAAAGACTGATGCTAAATTGAATGAAATTTCTGCCAAAGTTAATAAGGGCAAACTCAAAAAACCTGGTGGAAACGAGCTCAGGAAACCATATTGTCGATACCATAGAAATAATTCTCATGACACGTCCAAATGTAAAACCCTTCAATGGAAAAATGCACAAGGACGTAATCGGGATAATTGATATGGTGGAAACAGAGGTTTCAGGCCAACAGTTTGGAGGCTTTAGAAGAGGATATGTTGGTGGGAGCAGTAGAGGAGCTCATGCCGTAGGTTATTATGGTGATACTGTGGATTATGATACTTATCAACAGTTCATTGATTACCAGAATAGATTGCGGAATGAGCAACTCTATATGGCACCACAACTGCCAGCCCCTAGCCAACAACTGATGATTACAGCTCCCCCTCAAGGTCAGGTTCAAATCAGTAACCCTAGCCCAAGTGTGCAAGCCATTTCCAGTAGTCAACCATCCATGTCGAGTCAGACAGAGTTGGGATCTGCTGGAAGTGTTAATAGCATTGCCACTATGGGTGAAGGTGTTAGTGAGATGAAATGGCCTGGAGTATTGAAATGTGCCACGATGAAAGAGGATTATTCAAAGGTTACAAAAGCGTTCAAGCATGGGATAATTCCTAATCAGGAGGAATGATTAAGGTTTTCTAAGTTTCCTCCAACTCTCCCATTTCACATTAATGTGACCGTATGTAATACTAACACCAAGGCTCTAGTGGATACTGGTGCTCAGTGTTCGGTGATGTCTTCATGGTTTCTTAAGGAAGCTTTTGATGAAGAATATACTGGATATCCTGAGATACTAAAAGTCACTGTTGCTGATGGTGCAGTAGTACATGCACATGGTTACATACAATTCAAAATGCATTGTGAATTTGGAGTTTTCTTGGTGAAGGCCATAATCATTCCAAATGCGGAGGAAAATCTCATAATTGGAACGGATTTTTTAGCACATCCAGATGTTGGAGCGATGATAGAATTGGTAAAGGTATCATGAAGCTTAATGGAGTTGAGAAAGCTATAAGTGTTGTACCCAAAGATCACGCGAGTCATATACAAGCTATTGATTGTATAGGGGAAGCACCTATAGTACTTTCAAGTCCTGAAGAGGATCAATACCCCAGGATCTGCCAATTAAGTATAGTGGTTCCAGTGGTATCATGTAGGAAGGTATACATACCACACGGAACTGATGTGCTTATTAAGGCAAGATTATGGGAACAATCGTCTAAAACAGATCTGAATTGTTTGGTCATAGAGGGAAATAAAGAAGAAAAGAAATTCAGAGTTGATAGCACACTGGTTGATGGTAAACGGGAAGACTTTGTTCTGATGATTTTGAATAATACGGGTTCTGGATGCCAATTGCAACCTAATCAGGTTGTAGGCTACTGTGACTCAATATTACAAGAAAATTCAGGAGTATCAGAAGTACAAAGTACGAGTTGTGGGATATTTAGTGTTGAATATAATTTTTATGCCACTCCCAGAATGTCTGTGCATGATGCATTGGCATTTAGGGAAGCGCTATATAAAATGATCTCCAAGGCTGATATCGATGAGGAATTAAAGGAAAAAGCTGTGGCAAAACTGTCTAAATACAGAGATGTTTTCAGCTTACCCAATGATCCCTTAACTACAACACTGTATCTTATGTGCAAAATTGATACTGGTAATGCAATGCCAGTGGCAAAGCATTATTACAGAGCTCCCATTAACCAAAGATCAGGGATTAGAGCTCAAGTCCAAGACATGTTAGATAAAGGAGTTATTGAACCCAGCCGGTCACCATGGGCTGCTCCACTTTTCCTAGTTGGGAAAAAGGACGGTTCCACGAGACCAGTTGTGGATTTCAGAGGTATAAATGAAGTTACTAAGGACGGTAGGTATCCTATACCTAGAATGGATGATTATTTGGATTGTCTAGGTAATGCCAAATTTTATACCACTTTGGATCTAAAGTCTGGATATTGGCGAGTCCCACTTGAGGAAAGTAGGAAGGAGAAAACTGCATTTATATGTCAGGAAGGCCTATACCAGTTTAAAGTTATGCCTTTCGGACTTAAAAATGCACCTGCAGAGTTTCAGAGAATGATGGAGAGAGTGTTGCACAGTCTAGTCCGGAGAGTCTGCTTGGTTTATATTGATGATATCATTGTGTTCTCCAAGACTTATGAAGAACATTTGGAGAATTTAGAATTGGTCTTGCAAGCTCTTCGGAAAGCAAAGCTAACACTTAAACTGGAGAGGTGTGAATTTCTTCCAAAAAGTGTTCATTTTCTTGGACACATACTGGACGAAAATGGAATCTCACCAGATCCAAAAAAAGTGAAGGCTATTACGGAATTCGAATTTCCCAATAGTGTTAAGCATATGCAATGATTTTTGGGGATACTGCAATAGTGTAAGAAATTTATCCCAAACCTTGCAAATCTTGCAGAACCGTTGTATAAGCTTACCGCTACGGGAAAGAAGAAGTTCTGAGCGACAGAGGAACACCGCCAAGCGTTTGAAGAACTGAAAAAAGCACTCACCTCAGTGCCATTTCTACGGTATCCTGTTTTGGATGGAGCTGCGGAGTTCGTTCTCCAAACAGATGCTAGTGGAACCACACTGGGAGCAGTACTTTATCAGAGGACTAAAGATGACCAATGGGTAATAGCCTATAGCAGCCGAATCCTTAAGGAAGACGAGAGGAAGTGGTGTGCTACAGAGCAGGAATGCCTAGCGGTTGTCTATGGTCTTAAAGTTTACCGACACTATTTGTTTGGACAAAAAGTATTGATCAAAACTGATCATAAACCTCTTTTATCTATGAAAGTTAATACTCAAACCAATGATAAATTGAAAAGATGGTATTCCATTATAAATCAATTTAATCATAGATTGGAGTATGTGCCCGGTAGACAAAAGGCAATGGCTGATTTTCTCTCCAGGAAAGATGAACCCGAAGACGCGAAGGACAAGAACCCACCAAAATGGGAATATGTCTTCAAAATTCAATTTCGTAATTTTGGAACTCTAACCAATGAAATTGAAAGCCAAATATTGGTACAACAATTTCAGAGGATAAGGGAGGAAGAAATTGAAAGTAGAGACGAAAAATTGTCCCTGAGCAGACCAAGGAATTGAAGGATATTCAGGAATTGATGGTAAGAAAGGACAACATTGCACCGACTACCAAAGATATATTGCAGAGCAGAAATGAAATGCAGAAGCTTACGGTAGTTGATGCAGTCACAACTAGAAAACAAGCAAAACTTCAGGATCAGAGTGCAGGAAATCAAGAACAGGGTATATCTGTACCAATTGATCCTGAAAACATTGCTTGGCTTTTCCCGAATAGAGAGAAATAGTTTGAAGAGGTGAAAGAAGGAGAAAATGACGAAAAGGATGATGATAAGATCAATTATCCAATTGATCCAAAGGTTATCGCTCAATTGCAAAAAGAAGACACTAATTTTACCCCAATTTGGGAAAGATTAGGGGTCAAAAGCACTGCGAAGTATCATAGTGGATTCTATGAGGATAACGGAGTTCTTTATAGGGAAACTGAGGGACCTGGCCATGATCAGATCGTGGTCCCGAATTCCCTCAGAGACAGCATTCTTCACCAATATCACAGAGCCGTTATAATGACACACCAAGGGTTCAAAAGAACTCTGAGTGTTGTCAAACAGCCGTTCTGGTGGCCTGGCATTGAAAAAGATGTCAGAAATTGGCTGAAGTTTTGCCCTGTCTGCCAAGTGGCTACTCCGGGTAAAAGCTCCATATCCCCATTGATACCCATTATACCGGAGGGTCCCTTTGATATTGTGTCTGTGGACATAGTAGGGATTGCTCCCTTGAGGGAACGTCACTCATATGTCATTGTCTTTCAGGATTATTTCACTAAATGGGTTGAAGCTATATTGATTCCTGATCAGACGGCTGAAACCATAGTGGATGCATTCTTAGAGCATGTGATATTTAGGCACGGTACCCCAAGAAAACTTCTTAGTGATAATGGATCTGGATTTAATTCAGATCTTATGAAAGCAGTCTGTAAACTGTTAGAGTGCAGAAAAATTTTCACAACAGCATACCACCCACAGGGTAATGGTATGGTTGAGAGATTTAACCAAACTCTAACAAAGCAGCTGCAAAAAGTTGCAATTGAGGATAACAATAAATGGCCAAGGTACCTCAGCGCAGTGGTATTTGCATATAATGCCACACCCCACGCAGCAACGAAATGCTCGCCATTTTCACTGCTGCGGGGGCATGAAGCAAATTTTGGTATCAATTTCACTGCTGCACTTAGGATAGTCATGCCCAATGACTATGAGGCTTATAAGTATGTTTTGGCTACCCATCTTACAAATTTGTACGAAAGTATCGCCGAAAACATACAAAAAGCGGCTAAAGACAGCAAGAAATATTTTGATAACAAAATTAAAACTTCTGGGTTTAAAAATTAAGATTGGGTTCTGTTGAAGGTTGACAGACAGAAAAAATTGGGGTTACCTTGGCAAGGACCATATATCATCATCGATGATAAAAGATTGAAAGAAAATGTGCTCACAATAGGGTATTGGAACGACCCGCTTAAAAAGCAGGTCATATCAGCAAGTAGGCTAAAACACTTTCGATACAAAGGTACCAGATGGTCTCGACACGAAATGTCACAGGTCTTCTGGGATACTCCAGTTAACGCAACTGGAAATCTCACGGAGACCAAAGATCATCCGGTCGTTATTTCTGTGTCTAAAAATTTTTAGCGGAAAATGCCATATACGTGTATTTTATGTGAATAAATTTTTTATTTTTTGTGTTATTTAACCGATTTATATTCGTTTAATATCTTTTTAAATTTGTGTAGCAAAGGGTCAAATTTTCAGAATAATATTGTTAATTTGTACACCTGATGCTAGGCATTGTCGGATTTTATGTGGAAAAGGTCAAGAAGACCGAGGTATGTGTCATACCTTATAGAGTAGAAATCCAGAACCCGGAAGGGAAAGAGTTCACTAGGCTGGTGTCATTTGCTCATACAGATGGTTCCAGCTTTGTCATCGACCTTACAACATTGAAGCCGCAGGAATGGGATCTTTTGATTTCATTCCTTTCATCCGTGGATCATTTCTTGGTCGGTTTCAAAGTTGTGGACGATCTAGTTGCAATTTTGAACGTCTACAGATCCGGGTCAGGGGCCTCAGCTCATGATAAGACGAAAATTATACAGGCCTGTATACTCCAAGGATTTGGAAAATACTGGGACTGTGAAGTTTGGGTCAGAATGATGACGGGGCCCATGGCTAATCACGCTGGTGATTTAGGATTGTGTCCTGAAAACCTTTGGTTAAAAGGACTTTTCACCGAATTTTACTTTGCTGATGTCGGCAAATATCAATGCAACTTCGGTGACAAAAAGGTTGGAGAAAAGTTCTTGGCCCCGACGATTCAGGATACAGAAATTGTGTATGCTGGCCTAGATGCCTATTACTCAATTGCCGTATTTTTGGGGTTTTTTTCACTACGGGTTTTGCGGTGAATTAAGTGGGGTTACGGCAATGTACCCCCATGATATTTTGTCGCGGGTCCAAGTGAAAACCTTGGCTTTCCACTTTTATACGGTGTACTCTCAAGACCTAACGGGGTTCGAGGATCGAAACTTCGTAGATGAGAAGGACATCGTAAAAAGGCAGTTATTCAAGGTTTACCACATGATGCGGCAAGAGGTAATGGCCAGGTGGGCTATGCAATTTCATAATGACCGGCCGGAGTATTCGTGTCCTGTGGATATTAAAAATCCCGCTAAAGCTATGAACCACACTTTACTGTCTGGGGTTTATCCCAAGGGGCTAAAAGCTGGTCCTAGCAAAAAGAAGTTAAACCAGTGGGATGATGTAAGTGATCCGGAGGACATGGATACAATGGAGCAACAGGTCAATAGAACAAACGAGGTGATAAACTGACTGCATACAGAAATGTTGCAAGGGGTTTCGTTTTTCAAATTGACGGATCCGGTAGATGTTGTGTGGTATATCACAGCCGGTCTTGCCATGAATAAAACTCCTTGACAGGACTGGTCGAAGCAGCTTCAATTGTTTCAACTCAGAACGGACTGCTACGAACCAGTGGAAATCAACACCGGTATGGCTAAGTATGACAGAGATCACTGGATGGCGGACTTGAGGAATTACGAGCATGTTATGGACTCAACAAGGTTTTCTGCGTTGGAAAAGACATGCAACCTAATTCCTCTACCATTCTTTGTTTTCTGGCCTCATAGCTGTGCCGAGTACAATTACATACTGAGGGAATTATTGAATTACAATTTCCTCAAATCCTACTGGAAGGAGGATGCAGAGTTAATTAAGAAGATGGCATGGAAGACCGATGATAGGGTTTTACAGAATTTCAGCATAGTGGCATCTTTACCACCAACGGAACCCGAGCATGCTGTAAAAGGCAAAAGGGTTAGGACCTGGCAAAATAGGTTTGGCTTTATGCCTATTCGGTTGCACTTGCGCAACAAAATAGGCTCTCCAATTTTGACAGAAAAAGCAAAGGACAATATAACCCATAACAAGGATTATTGGGCCAACTGCTTTTTCTATGTCAGATTCTACTATGCTGAATTCGGTAGTAAAACACCTTCGCTGCGATATGGCCTATCACCAGACACGCCTACTCTTCAGATGGGTCAAATTAGATTTATACCGGCTGACTATCCATTGTATACATATGAATTTCCTGAGAAGTGTATTCACTGGAGGCCTCTGCCGAGGGAATTACCTATGGTTACCTATACATATGGTAATGAAACCAAACAATCTGATTCCAGGACGAAATCCAATATACTTGATCCTGATAACAAACCCACAGTTCAGTCAGGTCAAGTGGACAAGGACGTCATGGAATTGGAGAGTGAGGATGAGGATAATTCCGTCCTCCTGGGAGAGGAAAGCTGCAAAGAGGTTGACGACGAAGACACATTATTGTATATTTTGATCGCCGACCCCAAAGTGGCTGAATCTGCGATGACAGCATCTTCTGTCATGCAGTTGCAACCACAACCACAAGTTGTGACGCAGCTGCAGACGGAAATGCTGCCACCGCCACCTGGCTTACCTACGCCGCAAGTGATACAAACATCTATGGATGCGAGTCAGTACTTGTCCAGCGTAGAAAGTCAAGCGCAGTCGGAAGAAATTCCGATTGCCCAGGATGAGCAGAATGTGTATGAGCAAGCATATATTAGCGAGTACATGGATGCGGAAGGTGTAAAGAAGAAGGAGGAAGAACAGACAGCAGGGACACCTAGCCATACTGTGGTGGAAACAACACAAGAGCTAACGGCCCGGCTGGCTGAAGAAGATAAGGAAATTCAAGTCTTAGCCTTGACCTGGTATGTAGAAGGTGTTCCCGGATACTATACTGCTGAGGCTATAAAAAATATGAAAGAAAAAGGCTTAAATGATAGGCAAATTTTCATTAACTTGAAAAAGAAACGAAAAACCAAAGCCCATCAGGAGAAGAAAAAGGTAGAAAAGGCAATTGTGCAGCCTGCAAAGGTTATGCAGCCGAAACCTGCCAAAACTTCTGCTCCAACTTCAGCAACGGTATCCCTGACCACTCTATCTTCAACTACTCCTGTGTCGCAGACTGTCTCTACAGATACTTTATCTATGGCAACGAGTCAGTCCACGCAATTTCTGTCGCAGGCTACGGACACCTCTGCTTCTGGATGGCATCAGCCTAAGGTGCAGGGAACTCCTAGCAAGCGACAGGTCAGGACAAAAACTTCAAATCTTTACACCAGGAAAAATAAAGCTGTTAACTCTGGTTACTGTTGACACAAATCAACAAACACCAGAAATGAGGGTGGAATTATTCCGTGATGTATTGTTGGATTTTTGGCAAGTTACTAAAGATAAAAGTAGAGCCAGAGGCCCAATTTCTTTTGCTACACCCGAATTGGCTAATTATTTCTGCGATGAGCAGTTTGAAGATCCGGAGATTTGGCTGATGGTCAATAAAGCGGTCAAGACTATATACAAACTGTATCAGCCACAGTTTGATGTCTAAGGAGGATTTTTATACGATTCCCGAAATATTCCAGCGCCACTATGGGATAGGATCATTCGTGAAATTGTTCTTGAATGGCTCATGGAATATCGAGCGAGTGTCGTATTTACAGCAGTCAGATACTTGTGTATGATGATATTCCTTATGCTTGACTATGCGCCACTTACGGCTGAGCAGATCAGTAAACAATCAGTCTCAGCCAAAATGTTTGCAAACATCATGCTGTTACAGGAATATCAGAGTGCCACAGCTTCGGATGTTTTTAAGACTGCCTATTGCTTGGTGATGTATAATTACAGTCAACAAGTGGCAGAGATGGACGTCAAAAGGTCAGGTAGCCCAAGCCCTCCGACTACTGCTAAATTTAGCAAAGTTCAGAACAATGCGGGACAGACCTTTCGAGCACCTGGACTCGCAAGTAGTCAAACTGGTGGTCAAGGAGCCATGGTTGGTATAGCCAACCAGGTCTCCACTGGCCCCAGTACTGGAACTGGGCAAGCCTTGAGAACCATTCCGAAACAACAGCAACCTATACAGCATCCACAGGGTGCTAGGGGAGCTCGTGGAGGACAGGGAAGGGGTGCCCAATCAGGCCAGTTTCATTTTAACAATCTGAACAGGGGCAGAGCTGGTTATGTTGGTGGCCGAGGTATATACCAAGGACAACACCCTCGTGGTGCATTCCGAAGTTGCGGAGGTCATTAACAAGGCCAGCAGCAAGGTGGCGGGCAGCAACAATAAATTTTAGCCGCAAAAATCTTGGTCTAAAATCCTCGGTTCTTGACTTTATTTCATTTATTCAAAAAACGCAAAAATACAAAAACATAATAAAATTACAAAAAACCCAAAAACACTATAAAACACAAAATACAAAATATTATTTAAACTTTTGGTTGTGTTGTTGCCTTTCAAAAAATCTCATTTTTGGCCAAGCTCATTGCTTGAGTCCACTTTTTGGTTTAATATTTCTTTCACTTATTTTGCATTTGTTATTATTTTTTCTCGTATTTCAATCTCATCAAATTTTTTCTTGTATATTTTTTTTCTTGTCGTTTTTCAGTGCCTTGTAAATTTTATTTTCTTGTCATTTGTGCCTCGTATTTTAAAATTTTTTGCTCAATATTTTTCGCCCTACTATTTTTGTATATACTTGTTCGTCATATAGTATTTTAAATTTTTTGTATGAAAAATCGATGGCGAACCGAAATGGGCCATGGAGCGGACGAAAATAGCCGATTACTGCAAGGATTGGGACGCTGCTACCAAAGACACTCCGCATCACTCAATGGAACGAGACGATCAATAGTGGAGTAAGGTACCTAGGAGCCTCAAGGCACGCTGGCGAAGCCAGGGAAAAGTCAAGCCGACGCAGAGTCGTCGATCCGTCAGGTGCTGGATCAGTGATCGATCGTGCCGTGGCATCTCAGTGGACAGATCTGGGTAACCTTGTAAAAAGACTTGACGTTGGAGGTGGTCTTGATCTGTACACCCTTCGGGGTCAGGTCAGGGCAGTTATGACCCGTACACCCTTCAGGGTCGGATCATAATCTTTTTATGAAGTTGGGATCCAATAGTAGGTCACACGGTAAAAGGTAAAAGTCCTGCTCATGGTTTCCTTCTTCACCTCCCGTTGGTCAGTTTCAAGGCCCGAGGGATGTTGGGGATGTGCTTACGGCAGTACACTACCAGGCGAAACTAACCGTCCATGCCGGTTGCATCCAGGACGCGTCCGGAACGCATCCAGAACGCGTCTCGGGCGCACCCAGGACGCGAAAAGCACACTATACCGACAATAAAATTGACAGGTCATGTGCTTGTGTCACACAAAGCCAAAGAATTTTGCTGAGGCTTCCTTCTTACCTCCCTATAGAAAGCACACATTATTTACCAGATATAAACGAAAGGTCAATTGTTGTCATACTGTAGGTCAAAACAAAGTGCATATCCACTACGCATTAAGAAAGAACTATGATTGACAGTTATTGCATGAATGTCAATTACTAAGAAAGATGAAAGTTTTCTTTGTGCTGCCGAAAAAGACGCGTTCCGGACGTGACCTGGATGCGACCCGGACGCGTCCAGAACGCGTCCCGGACGCGAATTTTTGAGGGTTAGTTTCGCCTGGTAGTGTACCAATCCCACATCTATGCAAAATGGGTGAATCGACCAAGTTACGATTCGACCAAAAAAGAGAAATGTTGGTCATTCTTACATTCTCATAATTTTGGTGTGTCATGGGCGAGTTGTGTCCGTTTTTATTGTATTGTTCTGTTACACCTAGTAAAGGCAAGCATCGACAGCCCGACACCCAAATTTACATATTAGTAATATTATTATCATTTATTATTTATTATACTATTACTTGCCCATTAAGGGGAAGGGCGAGCCGCATTACACGGGAGCCAAGCCAAGGTAAAGCCCAGCTCCTTTGGATATTATTACAGTGAGTTTTGTGTACTTGTGTAAACCTTTAGGAGGCATCTGGGCAGACCCTGAGTGCCCTTCGATTGCAAGAGTTAGCGTTTCCAGTTACTTATTAGTGACTGAAAGTTGTGTTTATTTCTGCTTAAGAACTGTTGCACTGTGTTTAGTTGATTACTAATAGGAAGCTCCTTTGAGTGACCTACAGTAGTCGATTGAGTACAAGCCAATAGGACTTGAGTTATATTGCTGACATCTTCGGATTTAAGCAGAGATATAAAAATAACAAGATCATCAACAATGATTGAGCGACTAATGTTTCCAAAACGGATTCTGACTCCAAATATACCATTATACAGGATTGCAAATGTCGTTGTGAATTTTTCTGCCGTTTTGAGTTGCCTTGTCGCCACATTATGGCTGTTAGAAATTCGAAAAATTTAGAAATATTTGATTTGAACCTTATTTCACAACGTTTCCAATGGTTTAAATTCGTTACGTCTGTTCCTGATAACTTCAGTCATGATCCATTGTAGGAAAAATTTTCCGAAAATTCTATCGCAATAGTTCAAAAAATAGAATTTTGTCTGTAAATGAAAAATACAACAAAATGTTGAAACTAGCCAAGCGAGTTTGTGACGTCTGCAGCAAATAAAGTTTCACAGAATTTGAAAAGCAATATGAACAGTTAAAAAAATTTTTCAATAGCCTGAATACATCTAAGCCTATGTCGATGGTTATTCCAAAAACTGATGAACTGCTGGAAAAAAGCTTCGATTTTGAAACAGCAAATGCTGAAACTGATGTTAGCATGTCGAAAACTGGAAGCATCGTGAGTGATTTTTTACCATAAGTGTCAAACCACAATGTTGAGACGAGATCTGATGATTTTAATGAGGCTTCCGAGTTCAAAAATGATCAAGACTCACCAGATCAGTTACTTTCTTTTAGAAAACAGCGTAAGATCATGGGTAATGTAAAGGTTTTGACAGAGAAGCAAAGGTGTTTTCGTAAAAAGCAAATAAATCAACTTAAACTCTCTGATGCAGAAGCCAATAGTACTAACTATGGTGACTTTATTACGGATAATATTTTGAATAAAGTATCGGGTCCAATCCGACTATCTTTCAACAGCGATTATCCATCTCGATAACAATCCATCCAGAAAATCATCGAAAAATTAAGCTATATTGTGCACAAAAGTTTCTTAATTTTTTATCATGTAGATCGAATGGATTTTAATAAAGTTGTACACAAATTAGGATAATTATGGAAATATGAATAACAGCTGACAAATGTGCAATCTGATCCGCAAGATGAAAATATCGATTAAAAATTAGTGAGATGGAATATACTGTACTTTTCGTACGGCTAACATACAGTGTTGTCAAGTTAGGGGTTTTTCCCCATCCCCAAATCTAGGGGTTTTTTGAGGGCGTTGAGGTTTTTCTAGGGGTTTTTTATTTCAGGGGTTTTTTTAGGGGTTTTTTATTTTTATTTTTGAGGTTTTAGGGGTTTTTCAACGAATTGGCTTGTTTGAATTTTGTGTGCTTGATGGAGAATTACTGTATAAAAAAAGAAAAAAATCGTGATGAAATTGAAAAAATGAATATTGATGGAATAGTGTGACCATTTTGTGTAATTTACAATTGAATTAGCATATTTTTGGCTGAATTACCGAATTTTGGCTTTTGGTGCAGCGTGTTTTTTTGCAAAAAATTTTTCAGACCCATAAATGTTTCGCCAAAGTAATAATAAAACTGAATGAATTTAGGGTATAAAACCATTGAAACACATTGAAATTTGATAAATTGCGGCTGAGGTACATAAAAACAACATGTGCTAATTTATTTGGCGTTTTATATAATACCGCGAAGCGGCCAAAAGTAACAATTTTCCCTTATTAAAGTGCATTCAAGTTTAAAATGCTACATCTAGAAGAAGTAAAATAAAAATTTTTCCCCATTTGGCTAATAGTGCTAAAAATATTTCCCTTTTTTCCAAATTTTTTCCCTAAATAAACGTTTCGGGGAAAAACACGTTGGTTTGGTGTAAAAATACTCTGTTGACATGTTTGGGGCGGAGTGCACACTGCAGATTCTTTCAGAGATTGAATAAACAGCTTCTTAAAATTTGAGCTTTTGGATTTTATGGGCTTTTTGCTGGGATTTTTTGGGTTTATTGTGGGTCTTTTAGTTTAATGTGATGTGAGTTTTATTTTGTACTCATTTCAAGACACTAGTAGGAATGGCACTAGTCAAGTTTAGTGCCAGACCAGGTCGTCACAATTGCTACTTATCGACTGGTGAGATCTTCATTCAATTGATTGTTGCTTGGGCAATCAGAATTAGTCTTACCATTGGGCTTAGGCTTAGGCTCTGGCTTAGGCACAATTTACTTATGTGTATATTCTATATAGTGTATATAAGTTCCAGCACTAAACTTTATAAGCCCCATAGGAACTATTTGAAACATGATTAGATACGTAAAACTTAATCAAATGCACTTTCTCTTAAAATAACACGAAAAACGTATGACTATTACTGCTGATCAGCCACTAAAGTGCAACTTTTTGGGCAGAATTAAGTTTGAAATGGCCTAGTATGTACGATGCTCTTAAGTATAATAAATCATTTAAAAGTTTTATAATCCAAGTTTATAACAAAATAAATGACAAATTTTTGTAAACTTTTTTCTCTTTTCCTTTTTTCATTTTTGTAGACGTAAACCAAAAAATCCAAAATTTGATGATTAAAATCCCAGAAACTCAAAACCCAAAAAACTCATCTTTTCCAACCCTGACCCTCTTACTCTTGATCATTATCATCAAACCCAGCCGAGAATTAACTTTGGGATTGAAGTCTACGTTTTAGCTTTCAACTAAGCAGGCTTATTATAAGTATGGACAGTGTTTTTTCTACGCAATGCAGACTTTTTAGGCTTTGTGCAGAATTTTTTTTTGGTGATTTCTGCACTGGTGCAGAATTGTCTGAGTCCTGTGTTTGATCACATATCTTTTTCTATAATGTGTCAGTCATAGATTCTGAACCTTTAAAATCAATCATCTTTCTTATTTTAAGATTTTAAAATGCCTAGTAAAAAACTATAAATTCGTTCAAATTTAACATTGAATTACACATTTAATTTGCATTTTCACTATATTCACTATTATTCTATTTTCCCCCCAAATGGTTTTTTTTTGAAAAAATTTCAGATAAGGAAACAAAATTTGGGTTCTTTACCCATTTGGGGAAAAAAATTTTGGATTCCTCATACGGAAAAAATGCATCTTAGTGCAGTTTAGAAGGTCATAATCTCAAAATTTTCCTGCGCTTCACGCCAATTATAACTTACATAAACATTATTATGCGGGCGCGGCTTTTAGCATGTCTACCTTCACTTATCACTTCATCTATATAATATTTTTCATCAAACGTATATTATCTTATGTTTGATTCAATTGGTAATCTTCAATATTTGATCTTGAAATTTAATGAAGATTCACATTTTTTCCTTGACACATTTTTTGACAAACATTAATACGTCAAGTCTCTAAATTTCTTGAAGCGACTATTCCTTTCTTAATGTGAAATCAATTCAAAAGCTTCATGGAAGTAGTTTTCGGAAATTTCTACTCTTCTTACTCATTTCTTTTCAGTCAAGTTCATGAGAGTTTACGAATAAATTACTGGTTTTGAAATTTTTCAAATAATAAAATTCTAGAAATTACAACTTTTGAACGAAAAATCCGAATCTAATTCTTGAAATAAATGTTCGGAAAATTGGTTTTTCAACATCGCAGAATGTCAATACCCAAAAAAAATTTTCTGGCGCTTCGTACTGGAAAGATTAATATCTTTTTTGGGCTCTCACTTGACATCATAAAGGACTTATGCATCGATTTCTCATGTAATTCAAAGTCAGTACGCTCCTAGATAGTTTGCTGGAAAATTTGTTCCACATTCTTGTAGATTAGACCTGGATGAAACTCGAAAATTTAATTTTTTTCCTCAATTTTGATAAATTAACGTCTCTAAAAACACCAGAACGTTTGAAAAAATTCAAGAACACACAAATAATCTATAAGCATTTTTAAGTGGAAAAAACGACTTCGGGAAATATGGAAAAAATTTTGCTTGGCGCAGAAAAAAATCACTGAGTATGGATTAGAATTAGGATTAGGAGGCTTATAAGTTAGAGATTTTATGTTGTATTCGTGCAAGCACTGCAAGGTGAGGCTTAGGCTTCATTTAAGAAGCTTCTAACTAAATTTGTGAATCTTTTCAAAGTTAAAACATACATGTTTAATCTACTTTGATCTTTGATGTAGTAAACCCACAATTTTCTGACAGCGTTGTTGGACAGTATTCTTTGTGTATGATATGGCTTGGCTTTGAGGAATGAAAGTTGTAACTTTTTTACTTTAACAAAACGTATGTTGAAAAAATTTACGTCAGGCATGTATGATCATTTAAACAGTTTGGTGCAGCAATCAGCTGAATGTGATGACGAAGATGAAATTTTACAGCTAGTGGCTGAATAAAGTTGTTAATTCTTAATAAACTTATGTTTGATTTATTTTTTTACCTATGAATTAAATTTATTCTATGTTTTCAAAAATTGGGGTTTTTCCAGGGATTTTCAAAAAATTTTGAGGTTTTCTGGGGTTTTTTTGGAACGATTGAGGTTTTTTGGCGGAAAAATTGTGGTTTTTGAAGGCGACTACTTGGCAACACTGTTATGCTCTTGGATAGTTTGCTGGAAAATTTGTTCCACAATGCTTGTAGATTAGACTTTGATCAAACTCGAAAATTTCAGATGTTTCCTCAATTTTAATGAATCAAAGGCTCTAAAAACAACAAAAGGTTTGAAAAGCTCAAAAATGCATAAATAGAGCGTATAAGCATTTTTAAGTGAAAAACGACTTCGGAAAAATGGGGAAACAAACTTTGACCCTTTCCCCCATTTAGGGAGAAAGGTTTGGGTTAAAAACAGTGGTAACAGGAGAAAACCGCAGTACAGAAACTTTTTTTGACTTTTCTGCACTGAGCAGAAAGTGCGGTGCAGAAAAAAACGCTGAGTTCCAAATATAATAAAAAGTTGTAAACGTTTATCGGAACAGAATGCAAATTTAGCGATTCCTAAGAGTATCACTGCCAAACTAACTACTAGATATTTACTTCTCGGTCAACTAATCAAGTGCGTAATGCAAGAATAAACTGATTTAATTAGAATCAGATGAGAGCACTGTAATGGGATAGATATATCAAATTCAATTTTCATACCGGAAAATTGTTGGTACTGGTACAAACAATGCCCAAATTTTTGTTTGTAACTCAAGCCAAAAAGTTTGTAAAGTACAAAAAAAATTATGGATGAGAGACTTATTCCTTTTTAAAGTACCAATATCAAGCATAATTTCATGAGACAATACAATGAAAGCATGTTATCAGAATTGACAAACTCGCACATTAGTTTGACACTGTCAACTGTGCCAGTGAAATATTTTTTCATTAACGCGAATGCTAATGGGACTCGTGCTAAAAAACCTGCAATGAATAGTAAGTATATGACACTTAATTTGAACTTCTCAGTAACCTTTACTCCTTTTTTGAACAGTGAAAGTATCCGAATTTTTTTTCACATCCGGATATCCCTTTTTCAAAATATCCGCCCGAATATCCGACGCACATCACTAGTTAGCACGCGTTCTAGTGACCGAAGGGAGCAATTTTTAAGAAAAGTTCGAGAAGAAAGTTAGATGACAGACATCGCCAAATGAAAAATCAAAAATCATTCTTTTCTCAAATAACCTCATTCTTCATACTACTTCTCCTTATAATATCCTCCTTCAATATATCCTCATTCTCTTCGTCACTTTTGCTTAGTAAACCACCGTGGCTCGGATCTGAATCAGTCTTGGCTTTAACCTCTTGGAAACTACATGAGTAATTTGAAAACGGTCGTTTTGACATATGCTGAAGTTTACGCAAATAAGTAATACTAAGTAGCAAATATAATTGTACGTTTTCTGAAAAAATTAATCCCCAACGTATATATTGAAGTTGACGCGCAATTCCAGACACAATGAAAACATGTAAAGTTTTATGCAAACAGAACAGGGCTTTAGCAATTCCTAAAAGTTTCACTGTCAAACTAACCACTGAATATTTATTTGTCGGTTAACCAGGGTTTTTTTTGACCTACGAGTCACAAGCCAAGTGGCTTGTTGACCTAAAATTTTACAAGCCATTCCAAATTTTTACAAGCCAATTTTATAATATCAGTATACGTGAATAAATTCCAATGCTAGGTTATTTTTTAAAGAAATGTATATATTGAGCATCATGGCAATCGATCAAAAATGAGATGTCATTCAACATTTATTCAATAACATTTTAGAGCCGTTAATTCATCAAAATTCAGGAAACATTTGAAAATTTTGAGTTTGATCGAAGTCTAATCTACAAGCATTGTCGAAAAAATTTTCCAGCAAACTATCCAAGAACATAATGACTTTGACTTACATGAGAAATCGATGGTTAAGTCCTCTATGACGACAAGTGAGAGCCCAAAAAAGCTATTAATCTTTCCTGCTTGAAACGCAGGAAAAATTTTTGGGGTATTGACATTCTGTGATGCTGGAAAATCAATTTTCCAACCACTTATTTGAAGAATTAGTTTCGAATTTTCTGTTCTAATGTAATTTCTGGAATTTTATGTTTGAAAAATTTTAAAACCATTAATTTATTCACACACTCTCATGAACTTGGCCGAAAAGATATGAGTAAGAAGAGTAGAAATTTCCGAAAACTACAGTCGAACACGGTTAATGAACACCCCGAGCGGACCGAAATAAAAGTGTTCACTATCCGTAAGTGTTCATTATCAGTATATAAGAAACTATAGGAATTGAGTTGGGACTGTGCTACAGCGTGTTTATTAAGCGTAAATGCTCAATATCCAGAGTGTTCATTAACCGTGTTCGACTGTGCTTCCATGAAGCTTTTGGATTGATTTTACGTTAAGAGAGGAATAATCGCTTCAAAAAGTTTACAGAGTTGACGTATTGATCTTTCTCAAAAAATGTGTCAAGGGAAAAATGCGAATCTTCATTAAATATCAGGATAAAATATTGAAGATTACCAATTGAAACAAACATAAGATTATACGTTTAAGATGATTAAAACTATTGAAGATTAAATGATAAATGAAGGTAGACATGTTAGAAGCAGCGCCTGAGCTAGGAAATAAATAATAATGCTTATTTAAGTTATAACCGGCGCGAAGCGCCGGAAAATTTTGAGATTATGACCTTCTAAAATGCACCAAAATGCATCTTTTCTGTATCCGATACGATCAAACACATGACTCAAAAAATTCTGACAAGCCATTTTGGCTTGTTGGACTAAAATTCTACAAGCCATTTTGTCAGTCCAACAAGCCATGGCTTGTAAAATGCTAAAAAAACTATGCGGTTAACTAATCAAGTGCATAATGTAAGAATGAGCTGATTCAATTAGCATGATTTCCTGGTTCCATAATACAATAAAAGCAGGTTATTAGAATTTACAAACTCGCGCATTTGTTTAGGACCAACGTGCCAAAAACTCCTGGTTAATGCTGTTCTTGTTGAATGTATTCGTTATTATCTATTCAGATCTTATATAGATTTAATTATGATGATAATAATCATGTCTATGAATCTGCATTGATCATTTTTGAATTTTGATAATTAAAAACTATAAAGCGATGAGTCATCACGATGTTACTGTCAAATGGATGACGTCGGCCCAGCGTCTCGAATCAAATATGTCCCGAATAACCGACAAGTACGAAAAATTGCACACAGAGTCGTCGGCTTTGTGGGATTTCCACATTGATCTACCGACTTTCGAGGACGACGAATCCAACTCTGTCGATTTCAAGACAACGAAAGTTTCGCTGCCTATTGACGAATTTAACCACCAAGTAGAATCGTTTATACAATCTCTTGGTAGCAATCTCCACGTTTTCGGGGCTAATGACCAAGTTTTTTCCTTAGTGGCGCCTGTGATTGATGCAAACGCGGTAAGAAACTTGATTAAAGTCATCAGAGTCGAATTCTCACAGAGTACGCCATAAGGATATAGATTGGGATGCGATAAGAAACAACCGTAGATGCAAATTTTTTGAGAGCATCTTTGTTCAGAGAGAAAAATACAGAAGTCAAAAAGCGGCACCGCGCCGTGAATTATGACAGGGCCTTCACTGGTTACTCTTAAATTTTGATTTTTAAGAGGGAAAAATGATCTATCGGATGCGTGTGTTTTGAAAAATGTGCTATGTGTAGTTGACTTTTGAGAGAATATTCTGCAACTGATGCATATGAAAACTTAAAATGCACATTTATAGTATTCGTAAAACGTGTTCTTGTGGAATAATTGTGAGAAAGAAGTAAGGGAGCAAAGAGATCGATAGTTATGAAGCATAAGTGTTATTTTTTAAGAAAGGTAGTACCTATACTATGTGAGATCTAAATCACCACCCCAAAAACGATCATTGATGACTGCTTTCTTATATCACCTAAATTTTCGACCATAGATATGTAGGTTGCGGTACAGAGCACCCCATGGGAGGGTATGGGGGGTATTACCCCGGTCTTAGATTTGGAAATTCATTTACTACCCCCATAAAAACAGCTCACTATGTCAAAAAATTTTGGTAGACCTCATCCTCTCCTCAGTAGAGTATAGTAATTCGAGAAAAATTGCACAATGTGTGCTTGAGAGGAATTACTCACTAGTCTTTTTGACGCATTTACTGAGCAGATGATAATCGGAAAGTATGCAACTTCTGTGCCATATAGCGATTTTCAGGAAAGGATATCAGCACATTAATATATACTACTTGTAGGAAATCATTATATATATAATTGTGAGATCAAATAATGACTTACGTATATGTGACTCACCGAAAAATCGCCTTTTGGGAAGAAAAACATTATGCTCTTAAAATTCTTCCTCTTCATGCTCTCCTTTCCTTTTCTCCGCTTTTGGGTTGGGTCTTCTGTGCACATATGGTTACCCAAGCTGTGGCATACTTTCCTGCTCTGAGTTCAGACATGCGAGGTCCATTGATGTGGATCAGGAGTGATACCTAGTTTCAAACTCGTGGTTTATAATCTAATAGGATTAATAATAGTATAGCCACATTCAGCATCAGCACTTTCAATTGGAAGCACTGTTCCAACCCTTATCAGTGATGGAATAAGCTCATACTACTGAAGTTGCTGGTTCAAAGAATGTTTCCAAAAGTATGTTGTGCACGATTCTTGAAATGTGCAGGAATCAGTTGACACAACAATCTTCAAAGTGTGACCACTGTCTGCGTATAATTAGTATATTCAAGTTGCATGATTGGGAGCTGGAACAAGGGGGTTGAAATAGTAAATGATGTTTGACCATAAAAAGCGTAAAGTATGGGCATTATTCATTCTTGTAAGTTGGGAATTGTTTTGTCGTTAGAGTACTACAACACCCCCTTCTGCAGAAAAACTGGGAGCAAAAAAAAGGTCACGGCATATTTCAAGTACTACCCTTAAAATTTACGATTTTACCCCTACCTAAATTTTTGACCTTGGGGACCTCTGTTGCGGTACCTCAAATTTCACTCAATGAGCCGTTTTCCGGAATCGATTACTAGAGATGTACCGGGTAGGGGTGGACCGGTTTCAATTTTTTGAGTTTTTCGTGTTCGGTTTTACGTTTTTTGAGTTTACGGTTTCGGTTTCGGTTGCGAAAACTGCGAGAACCGCAAAATTCACCTCCAAAATCCTGGTTTCGGCATCGATTTTCCAATTTTGAATATCATGGTTTCGGTTTCCGATGACGGTTTTCACGGTTTCAGTATCGGCTTCGGTTAACCGGAACATTCTTAGGGGCGGTATATTTTTTAGCAACGAAGTCCAAGACTCAACAAAAGGAATATTTTTCATCAGCTTATCACCTGCAATGATCAATTCAGATGAAAAAAGTCAGCGGAAAGCAAGTTAAAGCAAAATTATGTAAGTTTTTTAGTAGTCAAAAATATGCAACTTACGCACTTTAGCGACCCCTGAATCAGCCACCCACCCTAAAAATGTTTTTTGAACTGTAAGTATCAAAGTGTAAATGTGTAAAGCATTAAATGCAGAAAAAACACCTACCCTTGTATATTCCGTGCGAAGCTGTCACAGTGAATTTCATTTTGAAGATGACCCTGACGGGATGGGCGCTACGCGCCGGCCTACATGGCTCTGCTTCGCTCTGCCCTAAGCCTAAGAATTAAACAGGCAAATGACAGGCAATACATCGTAGTTCACGTTACTTTGGGGCAGATAGTCATCTTTACATTAACATCAGTTTACACAACTTAGTTCTTAGGAGTAGGCTTGTTCTTGTTCATTTATGTTAATTTTATGACGAAGTATAATTCTTATATTGAAATCAGTCAATCTTCAGCAGCATCCCACGCCTTTAGGAATCGTTTCCGCTAATTCAGCATAGATGAAAAATGATCAGCATGATTTTCTGAACAATATGGAAGACAAAATTATTATTTCGGCACTTCGTGACGAAACAATAATTTAGCCCATCCCTGGTATCGGGTACCTGAACCCGAAACAAGACCCGAAAGTGTCCGGCCATTTTTTGGATACGAACCCGCACCCGATAATTTCAAAATATGCTACCCGATACATCTCTAGCGATTACAGATTGAACAATCAACCTCCCTGAATCGGACACGTGGTGGTATTTCCTGGGCTTGAGTGGTGGGAGTAAAACGAATACCCTCTCATATACCTACCTCCCTTCTCTATGCATAGTCTGTTTATTGAGACAAATGACTAATCAATTACAGTAGTTCGATGAAAAACAATGATCCAAAATTAATATTATTCAGCCCTAACAGCGTCGAAATTTCTGGTGTGGAATATAAGTCTTTTTAAAACACTATTCAGCTATAATAAATTTATTTTACGAGTAAAATGCGACTTACAACGTAGATAAATGCTTTTGCATATGAAAAATCCGCAGTGTACGTGGACATTTTTCTCCTCATATTGTTTGCTGATCTGCTGGAGTAAATTTGCAAAAAAATGTATCCGCGAATATAGGTTATTTCTTCCACTCTGAGCATGTTTGGTCTCATTTGTAAAAAATTTAGTCTAGTTGTTGTAGTCTCCCATTTGGATCAGTATTCATTTCAACAAGAAAATAGATACATAGTTCGTTTTATTATCTAATAAACAGAAAATTCGACTGGGTTGACTTTTTTGCTTCTGAAGGTGCGAGAGTAGAGGAAAACGTTTTTCAGTTCAACTTTATTATAGAATGACGAAGGCGATTTATCCGACGAAAATTTCGAATCGGATTGTGATGATTCGACGTCCGAAATCGAACCCGATTTGAACGATTTAGCTTCCGAATTGACCTATCTTACTAGCTTCAGAACCATGTTGCCCAGCCAGCAATATCAAGCGGAGTCTTACGTCAGTAGTATAACATTTTTAACATCATTCCAAGATTTATATATTCGGAAAGAAAATCTTGATTCGAATTGTTCGCCAAGTCAATGTTCGAATTATCGGAGCTCTTGCTCTCAAAATACGAGTATAAATTCGCCTACTGTTTCAAGAGAAAATTCTGATTCTCAGAATGATCACATTTTCTCACAAGAAACTCAAGGTTCGATTTTAACTTATGTTATTCAAAATATTAACTTATGCTTCATCGAGTTCCCGTAATTTTTTTAGTTTTCGAGAAATTCAGTTGTCATATTGCCTTGTAAATTGTCTCTATTGATCGAATCTCTGGCACGAAAATCTTTTTCTCAACCTTGAATTAGAAGAGTTTATCCGCTTTTTCGAACTGTTTTTCATTTTCATTCGACTTTTATTGCGTTCTATAGTGATTGGCCAGAGCTTCGGCAAATCCGGCCAATGGATTGACCTCCGGCCTCTGTGACAGAGGAATAGGAAAAACTTGTTGAAGGTTTTTACGTAAAATTTTGTAAATGTTATTCAGAAATATTTGCCGTAGTTCACTTTCCATGGGACATCCCAGTTAAAAAAGCGTCTCGTGGAACTGTGGAAGATGGAATACTGCAAGAAATGAATATTTTTCTCCACTTGTCCAGCAAGAATAATAGACCGCCATGATTCCGATGAACTACATTATCTTCTATAATACATTCTTGGCATGATAGGTGGAAATCATACGAGTTGCTTCTGGCAAGGAGCTCGCGTTAATAAAATGTAAATAACGATATACGATGCCGTTCGTTATATCATACTTGTCGATGGAATATTTATCTCGGACTGAGCTGGATGAGCATTAAAGTACCAGCATACTAGTGTTTCGCAGGAGAAATCTCGTTTTCCAAGAAGTCATTCCAGAAAAAGCATTTCAGTTTTATGTCAAGATGAGTACTATGACCGCTTTGTTTTTTGTGAAATACTTATAAACTAAAAAATTGCAAAAGATCAGTGATGCATCAAAATGGTTTGCAGAAAGCTCTTACGATAAGATTTTTCATTTCAAAAGGCTGTTGAAGGCTAGATGAATACAGAAGAAAATCTTATGTGAAATAGTATCTGTTTTACAGATCTATATTTTAAGAGAATTTTAAGATATGTAGACTGCACTTGAATATGATAGGACGATACTTTTCAATTTCAATGTAAGTGCGCATTGTCAAAAAAGTTGTGATAGTCAGTAGAGATGTATCATATACCCGGACCCGAAATTACCCGACCATTTTGCTGGACCCGAGCCCGATATTCTCAAAATTTTGGACCCGGACCCGGATCCGAACCTGATATTCCTAAAATTTTGGACCCGGACCCGAAGAAATTGTCACAATTTTGATTCGGGTCTGATGTATAACATAGTCATTCAGCTGAAAACAAATACCCATGTTAAAGAATGTGAGACACATCAATTAACTAATGAAATATAAAAATTAACAAATCAATACTTTATTGCTTAGATCCTTGAGACTGACTTAGATTTGAAATCTACAGCACCCAAGTTATATTTCATTTTCGGCCGTTTTTCGTGTAGTCGTCGTCTTTTCAATCTTGATTTTTATTTATAATATTAATTTAAAGATCAAAAAATTAAATTATAAAGATGCTTGACTTACTAATATTTCACGAGAGATTAGTGACTCGAATCGGTTTATTGTGTCTCAACTAAACCATACGATGTCAATATGATGTTGTTTCTCTCACATCCATTTTGAGATGCAGTTGTGAGAAGCTCGAATATGAATATGATAAGTTGAAAATAAATTATACTCGAAAATAGGGTATACATTTTGTGGTTTTACATACTGCGTTTGAAAATTTTTTCTAATGTTGTACTCTTCACGTTTTACACTTTTTAAATGTCCAAAAGTAGCCAGAAAAAAGCCGAAAAACTCATTTGGAGTTCTTTCCGGACACTTTCCCATAGGATGCCCTAGAATCTTTTCATCATTTTATTACATATTATGTTAAAATTTCAATACGATTTATGTGCCGTTTTTTGAATTTTTGGGATTGGCACACATTGCACTGTCATTCAAATATATTTTTGAATCCGAATGAATTCCCAACCAATAGAGTTCTGAGAAAACAGGATTCGCCATCACCTTTATAATAAATAAGAAAAATGTGGCTTCAATCGAAGCTAGATAAATTTCGATTCATCTAACTTTGATATTTGCTGAACGACATGCTTCAAATGAAAGGTCAAAAAATTTTAATTTTTTCATTAAATTTGAGAAATCGAGCCATTCTGACGTTTCTCTGCAAGAAAACGCAAGAGTTATCCCAATGAACGTTTTTAATGTTATTTATTTAGCGGCAGCAAACAGCATTTTTGTATCACTTTTCAAGATGTGCAGACATCTACAGCTCCCCAAAGGGTACACAAACCTGATTTAAATTTTAATACAATGTTTTAGGCACTAGTGGCTACAGAAATAGAGGAAAAATTCTGTGGCATCTTAAATGAGGGTGCCAAAAAAAGCTTCAAATGACTCTTTCGTGTTATTTCAACTTCATTTTTGACACTTAGACTAAGATGTCAGAAAATTTCTTTCATACCTTCTGCTTATGATGAATATTTGAGGATTTATATTTCCAAACATGCATAGAGACTGAAAAATGCCAAAAAATATATAACTTCTAACTTTTGGAGTGCTGTATGTATGCGAATTTTGACTTTTGCGCCGAATATATGCCGTCACAATACTCAGCATATAAAACCACTCAAAATATCTCATTTTCAGATATTATTAATTTCCAACTTATCATAGGTCAATGGAACAGTAAGTCAAATCTCTCAGAAATCGTTTCTGAATAATGTCACACATTATAGCATGTTGAAAAATATAATGGACCCGAAATGAGACCCGAAATTACCCGACTATTTTGCTGGACCCGGACCCGATATTCTTAAAATTTTGGACCCGATACATCTCTAATAGTCAGTATGATGGCTCAAAAGTCATCCAGTTTTAAAGACGCTACATTAAATGATATTTTAAATGGTGCAATGCCATTCATAATTCTTCTGCTCTCAAAGTATCTAGTCTTGGCTTTTTTCGGTCATATGAGAGCCATAGCTTTTTATAGTGACAAAGCTGTTCCTAATTGTCCTAAGAGCCAATTTGGCTTGTGAAATTTTTCGTGTTTCGTTATGTTAAAAATCTTTCTATTCAAATCGGATTTTTAAATATTTATTCTGAAGCATGAGTCAGCTAAGAACAAGTTAAAATGTGTAAATATCACGTCATGTGACTGCATGTCTGTCCAGTAATAGCAGCCAATTCTATCGAGCTCAGATTCACCGTATCTTATATGGATAGTAAAAAACAATGTTTGTGGCTCTAAAAACTCTGGAAACGTTTCATTGTACTCTTTTGCACGTAAATTTAGCTTTTTAAACTTTTGACTGGGAAATTTTCGGCTTCGGCTCGTGAAAATTCTGCTCTAAAAGTCAAATGCCCTATGGCTTAGAAATGAAGAAATGCTTGATCTACAAAAAAAGTCAATTAATTTTCAAATGAGCCTCCGAAAGCAAAACAATTCATAGAATCGGTGGGCAGACAATAAACCTGCTTCGTAGGACGAAATCTTTGTTTCTCAATTTATTCATCTAACTGCTACAATCAACGTCAGAAAAAAGGTGTCCGTATACGCAGCAGCCAGTTGAAAGAAAGTGTTTCTCGCGCTGAAATTTGCTCTGTTTTGGCTCTGCGAGAGACAAAAGAGAGAAAATGGATTCCACGAAATTTTCTCTGACTGAGAAATGCTCTGAGAGCCGGCTCTGCGAAATGGTTCTGCAAGAGACAGTTTAGAGCCAAATGGGTTCCACGAACCAAAAGAGTGCTCACGCGAGCAAGAGCAGAGCCAAAAATTGTAAGCTAGGGGCTGGCTTACGACCATACATGCACGTGGGGAGGGTTTTGACCCCAGCAGATTTTTATTGACCCCCAGCAGATTCTTGCTGACCCCCAGCAGATTTGACGCCCCCAGCAATAATTGAGAAATTGATGAAGAAAAATGAGCAAGAGAGAAGAGAAAGTTGTCATAAAAATGGAAATGATGCTGTAGTTTAACAATTTTTCTAAACAAGGCATACTTGATCCCAAAGGAGTAACATTATAACTTTAAAAATGCATTCTAAGATAATTATTCTACATATCTGACAAATATAGTTGTAAGAATATGCTGTTCGGACGTTAGAATACCTTTCTTTTCATTATCATGAACGAAAAAAAATTTTGTGTTCCACCCCCTGTTCTGGCTGACCCCCAGCAGAATTTCTATGGTGTGCATGTATGCTTACGACTGTTAGCTTTTTGTCTCTCTTATATTTTTACTACGTATTAGGTCGTAAATTAAAACTGAGTTATGCTGTGGAATAATTATTTGTATTTTAAGTTGTTCATGGCTCCTCCCTTTCGCGATGTTTTCCCCGTACTGCAATTTTGAGGGAAAGTTTTAAAAAAAATTGATTTTTTTAATTTAGCTTTTCAGATCCAAAAATTGGCATTCTTGTTAAAAACGGAGCGCTGAGGACACAATAAAACGACATTTTCCATGCATGGGGTCATCGATAGCCGAAAATTATGTGAGGGGCGGGACCCAACTGGCTTATCCTACTACCAGAAATTTTCGATCTTCGCCTTGAAATCCACAGGCGTTGCCCAAGCCTATACCTAAGCCTAAGGAGAATGCTAAGCCGGATACCGAGATCCGAAAACCAAAAAAAATTTTGTCGTAGGATAACAAGGTTGGCCCAGGGGCGGAGACAATAAAGAAAAAAATCGGTTTTGTCGACTAAAAAGTTCGCAAATCACTTCAAAAAGTAGTTTTTGTCTACAAAACCATGAATAACGACGACCCAAAAAATTGACGTTTTTGGCTGTTTTTTCTTCAGAAAACACAATTTTTCAACAAAACTTCCACATTTTTGACAGTTTTTCTCAAATTACCAGTCAAACAATTGACATTTTGGTTGATTTTTTCTTCAAAAATTAACGATCAAAGCCATATGGGGAGGGAGTAGGCAACGTTCTGAAGTCAAGGGAAGGGTGCTCAAAAATGGTTTTTTTTTACTAAAAAATGGTCAAATCACCTCCTGATCAATAAATTTTTTGTTTAAAAATAATACGAAGATCATTTCAGCGCGAAGCGCTGACATTTTTTTTCTAACCGATTTTTTGGCCAAAAAAGTCATTTTCGACCAAATGTGTTTTTAGTCAGTTTCCGGCGTACTAGAGGGATAGCTGTCGACAACTGGAACTTGGGGGAGGGAGTCGTCGACAACTACCTATACGATTTGAAATTTTGGGGGTACATTTGCCCCCAACTACAGGCATGTTTGATCGCTTTTTTTAAAGATCAAAATTAGCTTTCAGAAAAATGACATTTTCGACTATTTTCTACTAAAAAATTGACGTTTTTGACCATTTTTGTTGAGAAATTACTATTGAGTACTAGAAAAATTACTTTTCTGACCTCATTCAAAAACCACCGTTTCCGACCAGAAAACACATTTTTAACCGTTTCATGTTAGGGAAATGACCGATTTCTACCAAAAATCTGACATTATTGGTTGTTTTTTATACGAAAATTTCAATTTTTCATAGAAAAATTGACATTCTTGAGGGTTTTTGTTCAAAAATGACCATTTTCTACCGAAAACTAAAATTTTCGACTGTTTTTTGTTTCAAAAAAAGAATATTGTGACGAAATTTCTCGACGTTTTGTCAGAAATTACCAGTTCCTGCCAAGTAATTGATAATTTTAACCGTTTTCTTCTTGTTCAAAAATGTCTCTATTCCATGAAAAATTATCACTTTTAACCAAACCTGACTATTTCCCATCAAAAATTGACAATTGTCACTTCGTTCGAAAGTCACCATTTTTTCAGCAAAGGTCGATATTTTTAATTGTTTTTCGTTCAAAAAGCGAAAATTTTCATATTTTTGACCGTTTTCTGTTCAAAAATGAGCATTTTTCACGAAGAAAAACAATATTTTTCACCGCTTTTTGTTAAAAAAATCACCGTTTTCAACTTAAAGTTAACATTTTTCACCGATTTCTGCTCAAAAATCAATATTTTCTACCGAAAAATAACTACTCATTTTATAAGTTCAGCCATAGAAAATTAGCAGAAACACAGAAACGCACGCAAACATTGCTTCAAACCAATTGAAGCGATAAAAAATTAATGATGGAAGCGCTATTGCGTCAAAAATGACATAAATATTTATCGCAGAGATGTCTCTCTTTTTGCTCTAGTCTATCTATTATTGGCTCTCGTGAGCAAGATCCTGAGCACATTTGTGGAACGGATTTCCAGAGCCGACTTGGAGCCCTCTTGCGAGAGACTGCCTCAGCCGAGCCAAAGAACTGCCTCTGTCTCTACTCTAAACTATAGCTCTCGGAGAGCGATATTGTGGAGTGGAACCGGCTGCAGGCTGTTTATTACATTCATTTCTGCGCGCCGAAGCTCATTTGAAAAAATAGGCTGGCGTCGCCCTTTCTCTGGAAAACACAAAAAACAAAACACAAATTAGCCCACTTTCTATGATCTTGATAGTGTATCATTGCGTGGGTTGTCATACATTTCTAGCATATTCAAAAACATTCTTAAATGTTGATCGGACCATTAATCGCATTGAATTGGGACGTGAATAATTTCAGAATCACGTATATATTTAAATCGTATCATTTTTAAATGGTCACTAGTAGCCCTCACAAATGTCCGTTCAACCTGCATGGCAGACTACCTACTCCGGTCGGATTCGGAGCTAAAAGTACCTCCTACCGAAGATTAAATCGGACCTCCGAACGATCACTAATTCTAATTTCAATGGGAGGTAGTTGCAGGATAACCAAGTGAAATTAATTTGCTTTATAGATGCTGATTTCGATTCCTTTTTCATATGAAATTATATTTTTAGATCTCGACAAATATTTGCCTAAAACTTTGCTAGGAAGTTTTTTGAAAATCAATCTTGCTACAGAATTATCTATGAAAAACGTTTATTTATTATTTTTTTCATTTTAGACAATGGAGATGTCGTTCAAACGTTTACCATCCACGGTTTAGGTGTTGTTCGCGTGCCGTTTATTAACAATAAACCGAATCTAACCTTGAAATTCCAAATTCCTATCGGTTATTCTACACTAGCCGACGAAAACGTGCCTTCCGTAAAAATGATTTTACATAATTTCGAAAATTTCAAAGAGGAAATCGATCCTGATTTACGTGACATCGTCAAAGAATACGTCAACGGATTGAAATTCGATTTTTTGATTCAATATTTGGGTAGCAGTTTATTGAGGTATCAGAGAATCGACGACGATGACTCGACAAAAATTTCGGTGGACATTAACTCAAAAAGATTACAAACGCTTTTACTTTTGTAGATTTATTTGACCAAATAAGCACTTGTAATTTTACGAATGACTCATGCATTATCAACTGTTGGGAAAATATCGATATTTTGATTAAGCTGATTGAAGCTGAATTAATATATTCGGCTTCATTTTTTTCATTTTCATCGAAGGTCTACACTCTAAACAGTGAAACCCAAAACAGCAAATACCCAAAGCAATGGTTCTTAAAACATAATTCTTAATTTAAAAAGAAAAATAAATGAACTGAAAAAGCGACAAAATTATGTAATAGGGCTGCATGCTTTTGTTACAGTCCTCATGATCGTGAATAGAAAATATAATGAAAAATTTGAATCTCTTCCACTGTGTCGAAGTCTGTACTGTTGTCCATGGAAGTACAAAACTTTGTTGATGTCGAAAAGAGACTAGAAAAAATTGAATGAGTATCCGTGTTGCTTATTTATTCTTTATGGATGGGCAGGTGCAGGCGAGAGTAAATTCGGTAGTAGAAGACTTAAAGATCAGAAAATCTTTACAGTAATCTCAAAGCCCTTGGAAATAATCATTATCAATGACCTCGAATCAAAAAGAAAAAATTTAGCAGATACCGTCGATAGATTCTGTTTTCAAAAACTTTTGCGGTGTGTTCACTGCATCTGCCATTTTAAATAAAACAGATTGTGTATACACGGATTGCACACCAAATGAGTTCCCTGGCTGATTCTGATGAGTCCACATCTCTGTACTCATGCAAACATCCTTGAACATGTAAATTAGTCCACTCAAAGATACGTTAGTAGAATGGTAGTTATTTGTTCATTAAGTCTATGACGTGCAGCGTTTTTTCTGGCTTTCCAAAACTATAAATTTTTGAGAACTTTGAATATTCCATGCTCAATATGGAAGAATTGAAAGCTGCTAAGGTCTCACTATTGAGGAAAACTAAGATCAGCGACCTTAATTTTTTTCAAAATGCCATCCTAGATATTCTATATGAACAGAAAGTTTCTTCTGGAAATGAACTCGACCTTGACGTTTTGATGCCTTGAAGATTCTCTGTTTTGAGAAGCGCTGTTTTGGAGATTCTGTCTTGAGAAACGCTGTTTTGGGGACACCGATAAATATGTTCATTACGTGTGGTTTATTTCCATTAAAGGATCATGGACATCCTTCTAGAGCTATGTTATCAATTCCGTAAGTGACGTTTGTCGGAAGATTCTGCTTGATCGTAATGAAATAAATCTGAAAATGAATAATTCCGTATAATTTAGAAACGATAGATTCAATGCTGTTTTCTTTATTGTATACATTGAATTTCCTGAACAGCATGGGGTGGTCCAAAAAATTGTTATAACGGCTAGTAGCACGTGCACTGCATAATATTTGGGTTTGAAATTTTTCGTTTGCAGTTTTCAAGCTCCTATACTTCCGGATCAAGCATGTTTTTGGATAAATCCTCAAAGTACAGCTTTTCCATCATTTAGAACTGTTCTTGCTCAGATTATAAGGAATTCAAGTGTAGTAGATGTTAAAAAGGGTGATAATCATGGACCTGCATGGAGAACATTTCATTGAATATAGTAGTAAACTTGTCCTAATTTTGAATGTCAATCAATCAATTTCAATCTGTCAATCGAAAAAGACTGTCCGCTGTCAGCTAGCGTTTTCAGGTGGTTCCATTTTCCTATACGCAAATATGAAGAGGAAGAGACTTCTCGAGCAAAATCTCCAGATGTGAGCAAGTAGTGCTTCACACTTTCAAAATTTTAGAATCCGGGTACTATATGCAAGTATAAAAAAAGTTAGTGAATGAACACACTCCTTGAAAATTTTCAGAAAACTCATAAATCTTGGGGCATGACCCTTGCAAAGTGCTAAGAAACAAAAATTAGGAAAAACCAATAACACATTTTCCTCAAACAAAAGTTCTTTTTCAAAAAAAAAATTTTCTTTTAGTTTGGAGAAAATGATTATTTCAAAATTTTTTACACTTTTAAGCAAATTGTGGTGACCTGGTCACGCATCACAACTATTTGATGAAGCCAGATATCCCACTAGGTCTGGGTTTAACCGTCGATATATCCCACTAGGCTTGGGTTTAACCATCTTTACACCAGTTCATAATAATCGGTTTTTATGCCTCTTCAATCTTATACATAATGCATTTCTAAACTTTTATTGTTTTCTTATACTGCATCGAGTACCAATATTTGACACAGGCATAATTTCTCGAAGACTTTTTTATATTTCTGTTTCGTGCTTCATTGTCGAAACACAGATTTTTAGTTGCTAAAAATGCGCCACAGTGACTTTTGGAGAGCCATAAGCGGCGTTGTTAACACGTTGAGTAGGTACATGCACTGAATTAATTACGGAAAATACGTTCATTCACTGTAACTGCACATAAATACAAGTAGTAGTATATAAATATTCCGTTTATACAATATCTTGTTGAAACCCGGGTTTCATTCAGAAAATTTACCCGGATACCCAGTGTGAAGCACTATGAGCAAGTTGGATTGAGAAGTGCAAATTTCGAAAAGTTACCCAAGAGACCAATAGAAAAATCACGTACTCTATAGACTTTACCGCCCAACGGTATGGCCAAGTGCTTCCAGCCCTCGTAGCCCGACTCCGATTGGTTAGTCAGCGTAGTGTTTAGACGGGAGCAACGCCTGTTTTCGTAATCCTTTGCCGGGTCACCTCCTGACTGGACAAAACATATCCGGACGCCGTTTTCTGCTCGGGATTGGATGTTTCCTTTCGCGAAATAGTCCAGTTTTAAGATGTATTCCACGCCTGGTTTCAAATTGAAATGTTGAGACCCCAGAACAGCCACCGCTGGATCTTTTTTTCCACTGGCGCCAGCCGTACTATTTTGATCAATTTTTGTTGATAAAAAATACTTGTCGTCTGAAAAATCATTCGATGAACAAGTAAAACTTGATGATGCGATTACAATTTTCAGCTTTTACTAATTTTCTCAAAGTTTTAATTTTCCCCACCGGGTTCACCGAAATGCCGTTTTTATTGTCTCTTATTGAATTCAATATCTTACACCCGTGATCATTTATGTGATGATACTTCTAATCTTGAAATATTCGATCCTATCACGTTTGGAAATTATTTTGTTCGAAAAGCCAAATCTTTAAAAATCGTTAACAAAACTTTTTCGTCATTTTGTATTCACTTCGGGCAGAAAGCACCAATCTTGATTCTCGTTTACGAAAAACGGACTAATTTTGTGGAATTTATTACTTGTCCAAATATCCGACAACTGTTCAGTATCGATATTCTTATGCACACGTTTCCAAGCCGTCATCTGCCTCGGCGAATTGTAATAGTTGCACATATCTTCTGAGAAGGGAACTAAGTTTTAAAAAATCACCAATGATGGCTAAGGCTACAGTAAACCGTTTTGATTTTAAAATTTCTGTCGATCGCAGAATTTCGAAATAGAAGTGCCCGTTCGCAAGGAGAGGTCTGCTTTTGGTGAGGTCGGGAGCTTTCTATAGCTTGTTTTTCTTGAAATGCTTCCAAATAAATGCTTAATATTTTCGAAAAAATCTACATTGAAAGATTTGTGTAAACAACTGATTTTTGTCATTTTACAATATTTACAAAAATTTCATAAGTTGTTTCTAAACTTCTCCCTAAGCCGATGAATGGTTGTCTGTAACTTTGAGCTGAATCTCACTTTCACTGTAAAAAAAAAATTGTTGGATTAACTCAACTTTCTCATGTTCTCTGAAGAAAAACGCAACTTTGTTGCGTTGTTCCAACAGTTTTGGAAGTTAATGTTGGATTAACATTAAAAAGTTAAGTACACTATTGAAATGTATTCAGTTGGTGAATGTTACGTAGGATTTACTCAACTTTTTCAATGCTATTTCATGCAATGTGAATACCTTTTTTTGAAAACATAGCCACATGGCTATAAAAATAACGGCTGCGTTTTCACTATGTGACCATTCATGTGTTTGACGTCAACCAACAGAAAACATAGAACGTTTTTCTATCAGAATTTTCTCGATATCCGTCCGTAAAGTTTTGATAAAAATATAGCTATCGAAAGCTCTCGTGATGCTCTACAATCGTATCGGAACAGATTCGAATGAAATTTCGTTTGAAAAATTTGTCTCTCCCATCAATTTGCAGATGGAGTACTAGCTGTTGGACGTCGCATTAAGGCGACGACCCTGGCGATTATTACTGTAGTTCAGCATGTTTTTTCCGGCAACAAGCGGCCCGCCCCACCAGGTTTTTTTTGCACACAGCAACCAAATTTCGGGCTGTGCAACCAAATTTGTTCTGCCAAGTTGCACAGTGCAACTTGAAGCCTGACTGCTCTTCAGATAAGGTTATTTGGTTTTCTCTCCGGAGATGCATTTTTATGCGTTCTAAAATGCAAAATGCTTCGCACCGGGTTTCAATCTGCGCTTCGCACCGCGTTTCAATCACCGTTTTTTTCCTCGAAGATTTTTTCCACATGAGAACCGGACCCATAATTTTTTTCCTCATTTTCCAAAAATTTTCCACATTTTTAAAAACGCTTATAATGTGGCTACGGATCACTGTTTTTTCCACGAATGTGGAAAAAAAAATTTTTTTGTCTTAAAATCTTCGTTTTTTTGGCTTAAAAATGCTCACAGACGCTTTATCGCACTGTTTTTGAGCTTTTTCAAGCCTTCCGGTGTGTTTAGAGAAGTTAATTAATTAAAATTGAAGAAAAATTGAAATGTTCGACTTAGAAGCCTAATCTACAAGCATTGTTGAGCATATTTTCTAGCAAATTATCCAAGAGCATAATTGACTTCAATTACACAAGAAATCAATGGTCAAATCCTCTATGATGACAAGCGAAAGCCCAAAAAAGATGGTAATCTTTCCGGCGCGGAAGCGCTGGAAAAATTTTTGGGTAGATTGACATTCTGGGATGCTGGAAAATCAATTTTCCGAACATTTATTTCAAAAATTAGATTCAAATTTTGTGTTCAAGAGTCGTAATTTCTAGAATTTTATTTGAAAAATTTTAAAATATGTAATTTATTTGTAAACTCTTATGCACTTGGTCGAAAATATATGAGTAAGAAAAGTATAAATTTCCGAAAGATATTTCCATGAAGCTTTTGAACTGATTTTTTGTTAGCAAAGAAATAATCGCATCATAAAGCATAGAGACTTGATGTATTGATCTTTCTCAAATGGAAAAAATGCGAATCTTCATTAAATATTATGATAAAATGTTGAAGATTCCCAATTAAAACATGAGATACTACATTTAAGATGATGAAAACTATTATAGATTAAGTGATAAATGGAGGTAGACATAATAGATTAAGTGATAAATGAAGGTAGAAATTTTTGGCGCTTCGCGCCGAGTCAATGTATATAATATTAATTACTCATATATGTGACCTGAGCGCGAACAAGTTCTCTTCGAACAGTGTATTAGTATCATTGCAGCAAACTTTAGCTGTCAATGACTGATGAATCAAAAGGAATTCTGAATATTCTCTATTCATTCAGTCAGATTCGGATTTAAAACTGAAATTCTTACTTGTTGTATTTAATTGATTCAAATAGAAAAATCGATATCATTGGTATACGATGTGTCAACCGAAAATTAACACAATTCTCGACTTTATTTCCTGTAGTCCTTACATTGTGAATCTGTAGGTATAAGCAGGCTTTTTTTGCAGCCAGGTTGCAATGTGCAACTTGGGGAAAAATTTTAGTTGCACACATAAATTTTTGTTTGCTCACTCTAAAATCTGTAAATTTGTTTAAATTTATCAAAAAACGATCGCAAACTAGTTTTCTTGTTATTTCATTGGATCCGTGGCAGTTTTAGACATTTAAAACTCAATTTTCTGAGTTTTAGGGGAGGAAATGAAAAGATTAATGTGACTAGACTAGAGTAACGTGTTCGGTGCGCAGTGCCAAATATTTTTTTTCTGGATTTCAATATTCTAGAAGGTTTGATTTCCCAGTGAATTTAATGAATTTTCAGTCGGACAAACTAAAATTCAAAAACTAGGCGAGTGACTGAGAATTTTGATCTTTCAATCGGCAAAAATTTCTACACTCAAAATGTTTTAATCACATGAAAGTTGGAATTTTGATGAAGATGGCAAAAATTTTTTGGGAAAGTGACCAAGAAAAATGTTAGATTTCATCAAATTTGTCAACAAACAATAGAGCAGTCAGGCCTCAAGTTGCATTGTGCAACTTGGCAGAAAAAATTTGGTTGCACAGCCTGAAATTAGGTTGCTGTGTGCAGAAAAAACCCTGGTGTATAAGGCTTCATAAACATATCTAGAGTTATATTCAAATTTTCTCAGCACTCCATTTCTTTTTGAGTCATTGTGAAACATTTTGTTGCACAATTTTTTCTTATATCACTGACATGGTTAGCTGAAAGATAGGTTGGCAGAGTTCCTACACAATCTGGGAAACTCAGGGGATTTTTTCAGCACCTGGGAAACTTGGGATTGTTTTCTTGAGCAGCATGTTCATACAAAAGGCCCAGCACTTGGTGTATGACTATATACACCGTTTTTCCTCAAATGGGGTCTTTTGTGAAAAAAATTTGAAAATGAGGAAAAGAATTCTGGGTATGGCTCTCATTGTGGAAAAAATTTTGGGGAATTCAAAATCGAAAAGATGCGTTTTGATGGACTTTAGAAGGTCAAAATCTCAGAATTAAAAATATTAATCATAATTTTCTACCAGGCATGGCCATTAGCATATCTACTTCCACTTACTAATTAATCATCAACAGTTTCTATCAATCAAGTTTGCTCATTTCATTTTTTAATCATTAACCATACCTGTAATTGGGCAGGGGTTGGGGGACCCCCCCCCCCAACTTGGCCAACCATATACCCAACCCCTCCAGTTTGGAAAAATTTGGCAAAAAAGTGTGTCTTTTTGACCTTTTTTGGGAAAAATTTCAACTTTTTTCAACCCCTCCCCCAAAATTTCAGATTTACGCCCCCCCCCCCCCCAAAGGGGTGGGGCCCTCTTACAGGTATGTTGTTAACAGTCAGTATTTCGCTGAAAAAAACTTTTCTTTATCAATTCTCTCAATTTTTCCTCTCCATGCTTGGAATTTTTCCAACATTTTCAATATGAACTTTTGGGTTTATTGAAAATGGAAATTGAAGACATCATTCTAGACTGTGATTCTAGAACTTCCATTAGAAAGATTTATTTTCTAGCATTTTAGAATATAAAAAACTCGAAAGTTTCTCAAGGGCAATAGTTAACAAATTACACTTCAGCAGTCTGATTTTAGTTGATTTGCCAATGTTGTGAAGGTTCATTTTCCAGCATTTTAGAAAGTGAAAATCCAAAAATTTTTCTGGTGCTATGCCCCCGAACAAGAATTAAATAGAATTGGACAACCCTTATCGAAACCACAGAAATATTAATAGAGGATAAATTCATAACAACTCTATCATTAGAATGCTTTCTCTGCACTTGTAGAACACCAATATATTCTTCATCAGTTCATTTCGACTAACATAACCAGAATTTTCTCAATTTTTTCCTAATTTTTCTAGGTTTCTGAATCCAAAAGCATCAAAATGCTTGGGTATGCTCCTAAAATGCATAAAGAAGCATCCCTAGGCACATTATAAACGTTTTTAAAAATATGAAAAAATATTTCGGGTCCAGTTCCCATGGGAAAAAAATCTTTAAGGAAAAAAATGATGACTACACAAGTTCAGAGGGTGGTTTGTTGAAAATAGTTATTTTTGATTTTTGCATTTAAGTTTTATACCTCAGCTGCTTACAAAATTTTGAACAACTAGATAGAAATGTTAATAATAATTAGCGATCAGTAGTAAAAAAGATCCATAATTGGTAGTTTCAGTAGAATGTGCTGAAAAATGAATTTTCCAACATTTTAGAGACCTCCAAATCAAAATTTTTTTGGTGCTAAGCACCGAGCAAGTCACTCTAGCCGGACTTTTGGTTTCTCATACTCTATAGTACATAGCCTATACTCTATAGTACATCTCTCCCCCATCTCATATACTCTATAATACATCTCTCTACCCGTATCCAGCCCTGAAAGAATGGGGAAAAACTCATCCCTGCCCCATCCCTGAAAAAAACTGTCCCCATATGATCACTAGTACAATTACTAATCATCATACCTGTAAGACCTCCAACCAGTTAGGGGGGAGTAAATCCGAAATTTGGGGGGAGGGGTTGAAATTTTTCCCAAAAGCCAAAAACCACTTTTTTGCAAATTTTTTTGATTTTTCCAAACTAAAGGGGGGTTGGGTATATGGTTGGCTAAGTTAGGGGGGTCCCCCCAAGTACAGGTATGCTAATCATGACTTATTTCTGCTTTTCCGAGTGTGCCATACAAATCCCCATATTGCAAAAATTTTTCATCTGATGAATCTCACATTTACATTGCACCGCCATGATATCAGAGAACCAATAGTTGATCAAGATAATCAATCAAAAGTTATTATCAGTTTTGATTTTGCTCCTCTAGCATTTTTCTAGCTATATTTCATTGGCTTACTTGTAACCGTGCTTGCATTAAACACAATTTGTCACTCAATTTCCTTTAAATAATCTCTTAATGTATGTTTCAGGCATTAGACAAATTCCACTTGCTAGTGCACCAGAATGATCAATTGATTTAAGGAAGTTTGTGGTAGTCATAATAAAAATGGCTCATCCTTGGAAGTGAGGACACTGCATTATTGGTAAACCAATATGTTACACCTATTCCTGTTTTTCAGCAATGTTTTAATTTGTTGGATACTAAAAATCCAACTAGCTTCAGTCGTGGCAAAGCTTTAATGTCAATTTCGATTTTATTAGGCGAGAAATATCTCAATTCAGCTGAATATTTGAGGTATAACATTCTATTCATTGAATAATAACAGTAGATGATTATTATCAAAATTTCAGGGTTGTGCATCAACTGCTGCATTGGGGACATCAGATCCAATGAATGGTGCAACAATTGCAATGATAAACAGTGATGAACTACGATTTTTTATTCTTGCCAGAAATGAAATAGTACAAGACAATTTACGCATGCTCAAAGAGGCCAGTATGTATGTTTTTGTGTACCACTATGTTTTGAATATTTAATTCTGCGCGCCTTATATGTTGGAATTCTGCTAATGTGCTATTGTTCAAGCAGGTTTATCCATACATGTAACAGAGCTCCGAGGTCTGGGAGGGTTGGGCAACTTTTTTGGGGCTGGGGGTCAGTAGTTCCCAAAATTTTGGAGGGAGGGGTCTCTCAAGGAAAAAAATCCGATTTTTTCATGAAAAAAATCCGAAATATAGTTCAAAAAATAGTAATTTTTCCCTAAAAAGACCGAAAAAATGTATCCATGGCGCGAAGCACCAAGAAAATTCACATTTTTACCATTTTTCGTTCAAAAATTGACATTTTTAATCAAAAAATTGACATTTTGCAGTATTTTTCCGACCAAAAGTATGGGGGTTCCAACAGCTACCATATGGCTAGCCATTGGATTGGAAAATCCTGGGGGGGGGTCACCCAATGGCTAGCCATATAGTCGACAATTTCTGGGGGGTCCCCATAGCACTCCCCCCCCCAATTACATGCATGGGTTGGTCAGACAATCATAACTCAAAAATATCTAAGCGCGTAAACTCTTTGATTAAAATTCCAGACTTGTGATTAATTATACCTGTTTTATTATCTCATGTTTTATGATGTATGTCTTTTAACTTTCTATTGTAAATGTTTTGTTTTTATTGATTTTTTGATTTTAACAATAAAAATAAGTTACGTTAAACCTACGTAACTTTTGCAAAATCTAGCAGAAGTTGAGTAGATCCTACGCAACTTCTACACAAATGGCTACTTAACTTTGTTACGTTCAAGACCTGCAATATTTGCGTAGGATTAACGCAAAAAAGTTGAGTTTTTTCAACGTAAAAATGTTGAGGCAACCATTTTCACTCAACAAAGTTGCGTTAATCCTACAATTTTTTTTTACAGTGTTCGAAACTACAGTTTAGGGCTTCGCAAGGGTTTTCGAACATTCTACGTGGCGGCGTGGTCAACGAAACAGCAGCAGCTGTACTTGAGGCTACTGTCCTTGTCGAAGCAGTTGGAACAGATGACGACGTACCAGCACTGCTGGTGCCTCGCTGGGAAAAAATAGAAGTGGGTGACGTCGACAATGGCGTCCAGGTGGCCAGCGAAGAGGGTAGTGGCTGCACTTGGCCCGAGGTACACACTGTCGTCGGGTTACTGCACATGCTGGCATAGAACCCTATGTCATCCAGTAGTAGGAATCCCTCCAGGCCATTGGCTAGGAAAGCTTTGAATTGAATCTTCAAAAAACATCGAGTTGAGTAATCAGTATTGTCGAGGAGTGTAAAAATTTGTATAATTTTTGTGTAAGTTTTCACGAAAATATATATATTCTAGTTATTCCTCATTTTCTCATCACATGTACCATATTAGCCTCATTTTCTCGTCACATGTACCATATTAGAAATCCATTAGTATTATCCATTGTTTTCGAGAGTCTGGGTTCCTAGTTGGAAACCAGACTATTTTTCGAGTCTTTGTTTTTGTCACACATTTTCGCACTCGTAATTTACTCAGCAGGAAACGCAAAGGTTGACACATTCTAAAACAAAAAACACTTTTCCTCAAAATACAACAATGGGTTCATATGTTTTGAACCCTCCGACAATTTGGAAAATAATTCACGTAGCAGGTGCTACTGTACTCTAACGCACAGCAGGGCTTCCAGAACCATGCCCCAAGAACATGGACGTCGACTTGGAAATTGGAGAAGATTCAGTCTTTGGTTTTTAGAGAGAGTCTTCTGCTTCTTTACGCGATTAGGCTTGCTGCTTTGGGTGGTTTTTCTTTACACGACTTCGCTCACTCGCATCTTACAGTCCGTTGGACTTCAATACAATTTGCGTTTGAGTTTGAGGCAATTGCATTGCCTATACTTTACGGGATTCGGGCTTCGAAACCAGCTGTTTCCCTGCTTTTCAAATTGTCATCCGTTACCCAAAAACGACTGTTATTTTCAATTAATTTGTGTCAACTTTATACATCCAACTGCTACACGCCACCCTCGCACATCTTTGTCACGCCTTCGAAATTATCTCCGTATCCACCTTATTTACTGTAACTTATTGTCACGAGGAGTGACAAAAATGTAAAGTTATGAAAAATTATGTACTGTACATTTTCTGCAAATTATACCATGTTTTCCTCCAAAAATTCCGGTTAAAACCTGTTTTTGTACAGCTATTTTTCGTTTGTTGGAATTACGAGTTTTTATGCACTCGAGCACTTTTTTATTGTAATTATGCACACTTCAATGGAAATGGTGGCGACATCTCAAAAACACTAATTACGGACACTTGCATAATTATGCACACTTCAACAGAAAGAGTGGCGCCATCTCAAAAACACTAATTACGGACACTTGCGTAACAGGGCTAATTGTGGCGCCCTGTAGATTTCAGAACCTACAGTAACTCAAGTATGGTCCGCGCCGACCACTGTGGGTGTTTTTCATGTCTGAAATGTGGGTCAAGTGGGTCTGAAACGAGGAAGAAGACCCTGTTTTGACGAAGATAGTCAGTCTTTGGTTTTTCGCGTCGACCTCAGCAGTTAAATCCCACGCCGAATTCCGTCAGTAATTTTTCCTTACGAGAATCGTCCTGCGTCTAGACCGTTTTTTGTTTTGTGCATTTTGGCGCCCGTTTTACATTGCATTTTTTGCACCAGTCTTACATTTCGTATCAAATCAATGTTTGTACGAAGGTTGTAAGTTGTAAATTAGTAAAATTGAAAACTCAACTTCCTTAAGTACATATTAACCCTACAGTAGCCTGACTTAACCCTGACATAATGCTGACATAAACGTGGGAACCCAGAAACTTTTTCTTTAGCCTTATCCAAACAAAAATTTATATAATTCTTGGTCAAATCTTTTTCCCCAAAAATTTCATCAAAACAGTCAGGTCGGTATACTGTAACTAAAGAAACGTTATGTGACGTCTTTAAACGCATCGAGCGTGAAACTAGGGAACAAACCCTCAATGAAAAAATGCCTCATCATGACCAAAGTATAGACCCATTGGGACATGTAGTTCAGGATGCTCTCGCCACTGTTTTGGGTGGGCGTCTGCGGGAACTCGAAGCTTAAATTGCTCGAAAAGTGTCCACTACTGAAGCGGGTCTGAATGGGTTAAGAATTGGACATCTTAGGAGTGAAATGTCCACAAAAAATCGCGATTTTCCACATTTCACTGGTAGGCCCTCTGAAAATTTCGAAGAATGGGCCAAGAAGCTTGAAAAACAAATGCTTTTAAAGGGGCTCAAAGCTGACGATGATGCCCTCAAGCTTATATTTTTGGAATTCCACTTGGATGGGGATGCCTTGGTAAAATTCGAAAATATTTCCAACTCCCCTAATCCTCCTGAGACGTATGATCAATTTAAATGGGCTCTGCTGGACGCCTTCCCTGTTGTTCAAAACACCCTGTTTCACCGTCAAATCTTGAGGGATCGAAAACAAAAACGAACTGAAACAGTAATGGCTTTCTTTAACGAACTCGAAAAATTGGATGGGCTCGCCTATCCTAATTTTGAACTAGCTTTATGGGAAAATTTAATTGAACCCGTTTTCTGTGAGGGTCTGTTGAGTGATATTCAAAGCGTTATCAAGTACAAACAGTACCCTGATTTAGCTGCCCTCGTTTCTGAAGCCGTATTCATAGAGCGACAAATGCTGCAGGACAAAGCCAAAGTCCCCTGTCCTATGTCATATCCTTCGTATGTCAGGGAACCAGTTTTAGCGGTCCAACATGAGGACCCTTTGAAAAATCAGGTTGAACAGCTGAGCCAAAAGTTTGACAAAATTTTGGATGAACTTCGAAATCATGGTAAAAATGAAAAACAGAAACATTCAGATCACAGTGTCACATGCTATAAATGTGGGAAAAAGGGGCATTATGCTAATACTTGCAAGAAAGCCTCTGACTCCCCTACGGTTTCTTCGTGCTCTATTTGTAGTGGAGAAGGCCATGTGGCCTCTGAGTGTAAATCAAAATGTCGCTTTTGTAAAAAAGCGGGACATAAGCACTATAATTGCCCTACCGTGGAATGTAGGAAATGTAAACACAAAGGGCATTTGGAAAAATATTGCCCCCAAAAGTATGGTCAGAATCACAATAATGGGTTATCTATCAATCTCCTGGATAATGACGACCCTGGTATGACCACTTTAAATCATTGTTCTGTCACAGGTCCAGTCATGTCACTAGCATATGACTCCGACTGGAGTAATGACTAGATGGAAAATCGGGCATGGCCAGCGTCCATTCTGCCAACGCCCGAACCAAATGAGCCCATGTCCAAAGGCATGTTAAGCGAGGGCGAGATCGAACAGGTAGCTGCTGAAAAACGGACCTTGCCCAAAGACTATAAAATTCCGAAAAAGGGCAAAACCGACGTTCGCCCTGGATCCGACAGGCCCCCTGTCTTCGACAGACTTGGTGAGAGGCTAGAAGCTCCAGAAAGTTATCTGCCAAAAGGGCTTTTTCTTCATTACAGGGTGTAATGGCAATCAGCAGTATTGCCGCTGCCCAAGGTGCAGGCGGGCTCGGACAGCCCGGAGAAGAAAACCTCGAAATCACACCGGAAACGTCATGGGCCAAGGAAACCAATCAACTGGCCCAAGAAACCCTCAACAGGGCCATGGACAAAATGGGCCAAGGTTCTTCTTTTCTCGTACAAACAGCCACAACGAAAATCGTGGCCAGGGGAAAAGAATGCGTGGAAATGGTCCGAACTGGGGCCGACGCCCCTATTGAAAAAGCCACCGTGGCCCATATGTTTTCTTTAAAATGTGTGTATATTTTTTTCACTATTTTCATGGGCGTAAATAAAGGTTCACCACTTCAAATTTGTGGAACCTCTCAAAGTGGTCATTCAATCGAAATTCCTAGAACTGTTTCGTGCGTTAGACCCATGGTGGGTGAGAAACCCATGACAACTATGGGTAAGCTTTTCGTACCTCGTGGGCACCCTAAGCTATCTCCAGCATTCAAGTGTAGCATCAGAACTCGATCGATCTGTACAAATACGGGATTTTTCGGTTCCAAAGGTATTGTGGGTGATGATACAAAACTTGCAACACTCACCCCTTTTGAATGCAAAACTTTTTGGTACTCAAAACTTTACACGGGCCAAACTTTGAACAAGACCCTTCCAAACTTTTGGTCAACTGCAAATACGCTTAGTGTCGAATATAAGTAGTCTTGCAATGATCATTGCAGTTCTGTTGAGAATTTAATCATTGAGGAAGGACAAGTGGCCTCCTGGGATAATTCGAATCTGCTAAGCACCCTTGGCGATCTTGGGGGCTGCAAACCCAGTTCAGGCCACTGTGTTACATCAGACGGAGTGGTTGTTTGGAATGAAACAACCCTTGAATCTATATGCCCTTTTGGGTACAAAGACAGTTACATTGTGAAACAAACGGGTCATCATATCATCATTAATGACTTGCAAGCTGCATTTTTTGTTAAAAGATCAAATTTTTCTCACAAAAATTGCCCTAATATCACAAATAGGCTACTCACCAAACAGGGTGTTGTGATCGAGATCAATCAAACCCTTGTAGAAATGGAGGGTCAGAATTCTCTGCCTGTATTTGATCTAACAGATTCTGACCCCATCAATGCCAAACTAAATTATTTGGCATTGAAAATGATTGATTTTGAAATGCAAAGTTTTGGAAACGTGTGGAGTGAACTATGTAGGCAGGCCCAATGAAATTTGGATCTTGTATGGCAATTTTTACATTTAGATCCCACTCTAGGAGTGAGGGCCTTCCTCCAACGAACCGACATTATTGCCCAGTTCACAGGTGAGGCCATAACAATTTGGCCGTGCAGGCAAGTGAAGGCCTCTCGAATTTACAAGAATCATAAAATCAATGGCACCTGCTATGAACACATGCCAGTCTTACTGGGAAACGACTTGATGTTTGTTTCCCCAGGAGGTGTGGATCTCCTACCCCATAGCCAAAGGGTGGATTGCAATCATCAGCCATTTCACCCTTACAAAATTAACCAAACTTGGCAAACAGAAATGGGTCCTATCCACATCAGTAAGGTACCCTTAGAAGTCATTTGGCAGGGAAACTTCTCGATCTTCAACTTCAAATCTCCGCCAATATTTCATGGTCAGTTGGCAGCAGTTTCAACTAGCCTATTGTTTTTGAAAAGCTATATGTTTCGGACCCATGATTTGGAACTTGTGGTCAAAAGACAAGTCAATTATACCTCAGAAATGTCCCTTCACTCAGGGACAGTGTACGAATTTCTGGCTGGGTCCGGACAAGCAATCGGTAATAGCATTGCAGGGGCTGGTCAAGCCCTTGAACATGTGATTGTTGGGTCACATCAAAGCATGACCCAAGGACTTAATAATTTGCTGAAAGGACCCTTGCAGATGTTGGTAAACTTGGCTGTCCTAAAAGCTTTTGTGGTTGGAGTTATTTATGTTAGCTACTGGGTCTCTCGATGTGCTAAAAGACCCAGGCAATTGCCGAGGTATGAGCAGCCGAGGAATTGAATTGCTCCTCCCGTTACTCCTACGCTTGGGCAGGCCCTCTTGGAGTTGGCCAGTCTAAGGAATTTGAAAACCCAAAATAAATAAATTATGGTGCTAAATCAACAGGCCTCTAGTGCCACTTTGATGGAATGGGTGAATAATGCTACCCATGCGAGCGGCGAAAATCGAAGAATGCCCCTTATTATGGTTAGAGTAAACAAAAACGTTACCGCCAATGCTATGGTAGACTGGGGGGCTACATTTACCTTAGTCGACAAACGAATCATTGATCAATTGGGTGATATTAAAATTGAACCCACAAATATGACCCCTATAGCTGCCAACAACATGAGAATTCATGTTTTGGGTGCAGTTTATCTCAGGATTGAAGTTGGTGCTATCAAGGAAACAGTCACAGCACTCATTCAAGAAAACTGTGCTGCGGACCTTTTACTGGGGTCAAATTTCTTGTTTCGCTTCAAACAGTGGGCTATAAACAACAAGAAATCATATGTGAAATTGGAAAACGAAATCGTACCCTGCACGGGAGTTAAATATCATTCGTTACACCACCGAGGCGGCATTTACATGAATGAATGGGTCATTCTTACCCCAAGAAGTGTGACTGAATTTTCGGTCCCTGTGTCAAATCTTTATAGAAACGAGACTGTGGTCCAATTCTCGCCTCAACCAAATGTGGCAGAAAAACTTCACGTATGTTTTGCTGCCACTGTGAGTCCAGTCATTGACCACAACCTGTGGGTTTCAGTAATGAATCCCTTGAACTCAAAAGTCACACTGTATCCAAACATGTGCATTGGTTCCATGGTCCGTTACATAGCAACCAGAAAAGAAGCATACAATGATAATCTAGATGGGTCAGCCAAGGAGAAACCCATAAAAGAATGGTTGAACCAAACTGTAGATTTCTACGGTTCTGACCTTACAGATACAGAAAAGCAACTTTTTTTGGACCTGCTGACTAAATATCCAAACTTATACGCCAAAACAAAAGCCGATGTTGGTCGTACAACACTTGTGGAACATTCAATTGAGAGACAGGGTAGCACACCAGTGAAAAGACCCCTTTTTTGAACAGCCCCTAAAGAGAAGGCTTTGATTGAAGAAGAAATCAGAAAGCTGGAAAATAGTGGGATAATCTCAAAGAGCAGTTCCCCTTGGTGCACAAATACAGTCCTGGTTAAAAAGAAGGATGGCGGTTTTCACCTCTGCATTGATTTTCAAAGCCTGAACAATGTGACCAAAAAGGATACATACCCCCTTCCGCGCATTGATGATATTTTTGATGCTTTGAGGGGTATGGGATATTTTACGACTTTAGATCAAACGAATGCATACTACAGCACACCAATTGCTGACCAGGATCGGGAAAAAATGGCATTCAACTGCTCGTCTGGGCAGTATCACTTCAACTATCTGCCTTTTGGGCTTTGCAATGCCCCTGCAACCTTCCAACGCTTAATGGATGTTTTGCTTTCGGGGTTACAATGGTCGAACTGCCTCGTTTATTTGGACGATGTTTTGGTATTCGCACAGACCCATGCAGAAATGTTGGCTCGGCTAGACATCATTTTGAGCCGCATGGATAGCGCTGGCTTGAAATTGAAGCTCAAAAAATGTAAGTTTTCACAGACTAAAGTTCACTGCCTGGGCCACATAATCTCTGAGAAAGGAATAGCTCTGTACCCTGGCAAGGTGGAAACTATTTCCCAACTTCCTGTCTGGACTAATGTTAGGGAAGTCAAGTCGTTTTTGGGTCTTCCATTGTATTATGGACGTTTCATAAAGGGCTGCTCTATGCTTGCCAGCCCTTTGACAAGGTTATTGAAAAAGGATACCCCTTTCACCTGGGGCATAGAGCAACAAGCAGCCTTTGACACACTCAAAACTTGCCTCATTTCGGCCCCTCTTTTGGCTCATCCAGACTTCTCAAAAGCTTTCATTTTACAAACAGACGCCTCTCTGCTTGGTGTAGGCGCTGTTTTGAGTCAAATTGGGGATGATATGCTTGAGCATCCCATTGCTTTTGCAAGCCGGGGGCTAAAGCCCGCTGAGAAAAATTATCCGATCAATGACCTAGAAGCCCTAGCAGTTGTCGAATTTGTCAAGTACTTCAGGGCTTATTTGTTTCAACAAGAAGTGATAGTCCATACTGACCACACTGCTGTCAAAGCGGTTCTCAACAAAGGGAACCCCTCCCCTCGTATTGCACGTTGGGGTTTAGCCTTATCTGGCTTCCAGTTGGATATCAGGCCCCATGGTGGTGTGGCCAACCAAAATGCTGATGCAGTTTCGCATTTCCCCGATCCAAAATCTGAACCCACTTTTGGTATTGATACCTTAGAGACTCGTCCACAGACTAACATGGTTCAAGCAGACCTTGAAAAAACGGAAAGTAAGGGCTCAATAAACATTATCCAAGCCCCAATCCAAGGTCTAGAAAATGAGGCCACTGATGCGGAAGAATTGGCCAAAAACTTCGCAGAATTTCAAGTGATAGATACTGACACCTGCAAACTCTTTACCGATCTTAGGAACGGAAATTCTGAACTCATAGCACACTATTGTGAGGAAAACGGGCTTCTCTACCATCTCTCGAATGGGAAAAAGCGACTTTACATTCCCAAAGCCCTACGTCATGAGGTCATGAGGACCCATCATGACTCAAAATTTGCGGGCCATTTCGCCTTTGAAAAAACCTTATGTTCGATTGCAGATCGGTATTATTGGCCCCGAATGCACAATGATATAAAATCATACTGTGAAACATGTTCAAAATGCCAACTGAACAAACCTGTCAGACATCACATCAAGGCAAAGATGGTTCCTATCTTCAATAGTGAACCATTTGAGCGGGATGGGTTAGATTGCATTGGCCCTATCACCCCTTCAATCAATGGAAACTTGCACATCGTCGTCTTCGTCGACTATTTCACAAAATACATGGAGGCTTTCCCGGTACCTAATATAACCGCAAACACTATAGCCTCTGTTTTCGTCAATCAAATCGTTTGTAAGCACGGTGCGCCCAAAATCATTCATTGTGATCGGGCCTCTGATTTTACATCAGAACTTTTCACAGAAATCACAAGATTATGCAGTATCAGAAAGGTACATAGGACGCCCTATCACCCTTGCGCCAATGGTGATGTCGAAAGAGGGAACCAAACCCTCGTCACACGTCTACGAATGTTTGTCGATGATCGTCACGATGATTGGGATGATTACATCCCTTTTTCAGTCTTCGCCATAAACACTCATGTGAGTAAAACAACGGGTTTCTCACCCTTCGAATTAATTTATGGCAGGAAGCCCCGATTGCCCTCAGAAACCCTTTTCCTGTGGTCTCCTTATTAGGTTGACCCAGACGATTACTTGATAAGGGTAAAAACTTATCTTTCGTCAGCATTTGACAAAGTGAACAGAGCAACCAACGAAGCCCAATCCAATTACACTGCTCAATACAAGAAGAACGTCAATGACACCCAGTATGAAGTTGGAGGCTACATTCTTTGGAAAACACATACAATGAAACGGTTAGAATGTCCGAAATTCATAACCAAAAAACATGGACCATTTAAAATCGTTGGTATTTTGTATCCAAATATCCTTCTCGAAAATGAAAAGGGTAAGCAATTCAGGATCCATGTCAACGAAACAGTACCCTTTCACTCAAGGGTCACATATCAAGAAAATGGACCCTACGCCAAATTGTACAATTATCTCAACTCGTCCATCGATCAACAGTTCGAAATCGGCTGGCAACAAATGGCGCCGTCTATACAACCAATTTGTATTCAAAAAAAAATCGAGGTCTGGACTGCAAACGAGGACGTCCGCTTTTTGAAGAACGGGAATGTCACGAGGAGTGACAAAAATGTAAAGTTATGAAAAATTATGTACTGTACATTTTCTGCAAATTCTACCATGCTTTCCTCCAAAAATTCCAGTTAAAACCTGTTTTTGTACAGCTATTTTTCGTTTGTTGGAATTACGAGTTTTTATGCACTCGAGCACTTTTTTATTGTAATTATGCACACTTCAACGGAAATGGTGGCGACATCTCAAAAACACTAATTACGGACACTTGCATAATTATGCACACTTCAACGGAAAGAGTGGCGCCATCTCAAAAACACTAATTACGGACACTTGCGTAACAGGGCTAATTGTGGCGCCCTGTAGATTTCAGAACCTACAGTAACTCAAGTATGGTCCACGCTGACCACTGTGGGTGTTTTTCATGTCTGAAATGTGGGTCAAGTGGGTCTGAAACGAGAAAGAAGACCCTGTTTTGACGAAGATAGTCAGTCTTTGGTTTTTCCCATCGACCTCAGCAGTTGAATCCCGTGCCGGATTCCGTCAGTAATTTTTCCTTACGAGAATCGTCCCGCGTCTGGACCATTTTTCGTTTTGTGTATTTTCGCGCTCGTTTTATGTTGCGTTTTTCGCACCAGTCTTACATTTCGTATCAAATCAACGTTTGTACGAAGGTTGTAAGTTGTAAATTAGTAAAATCGAAAACTCAACTTCCTTAAGTACATATCAATCTTACAGTAGCCTGACTTAACCCTGACATAACGCTGACATTATCAAATAAATAACAAAACCCTAGTTTTAGTTTGTTGCTACCTAAATCTACAGTAATTCCCGAAAACTCAATAAAGGCCGTGACAGTATTATATTTTGGCACCGGTTTCAGTGCCAGCAATTCTGGTGCTCATCATTTCCGGGTCAGCCATTTCGGCGCTGGTCAATCCGGCGCCACGTTACCTTTTTCATTTCATTCATCGACATGATAATGAAAAAGGTGGATTTGATAATGTATTGAAGCGACTACGATTGCTATTTGAGAATCGAACGATGCTGATGCTGCCTAGAACTGACCTTAGTGAACCCGAAAAGTATAGAATGTTTTGTATTTGAGCAATTTTTCATGCAGTATTACTATAGTCATTTTTTTATAAAATGCTTCCAAATAGAAAAGCGGCACAAATCAGTAATGCCATCAAAATCGTTTACATAAAGTTCCCACCGTAAAATTTTTCGCTCGAAAAATTGTTAAAGGTGAGGTCAGTAGGCTCAGAAATTTCCACTTCTATATGATATATTGTTTATCAGAATATCGTGGAAATCTAAAATACTACTTGCTTTCCACTTTCATTATTTAGAAGCATTTCAAGAAAAACAGACCATAATTGAACAAGATGAGGAATGATGTTGAGCTATTTTCTATCTTCTGTGATATAAAAATAATTGTTGATTTTTTATCTTTGATCAAAAATACTATACTTTACCGCAGAAACTCATAATTAGCTGTGAATCGGCTCACGATAGAATTCTCACCATAATATCGTTGGTATATTTTCTGTCGTTAAAAGTAGTGGCACAATATGGTGGAAATTGAAAAGGATACAGACAAGTGAAAAATTGATGAAGAATCAAACTTAGAAAAATCAACGAAATAAAGAGAAATTATAGAATATAGTAGTGACCAAAAGAATCATGCACAAAAAATCGAAGTACGTATGCGGACGAATACCATGAAACTCAAGTGAAACGAATTAAAACATAGAAAGCATTATAAGAATGAAACAAAAAAAATAACAAAAAATAGAAAATATGGCAGTTTTGCTACGATGAATGCGGCCATTTCACGAGTCCCATGTAAGAACATAAAATGTTAAAAAACCTTTCCACTTCTGTAGTTTGTACCATCATATCACATTTTTTCTTTTGAAAAATAGTTGGCACGGAAACGGCCGACTCCAAAATGGTAGGCGGCGATGCGATGGCGTCGAAAGGATGACACCAAAGCGTTTCATTTCCGTACTTTACATATCATGAAAATCTATATTTTTAACTATCGTCGAAAACGTTTACATAAAGTCTTTACGGTAGGATTTTTCGTTCAAAAAGTTGCTAAAGGCTAAGATGAGTTTACTGACAAATATGCAGTTCGATATAACTCGCGGTCCAGCAGATAATCGTAGAAATTTGGAATAACTTTCTACTTTGATATTTAGAAGCATTCAGGAAAAACGGATGGTCAGATGAGTCATATTGTTTTCTGAATGTTTCTTTTCTGTGTGTTGAAGTTCATCTCTTCTGTATCATTATTGTGCAGGCCCCACATACCTACACATCACACATGTACACTGTTGTTTCTGGAAAATGGAGTCATTAAATTAATATAAATCTAAGTTTTTGTTGTTTTCAAAATTTTCCAAAACAATCTGTGGAATGCGTGTTTTATTGATAGCTTTTAATTTTTGTAAATGCGTTTGAGGAAGAAGTTTTTATGGTTAGCACACTTATACAAAGTTTAACATTTTCAAAGCTCACAAGGATTTGCTTTGTCGCTAAAGGTCGTAGAATGCATGTAATCTGTTTAACTTTGAAAAAATGTTTGCACCTCTGACAAACTGCGAGGCAATCTGAAATTACTCATACATTCATGAATCCAATCAAATTGACAATTTACTGTAAAGGGCTCGTCGAATGGTTGCGTAAAGGCGAAAGATGTTGGACCGGGATATCCCGTAGATTGCTGACCGAGTTGGTCGGTACAAACTTGATGCCCTGACGTTTGACCGACGAAACAAACGAATAAATTAATGTTGGAAGTTAGCCAATAGGAGTAATAGATTTGCGACCGACCGGCGCCCGTGCATGGTATAGGATCACTGATCAATGTTGCTTTGGGTGCATTAGAGTTCAACTGAACAGCGACCGATTTGGGAGCTATGTAAAAGTAGCAAAATATTCTATTCAAAGTCACGCAAGCAAAAGTTAAATATTCTATTCATTGTCTTTTTGTTCGGTGATTTATTTTGCTTGACGAAGCTGTTTTCCAAAAGTTTGAAGGTCAAAGGAGTTCCATAAACTGTACAAACTTCTTCTGCACTTTTCGCCTGGATAATTCAATAACCTTGGGGCAACAAAGTGTTATGTAACCATAAGTGCAATGTCACATAACACTCTGTTGCTCCGAGGTATTCAATTATTACAGGTTACGTCAAAGAGATTGCAGATAGATCTCGTTGAGTCGTATTCAAAAATGCAATTTGAGTTTTAATTGCAGTGCCATCGAATCGGAGGGTGTATCGATTCCTGTGAATTTCTGATCCAGTCAACGTTTGAACTAGGTAGTGAAAATGATCACATAAAGAATTAATTTCCTATGGTGTTTCTTTTTCACTGTCGGAATCTCTTTGACGGTTACCAGGTATGTTTAGCAGTTCAGAACTAGACAAACAACTTGGAATACATTTACTTGCTGTAATGCCCGTTCCAACACTGGACGTCCATTGATTCTGGTCCCCATAACCACTAGTCATCATCCATTGGTTCTCATAAGAAGATCCGTAGGCGCAAACTTCATTAAAATCACAATTTACAGAGGATAAATCGTCGGTCAAGCACTGGTTACGACGTCCGTCGTTATAGGGCGCCAGTGTCAAAGTGCCGCCCAATTGGTTCAAGTTTGTGAGGCATAATCCTAAAAAGAACCATTCTTCCGTGTTTTTTTAACTCTAAAGGCCCATGTGTACTTTTTTCTCGAAAATCTGTCGCAAGGGATTGCAACTATCAAAATGGAATGAATCCCTCATTTTCGCTGTGCGCAAGAAAGATCTTGACGAGTTCTATCCAGGGTAGTATATTTTGCAAAAAAATTTGCATAGTGTTGCAGAAATCAGCTATGTTGTAACATCTTGCGTTTCTTACGTTTCTGGCGTCAAAGCTTGATTTAAAGCGCTCAACAGATACTTGTTGAAGGTGTTGGTAATCGAAAATTTCAATATCTACCTTGCGATGTTTTATATACTGAAATCGCTACAATACTTGAAGAGCAAATCGCTTGCGTATGTTTTTTAGCGAAAAAAGTATAGATGGGCCTTAAGTTACATTTTCAACTAGTCATCACTATCACTATATTTTTGTTTTCGGTCAATTTTATGAGGCCCATTCGTGAACATTGCCTCAAGGTGTGGCTTTGTCATCTTTTTGGGTGCTGAAGACACATCGGTATAGCAATGTCCGAAGATACACTGTTCAGAAATGGGTCCTCATGAACTGATTGGTGTACTCATTGCTGCATAGAATGAACTTTCATAGTTCTGAAGCATTACAAATAAAAATATTTGGAAACTTGATTTCTGTTTTAGTCAATGGAAAAGTCGTAAATTAATCCTGATCGAAATGCTTTCATTGTGATATAACATCCATGAGATTTTGCAGATTACGTCTTTTCTGGTGATAGAGCAAAAAATCTGAGACTGAGAAACTAACGTTAGTTTTTTTTTATTATTAGTTTTTTAAAATTTTTTCACATTTTTCGTACAGCTTGCTAAAACGTAAGATTTTGTCGAAATTCCACATTATCCGGGTAGCAACAAAAATGAAAGAATTTGAAAAACTAAATCTTCTCGAAGTTAATGATTAACGTCACAGACATCGCCAATAATGCCTACACGAGTTACTGAGTTGAATATTTCAAAACGTAAAGCAGATGGGCAAAAGTTTAGAAAAAATTTTTTTCATGATTCAAACTATTTAGACGTTGAAATTCAATTCCTTAAATCCTGAGCATTCAGTCACGTGTGACGGTTCAGAGACGAATGATAGAAAACATGCCCAAAGGGAAGGCATAGCACGACTGTGTGCTCAGAATTAGCAATGTTCCTCTCAGAAATAATAATAAAACCTGTCAGATTTCATTATGACTCAGCTGAAAGCAAAAATTTGAGTCCACGTGCAGCTGATTGGGCTGAATACAGAAGCAGAAAACTAAGTCGCAGTTCAGACTTTAAAAATAAGAGGAAAAATTTTGTTCAATAATAATAAAAATCGGAAAAAAATCAAGCTGGCTATGTCTTGGCTGATTTCAGATTTTTCGAATTTCTGTTTTTCTCGTACTTTTTGTTGGATATTTACTTCCCCGAGCCTCAGTTTGCCGGCAAAAGTTCACCTCTAAGTTTATATTCATCAAAGTCTTACCAAAAGGTAAAATTACGTTGAAAAATAAAATAGAAAATAAAGCAGATTGACGGAACAGCTTCATTTTGTCACCAATATGGTATATTGAATAATTTTTTTCACATCTTCATGATGCAAAAAACTAGGTTCTTGGATCATTTAGGTCGTACATCTTTCCTATTAACAATGATTTACGCTTTTTAACGAACAACCTTGAAACTATGAATATCTACTGCGTAATTTTTGAAAGGGTCATGGCCACATCAGCGAACGCTCACCTGCTAATAATGAAACTATGCTCCATGTTTTCCTAATCAACTTCAGGAGCGGAAAAGATGCTCATGCAAATAATAAACAGTCTGCCTACGCGGACACCTTTTTTCTTAGATTGACTCTAGCAGTCAGGAAAAAAGTTGGCTTACGATGCATGGTCATCACTTGTCTACGGATCGTCCGACCTTTTTCGCGTTTTGACGTTCATTTGAAAATGAATAGAGTATAACCGTACGTACGCTTATGAATTTTATTGATAAAAAAAATCGTGAGAGGTACAACAAACGCATCCACATTATCAACAACTAGTATCGATTTGTATGTTATCCAAACCGACGCCGACGGCACCAGCACTGAGGTCGGGCTGGATCGCAACGATGTAGAACTGAAATGAGCATAGAAGAATTCGAATTGCAATAAACATGCACACTAAACGCCGCGCCAGCGGCGCGCATTTTCTGAATGGAAATTTTTGTGGAAAAGATGACGAGCGACATGGATCATACATGGCACAGTTCCACAAGCTCCGTAGCACATATGGTTTGTAATGGTAGGAGGGTAGGATCATTGCACGGAATGATAGCATGCAATCGAATAAATCAGATGTGTATAGCCACTAGCCGTAGTGTTCCCGTTGACCCACCCCATCCTTTCTGAAATTTGTGTAAGCTCAATTTCCAATTTTAATACGGAAAATCAGTTTGACTTAACAGCGAAAGCGTGTCATGCCAATTTTCAACGGGTATTTTTGAGCAAAAACCATTTATCTCAACGGTAGATCTTCAGTTTTCTCATGGATCTTACCGTTAGCCCATACACACATAAACATAAATTCCTGAATGTTATGGTTGGAATATTCTTATACAGGGTGAGCCAAAAAAAAGCGACCGGTACTGATTTTCATAGCTTTCAAATAGGAGAACCTTTTTTAATGCCGTTTCCTGCCGTCGATAGATAAAATATCTAGCATAGAAACTGCAAAGTTTCAGCCAGATTGCTCGAATATTGACTGATTAGAATCAAAATACTAAACATGATTTTTTACAAATAAATTTTGAAAAATTGACAAAAATTGACAAAATCAACATGTTTTACAACAGAAAAGTACAATAGATCCAAACATAAGAACCATATAAAAGCTGGAAGCTACAATAAAGCCGTTTTAGTGTGTCCTACATTCTGTTTCACCAATAATTGTAATCGTTTTTCGATCTGGTCAATGACAGAATTGATTTTGCTTTTTCTCTAATTTCAAAATAAATGCTCTTGATTTTGGCAAAATTTTGTCCATATTGAAACAATAAGTTGATGTCTTTAAATTACGTGTAACTTACAAATCTGGGTGATTTTAAAGTATTATTGTGTGTAAACAGCTTTACAAAACTTTTTTCACAATAGTACAACTTTTACTTTGATTTCACGACTTTTACTCTTCGAAAAATGACCACTTTTACTAAATCTCTGTTTGTACAGTAACTATAAAAGCTAGAGGCACAAAATTTGGTCCTTGTAACGAAGACAATCAGGGAATTCTAAGGCAGGTATCTGCATTAAAAAAGCTTAATCCGTTCAAAAGTTATGGAAGTCATCTCCGGTGGCCTTTTTTGGCTCACCCCGTATATTTTGAGTAATTTCTGAAACAGATAAAATTTTGAATTCTAGTGGGACTAATAATATCCGTGAGCTTAATCGCTGATTCAGGACCCACAGCGAACTCTCACAGACGCACTGTATGGATATCTAGTCTTATGACTATTTTCATAAAGAGGATATGCAGATCACAGCCGACTAGTTATTTGTCTGTAGAAAATATTCATAATTGACTAAGATACGGAAACGTGACTAGACAATCTGATCAGTATGAATGCGGATGACCTTTTTCTACAGTACCGGTCAGAAATAACCGCCTTTTTTTGTTCGCGAACAGCAAAAAACCAAACATTTTTGCGAACGCACAAAACTTGAACTTTCATTGTTTTCTATTATCCAGGAAAATAAAAAACTCTGTCTATACTATACTCCATTCATTTTGAAATTATCGATGCAGCGAGGTTGCAGCAAAACTTGTATTCAAAATTATGTACTCTAACCAATAAATTTTTCGTTAATGATACAAGGTCCTTGATGACCATTCTTTTCAATCATTTCAAGATTATCGAAATCGGTTTCCTGATCTCTAGTAAGGCTGCGTTTGCCGAAACTCCGCCCGCTGCATTGATCATTTGAAAAGGAATGGAGTATAGCTACGGTAGGATCGTGCTATTTGTTCATCATTATTTATTTTAATAAACATCTAATTATGGTGATTTTTTATATTTTCTGAATAAATGAACACTGCGTTTTATGTGGGCAGTCAAGTCTGACTCATCCAAACGCGAAAATTTGCGAACAGCAAAAAGTTTCGCGAACGGTTCGCGAAAATTCCGCGAAAAAACGACGGTTATTTCTGACTGGTACGACGGTTATTTATGCCTGATTTAAATGTTATAACTGGTTTAATTGCTCAAACTACCAATTCAAAAAATCTCCAAACGAACATCAAAAGCTAAGTAGTTCTTTTATACCATGTACGTTTGCCGATCTAATTCCACATCAATCGTATTCCAAACCAAAGCATTGGCGCCCGAAAGCTCCTTACTGATCACAGGGCACTTTTTCATTTGCAGTGCCGCAAGGTACATCGGTTGTCTTTGACCGGCCTGATCGATTTTCTCTTGACATAGTGCTAAAACGGTGCCGTATATGGCTCGAAAATAAGTGATTTTCAGCTTCCTAGCTTTGGCTTGGTCGAAAACGGACGATTGAAGTATGGCGATGTCCTTGTCATTCGTGGTCAGCATCGTCGCCAAATAGAATCCCGTCTTATTGTCTGAAAAGCCACATTCACAATGGATTATCATTTGATACGACAATGCAAAATTCGCACTTAATCTAATGTCGTTTATTCGCGTCAAAGGATGACCCAACTTTGTGTTTCGCCTCGTCCATTCTACAGTCGCCAATTTGGAATTACTGTAGTCGCACATGTTTTCTGCAGAATAGCAAACTAATTATATTCAATGGCATTCCATCCTGCAATGTTCTGTCATTTTCAAGTGGAAATTCCGAATCCAGCATTTTGTCTCACGAGGAGCTATTTCTGATATTAGTCTGTTCTTTATGAAATGCTTATAAACCGATTTGCAAAAAAAGTGATGTCCTTAGACTTATTTACAAAAAATTGCTATTGTAGATTTTTTATTCGAAGAATTTATTGACGTTAGTTGAGTGGGTTCACAAATTTCCAGTTCGATATAACGCGTGGTTTAACAAAAAAATGAAATGTCACTTACTTTCCAGTTTCATAATTTAGAAACATTCCAGGAAAACAGATTATAATGTGCTGATACTCCAATATCAATGTACATAGCCTGTCCAGACTCGCTTATGGAGGACCTTCTCATTATGACATGCCAAAGCTGACCGTATGTGATGACCTTGATCAGAGTTTCGAAAAGCCTATAGCTCAGAAATTGATAGAAAAACTTTCGATGGTCGAAATTCGAAAAATTTTGGAAACCAGAAATTTGTCAATGAGATAAATCTGCAACAGAAATGAAAAGCTTTTTGACTTTGCGCTGGTCGAAAAGCACCTTCAATAAAACAAGCATAAAACGAATTTATCATCGCTGATCATTTTAATATGAAAAATTTGACTCTTGAGTGGTTTGCTATAAATGATACTGAAAGCATGATACAAATTATGAAGAAAGCAGTTCGTTTGTCGAATTTCAACTATATGGAAAAGCATCTTTGAAGATCAAGGCTTACATTATTAATAGTAGGTCAATGTACCGTCTTTTTTCTCCGACATGTTCGCTTCGATCATACTACGCCTTTCGATAATTGTGATAGAATTTTATGAATTTGGTTAAAATTCGTATAATGGAACAATAAAAAATATTGAGGCTTCAAGTGTTGTGAGTCAGTCTACAGACACTGAACGAGTGAAACTCTGCCTGGAATAACAGATTTTCCTTCAGAAAAAAGTTTTCTGTCGGACCGTTTGTGCACTATTCTGCATATGACAAAAATCATAGTACAGCGAAGTCGCACTAGAATTTTCTGCGTGAACCTTGATTTTCGGTGTTCGTACTTTCAAAATCAGGAAAAATTGCTGAAAGCGAAATTCCTTGCTTACTAGGCCTTTACTTTCTACTGGCAAAAAGCCAACCTTTGAAGTTTTCCTTCCAAATCTTGGAATTACTTTCGAAGTCGCATAGCGATATACCACATTTTTCCGCGGATAATACGATTTCTGGAATTTTCGTACTGATTGTTGCAGTAGCGTTGTTGTTATCTAGAAAACATGAATATTCAATCGTGTGCTGTGATGCGAAAACTTTTTGCGTGATCAAAATCGCACAGTAACGGCGCAGGTTGATTTAATTGATCTAGTGTTTCAGTTGAAAATTTGCAGTCAGAAAAAATGGTTGGATCGAAAAATTGGCGAACAAAGCAATGGTCAAATAAATACGAAGTTTTAGACTTACCGGTCTTGATCGTTGCATTCAAGATCATAGTAGTTGGCGTGGTAGTCACTGTTGTAAACTCTGTTGACGTTTTTACCGGTTCAATGCTCATAAACGTCGATGCAACGGAAACCGTTATAGCAGGTAAAGATGAACATGTGGAATTTTCACAGTTTCGTCCGAAAAATCCGAGTTCGTCCAGAAAAACAAAACCTTGACCAACACCAGTGTTTAAGGAGGCCACGTATTGAATCTTGTCAAAGAAAGAAGTTTCGGAAATCAGAATTGACATAAACGGCCGATGCTTGACAGGAATTCCGAGTTATCAACTTGACTTATCACAAGTGACTGGCGACTTTGACAATAATGCATAATATGTATTTGTTGACAATAATAACACCCTCAAGTTTAGAGAAACTACGCTGCATCAAGGACACGTCCACACAACAGTGTTCTAGTTCATGTACAATCAAGAACTTACTGCACCAGAAAACTTTCTACGAAATCTCTCCAGCTTGTTCCAGAACTTAAATTTCAAAAGTAATGCGTTAGGTCTTCCCTCACATACTTTGAATGGTTCGTTGATACTCCTTTTGACCACAAACGAAAATGGACCTGGATAAGACGTTGAACTTTGATTATACGATTCACTACATATTTCTTGTTCGGAAATTTTAGTCACCAAACAAACTGCTAAATTCGCATTGTCCGTGGCCCAAAAGGAAAACATGATAGTGCCTTCGTTCTTGAGGCACGAAATGTAGTCGCTTTCTACGACGCCAATAGGCGCTTCTGCCAACAATTGAACGGCGGACGACGGCGGTGCTTAAAATGTTGATGATGGAAAGCGATCATAAATCAACTGAATTCACACTGATCATATTTTTTTTTATTCTGAGTTTGAGATATTTCCGATATTCCGTTATCGATTCTCATACTTTCTTGCCTACTAAGTTTCTTCTAATATGAAGCTTTTTTTGCAAAAAAATAATTATATATTGTAAGTTTCTAAGAAAGCCATCGAATGAGTTTGACTGACCATTCCGATAACCTATAAAAAGCTGATAATTAGGGGAAAATGTCCGCATACTCTTGAAAACACAGGAATATTCTTTTTGGTCTGATAACAGTTTTGACTCAGGTCGGAAATTCTCATCGGAATATTTGCAATCGGTTTTGGAACAATCCTACTTGGAGATTTTGTTCCAACTTGTCGCCCGTCTCGTGGTGCCTGTCTCAACTTAGCACCCTGTCTTACTATGGCGCCCAAGCTGCGCCTGTCTCAACTTGGCGACCATGCGATGGTGAATATATTCAAATAAATCTCGAAACTTTTTGACCTTTCCCATTTAATTTAAAATAATGGACGCAGCGAAAACCAAAAAATTAAGTTGAATTTGATAAGCAATTTTCAAATAGTTGAAAACTTTATACTGTAGAAAAACGCGAAACGCTGAGAAAAAACATCATGCTTATTCACTGTCGATTTGGACAGAACTGACGTGCCACTGGAGAAATTTTGATCACTTAATCAGATTATTAAAGGAAATTTTTAGTTTTTTTTGTCCACGTTCTCAATCTTGTTTTTTCTAATGATTTTTTCCGGTTTTTTATTATTTGATTTTCACTAATTATCTGCATTCGTATTTTCTATTTCTTCACTATTTCTTCAATTCTATTAATAATTTATTTCTGCTTCATTTGAAAGCACCATTGGCACCAATTTAAGACGTATGCGAAGTTAAGACAAGTGTCTTACTTTGGCGCCTGTAACTTTGGGCGCCAAGTTGAGACGGGCACCAAAGTAAGACAGGCGCTAAGGTAAGATCGTACCTTTTTGGATGTAACGAGTCTGATATTAAACGTTTTTGCTCATGATTATTGAGTAAATCCTAACCAAAAATGATTTCAATGATTTATTCGAACTAGCATATCATTATACTCACTGTTTGAAAAGCTGATTTCATTATCGTGAGTTTTGAAATTAACCAACTTGTATAAAACCTGATTCAATGTATTTCGTAAACTTTATAGTATTGTACATGTGAAACTTATGCCACATGACGCATACATGCATGCACATGGCCTGTTTTTTATAAAATACTTGTAAATGAAAATGACAATAATTAATTAGTACTGTCGTCGAAATCATTTACACAAAACTTTTACGGTACAATTTTTTTGCAAGATATTCTTCTATAGGTTAGTTGAGCTTGTTCACAAGTTTTCAGTCCTAGTGACACATAGTTCAGTAGAAATTTTTACCGGCACATTTTTTTCTCCAGTTGACTGTAGCAGTTAAAACTCATTTATACTTGTTTTTTTGACGAAACGGAACGGAATCCAATCGACAGACGTAACCGAATGAAAGGGAAATTTTCGTTCGATTCGGTTCGGTTGGAGGTTACCGTTGGTTGTTTTCGCAAAATTTCAATTATTCTTTCCGACCGAAAGTGGATTTTCAGGCTGCACGTTTCACGCTGTTGACGATCCGTTCCGTCGGAAAAGGCAAGTACAAATGAGCCCTTTGGCGAACAAATTGAGAAAAAAGAATTTCAGCCTATGATACAAGTTAATTGTCTGTTCACTGACTTCTATAAATTATTTCGCTATCCGACGCTCATTTGAAAATGGATGGATTACAATGGTATCTTGCTTTTGATCTCTTATTTTATGTTAAACTTTACGTCAGTCAGTTTTACTCGGGGTCACATCGGCGTTGACAGACTTTTTCCAAATTTCGTGGTCGGCTTGCCCGGTTACAGTAAACCAGTGGTTGTCTTCAGTGCCGAAATAGCCACAAATCGTGTCGTTAGAAAAATCGCAAATCAATCCGGGCGCATCGGCGTTCAAGCAACCGTTTATGCCTTTACCGGGAAAATCGTGCAATTCCACTTGTCCGGCTAGCTCGTTGAGCGTATAAACTATATACAAAAATTGATGAAACTATTTTTTTACTGTAGCGCGAGAAAACTTTACCTGAATGTCCAGAGTGAAGAAAAGCCAAAAAGTATGTCAAAAGCAACAAAATTAGATCATTGTTCATAGTTTCGTAAATTTTGAGCCAAGACATACAAAAACAAACTAAAATATATCGTCAGTAATTTTTCTCCGAAATTGGGGCATCTTTCAAAAGTCAAACGAGCTTTTTCGGCCGTCTGCGATAGAAAACATGGTCGTTCGTGCATTTCAAGGTCGTACTGTGTGACTAGAATTTATGTTTTGCTATACAACGATATTCAGCAACAACAGCGATAAAGTAAAGTGCGTGAAAATTCCATAAAAAAGAATGCGTCTCACTGTGAAGAGCAATTCTTGATGAACAGGAATGCTATCTGAAATTTCCAAAGGGCATTTTATGATCTTATTTTGTTACTTGCGAAATAAAAGCGCCAAAGAAATTTCAGGAGCATCCCAATACATTCCACTCGATGAAGATGTAATAAAATAATCAATAAGGCCTGGGAATAATATTGATCACTCTTATTGTTTATATCTGTGGAAAAATACCACAATTTACATGTAGTTCAACTTCTAAGTGCTTGTGACTTTATTGACTGACGGAAATTCAACAAAAACGAAGTTGCAACAAAATCTAGGATGCAACGCCAAACATCGGTGTGTGTCGGAAGGCGAGAAAGCTTACTCAGAAAGTGTTGGATCGCACTCCTGTACCTGTTGACCAAAACAGACATTCCAGGAGCACAGAAATTTTTTTTTACAAAACGCAATGAAGTGGGCATCAGTCGATATATCTCCATGGTTTGAGATCTTGTATTTCTATTTTCGACGCTTATGCATGGTTAAAGTTTGGTTAAAATTTGATAGATCTCCTCCAGATATTCTTTGTCGAGGATATAATTCGAAACCGGAGAAGTTGTTTGTTAAGAAATTCTCTCAATGTATGCCAGGCTTTTGACCAGATCCTGATGCATAAAACTATTGCATGAGTTGTAAATGTGGGAAATTTCGCAAGTGGACAACTCTATAAAGATAAGGAAAAATGAGTTGATGTAGTTGTGTCATATCTTTATTTGAAAATTTTCAAAAACCTTTGCACTCATTCGGAAATAATCAACTCTCGATATGTGATACAGAACATAATGAGTGATGTTTTGACTTGGTGTTGCATTTTTGGACTACGACGAAACAAATATTTTTGACCAATCTCACTATGGTGAATTTCGCTTATGGAATTTCCTCTTCACTGATAATTCATGAAAAGGAACTTATTCTGCGCTAGAGTCCAAAAGTCGCAACGAAGCACTGCGGGTTACATTCAAACACTCGATCTTATAAATAATTTATTAAATATTACATTTTGGGAGATCGGACGCCTGAGGTAGTTACCCGCTTTCCGACCGGGCCGAGCTTCGGGATGCGGGGAAATCTTCACAGCCCCGCTCGGGCCTAAGCTGTCCAGGCCCATAAAAGCTTTTCAGGGACTCCCCATTTCCCGTCAATGTGTTAAACGTTCTGTTCAATCCTGTTTTCTTATTTATGAGACTGTATTCTATTGATGAAAAGAATCTGAGTATGTATTTTCGAAATATTCCGATATCCTCTTTGTATGAACTCATTCCGCCAGATCATAGATTCTTCTGAATCAAAATTCTGAAATTTGTTTTAACATTTATGTTATGTCAAGTGAGCATTCATTCAGTATTACTTCGATGTAAGTATATGGGCGTCTGACTAAAATAAATTGTAGAACAAACAAAAGTGGAAACCAAGTGCAATGCCCTCTTTCTATGTAAGCCTAGTCCATGAAAATTTGAGAGCCAATTCAACTAAGCAACCAATTCTCCAAGAAAAATATCCATGAGTAGAAGCTGTATGTGAACGACTTCGAGCGCGGTACTTTCTTTTGTCATTTTTCAATATACATGCATTTTATAGGAAACGACTAAATAGCTGTTCGTGTCACTGTCGATAAGCTGTATCGCATGATTTTTTTCAAATGACTACGGAATCGTACTGTAATCCATTCATTTTGAAGTTTCGGCTAACGCAGCCTTGCTATATTAGGAAATTAATGTCGATAATATTTTAATGAATTAAAAGACTGATCATCAAGGACTCTGTATCATAAAGGAAAATTTAATTGAATAGAGTCAATGGGTCTTCCATAATTTTGAATGAAAGTTAGGCTGCGACTCGCTGCGTCGATCATTCCAAAATGATGGAGTACAATGATTTTCTGACCTAATCTTGCTGCATTTGCCATTATGAAATAGATGGGTTTTTACGGGCTTTTAACAGGCTTTTACGGGCCTGGCCGAGGAGACGAATTTTACGGCCTCGCGACCTGGCTCAACTTGGCCGTATTCTCACAGCCCGTCCAGGTCACTACAATGAAGCAAGTTAAGACACTCCCCATTCCTGATTGAGCAATACCAAACATTACTTGATTAAGCTGCTTCTATCGGCAATATGGCATCGTCGACCTCAGATCTTAAAGCTGTAAACAGACTATCAAAAGAATGATAATAAATTGGCAGGAAACGACATTAATGTTAGTCAAAAGGGAAAATCGAAGCTCTTGATCTGTGTGAACATTATCAAAATTAGATGTCGACAGTTATTACTCTGAACGCTTTTAAGATGGATAAGCCAGAAAGTATTGTATTGCTAGGACTTTTCGTGAACTTTGCTTTTCGTTGTGGCGAAACTTTCCAATACTGCAAGCACCTCATTGTATCTCAGGTGTGAAATACAAAAAAAATGCATGTACTCATTAAATACTACTGCTGTTATGGCAATGAAGTTACACTAAACTGGCAGAAATTCAGTGTAGTCATCACATGTAGTATCAAAGACTACAAAAAGTGTTTGATTCTTTCTTGAACTATTTTGGTCATGTGTCGAGATTGCTTGCTGGTCAAAGCCCAGTCAGGATGACGAAGTCATAGCCGATCGACATTGATCAGTGTGATCGCACGACTCTAGCGCCACCTAGCAATAAACATTCCAGCTACACCGTTGGGCTCCAATGCTTTTCATCACAAAATATACACTTTTCATAGTATTTCAACGTATCAAGTTTTCTAGAATTTATAATTCCACACGTCGATAGTCCTGATGATGTCATACGATTTACAGAAAATTCAGAAGGAAAAAAACAAAACGGCATTTCATATCAAAGGACATAATCGGAAATACGCGACTCCAATAGCGAAATTCAGATCAAAAAGGGAACGTTTCAATTTTCCAGAATTTATAACGCCAGTAGGACGCAACTACGATGGAAAACTCAACCAACATGACGTAATAAATTCCGAAAAATCGGAAACAATGCGCGTTTAATTTATCACTTTGTTTACGGCTGAAAAAGATTCAAATTTCCCTAAATGATTCCGCACAAAATTTCTTACGAAACTTTCCATTTTATAAGAAATCGCGGCTTTATTCGAAAAGCTTGTTTATCCGGTTCGTAGACCAAAATGGGTAATAATCGCTACATGTAATATGTATGTAAATTCTAAGCTTATCTATACAAGAGAAACTGAAAGTCACAATATTTCCACATACATTAGACCGTGTGAATAATGTTCGTTGTGCGTGTATTCTGACAGGAACTGCTTAGCATAAAAGGTGAATTTTTTCACGAGAAAAAACTTTTTATAAGGCTGCTTGTAAAAAAATACAGAACAGGTTTTTGTAGTTTGACGATTATGCAAAAGTGGCGATGCGTGCTTTACTTAACATACTAGGAAGCGTACTGTGGCCGATTACTGTAGTGATTATTGCTTTTGTTTTGAAACTTACAAGCCAGTGCTATTCATACACTTCTTCCATCAGAGCCACTAACTCCTTTTTCATTTTGCTTTTCCTCGTTATTTTACTCCACGTATATTTTTTCCACATTTTCGTTTTATAACATTTTCTCTTCTTTTTCATCTTCCCTTTTGTTTCAGCCATTTTATGATATATATTCTATTCATTTTGTGAATTTTTGTCATAATTTTTCAATTGAAGTGTTTTTGGACAAAGTGATTCTAAAACAAGTTTGATTGCCTTCCAACTTAGACAAAGCTTCCAACTAATCAAGTCCTGCTCATGGAGCCTGCTGCCTGAACCGTAGGTCAAAATTTCATTAATCATAAATAATATTCGTGTAAGCATTGATTCTAAAATAATTTAATATGCGCACACGTAGATCCCGTGTCTATTATACCAAACATTCATTTTCTAATGAATTAATTTCCACACATGCCACCAATTCACTGTGACCAGGAAAGTTTGATTTGGAAATTCGTGCTTGATCATAACAGATTGATCCGCTTTTGGTAAAAAAAACAACATTTTGTGTTATCTAGAGATAGTAAATGTGGAAAAGCGGCAGCACTTCATTTTTATTAACATCAAGGCGAAAGTTACCGTTCAGAGGTCTACTGAACGACATTATATTAATTCAAAGACAGATACAGTTTCTTTAAAGACCCAAGAATCGTCTTAATGGAAAATGATCAGAACTGTTTCCTGTGCTTATTTCAATGTTTTTAACCTTCTTCCAGTCTCTTTCGTGCTCTTTAAGGATTTTAATCTAATTTTTTCTCCCCTCTTGTGCCTGACTGATGTAATACTGATAAGGTTATTAGTCGGCGATCATCATTAAGAAATGTGGTAAATCGAAAAATGCGACTGTGACATGATAAATTTCATAGTATGTCCTTGTTGACCAACTTTCTTTCATAACTTATTTCCTCCCCGTCATTTAAATTCCATTTCCCAACCTCAATGGCGTCATTTCACCAAGTGTGGGAAAGTGCCCAGTAAAACACTGTTCGACTACTAACGTGAATCAATTTCCGGTTCTGTAACACGAAAATTCATATATTTTTTTGTAGTCAAGTTACGCGTATTTACATAAAAATGCGAAAATTCCGTTTTTTTTTCCGCCCTGATGCCGGTTTTTCGCCTATTGTACGATTAATTTCCAATTCTAATTGCTAATTAAGCTTATCGGGCCGAAGAAAGGAAGAAAGAAAAGCACTTACGTAATATGAGGCTTACTGTATATAGTTACAGTAATAAATTGAATTAAATTTGACACCGTTTTCGAATAAAGAAAATTAGCATGTAGACCAACATACTCCAAATACAATAGTATTGTTTTCATTTCTTCCTCGGAAATTGATCTCTTACTTCATTTCGGTCTTACTGTACTTTTCTTACTGCAGAACCATGAATTGTTCGGAAATGTGGTCCGATTTGGCTATTTTGCCCTCAAGTACAACGTATGTAGACTGGGTAGAACATTTTCCTTCGTCGATTTTTCGAACTTTACAGTGAGAAAGAAACACGAAAAGTTAAATCCCGACACGCAGCCCAATCTAGACGAATTTTGGAGAACGAAGAATTCGAATGCTTGGCAGCCGTTTTGCCTGTACCCCGAGCCATTAGTAGCCACTTGTTAGACAAAGCCTCGACCGTTCGATTGACCATCAGTTATTTGAAACTGAGGCAATTTTCTGGGGACGGTTGGCCAAAATGGAGCACCGACGAAGAGAAGCAGTTGTCAAGCGACGAAAGGTGAACGCCTGTCAGTCAGTCATGCCACTGTTACGAAAATACAGGAATGTCAACGTTTCTCCCAAAAACAATGGTTCTTCTGAGTCTAGCCAAATCTGTTGGTTTTTAATGCGGTTCACGACAAGCTCCCGGTAATTTAACGATAGTTTAGAATCTAAAATTTTTTTGCCACCGGAGATTTTTCTGATAATATAGATTATACTCCATTCATTTGAGATGATCGATGTAGCGATCCCATGAAAGTAAGTTCAATACGGAAAAACTATGATTATTATAATTTTTCGTCGGTGAGTCGCACGCAGAACAGCCGAAAATTTTCTTCAATAACCTGGTTAAGTTTTCAAAATTCCTCGATTGGCATCGACGCAGTTCTGTTCAAATCGACAGTGGATAAGCATAATGTTTTTTCAATGATTTTGGCCTTCACCACTCTGATGAAAAAATTTAGTGCTTTTCTACAATACAAGTTTTTCACCAAGAGAAAATTCGTTATCAAATTGATTCTACTTTTTGGGCTTTCGCTTCGTCTATCATTTTAATTTAAATGGACTATTTAGTTCACTGAAATGTGCTTATTAACATCTTTAAAAAACTGATAACATGTACCAGAAAAAATCCAATCTCGTGAGAACTACAGTGTATCTATGCAGCTATGGGTTGAAAGTAGGTTTAAACCAGAAAATTAGTAAGCTTATAGCTGCAATTAATGAGAAAAACTTTCTCGTACCTCAGGGGCAAACAGGCCGAATAATCATTTTTTTACTAATATGGCCAAATGCACTTAAATGTCAGTAACAGTTCTATCTAAATTAAAAATGGATAAGCAAGATACTGGTTCTTTATTTTTGGCCTTTCCTTCGATGAAGAAATACATATTTTTTCCTACAGTAGAAGGTAGTTCACCCTGTAAAAATTGTTTGTCAAATTGAACTTATTGTTTTCTTTGTCGCTGCATCTGTCATTTGATAGTAAATTGACTGTAATACAATGGTAGTTATGAGGAGTAAAAAAAACACTGATATCAAACTTCAACTAAGTCTGCTTTTTATAAAATGCTTCCAAATAGAAAAATGACACAAATCAGTTCTGTCGTCAAAATCGCTTACATAGAGCCCTTACTGTAAAATTTTTCACTCGAAAAATTGTTGAAGTTAGGTCATTGTGCTTTCAAATTTACAGTCCTGTATGATATATTGTTTATCAGCAAATCGTGAAAATCTGAAATACTACTTGCTTTCCACTTTCATTATTTAGAAGCATTTCAAGAAAAACAGACTATAAAGATTTCACTAGAAGAAAACACTTTGGGAATCGGAATTTTCAGACGAAATTGTCTTACTTGGTATGGCCAACTGTTTGACTTCTGTGATGGCTTTGGAATGAGAAAGACTCGAAATAGACTAATTTCAGATAATCGCCGACTTAATGAGCTGAATTTTTGAAAAAAGGTGATGACGAATAACCTTAATTCTCGAGAATTAATTCTGTTATACGCCATTCATTTTCAAATGAGTCTCGAAATGCAAAAATGTTCCAATGTATCCGTAGGCAGATGTATCATAAACAAAAATTTTCTTTTTCTGGGTCTTCCTAACTGTTACATTCAATATGAGAAAAAAGACGGCGGCGTACGCAGTTTGTTCATTATATTTTTGAGGCTCATTTGGAAAAAACGGAGCATAGTTTTTATTCATCTACTGTTGCTTTTGCTGAAACAGATTATTTTTTTGTAATTCCGAATCTGACTTTTCTTTACCTGACTCTGCATATCTTGAACTTTGTGTTTCCGCCAAGAGTAATGGACACGGCTGGACGATGTGCTGATGTTCTCAATGTGCCAGATGGTTCGATTAACCAGCTATAAAACCATAAATCAGTTGAGTCTAAAGCAGAACCAAGCAAACCCAAAAGCTGTATCTTTCAATTAGCAAGATTTTTTGTCGTTACCCAGCACTATTGTCTATTTTTCTTGAAATGCTTGTAAATATTAAGAGTGGTAAGCAGGTAATGTACTACCTCATATTTTTATCGTTTCCTGCTGAACCATATGTCGCCTAAAACTGGAAACTTGTGAGCCTTTAAGCATCCCTAATCCAACAGTAGAAGCTTTGCATGCAGGACTTTGAGGCCGGTATCTCTTGTCATTTTTCAATTTACAAGAATTTTATTAAAAAACAGACCGTAGTAATGATTTTTTGTGTATCGATCAATGATGTATCAAATGTGTCAGTTGAGTGAAAAGATTTTAGAGCTACTGAAGCGAATAAGTTTCATGAAGACAGCGACAGATAATCTCACACCTTTCTATACGTTGTGGGCAGTTGGAGTCAGGTTTTCATAATCAATTGTTTGATGTTTTCCACTTCAGAGACAAAGATATTGAAAAATTATATTTATAAGCTTGAGGACTATTTCAAAAGGATGAATCTGCTTTCGTTATATAAACTTGTGAATCATATGTTTTTCGACTGCTTAGCGTTTACTAAATATTGTGTCAACGATTTAATGAAAGCATCATTACGTCGAATTTCTTCCGCTTATCTCAGAAATTTCAGCATCGCCCATATGCCATTCAATCATTTCCCTTCTCAGCAAGAAATTATGAAAGATTCAAATTATGGGGCGAGATTTGAAGAAAATCAAGGCTCGAGGATACTGGAAGTGACGATTGATAGCGTTTTTTGCAGAGGTCTCGTATTTGACATAAACAAGCTTTTTTCCAGGCTATAGACGGATTCTTATTTTGTGTCAATGAAGAAGGAACTATTTTGTACATTTCAGAAACTGTCAGCATAGGACTGGGTTTGTCTCAAGTTAGTGGAAATGGTTTAGAAATTTTCCGTCTACCATTTTATTTAGTGTTTCAGATCGAACTTATTGGTAAAAATTTAGCCGAATACCTCCAACCCGAGGACGCCGAAAGATTCTTGTATATTCTGCAAAATTCTGTAAAAGTGGAGCATGGATACAATGGAGGCATTTTTTGCCGTAAGACTTTCTTGGCCAGGGTCAAATGCTCTATGGTGAAAAGATTGAACAAAGAGATGGAACCGACAACTGGATTCAAAGTAAAGCGAAAAAACCAATGACGTCTACTATATGCTATGAAATCCACACTTATCAGCAAGGGGCTTTAGTTTGACCTTCTCGGAAACAGAAGTCAAGACTTTTTGGGGGACGAAGCAAGACTCATTGGGCGTCAATCGGTATATAAAGCGTACAGATTTGAAAACACCATAAGGATGTTAGGTTTGCATGTTTGCGGAGTCGACAATTGGGTGAAAATCATAAAAAAACAGTAGCATGAGGGTACACTTGAAAAAATGTCCGAAATAAACGGAAGGTTCTACGATGTATATCAAGAAAGAATTAAGATTCTGAAATTAGTTTTAAACACTTTACTCCGCATAATCGGATATCCGGTTTAATATTTGTATATGAAAAAATATCCGGATATCCGGATATCCGAACGTTGTATGTAAAACTTTTAATACAAATGAAGAATAAGAATAGGAAAGTCAGAGCATTAAATAGATTCGTTGAACAGGCGATAGTGAAATCAAATCAAACTAATTTTTAGATGTAAATGCGAAGTTATCAAGTAAAAAAGTTGAGAGCTAAAGATGAACATGTTATTCTTTTATTGAAAAACTTGCAATTTTTCTGTCGTCATTTTTGGTTTATCCTCCCCTGTGGTTGATATTTTCTGCTTGTTTTTTTAAGGTTTTTTATTCTGGTTTCCTTCATCTGACTGCATTAACATTACGATTTCTTAGGTTAAATAAATTACTCAAAGAATTTATATTAGTAAATTTTTTTTCAATGTCTGTCATTGTGGACTTCTCGGAGTATACCCAATCCCACTCGAAGAACAGTCTGCTGTATAGGTAATAAATTTTCAGCACATTCAGTTCAAAGCGTAAATAATTTCCTACTATGTTGCCTCGTATAATTCTTGGACTGTACTGAAAATTTATCATTAGAAACTGAGATGAACAAAAAGATCGAAGATTTCAAGTTGGCCATCACATTATACAAATTTCATATGTAATCTACTCTGTTTACTTAAGCAAATTTTTGTGAACTTTGCGTAATTATACCCTTTTCCTTTTTTAATCAATATTTTTTCATCCATCTGACCGCGGGATTTACTTTGAAATTTATAAAATAATTTTTCTACCGTCGCGTGGGCGCCAAGGTAAAATATAAGGCCCTAAGTTACGACAGGCGCCAAATTGTGAGACAATTGACTGGGCGTATCAAACGCAGGCTCAATTTGTTCTAATTTACACTTGCAGCTTTTTTGAACTTTTTTTAGTTTTGAGCTTTTGCCGAAAAATTTGACCGTAAGTCAAAATCTTAAAATTTTACAGCGCCTCACGCCGGTTAGCAATCACTATTAATTTGAATTTGGCTCGATCACGGCTCTCAGGAAGTCAAGTGCCATTTCTCAATCACTAACACAATCGCAATCAATTAATATTCACTAACCATTGACATTCAACGTTTAGTTTTTCATGCTCACTTTTCTGATGATTTTATTCTCATTTTCTCTTCACCTAATGATTGTTAAAGTAAGGCAATTTGAAATACGATAATTTTTAATATCTATCTTGATCAGTGATGACATCAGAAACATTTTAGAAGCTTAGTTTTTATAAAGTTTAAAAACCATTAACACAGGTCAATTTTGTCACATATATATGACCAGATATCCGGATATTCGGATAACCGGATACAAAAATGTTAAACACTATCAGACTCTAATTCAGGTCATCTTAAGCATGCTTTGTATAGTAAAGTAAGATGGCGCCAGTGTAAGTGAGATGGCAACAGTGATTGTAAGCCAATAAAAAACTCTCGATCAGCATCACGGCGCAGTCAAATGATCATTGGTCATCCTCAAACAATAAAACATCATTTCACGCATGCAACGGTAATTTCGCAACCTGGTTAGATCTTACATTTTCACGTGCGTTGTACGCTCAAATCCAGGCGGCCGACGCGTCAGGAACGCTTGGTTAGGGTCTCAAATCTTGGACCTTCTGCATACAAGACAGACGGACAATCAACTGCGCTGACCGAGCCGTGTGAATGGTTCGGACATTGTGGTTGTAGTGCTGGTGGTGTACACTGCAGGCCGCGTGAGGAACAGCCGGACGCAAAGCTACAACAAGTGCATCCTCGGAAACGCGGCTCATATTCCTTAGTCCACATTTATACTTCACGGCCACGGCCACGGCGGCCGTGACCAATCAGACTGCGCTATGAAAAACTGACGTTAAATATGATTGGACGTCACGTGCACTAAAATTTGATTGGTCACGGCTGCCGTGATCGTGGCCGTGCCATGAAGTAAAAATGCGGCCTACTGTGAAAAAATTCATTAAGGGAAGATCTGGAATGACTCTGATACTCTCTGAAATCAAACATCCACGTCAGATATGGACACGGGAATACATTTTAACTTATTGCAAAGTAATTTATATGTCCCCCGTTTAAAATGTTTGTGTCTTGTGGGAAATCTAGTCTTAGGTACCAATATATGCTTCGTTCTGCCTTGGTCTTGAACAAAATCTGTGGAAGCAGTCTCGAATAGACTCTGTAAAACTTGATTTATGGCCGATTTTTCTTGAAATGCTTGTAAATAATAACAGTGGAAAGGGAGTAATATTTTGTATATTTACGATTTTTTGCTGAACTGCCGCATAGGACAGAAAATTTGTGAGCATACTCAAGTAACGTAAACAACTTTTTGAGAGAAAGATTTTATCGTGGAAGCTTTATGGGAACGAAGACAGTGCTGAACTTTATAATTTTCCGATTTACCAGCAGTTTATCAAGCATAGACTATAGTGTTTGCATCAGGTAATTTGACTTGTGCTCGTGTGGTTCACCGTCTGATGCAAGGTACAGACCATGGTCAAACAAAATACAAGTCCTCTTGTGAATATTATGCACTATTGCACAGATTTTACATGAGACCTTATCTAGATCTGATTCAGAGAGACCAACAGACCTAATGTCGTATTTACTCACGGACTTTACCCTAGGATGTAATAATGTCTACGGTATCTCTTTTAATTCGTGGGATCCCAAGGCTGGGCCCAATTGTAGAAGCGCCCAAGTGAGACTGTTGTCATAACTTGGCACCCGTCCAACTTTGGCGCCTATCTCACTTTGCCGCCTTATCTTATGTACCCTGCTATTTCGTCATTCGTTTTAATCATTCGTTTGAGTAAGGGACGATTACCACCACATTATTTTATTGTAATACTAAATTATATTGAACTTTATTGTAAGTAAGTCTCAATTCCGAACAAAAGTACAGCGAAATCCTCCGTATTTTCTAGACCAGCACGACGTTGAAGAAAATCATATTTGGCACGAGAAATGTTAGCTTAGGCTTAAGCTTAGACTTAGACTCAGGCTTAGGCTTAGGCTTAGGCTTAGGCTTAGGCTTAGGCTTAGGCTTAGGCTTAGGCTTAGGCTTAGGCTTAGGCTAGGCTTAGGCTTAGGCCTAGGATTAGGCTTAAGCTTAGGCTTAGGCTTAGGCTTAGGCTTAGGCTTAGGCTTAGGCTTAGGCTTAGGCTTAGGCTTAGGCTTAGGCTTAGGCTTAGGCTTAGGCTTAGGTTTAGGTTTAGGGTCAGGCTTAGGCTTAGGCTAAGGATTAGGCTTAGGCTATTCAGGGGACCGGAGCTTTCGATAGTCATTACGACGATAATGTAAAAAATTCATTCATGATAACACATCGTTCGTATTCCAGGACATACAAGGCACCAAAGAAAGACGGCCGCCAATGTGAGATTGGCACCAAAGTGAGACAGGCGCCAAGTTGCGGCACAGTCCTTTAACCACGTCTTGTGGACCACTAACTTTCCCGCTCAAAAAACGTTGAGCAAAAAGTCATGTTTCATTCATCGGTTTTGAAGGCGCAAGTTGATTTGGCCAGACCAATCTGAAACATTTCATTAGAAGTTGACCACAGATTTTTATATTTATACTTCAAGGCGGTAGAAATTCACTTGTCGCCTCGAATACATCATTTGGCCGATGGTTGGCCGACCTGCATCGGATTCGCAGGTTTAGCGTCGCCATTACCATCGGTAAGTACTCCCGAGCACCGGCTGGACGAATGGACGTTCGTATTGACTTTATCCTTAGATTTCCGTATCCAATATATCGATCCGAAGTGAGGATTAACTTCTATGAATTTACGGAGTCTGATAAGCCAGACCTGACATATGAATACAGTAATTTTTCACTTGCACAGTGACGTCACGCAGGGCGGGAAGACTATTTGGAAAAAATTGTTGAACTCCAAAAAATGTCGATCTTGTTATCAAAATAAATAGTATAACTTCTTTTCCACGTAAAAAAGATAATATGCCATCTTGAAAATGTGCAACACGAAAAAACTTTTGAAAAGGGATTAATATTCTACACTTTTGAGAGAATATGGCATATTGAAAAAATGAGGGATCGACATCATAATTTTTTGCTGTGGTAATTAAGAGGAAAAGTCTAGTTATTGGGAAATGATAAATGCAGCGGCTCCATGAAAGTGAATTCAACACATAAAAAAGCTAATGGGCTTATTACTGTATCAACGGAAAAAGAATGGTAAAATTTCCCGAATTGAACTCCGTGTCACCAGTCCTACCCAACCAAACTTGGATATCGTTTTTCCCTGATTTTGGCCTTCCCAGTTTTGGCCTATGACGCCCGCGTGTTCAGTTGGCCAGCGCATTCACGGATTATGGCGGATTACAGCATTAAATGTCTCTAGATATTGCTTATGTGCGTTAAAAAACAAATACATCTTATAGTTTATTCATCTAAAAAATCAAGAAAAGGCACGAGATTAATCATGGTGTAAAGTTGTTTTTTGAAGTACTTTAAAACGGTATTTATTCGAATAGTTGAATAGTTCGCTCTTTCGAGTAATATTTTTTAGAAAAGTTATCATTATCGTTGTATAACTGACTGATAGTGAGTAAAGCTTTTGGTTGAGACAGTGTATTTCCGCATTGAGCAATTTTTGTGAAATTATTACTGTAGGATTTGTCATCGAATAGACGACTTTTGAAGACTTTGTTGTATTTCAACCAAGCTTGAGATTATTATAGGGTAGATAACCGTTTTGTTAAGAAGCTCGCTACTAGCAGGTCAAGAGTCTGCATTTAATACGTCTGCTACCATTTGGAACATTTATCTTCTACATGGCGCTTGTGCATCCCGATCGATTTATGTGGCCAACTGAACACGCTGACCAAGTGAAACCTACTCCAACGTAGATCTTGCCAGACATCAATAAGATCACAGACTGTGGTTTTGATAGCCAACACATCAAAACTTTCATGCTTCCTGCTGATAATAGGTTTATTATCGTTATACCTGTGTTTCACCTTTCTGTTAGAAACGATTGTGTTTCACACTACAGCATGTTTAGAGCGGAGGAACTTATTTTCTTCAATTCGAATGTCGATCAAATCGTCGGGATGAGTCTTTATAGTTTTATTCACGTAGCCGATGTGCATCTGGTGGCATCATTTCACAAAGAAAGTAAGCCGGCCACTCGAAGTCAAGTGACTAAATCTTATTGTTTATTCTTCTCTCGTGATTTTCAGTTTTGCAACTAGGATCAACATTTAGCGACTATTTTCGATTCTTGAGATTAGAAAGTATCGATCAACCGTCGTCCGAAAGGTTCATTTGGATTTACGCCTACGGCATTAAAATTTGTCGATCTCGATCGAAACAAAATCACAACTTGATCACCATTCTTTGCCATACGATATCATGTTAAACACTATGTTTAGGAGCACATTGATAGTATTTACATAATATTCCGAATATAATTTTCTAACCAAATTCACTTTGTTAATAAGTCTATTTATTTTGAAATAAGACTGCTTTCAATTTGCGAAAAAAAGTTACCACGAACGTACACTGGTTGTTTTTTTATTTTTTTTCTACCAGAGGATTATTTCGCGTTTCAAAGTTTCATTAAGAAAAAAATGAACGCTATACCCCAATCATTTTAAAATCGTCAACGCAGCGATCAATTGAAAGTAAGTTCAATACGTAAAAGCTCTTGAAGCTTATTACTGTAATGATTGAGGAAACTTTATCGCTCATGAGCGGTAAACATTACAGCTACAAAGTTCATTCAATAACGTCGCTATGGCCAAAATTTCTCGAGTAACACTCAGATGTCAAACACATATCCAGATCAAAAGTGGATAATGAGCGTTGTCTCCCTATGGTTTCGGCGTTCCCACTGTCAAGAAGAAATTTAGCGTTTTTCTATAATAGCCGCGGAAATTGCGTATCAAATTGAACCTAGTTTTTTGGGTCTCGTTGCGTCTGTCATTTCGAAGTAATGGATCATAGGTGGCGCCATAGCGTCCACCTATAATATACTTGACCCCCAGAATTCATGTCCCCATCCTAGAGCCAAAACGATATGAGCTAGAGCCTCGGGTTTTTTTCATAATTTCGGGCATAGGGGCAAACTATTGGGTGCCTGTTGTCATTTCGCCTCTATCTGCAAGTGGTGCTCGGTGGGACTCCAAAAACATGCAAAAAATGCACTTTTTAAGGGCCCCAGTTCCATCATGCCCCATAATGAGTGTGCCACATCCAATCTCCATACTTCGATCTAAGCATCTTGGGGGTGCAATCTCAAATGGTTTTTTTCATTTTTTTGAAATACGACCTCAATTATATTATACCGTGGTCCGAAGTCCCGGGAACCATGAAATTCGGCAATTTTGTTATATAATACATACGGCTTTGCAGCATAATGCACTACGGCGCCAGAATTTTTTTCCGTTTCAATTGAACCGGTAACGTTATTGGAATTTTCAGGGTGCAAAGGTTTTCGATCAGGGGAGATTCAAGGGACGCGGTCACTTTATACAAAAAAATTATCTTTTGTGTAAACATGCGTATTTCCGCAAATTTTTGGCGGAAGGGCTTTTGACCGCAAGGAATTCAATGGATGCGATCACATTACATAAGAAAATTATCCCGGGTGTAAATAAGCGTACTTTCGTGATTTTTTTTGGTGAAAGGGGTTTTCGTCCGCGGGGAATTCAATGATGCGGTCACTTCCAATAAAAAATTATGCCGGTTGTAAACAAATGTATTTCTGTGATTTTTTGTTGGGAGGAGTTCTCGGCTATGCAGAATTCGACGGATGCAGTCACGTCACACAAAAAATGTCTCGAGTGTAAGCAACCATATTTCCGCTATTTTTTGGAGATAGGGGTTTCCGACCGTGGGGATTTCAATGGACGCAGTCATTTTACACAACAAATTGTCCCGTGTGTAAACAAAAATATTTCTACGATCTTTTCGGTTGATGAATTCCTGACTAAGCTAGAAGAAGGAGTGGACTAGATTTTTTAGAACTTGGGTTAAAGTTGGCGAAAAATCACTTTTGTAATATTGGATTTTCATTCTTCCTCATTAAAAACTTTTCATGTCTGTGAAAAAGTATATTCTGAAGCTGAGTGCATCAACACACTCTCCAACCATACATGTGCATCTCCGAAAATTTGAGGAGAGTATAGGGGGTGGACCCTAGTATTTTGGCGTTTTTTTGAGACAAAAAATTCAAAGAAAGCTGGCCAAAAAACTTTTTATTATAACAAATTTTACTGTTTTAAAGCTGTTGGGTTAGTTTGCACCGGTATTAGTCTTCACATGGGTCTAAAATTTCGATTGAAAAAAGTTTTGAATAGAACAGTTTCTTGGGTAAATCGATGTCGCTAATTACGAATATGATATCTGAAATTTTATAGGTGCAGGTCATTACGTGTTTTTTGAATAAAAATAATTTCAAAGTTCGATAAAAATGTATTTTTGCACAGTTTAGTCACATTTTTATCAGACTAAGGGGAACTGACGAGCTATTTCCGCACACATATCATTGAATAGCGTAGGCTTAGGCTTGGGCTTAGACTCAGGCTTAACTTAGACTTAGGCTTGTGCTAGCCTCGTAATCAGTGACATCGATTTACCCAAGAAACTATTCTAATTTAACCGCAAAATTATTTTCAATCGATTTTTGACCCATGTGGAGACACTATACTAATACCGTTTGTGCCATCCATGTCCCCCTCACACATGTGTGCTTCCAACTGCGTTGAACTTTCTTACTAAATTTAGTGTCACTAAAACAGGAATCAACAGTGGGAAAGTAACACATAAAATCCCACTTAGTTTAAAAAAAGCTACAGCACAAAGCCTTCTTAGAACTAAGTCGATTGTGCAGAATATAAATTTAATTCTATCATTTTATATAACATATCGTATAGAATTCACACCGTGGTTTTACTGATTACAAGGTATAAACAAATTTATTCTCTGAATATAAATACTCGAAATCAAGTTATCACAAGTGATTGTTGAAACTATTCAACAAAATAGCATTATTCCTAGTTTTTGGATTTAAGCTGAAATTTGCAGAAAGAGTGCTTTTTGCGGGATTGCAGACGGGAGGCAATTTCACGCATCCCGATCGCTCCCATCCCGCTTTCAAAAAAGTCGTACTGTGGGAGTGCGATTAAAGTGGGGAGAAGCGGGAACCGACTTGGGCGCACACCCCTAATATAGGCATGGCTGAATCAGGAGCTTTTTAATGGCATTTTGGTATGCTTTATCCTGCAGTCCCATTTGCAGATGGTGCCTAATGTCTGTAACCAAGGCCCAGTTGCACTAAAGTCGTCTAAGCTCGAGCTCAAGATAATCTCCAACAAAAAGGCGACTGAGTTTTATCTCAGGTTTAGTATAATCTAAATGTCATCAGGACTATAATAAGCTCAATGTCGGGATTATTCCCAGCTCGAGCTGTCGGGTTGCACCAACATTTTGGCATAATTTTCTTATCTCTAAAACAAATAAACATAAAAATGTTAGCGATTCCCAAACTCGAAATTAAGCCGCAGTATTAGTTAATCCTGAAGTGAATATTGTTTGTGCACTGGAAGAAAATAATATCGACATTGCGATTAGCTCAAACTGAGGATCAGCAATTTAATTCCGTTGTTGAGATTATTCCCATGTTGGGTTAGTGCAACCAACCTCAGGTTTCTTTATAGTTCTGAAAATGACTATAATATGCCTCCTCACTATTTTTCAGCTAGAGTGAGAGGCAGGAGTTTTGAACCGGTCGGGAGTTAGAATGCTATTGGTTTACCATTTCTATACATTTTAGTGAAGTCAGCTATCGGCATCGTTGCGTATCTGTTATACTCCAGAATTGAATTTCTGAATTTACAAAAATGATTTATGATAGATTAAGTGATGTCACAGCGCAATTTTTATTGAAAGTTACGCAAAGTTGCATTGACATTATTCAACAAATTTTTTATTCATGAGCAGATTCCTTGATGACCCTCTTTTTCAGCCATTTTAAAATACTATCGAAATTGGTTTCCTGATTCTGGCATAGCTGTGTTTGCCGAAACTTTGACCACTGCATCCTCTTTTCCTTGAATTGCTTCCAAATAAAAAAGGGAAAGCAAGTACGATCTCTTTTCTGCAAACTGCATGTGACACGGGACTCGAAATCAGTAAGCATATTCAATTTACCTCGAACGATTTTTTGTATGAAAAACTATACAATAAAAGTTTTGTTTAAATTTTGATGACAGCTTTGTCATTCTGAATTTTACAAATACTTCATCAGTATAATATTCGCTCGTGACTGGACATAAGAGCGCCCGACAATAGAGCGCGGGACAATAGAGCAGTCATGAAGAAGCAGCCTTATTGCACATTGTTTTTTTCATCTACTTTGTAATGTAGATGCTAGCGCATCGTTGTAAATACATAATGTACACTATGTGTTATTTATCATTACATATAAATTCATTTTATAATCTATCGTCTCAAGGGTGTCTGGATTTCACATGTAGACATTCCTATAAATTTATTTGAAGTGTTATGTTTTGATCGTCCCACACCCCAGTAGCCGTTATTGACCCAATTAAAGACGCTCTAATTAATTTGCACATCGGCACCTGGCCCCCAGAATCCACATGAAAATACACATTCCATAGCTATATTAATTCTCCCCTAAAACTGTAAACACACCTGCCTGTAGTAGAAAGTAGAAGCCCCAACCCAGACACCAGTCTCAAGTGGAACAGTAGCTGCAGTTCATACAGAAGCATGTATACACAGGAGTAATAAATACGGAAGCATATACGGAAGCACATAGGCATGGTTAAGTCCATCATATGCAAGGAAGCAAGTCTAATAGAAGCGTGGAAAGCATACCATATGAGAAAATCATTGGAGGCGCGGTTAAGTAAGCATACAGTATACAGAAGGGAAGGAAGCAAGAAGCGACGATTGGTGGAAAATGAATTGGGAAGCGGACCCCCCACGAATCAAGGGAGTGGCCAAAGCAGAAGCGGTATATAAAGCAAAGAGAAGCCTGAATCCCTCAGATTATAATCGTGTTGTGTTTTTATGCAAGACTAGTGTTGAAACAGGAAGCGTTTTTGTTGTATTTGTACGTCAAACAAAAAGCAATCATCGACAAATCATTCGCTTTGTTATTTTGTTGTTATTATCATCATCGTTCGTATCGCTGCGTCCCCATGGACCGTATAGAAGCGCAAGTGTTTGGGATCAAGTAAAAGTATAGCTAAAATCTGGGCATTACATATTTTGGTGACCGTACCCTACCGTAACCATTGGAACTCCCTGCCCCACTAAGGTGCATCCTGTTTCAGGGCAACCCTAAGCAGTAATCGCATACACATAAGAACTATCTCCTACAGTAGGACAATTATTCGTAAACATCAAACTGGAAAGTCCCTTTAACAAAACATTAAGTGATAAATTTTTAGGAATTGAGCGTGAAGCAAAAACTGAAACATCAAAGCAAAAATCCCAATGTAAACCGAGAATGACCCACCAAACTCAGGATCATTTAGGAGAAATCGTTAGAGAACAAATAAACAAAATATTTTCCAAGCATTTTCGAACCCTCTAGAGACAATTGAACCAAAATACAGTAAACCTTACCCTAGTTGACGACCTAAGAACAGCCAACATCCACAATAACATGGCAAATAATTTTTACACAAAACCTACAGTATTCGTGGGTTGAGTGACCCAACATTTTGGGGAATCTAGTAAACGTTTAGAACAATTCATGGTACTTCAAGGCATGAAGGATACCGAAGGACAGTTGAAGTTAGCATGTTTAGAAATTCATTTGAGAGGAGCAGCGTTAGCCAAATTCAAAAGTCTAGCAAATTCTGAAAACCCGCCCCATACATATGAGCAGTACAAAACTGCATTACAAGCCTTCTTCCCAAATAATCGAGGCACTGAGTTGCATGAACAATTTTTGCGAGAAAGAAAACAAAAAAGACCAAAAACAGTCACTGAATTTTGTTTGATCTGGAACATCTGGCAACCTTCGCATACCCCAACTTTAATTCGGATGCAGGAGAAATGATCATAGAACCCCTTTTTGTTGAAGGCATGCAGAACAAAATTAGGGAAGCACTTAAGTATAGAAGGTTCACAACCCTAAAAGAAATGTCCGACAAAGCAGCTTACATTGAACAGCAAACTCTTAGAAATGAATTAAAATCCAACAACCTACCATTCATACCTCCAAAACTGGAATCCATCTTTTTGTTAACAAACAATACTGACCAACAAGGTCTTTTGCATCAGTTAGAATCAAAAGTAAAAGACTTACAGTTGCAGATCAAACAAAATTCACAACCCCACCACAGAGTAACTACAACAGTTTTAGTAACAACAACACTTTTAGTAGCAACAATGGTTGCAGAAACAACAGCAGTATCAGACAGCACACATGCTTTCAATGCGGACAAGTTGGTCACATGGCTCGAAATTGTAATTCATTAGGCACACAAAAATCATGTGAAATCTGTTTTCGTAATAATCATGTTACCCGGGACTGCAAGAGCCAATGTATCCATTGTTCCCAAACAGGCCATAGATTAGACCACTGCATCTCAAAAACTTATTCCAACGTTCAGTGTTTTCTATGTAAACAGAGAGGCCACACAAGCAGGTATTGCCCCAACCAACAGAGTCCTAATGTGCAAAATTGTATCGAAGATAGGCAATCCCAACCCCTAATGAACATTGATGACCCCGCTCTTTACTCCACACTGCCCACCATACATAGCAGCCCCCAGCATACTTTAGGAACTATAATGCCAGCCTGCCACCGATGCAGTGAAGAAGAATACGTCCTTGATTTGGACCTGCCTGACTGGTGCAGCATGTCACCACCCCCAACGCCAAAGACCAACACCACCCCCAAGCTGCTACCTACCATTCCCGCCGCCTACAAAATCCCTAAAAAACGTCCATGTGCCTCACCTACCGCCCTCGAACCCCCAACCAAAAAAGGCCAAAATCTTCTTTCCTTTCTCCATGGCCTAACCACCAAGTCATACCAATTCCATCCTCGAAATACCCTACTCCCTACCCCCACAAGTAATAACATTCTGACCCCATCATACAACCCAACTCCTAAAATTCTACAGACTGTTCAGATCACAAACCAACCAACCTCATCAACAATGCCTACACTACATGGACGCAGCACTCACCAAATTGCCCCGACTTTCAAAAGACAACAACACGCCACCCCCAATAAAAACCATTATTGGTGTCTTTGTTGTCTTATATTTTGTAGAATAATCCCAACGTCATGTCATGCGCAATTTCAGCTCTGTGGAACTTCATTGAGCAGTCATTCGGTCAGCATACCAAAAAGTGTATCATGCATGCCCCTTTCTACAATAGACAAACCTATACAGACATTGGGAAAAATCTATATTCCCTCCACCAAACCTCACATAACAAACACATACAGGTGTAGCATTCCCAAAAGGAAAATTTGTATGAATACTGGATTTTTCGGCTCAAAAGGCATCATTTTCGACCAAACCCAAATGGAAAATCTAACCCCACATGTTTGTAAGGCAATCGTTATAGACAAAGAGCACAATAGTCAAAAATTTTATGAAACAAAACCAGGATTTTGGTCCACAAACAACTCGCTAAGCATAGAATACACATAGTGTTGCACAGACCATTGTACGTCTGTCACTAATGTCATCGTAGAAACTGGACAAATAGCATCATGGAATGGAAAATCAATGACAGATACATTAGGTGACCTGGGGTCATGCAAGCCAACATCAGGTCATTGTGTAACAGCTGATGGGGCCATTATTTGGACAGAGACAACATTTGAAAACTTATGCCCTTTCGAATACAAAAATACTTACCCCATAAAACTGACAAAAACTCACATGACCATTGAGGAACTACAAGGTGCTTTCTCTATCAAAAATGCCCTCTTTTCCCACCCAAACTGCCCCAAAACTCAAGACAGTATCCTAACCCAACAAGGTATTGTCGTACAATTAGACAGAAGAATGCCACACCGCAATGCCTTTTTAACCCCACAAGTTAATGAAACCCCAACTACATTAAACAATTTTGACGATTTTGAACCCATCAATGCAAAACTAAATTACCTAGCAGACAAAATTCAGGAATTCGAAATCCAAAATTTCAAAAATGTATGAAATGAGTTGTGCAGACAGGCACAATGTCATCTTGATTTAGTCTGGCAAATTTTGCGCCTTGATGCAACACTTGGCGCACATGCATTTTTACAAAGAATGGACATAATAGCAGAATTTACAGGGGATGCCCTCACAGTCTGGCCCTGTAAGCAGGTAAATGCATCAAAAGTCTTTTACAATCACAAAATCAATGGAACTTGCTACAAACCCCTACCTATCCTTGTGGGGACGGACATTATGTTCTCAAATCCAGGAGGAAATGATTTGACTCCTTTCTCAAAAACTGTCGACTGCCACCACATGCATGTTGCCTTATACAAACAAAACAATACATGGATCAGCAAAACAGGATCCCCACATGTCACTGATTTCCCCTTAGAAATCATATGGAACCAAAACTTCTCCCTCTTCCATTTCAACACACCAACAATTTTTCATGACCAACTCGCAACAATATCGACAAACTTACTCTTTTTGAAGCAATACATCTACAAAACGCACACCCTTGAAAGCATTGTCAACAACCTTGTTAATTACACCGCCCAAATGTCTCTTAATTCCGATACAGTATACAATATGATCTCAGGCAGTGGTCAAGCAATCGGCAACACACTTTCCAGTGCCGGTTGAGGCATAGAACATGTCATAACAGGTACTACCCAAAGCCTCACGGATGGGTTGAATACCTTACTAAAGGGGCCTTTGCAAATACTTATCAACCTAGCCATCATCATTGTTGTCATTGCAGGCATCTTTTATTCCTTCCTTATCCTGCGCAAATATTTCCCTTACCCTAAGCATCAGATTCTCAATGAACATACATACAAAATACATTTACATAACAGGCGGTTACACGACACCATCCCTCCCTCATTTGGTCATGCCCTCTTAGAATTAGCAAATTGTCATGGAGCCCAAACTCAACAGAAATATGTCATTGTTGACATCGATACTCCAAGGACCCCTACAATCAAACTTATCAATCAAATACACCAATCTGGTTCCAATAAGCCTCCACCAAGCATACTGGAGAAACACATTCCTCACATCCCAATTACACTCAACAGGAAGCAATTCACAAAAAGCATGATTGACACTGGTGCCATGTACACCCTCATTGATTCTCGTATTGCTGAAGCCCTACAGCTAGACATGAAACCCCCATTAGTCCAAGCAAAAGCAGCAAACAACCTTCCCATCCACTTTGTAGGAACAACCTTTGTTACAGTAACCACCCAAACTATCCAAGAAACTATAATGGTACATGTTCAAAAAGATTGCACAGCAGATGTACTTCTGGGGAAAAATTTCCTCAGCCGATTCTCAGAATACACCATCAACAACCAAAAGCCTCGAGTAAAATTTGGTGATGTCATACTCCCTTGCGGCCACCTAGAATACAGCCCCCTGTCAACGCGTGGTGGAATCTATCTGGATGAAAAATCAGAATTACCACCACGTACTGTTACCGAATTCACTGTCCCCTTACCCAAATCATATCTACACATCAACCAACTCGAATTTACCCCAAAAGCCAGACAAAATCCCAAAGTCCATTTTGCTGTTTGCATATCAGAGAATCAAAACAGTCGCATACACATTTCGGTCTTAAATACACAGGGCACTCCCCAGACCCTCTACCCTGGCACATGCATTGGCGAAATTTTAAGCCAACTTGATAGCAAAGGTCATGATCACCCCATTGCTTTTGGGAGCCACACATTAAAACTGGCAGGACGTAACTACCCTATAACCGATTTGGAAACCCTTGCTGTAGTTGACTTCATTAAGCATTTTCGCCCCTATCTGTTCCAACAACATGTCATTGTCCACACAGACCATACTGCAGTCCAGGCAGTCCTCCAAAAAGAAAACCCCTCCCCTTGCATTGCCTGTTGGGGACTAGCTCTCTCTGGTATTCAACCTGACATTTGGCCTAAGAAAAGTACTGCTAACTGAAATGCAGATGCCATCTCCCATTTCCCATCCCACATAGCAAAACAATCTTTTGATATTGACCACCTTGAAACATGCCCTGAGATATCTAATATCAATTCCGTCCTTGAAGCCGAAGCCTCTGAGCAGGAGGAACAACAGAAAAATTTCGCAGAACTCCAATGCACTGATCCAACCGTCAAAACAATCTTAGCCAAATTTATCCAAAAACATCCCCTTACAATGATCAAATTGGCACTTCATCACAATATTCTATTTCCTATAATTGACAAGCAACCCAAACTATACATCCCAAAATCACAGATCCATGACCTCATTGCATCTCATCATGACAGCAAGTTTACAGGCCATTTTGCCTCCTGGAAAACCCTACATCTTCTCCAACAAAAATACTTTTGGCCCAAAATGAGTCATGATGTCGCACGCTACTGCAAAACTTGTCACCCGTGCCAGATCCACAAAGCCCTCAGGCACAAAATACATGCTAGTCTTGTCCCTATTCAACCCACAGGCAAATTTGACAGAGTCGGGGTTGATTGCATGGGGCCGTTACCCCTAACTGACAAGAGAACCGATTCATCATTGTCGTATTTATTGATTATTTCACCAGATATATGTCGAGGCCTTCCCAACCCCGGACATCACAGCAGCCACAATAGCCCAGTTATTCATAAACAAAGTTGTTTGCCGTCATGGTTCCCCAAAAATCATACACTGTGATCCTGGATCAGATTTCGTTTCTGATCTTTTTACCCAAATCACCGACTTATGCAATACCCAGAAAGTCCACACAACTCCATATCACCCAATTGCCAATGGGGAAGTGGAATGATGCAACCAAACCCTCACCACCCATATACGCATGTATATCAACTCAAAACATACTGATTTGGACACCTATTTACCCTTCGCCATTTTTTCGATCAACATTCATAAAAATGATAACACTTCATACCCCCCATTGGAATTGCTTCATGCTCGACAACCCAACTTACCATCCGATGCAGCTTTAAATTTTCTCCCCGCCTCCTATATGGTCAATCTTGATGACTACGCTCTCCGTGTCAAATCCCATTTCACCAAAGCTCTCTCAACCATTCAGAAGAATCTACAAAAAGCCCAAACGCAATATACAGTTCAGTACAATAAACATGCCTGTGATATATAGTACAAGTCAGGCGATCTCATTTTATATAAAAATCATTATTGCAAGCAAGGGCTCACGCCTAAATTTTCACCCCGCCAAAATGTGCCCTATACAGTCACCAGTTTCCTGTACCTTAACGTTACACTCCGACATCCCCTTAACAATACCACTTTTACAGTACATGTGAAGGAAACGACCCCTTTCTACCCCTGAGCAGCTCCTACTGAAACCATCCCAACCACATCTCACCCTCAAACCCCTTGAAGGAGGACGTTCAACTTCGGAAGGAGGGAAATGTAATGTAGATGCTAGCACATCGTTCTAAATACATAATGTACACTATGTGTTATTTATCATTACATATAAATTCATTTTATAATCTATCGCCTCAAGGGTGTCTGCATTTCACATGTAGACATTCCTATAAATTTATTTGAAGTGTTCTGTTTTGATCATCCCACACCCTAGTAGCCGTTATTGACCCAATTAAAGATGCTCTAATTAATTTGCACATCGACACCTGGCCCCCAGAATCCACATGAAAATACACATTCCATAGCTATATTAATTCTCCCCAAAAACCGTAAACACACCTGCCTGTAGTAGAAAGCAGAAGCCCCAAGCCAGACACCAGTCTCAAGTGGAACAGTAGCCCTGGTTCATACAGAAGCATGTATACACACGAGTAATAAATATGGAAGCATATATGGAAGCACATAGGCGTGGTTAAGTCCATCGTAAGCAAGGAAGCAAGTGTAATAGAAGCATGGAAAGCATATGATACGAGAAAAGCATTGGAGGCGTGGTTAAGTAAGCGCACAGTATACAGAAGCGAAGGAAGCAAGAAGCGACGATTGGTGGAAAATGAATTCGGAAGCGGATCCCCCACGAATCAAGGGAGTGGCCAAAGCGGAAGCGGTATATAAAGCAAAGAGAAGCGTGAATCCATCAGATTATAATCGTGTTGTGTTTTTATGCGAGACTAGTGTTTAAACAGGAAGCGTTTTTATTGTATTTGTACATCCATGGAAAAGCAATCGTCGACGAATTTTTCGTTTTGTTATTTTGTTGTTATTATCGTCATTGTTCGTATCGCCGCGTCCCCATGGACCGTATAGAAGTGCAAGCGTTTGGGATCAAGTAAAAGTATAGCTGAAATCTGGGCGTTACAACTTCTTTATGTGTTTTTATATTTTTTTCATGTTGTTTGTTACCTATGGAAAGCAACTTCATCCAGAAATAACCAGTCTAAACTTCATCTACATTTTTGTAGAGAATATGAAATCTATAATGAAACTTTAGGTACATAGATATTGAAAGTCACAAAACTCTAAAACACAAAACCAACGATGCATGATTTTCATTCAAGCATATTTTTCTGTAAACAAGTAAACAGATAAGAAGCATTCTTTCATACAAAGATTGAAAACTTCAGGTACTTTTAGTCAACTAACGAAACTCAGAAAACATGACCTAAATTGAAAAGAAGCAGAATAAAACCTCGAGACATGAGACAATTTTCACATTTGTATTTCGTTGAAAAAGTGTTTATTATATTCGTTCGTGTTATATTATATTACACCACGGGGTAAAAATTGCGGATCGGAATTGCGGATCTTTTGCATTACAGTTTTTCTTTTGCATTCAGTACATATTACCGGGGGGTAAAAACTGTTTTCACGAAACTTTGCATTCCGAATCATCTTCCATATCTGTGTTGGGACATAGTTTCAAAAGTTTGCCGCTCCTCGAACCACCTCGTTGATCCCCTTTACGCATTAAACTGACATGCCTGGTCAAACGGAGCGAGTTCCTTCCGTCTTCGCCGTGGCCGTCGCTGATGCAAGTCTCACCCAATCGTCCAGCTTTATCCATTGAAAATTGATGATTGTCGCCTGGACCGGCACCACCAGAAGATACTTCCGTTACGCTGGATCGTTTTGTGTTGGCGGCTGCGTTTTTCGACGGACTGTACAAACCGCCGCCGCGGCGGCAGCTCAAAGTCCGGTAAAACTGGCTGTTCCGCACGATTGGGCTGTCGGGAGTGGACGGTGCGTCATGCTGACCAGCGCTCGAGGAGTCGGGAGAGGGCGGCTCGTTTTGGTGGTTATTCGTTTTACAGCATTGATCCGATTGCGTACGATTGGCGATGTTATTTTTCTTTATGAACTCCCGATAAATGGGATCTAAAGGACGAAGGTATCAGTGCGCCTGGTGGCCACCTATCTCATAACGTGTGCGATGCAAAAGGTACCTAGAGTAACTTTGGGAACAGTACGAACCTGCTATCAATAGTCTTAGGTTTAGGCTCAGGCTTAGGCCTAGGCTTAGGGTTAGGATTAGGCTTGGGCTATCATTTAGCAAGCACGTTATATCAATTATGCCTCCTCAAGTACCTTTTGCATGACACACGTTATAAGATGGGTGGCCACCAGACGCACTAATACCAAGGACGAAACCGATAGGAAAGTAGACACCATTCATGAAAAAAACTAAACTCAAAATATTGACTTCCATCAGAAGAGAAATAGTAGACACAGCTTTTGGGTAGTTCGACCTTGACCATGATAAGTTAAAATTTAATCATACCGGAAAATCAGGTATATTGTGTAATTTTAAGCTCTGAGTATCGTTCCGTATATTTTGAATATATTTTGAATCAAAGTTAAAATTTGCGCAGCTACAATATTCTAAACTACGGAATTCTCCAATTTTTTAACATGTTATGTATACACCCGATTCAAAATATCAAAGCGTGGAAAAGACATAAAACAGTCAGTATATTCAAAAGACATTTCTCTATAATTTTGCATGAAAGAATTTTTCCAATATCGTATTTTACACTTTTTACACTATTTCAAGGTGTCAAAAGAGAGGTAGAAAGGAAAAAGTCATTTAGAACTCTTTCCGGACATCCGCCCCAAACGTGTCGTCTTGGGGGTTGTAGCGATTTTCACACACTGCACTGTCATTCAAGTATGTCTTTCAAACTGAATAATCTCCAATCAATAATGTTCTGAGAACACAGGATTCGTCTTCACCTAATACATTAGGAAAAATGTCGCTCGAAGTCCTGATAAATTTTCATTGATCTAGCTTTGATGGTTGTTGACCGATATGCTTTAAGTTAGAGGTCGAAAATTTCGAACATTTTCATTAAACTTCAGAGATCGAGTGATTTTTTGAAATTCACTTACAGGAAAACGGCATGAATTGTTCCCATACCCTTTGCTGTATTGGAAAGGCACTAAAATCGACTATCATTTGGTTTATTTTCATCTGACAGACATAATGTGGTGTGAAACAGGTTGCCTCCAAATGTAGAGCACTTTTTCCACCGCGTATAATATAGGTCGAGGTCAGACAGCTGACATTTATTTCGTAACAACTAATTCACAGCCTCAATTTTTTCAATTAACTTACTGATAAAAGAGGAATTTTTGTGGCATCTTTTCCAAGACACCCTGTGGCACAACCATTGTAAATAGATCGATGAAATGTAAATCGATGAATTGTAAATAGATCGAGAAATTACCATTAATTTGGCCCACATCTCTTCATGTTATTTGTTTAATTTTTACGTTTTCGTTCTTTCTAGCATCTCGTTAATGGCATATTCATAGTCTGATTTTCTTGAGATGCTTCTAATTAATGAACGTGGAAAGCAAGTACTATTCCTCATTTTACTGTTTCTCCTTAACCATACATCACATACGACTGGAAATTTCTGAGTTTACTTTGTTAAAGTAACAATTTTTTGATGACAGATTTCTACAATTTTGTTTGTCATCAATTTTTTGATGACAAATTTCTACAGAGCTCTACGTAAATGATTTTGACGACCTAATAATTTTTGTCATTTTTTCTATTTAAACGCATTTTATAAAAAACACGCTGTAGTGGAATTAATCAATTTTCAGAATGTACAGACACCTACAGCTCCTCCCAAAACGCAAATATGATTTGAATTTTAACACTATATGTTCGATATTAGTAGCCGCAGAAATGAAGCAAAGGCGTCCAAAAAGTGTTCGACTTCGGTTTATTTTTACATCCTTTTTGACGCTTTAAAATAGCATAACAAGTGTAAACTAAGGAATAAGAGGTTTTTTATACCTGCATATAGAGTACGGTTTCTCATTTCTTCGTATAGAGTACGGTCTTCTGCATGCAATGAACATTTGGCTGAAAATCACTACTCAATTGCTGCTACAGTTTGGAGTAAAAATAATTCGGATGTCTCCAACATGGTTTCTCAAATGTTGAACTTGTTTCGAAAAATACGGTTTTATTTCAACGAACAATATTCGGGCAGCTATTTGTAAGGTTTGTCAATTTTTGGGTCAATGGAAAATACAGGTTACTGTAGCTGAATAACCTGCAGATCGGACTGAATACTAAAACGTTCTTGATTTATTCTTTCTTCTTCAGAATCGTCAACAAAAACGTCAAGGAATGAGCAGCAGCGGCAACGATTTAGGAAAACGCCAAGGTAATTAAAAGGAAAATCTTAGTCTCGAAACGAAAATATATTTCTTCCAGGTTCCAAAGGTCGCAAAAGCCGGACGGAACAATCGACGTTTATCCAGCGACCCTACGACGATGGTAAAGAGCAGAGAAAGCAGTCAAGCCGAATTTATTGATAAAATGTTGAAGTGATTTTAACATACAAAACCAACATATTTATATAAATAAAAAGACATAAAAAAAAGGACATAAAAACTAAGCATTGACGTCATAGTTTCACATAAGCTTAGATCATAATCTTAATAAGCGTAGTCGTACGAAAATAAAAAAGTTAGATTGCGTAATCGAAGAGTCTTGGCACGATGTCTGCAGCAAGATTGGATAACGTAGGTTTGCCTGGCGTGTGTGTGATTGTGAGAGCGTCGCCGTTTACTGTAGGTTTCTTAATTATTGATTTTTAGCGCGCTCCCACATTCTTCCGGCGCTGATGAAAAGGCTGCCCCCAGCCTCGTTGGGCAAGATTTGGACGGCGAATCGGCGGGGGAATCGGCGGCTAAATCGAGGGCGGATTGTTCGGGTAAGTGTTTTATGATGATAAAATTTGTTCTTTGTTCTTTTCTTCCAATCCTCAGATTTTCTCGTTATAATTTTCTTCGCTTCTTTTTTTGTCTTCCATTTTCTCCAATTTTACGTTCGGGTTTTTCTTTATGATTTTTCCTGTTCTGTTTTATAATTTTCCCATTTCGCATAGATTTAAATTTTACGAATGTGTAAATAACCAAAAATTAAGATGGTGTTTTTTCAGTTGTTTTCTTTTTTTTCATATACACATGACGCAAAATGGACAAAAATCGACGAAAATTCAACGAAAAGGATGACGGATACGACGAAATTGGCGACGATTCGATGACGGGGGCGACAAAAATTTGGAACAAAGTGACGACGACGAATTAACCGATGGTGATAATGATTTTGAGACGACGATTTGGAGATGAGAATGACTACTGATGCGGCTCTCGTAAGTATATTATAGAATTTGGCCATTAGGGCATCAATTTGTTTGAGTAACAACCGGGGGTCGCGTCACAATTGGATTCGTAAATAAACGCGTTGATGTTCGACTAATTCTTTGGCGTTGGGCGTCATCTCGGTATGTTAAAGGGGTATATGGTGGACAATGAAAGCGGCTATCGATTCTTTGATGTTAGCTACCATCAAACTGGAGATGTTCAACCGTGCATTTTGGGTCGACGAGAATATAACTGATTGCAAGAAAGATTCAGGTGTTGGATTGATCAAATAATGTTCATTCGTCGTTACATGGGCATGAGGAGGAATCAGTGGGACATTACCTCCTGAGGCATTGCTCATTGATGGCGGCGGTTTTGGTTTGAAAATATTCGGCATTCTGGTTGTTATTTGGACGAATTCTCGATTCTCTTCGGCAACAAATGGGGTGGTTGCTGTAAAGCATCGCCTAATCGAGAAGTTTTGGAATGTTTTTGACCGGCAATCAATTTTCTATATGTCGCGTAGATTCATGAGATACGGGAGGCGCAATTTCGCTTAAATTCTTCGTATAACGTTGGATTCTTTAGGTGTAAAAATTAGTTAATAACAGAGTATAAATGAGTACACAAATAACAATTTACCGAAAAAGAATATGTAGGAAAATGCTTTGATGAAAGAATATAAAAATATTTAGGCGGCGGAGTACACAACTGAATAAAAGAATAAAAATGAGCTTTCTCAATAACTTATATAAAAAAATAATATGCGTTATATACAAGTGCTTATATATTTTGTTTTTCTCTCTTCACATGGACAAACATGTAGATAAGACTTCTGGAGACTGGTCTGATGGTACAATCGAAGTCTGAATCATGGACAGATGGTCGTCTGTTTTTTTCTTCTTCAACATATTGAAATGTATTTTTTCGTGCGGGCGGCTCGGATTTTCTTTCAATTGCAATAAATATGTCGGATGTTTCTTTTCAACGATGACGTATGGTCCTGTCCAGGGAAAAGTAAATTTAGGCGAGTGTTTGGGCTTCACCACTGGACTATATTTAAAAACTTCTTCTCCTATTGCGAATTCTTCTCCATGTTCTTTTTTATCGTATGCAATTTTCTGAGCGTTCTGTGCAATTTTTATATTTTCTTTGGCAGATTGCCAGGCGTCGGACAAAAGACGTTGGATGTTGTCGCCGTAATCATCAGCATCGATTCGATAAAAAGCCGGCGAAAAATGAAGAGCGGCGTCGATCGGCAAGTTTGGATGGCGGCCAAAAAGAAGAAAAAACGGTGAGTACTTTGTTGATTTTTGTGTGGCCGTGTTATATGCAAAACACGCGTAGGGCAGATAAGAATCCCAATCGTTGTGTTTTTTATTGATGTACATCGAGATAATTGTAGCCAACGTTTTATTGAATCTCTCTACTAGTCCGTCTGTTTGTGGGTGGTAGGGACTCGTGTTTATTTTTCTCGTTGCACATATTTCACAAATGCGTAACATTAGATCAGATAAGAAATTCGCTCCTCTATCTGAAAGTAATGTTAGTGGTGCGCCAAAACGTAGCACTATTTCTGTCATAAAAGCTTGAGCAACTTTTTCTGTCGTAGTTTCTGGTAGAGCCACTGCCGTTACATACTTCGTTAAATATTCGCTGAACACAATGACGTATTTATTTCCGTTTTCGCTTATAGGCAAAGGGCCTAAAATGTCCATAGCCACTCTGTCAAATGGACCTGTGACTGGTATAGGCATAAGAGCGGCGCGATTTCTTTTTGTGGATGTTTTTCTCATACTGCAACTGATACAATTTAGGCAATGTTCTCGTACGTCGCGGTATACTGTAGGCCAATGGTAACGTAAGCCAATTTTTGCCAATGTTTTCGTAAAACCAAAATGTCCAGAAAAAACGTAATCATGGCAAGCTTCTAAAATTTCTTCTTTCTTCGAAACTGGAACTTCTAATTTCAATTCGTTTTCGTCTGCATCGCCCAAATAATATAGAATTTCGTCTTTTATCGTAAATTGGGATGCTAGTGAAACAATTTTCTTGGCTTGCTTAAGATCTTCAGGCAGGTAGTCGGACTGTAAATAAGCTAATAGTTGACTACAAAATTGATCACTTCTTTGTGCTTTACGAAAGTCGTTCATATTACTCGCGTTGAACTCGTTCTCTTCCTTTTCCGTGACTATAGTTCGCGTTTTCCCGAAAGTAGTTCTTTCTATAGTTGGAAGTTCTTCAAAATTCGCGTCTTCTTGAATTGGAAAGAAGTTATCAGGCGTTTTTGAGTGTGTAGTTTGAGTTTCATCTAAGCTAGTTCTTGCTATAGTCGATGTTTTTTCGGAACCTGCTTCTGCTATAATGGAGGTTGAGTCTTTTGGCTTGTTTTTACAAGTTTGTGAGCGCGTAATCGCGTTTATGTGAAATTTTACGCCTCTCTTGTCATTTTCTTCACATACTGGATTTCTTGAAAGAGCGTCTGCATTTTTGTTGACTTTTCCGGCGCGATGTTTGATGTTAAGTTCTTGAAATTCTTGCAATGCTAGTCCCCATCTAGCTATACGACCGGAAGGGTTTGGTTTCGAAAAAACGCTCTGTAAGGCTGAATGATCCGTGAAAACAGTGACGCGCTGCTGATACAAATAGTGACGAAAATATTTTACTGCCCAAACTACGGCTAAAGCTTCCTGTTCCGTAATTGCGTAGTTTTTCTCCGCTTTCGTCAAACTTCTGCTGGCATACGCGATAGGTTTTTCTCCATCTTCTGCTTTCTGAGATAGAACAGCGCCTAATCCTTCGTTAGAAGCGTCTGTATATAGGATAAAAGGTGCATGAAAATTCGGATGAATCAAAAGTGGCGCAGTCGTTAATTTTTCTTTCAATGCGTCAAAAGCTTGTTGGCAGGTGTTCGTCCATTCATATTTCTGAGCTTTCTTTAGTAGAAAATGTAGGGGATAAGCAATTTTCGCGAAATCTTGTATAAAACGTCTATAGTAGCTTGCTAAGCCCAAAAAGCTGCGTAATTGATCAATATTCATTGGTGGTGTAAAGTTCTTCACGCTGCTAACTTTGTTTTCGTCTGGTTTTATTCCTTGCGCTGAGATTTCATGTCCTAAATAAGCAATTTTCGATTTTAGAAAGTGACATTTTTTTAGGCGAAGTTTTAAACCGGCGGCCTGCAAACGTTGAAAGACTTCATCCAACCGCGATTGATGTTCGTCGAACGTTCGACCAAAGATCAAAATGTCGTCGAGATAGACAAGGCAAGTCGACCACTGGAGCCCGCTCAAAACGAGGTCCATTAGTCGTTGAAAAGTCGCAGGGGCGTTGCAAAGACCAAAAGGGACAACGTCGAATTGGTAAAGACCATTGTAGGTAATAAATGCTGTTTTTTCTTTATCTTTTTGAGCAACTGGTATCTGCCAATAGCCCCAAGCTTGATCTAAGGTGGAAAATAGAGTAGCTCCTTGAACAGCATCAAAAATATCATCGATTCTGGGTAATGGATAACTATCTTTTTTGGTAACAGCATTCAGTTTCCTATAATCGACACAGAAACGAAATCCTCCTGTCTTCTTAGGCACTAAGACGACTGGGCTGGCCCATGGACTTTGGGATGGGGTGATAACTCCTTTGTCCAACATTTTCTGAACTTCCTCGTTTATTTGTTCTTTCTGTTTATAAGGCGCTCGATACGGGATTTGTCGAATGGGGACATTGTCGCCGGTTTCGATTCGATGTTCAACCAAAGTGGTTCGTCCAAGATCGGTGTCGGTGGCGAACAAGGTCGAAAAGCGGGCCAGGAGACCGAAAAATTGGCGACGTTGGAGATCGGTCAGGTGAGCTTCTTTTATATCACTCTGAAGTTCAGGGTTTGCTAGCAAAATCTCGGCTTTTTCTTCTTCATTCTTTTGGCAAAAATCTTGAGATGAACAAACTTTTTGATGGCAGGATGTTGGTTGATCAGAATACAAATTCTGATAGGCTCGAACTTTTCCAATTTTGATTCCTTGATAAAGGGTAATAGGGCTTTCCGTAGTGTTGAGAATGCTGACCGGAATAAGTCCATTGTCGGGTTTGACTAAACTAGAGGCGACTTGTAGGTGAAAACGGAGTACAATTTTTGACAAAGGTTCAAAAATCAACGAATTCAATCGGGTATAAGGCATTTCTAGCTGGGCATCCACAAAATTAATAGTTCGGGGTGGAATGACTACTGTCTCAGCCAGGACCACTATTCCTCGGGTGGTGTCGGGTAGGAAAATTTTCGGGTTCTTCATGGGTACTGTAATTGAACCAAAATCGATACGGGCAGCTTTCCAATGTAGCTCGGTTTTTGCGAATCGTCGTAAGAAATCAGTTCCCAATAGTAAATCATAGGTGGAATTCTTGACTACATGTACTCGAAGAAATTCGGGCGGTGACGAAAAATTTTGCTCTACTGTAAGCGAGATTCTAACCCAACAAGAAGCCGTAACTTCTGCAGTTTGACTATTAAAAACCTTGTAATTCTTGATCATCGGAGGGAGTATTTGAAATCCTCTCTTTATCGCTAAGTTGTAACCAATAAGGGAGATATCTGAACCACTGTCGACTAAGGTAGTTATGGGTTCTTCTATGTCTTCATTCAACCATACATCAATGGTGGGGCATCGATCTTGAGTCGGTTGGGTGCTGAGTCTTATACTGCAATTCGAAGTCGAAGATTCGTCTTTTGATGAAGTTTTGCGACTTAGCCAAGGCGAAAAAGCTTTCTTCAACATGGTAGAATAAGCTACTTCAGATGCTGTAGGATCTGCATGTTCATTTCGCGTCTGTTCTTCATTTCCTCTTTCTGTTTCTTGCAAATCGGAAAATCGAACAATTGGTTCATGATCATCTTTTCGGTGGCGACCAAAACATTTCCCAATTCTTGCTTTGAGATAATAACGAAAAACAAAATATCCTATCAAGAGTAAAACGATTAGGACTACTAGGACAATGAGCATATTAAAGATGAGTTGTAGGGGGCCAGAAATCAAATAATCCGTAGTAGTGACCAAATTCTTCATGCCTGTAGTGCTGATATGTTCCAACGAGTTGGCAGCTCCTTCCGTGATTTCTGCTACCATCTTCCCTGTACCAGCCAAAGTCTGATACACCACAGTCGGATCTAATGATAGTTCTGCTGTATATCGTGTGAGTCGGTTCAAAGCGCTCTCAAGGATCGAAATTTTGGAAAAATAGCTCCTCATAAGGCCAAAAGTGTGTAAAACGCCAGCTTGTTGATCGTGAAAATAGGAAGGTGTATTGAAAGTTTGCAATTTAGTTCTGCCTTGCCACTGGATACCGTAAGGAATCGTTGCAACGTGCACTGGACCAGTAGATGTTCTCCATCCAGTTCCTGTTTCATGATAGATACCAACCACATGGTGATTGCAATCTACGACAGGTGATGTTCCAATCACATCCTTCGTTCCGGGAACCACAAAAAGTGTGTGATTTTGGAATGAAATTGGCAAATTGGCGAAGCAGGTTTGATTAACTTGGTAGTCCCAAAATATATGATCTGGTACGATTCTTTCGCATTCCCAAACCATGAGGGCTTGACCGGCAAAGGAGGCAATAATATCATTGCGCATGAGTAAGGCTCTGGCTCCTAGAGTTGGATCGAGTTTCAAAAGTTGCCAAATCATCACTAAACGTTGTTTTGAAGAATGACATAATTCGGTCCAAATAGTTTGGAAAATTCGACTTTCTTGCTCGATCATTTTGTCGTATAGAAACTGAAATTTCGAATTCATAGGATCTTTTTCGAGTGATCCAGGATTGATATTTGATGTTTCTCGATCGGCCAAGAGTTGGTGAACATCTTCTTCGAACTGCAGAATAGGTCCTTGCTCAGTGGAATAAGCGTTTTGTAAATGACAGGTAGAAATTGTCGCGGAGAGCTGAAAAGCTCCTTGAACTTCTTCCACTATCACATGATCTTGTAGGATGTGTCCTGTGAAATTTCCTACTAGAGCCAATGGACAATAATTCTCGAAGGTGGTGGCGTTCCAAATGATCGTTCCTCCAGCGTTCAAACATTGTCCAGCAACGGGAGGGCAACCACCAGTGTCTCCAAGATCACTAATAGTTACTTTGTGATCAACAGCTGCTATCGTCCCAACTTCCATGAGTAAATTCTGGACTGATCGACAAGTATCTTTGCAGCACCACTTGAATTCTACTTGCAACGTCTGATTTGTGGTCCAAATTCCAGGTTGAATTTCTGCTAAATTGCGTCCCATATAGCTTTTATCAGACCAGACTTGTCTGCATAAACCTGGAGTGACAATGTTCTGCAAAGTGGTATCGGATACAATTCCTCGTGATCCAAAAACTCCTGTGTTCATACAAACGGTTCGGTTTCGTAAAACGCAGCAAACGGCTATAATTTGATTCAAATGCCCATTCGTGGACCAAATATGCAACTTTATTTCGTGTTTTTCAGCTTTGATCAGTGGCGGAGGGCGGCATTGCGTCGTTTTCGGGACCATCAAGGCACAACCGCCTCGTGAAGCGCCACATTGGTAGAAAGGTTCGCCGAAGGAATAGCCGACAACAAAGAAAAGTAACAACACGGCGGCGAACAAAAAATAAGAAGAGGTAAGTGAGACGAAGTTTCTAAGAATTCGTTGGAAATGGTGTTGAGGAACTCTTCTTCTGGCACATTTTCTGCTTCTTTGAACTGCTTCTGCTCTAAATTGAAATTGTAAATCTTCTGGCCTTCCTGGATCCGTTCTTGAGTCAGTTTGAGCTGACTGATGTCGCATGGGATCTTCTGGGGAGGTGACTTCGGGCCTCCGAACGATCCATGGTATCGACTTATTGATCCATCCTTCTGTCGTAAATTCCAGGGGTCCTTGTCTAGCGATCACTCCTCGTCGTGACTGGCTTACAAATTCGTGCATATGCATAAAATTCAAAATATCAAATAAATTACAAATACTGGCTGCAGCAGGCCCATCAAAAATAAAATAAACTTCACCCATGGGGCGGCTTCCAGAGGGACGGTGGGAATTATGACCTCCAGTCTGAGCCGTATTCATGAAAACATTAACTGATTCGACTTGCCCAGAATTTCCAAATTGCTGACGGCGCCGTCTGTCTTCATAATAGTCGAAATCAGAAGTTTCATTAAAATCACTTTCTAAATAACCATTTTCTAAATGTTCTGGGACTTCATAATAATTGCCAGTATACCCATGGGAGGCAATAGTGGGGTTATCGCTAATTTCTTCAGATCCTGTCCCACTACTCACCAATGTGGAGTGTCCGGTTCCAAAATAAAATTCATTATATCGGGCCATAAAAACATGTGCCTGAGGCCTCACATTGGAATTTCCATACAGATCGTAATCATCGCAGTTCCAGGGATCGGACTGTTCTGCGATGGTGTCAGGATTAAATTCTGACACGTTGGGCCCATTAGCCTCGGCAAGACAAAGCTGACTATTGACTCCTCGGGTTCCAGAAAGGGCATCTCCTGGACTCCTAGGGTTCGAAACGCCTTGGGCTGGCATTGACACTCGGGGCGGTCCCTCACGCCACGTGCTACGCAGGGAACTCGAAAATCTGGAATTTTGATTTCGTTCGAGCATAGGGCAAGTAGAAGAGTAATGCCCACTTCTACCACATTTAAAACACGAAACGGCACCATCTGAGGACCTTCCTGATGAGCGGCCGCAGTTAAAGTTGGTATTTATTGCGCAATATGGGCGACCTCCCATCCTGTTGGGCTCTTGGGGACCGTTCGATTGGATCTGAGAATCTCTCGCGTTATTCTTAAACCGAAAACGATTTTCTTGTCGTGCCATTGCTTCTCTATTTTCAACCAAAACGTGATCTTCTTGATTTGACAAAATTCGTAAATCTTCTTCTAAATCTTCTTCTTCAGACGTTCTTCAAGCAAAAATCGTCGAGTTCAACAAAAACGTCAACGTCGAGTTCAAAAACGTCGAGTAAGTTGCCAAAAATCGTCAACCTTCGTACTTCTTTATTTCTTCTTTATCTTCAGGCTTCTCCAAGATCAATTCGAATCCAAAGATTGAAGCCGACGTCCTGCCACGAATCGCCACTTGTAAGGTTTGTCAATTTTTGGGTCAATGGAAAATACAGGTTACTGTAGCTGAATAACCTGCAGATCGGACTGAATACTAAAACGTTCTTGATTTATTCTTTCTTCTTCAGAATCGTCAACAAAAACGTCAAGGAATGAGCAGCAGCGGCAACGATTTAGGAAAACGCCAAGGTAATTAAAAGGAAAATCTTAGTCTCGAAACGAAAATATATTTCTTCCAGGTTCCAAAGGTCGCAAAAGCCGGACGGAACAATCGACGTTTATCCAGCGACCCTACGACGATGGTAAAGAGCAGAGAAAGCAGTCAAGCCGAATTTATTGATAAAATGTTGAAGTGATTTTAACATACAAAACCAACATATTTATATAAATAAAAAGACATAAAAAAAAGGACATAAAAACTAAGCATTGACGTCATAGTTTCACATAAGCTTAGATCATAATCTTAATAAGCGTAGTCGTACGAAAATAAAAAAGTTAGATTGCGTAATCGAAGAGTCTTGGCACGATGTCTGCAGCAAGATTGGATAACGTAGGTTTGCCTGGCGTGTGTGTGATTGTGAGAGCGTCGCCGTTTACTGTAGGTTTCTTAATTATTGATTTTTAGCGCGCTCCCACATATTCATTGTGAATAGTTTTTTTTGCAGTTTTTTGGCAGGATTCTTCTAGATTCTCTAACAAAAATTTTCACCTAGAGCTCCCCGACGAGATAAAGTTCCGAACCCAACCAAGCGCCAATGTATGACTGATACGCCTGGTGTCCTACAGCTCAGGGAATCTAACTAATGGTGATGGGTATACCGGATATGCCTTACAATTCACCGAAATCAAATAACTATTTTCAGCTCTTCCGAATAAACCTTACTTTTGAAGAAATGAAAACTTGAAGCGTTTTACTCATTAAAAGTCAAACCATATGACTAACGACAGAGAACGTTTAATTTATCACAAGATTTCCATAAAGTCATCAAAAAATTCTGATGCTACACGGATGTCAAGCACCAGGTCTTTTGATCATCAGAATCGTCGATAGAAACTCACTTAATTGGAATTTTGAGCATGAAGAATCAATTATTCATCTGCAGCACGCGTGGGAAAGAAGCTTAGAATTACACTACTCATTTTCGCTGATGGGTTCAATTTCCGTTGAAGTTAGCCGCGAAAATATCGATGTAAACAGAGCTCATGATAATTAATCATGCATGTAACGTCGCTCAGATCTCTGCGGACTTGAGAATGCCCAGCGAAAATGAGCCATTTAGGGATTTACTTCTGAAAACTTTACCTATAGTCTGTTTTTCATGAAATGCTTCTAAATAATTCAAGTGGAAAGCAAGTAGTATTTCAGATTTTCACGATTTTCTAAGAAACAGTATATCATATAGGACTGAAAATTTGTGAGCATACTGACCTCACCTAGATTAGTTGAATACGCTCAAAAATTTCGAGCGCTTGGTAACATATGGTTTAACAAAAATTCTAAAGGCATGAAATGGAACTCAATTTCCAGTTTTATTATTGGAGCATTCCAAAAAACAGACTGGGCATGCAGCTATGTGTATTATACAGTAAAGTAGAAAATTACAGTAAATAGAATATGCTGAATCCGAACTTTCTCATTCAACTGGTCAGTAATGAATGATTCTTATGCGGGCAGTTCTTGGATACTCAAAACAATTCTACTTGAACTATCTTCATAGGTCGGCGACTGATCCGATGATGGGATCTTTTCATTCACCAATCGTCCTTTTGCATGCATATGCAATCGTCTGTGAGTTAAAGGGGTAGCATTCGTTCCGACACTGTGCTTGAATGAGGAACTGTGGAAAACCTTTGCTGATTCGCTATCTAGAAAAATAAATCAAAAGTTTTTGAATGGTTAAATTTGTTCATAGCATACACTATTTGTCATTTGAACATTATTACCTTTACTAGCTGCATCTCCATAGCTAGCGGAATGAATAAAATTCGATTGTTGAAATAATAACTTGAAAATTAAATCTATATTCTGATCTTCTTTGGCCGAACATTCCAAGTATTTGATGTCCTTCCTCGAAGTGAAATGATTCAACCACGCTTGTACTGTTGATGGGTATATCTTAAAAGTTAACAAAAAACGTATGTCTTACCCAAAAGCTTAGATTATGTCTCGATGAGGATGCAAGCAGTTCAGCATTTTCATATAATCGGAATTACTGAACTGGTAGAACTTCAGTGCTTTAGTTCTACAACACGCTATTGAATCTTTTCAGCAGACAAAAGCAAAGAGTTTAATGGTTCAGTAACTCAACAACTAAAACTTCGAAATTCAACAGCTGATGAGCCAAACACTGTATAATTTGTGACGTGAGCTGAAAAAGCAGTAATTGATTAATAATAGAAACACACTGGAAATATCACTGTTGAAAACGAAAATTGGAATTAATGTACTGGACTGCTAGATCAGGGAATAAATGACTACTCAACTATTAAAAACTATAGACTTGAGGAATTCCGAACCATAAGAAACTATTGAGCCCTTAAATCGCAGTAAACGGAAATTAACCCTATGAATTACTAGAAGTAACTGTTGAAGTACTAAAAAGCAGTGCAGCAAAGCTTATAACATTTATTCTGTTGACGAAATGCTTCTAATTTAAAAACTACAAAAATAAATACTGTCTTCAAAATGATGTGCACGAAGCTTTTATTGTAAAACCTCTCATATGAAAAATGTTAAGGATCAGTTGAGTTAGCTCACAAATTTGCAGCCCTATATGACGAGTGGTAAGCAGTATATTTGCCTAATGGTTAAATTTTTGGAATAAACACAAGAAAAACAGATTTCGCCAATGATTTTTCCTGATTGATTATTCAATCATTCAAACATACTGGTATTCTTACTTTTTTGTTGGTAACGTCGCATTTATTCCCTGCTAGAATCAACGGCATATCAACAGCATCGGGTCGACGATGGAATACCTCTTGGATAAGCTCGGTGACCTAAGGAAAATGTGTCAGTGTAGTCGCTGAGTTGCGAGTTTCAGCCTTTCTGTGATTGTGCATGGACACGGAATCCAAAAATCGCAAGTTTATATGAAGGGCTGATTTACAGGCTCAACACATTAATGTTCTGTTCTGAAAATTGATTTCCGTCGCATTGATTTTCTTAGGTAACCTTAACGCAACACAAATCCATAATCTTCGGATGCAAACTGACCTTGTTGTTTATAATCCTGAAATCCTTCCGGACCAGACAGTTATTATGAATCTCGAAGATAAGGAAGTAAACACTTCCTCCGGCACCACTAATACTTTCAATGTATCAAAAATTTACCATTCACCCCTAACTTTTCCAAGTTCAAATGAATGATAGGTTTTTACGTAAGATTTTTATCATCTTCTGGGGAGGGTTTCATCATTTTTGTATTTCTTTTGTATTTTTTGGACTTTTTAGCTCTAACTTAAAATGTTTCCTCGGTCAACACTTTTTGTAACAACAAAACGTGACGCGTGAGGCCAAAATAAGCAAAGATACCAGGGAAAAAGTGCACAATATTTTCAAGCTACTCGAAAAGAGCAATAACGCATAATGAAGATTCAAAGCATTGAAATATTTGATAAGTGCGCTCTATTGTCCCGCCCTTTAATGTCTCTGCGCTCTAATGTCCGCGCTCTAATGTCTGCGCTCTATTGTGCCGCGCTCTAATGTCCGGTCACGAAGTCATCTCACTCTCTTGTTAATAAGCATTGTCGGAAAAAACTTCCGGATCACTGTTTTCCTCGAAGGGCTTCAAAATAATAAAACTGGATAGCAAGTATTCTTCATTATCAATGAGCCTTAACTTGTAGAATATACGTCATCGGTCTGTTGGCTAGCTAAGTACTTTCTATTCATTGTTCTTTTCAGTTTCTGCCGTTAGCACGTTTTCTGCTGATGTTTCTACATTCGGTGGCTACTAGAGCATCCATAGGCTCTATTTCTAATACTATTCGTTCAAGCAAACAAAGTCACTCGTCCAGGCATAGTCACTCTCGATCATCGGGACAAGATATGAGAGCAAACAAATGACCTCGTGGTCACTCTCTACTACAATCTCGTTCATTTTCTCAAATTTCGAGTTCAAGTTCAGACTCTCGGTCGAAATATTCAGAGCAATCTGATAATTCTTCTCGAGCTGTAGCTGCGAGTAAGAAAGATTTTATACTGACTTCTGTTGAAGACCAGACTGCTGCAGTGGATGATTTGTTAGAAAATCAAATTCCTAACGATTCCCGAGCTGTTGCTGCGGTAGATTATAGATCTGTTGAACCAGATCAAGCAGCTGAAAGAATCGACGTTGATCAGAATAGCAAATTTGCTTCGACAGGTCATTCAGTTGCTGACGACAATCACAGTGCTATTTCTTTCGATTCGTGTTTTCGACGTTCTGGTTCTGCGTCTGTTGACAGCAGAGTTGATATTTCCGATTTTTCGGATGATCCAAAACCTGAATGTCAGCATTTGAAGCTCAAACGCAAACCAACTGATCTTATCAATAGAGAATTATGCGGTCACCATGAAAGCTTAGATAGCAGAGCCAAGCGATATGCTAATTTTCTTATTCCCGATTCGAATTCGGTCATAGCTGCTGCTATTGATGAGGAGATTTCTTGTTTCCTGGAGAAAGATGGTAAAAAGTGGATTATTTAAAAAATGATATCCTTCGGCATTTACACCAATCAGTTTTGGAAATGTCTTTTCCTTTATTGACGGTTCTTAATGATGAAGAAAGGGGATCTTTTGATCCTAAATTTATTATCAGTTGCATTAATTATTCCGTCCAACATATCATATCTGCTTTTGCAAGACATAATTTACATTCGTCGATACGAAATTTTGAGAAATCTTGGAATTAAGTCGGCTTTCTTTCAAGAGATTGCATGTGAATCTTTAATGATTACAGATTTAGTCAAGAGTAGAATAAATTCAGCAACAAAGCTGACGCCTCCTGCTCTTTTTGGCAAGGCCATTTGCGATAAAATGAAGGATTTTGGCCAAAAAAAGCTTCCATGATGCTGTTCAGAAGCTAAGCAGTTCAGTGACCTTTTCTCGTCATTCTCGATCGAATTCTTCTCGTGTACCTTCCCTAGTTTGGCGAAACGGCCTTTGAGCAAGCCTATGGCTTTCAACAATTCCAAGTATGATATTTATAATTTTGGCTTTAAACCAATAACAGCTCCGCCTAATGCAGTAGCTGGTCGGCTTGATCTTTTTTATGCTAACTGGACTGCAATTACTTCAGACAGTTGGATTTTACAAGCTGTTTCAGGCTTACATTTAGATTGGAAAACTAATCCACCTAACGAACTAAATTCTGAAAATGTCTAAATTTTTGGGTCTAAACTAAAGAGCAATTTTTTTGACGATGCATGCTTCAACGTAATTTATCAGCCCCTACTATCTGACAGTAAACATTTTCTAGCAAATGTCCGCCTAATTAGCTTCTTTCTCCATTACCACTTCAAGACAAATGACGTCTTTTGAAAAATTATAAGAACCTTATGTTACGCCATGCACAATTAATAATTCACACGTTTCTTTCTTCATAAAGTCCTAAGCGGTATTTCTCCTTTCTATAGACGTTTCAAGCATTACGATGGGAGAATATCATCCTTGGAGTTCATAGCTGCTTCCTAATTATGGTCTGGGTTAATTAAGGCTCAATGGCAAAAAATACCATAAAGAGAGAGAGAGAGTTGACATTTCGGGTTAGCTTACTACAGTCTGTTTTTCATGAAATGCTTCTAAATAAAAGTGGAAAGCAAGTAGTATTTCAGTTTTCACGATTTCCTAATGAACAATATATCATACAGGTCTGGAAATTTCTGAGCATACTGAGCTCACTTTTAACAATTTGTTGAATGGAGAATTTTATGGTAAAAGCTCTATGTAAACAATTTTGACGACAGTACCGATTTGTGTCACTTTTCTATTTGGACGCATTTTATAAAAAACAGACATATAGTAATGCGTTCATTAAAAAAACAACAAAAAAAGAATCCTGCTAAGCTTTCCAACATTCATCAGAATACCATTGAATGACAATGGCGTGAAATTCGAAGAACTCTAGTGAAAAACATAAGATAATGGAAACACCTTTCCAAGTTTAGAATGCGAAAAATAGGCATGAGCAGGAACGAAACTTATGAAGCTATAGAACGATCACTACAAGAACATTTTTTCAGAATTTTAACACATAAAAATAAAATTTAAGACCTAAAATTTCAAATATTGGGATAATATCAGCAATGGCTGACATCAATCAGCCGATTTGGCTGACAACAATCAGCGCAAACCATCAAGTGTCATGAGTTTTTCGAATTCCAAGGGCGAGAAAAACTAAACCCAAAGTTAGAATCGGAATCGGAATCGATATTTTGAGACAAAAGTAGATTCCGGAACCGATCCAGAACGTAAGAAACAGAAAATGAAGAGGGCAGGCGATCTTGGTTTAAAAAATCTCAAGTTTACAAATCATATTTGGAAATCGAAAGGTATCAAAATATGGAAAAATTAGCAAATTTTTGAGTTATTGTGCTATCTGTAGCCTATTTTTTCCAAACAAGCCTGACGCACAGAAAAAATGTTGATGCAAATAGTAAACAACCTGCGTATACGGACACTTGTTTTTCTCGAGTTAACTGTAGCATATAGGCGAAAAATTTGAGAAAAAGTTTCGGGCTGCGACGCAGGTTTATTGTCTGCTCGACTTCTATGGCATATTTTGTTTCCCCAGGCTCATTTGAAATTGAATAGATTATAAGTCAGTTTGAGGACTCATCAAATGCGTGGTGAAAAACGTAATACGGACCCCAATGGTTAACCTGAAAACTTTTCGACAATTCCTCTAACAAACGTATCCGTTTATTTTGAAACGGCAAACGCAGCAACAACCACAAAAGTAGATTAAATTTGGATTTTCACTAAGCGGATAGCTCTATACTGTATCGGAAACGCTAAATTTCTTCAGGACAACGGGGAGTCCAAAATTATAGAAAAACACATCTACGCACTTTGATTTGGACAGAACTGTGTTGACACTTGATGTACTACTCAAGAAATTCTAACCATTCAAACAGGTTATTGAAGAAAAATCAATTTGTCCGTTAGCCGCTCATGGACGAGAAAATTTTTCTCATTGACTACAGCAATAAACTTATCGACATTTTTCTATGTTGAACATACTTTCATCATTTTGCGGCATCTATTATTTCAAAATAAATAGACCATAGTCGTAATCCGATCCTACTGTGTCTTATTCCAGCTCATTTTCTTCTTTAGTCCATTTGCTTTGAGTCGGCTTACATAGCAGGAGTAGATTCTACAGCTGCAGAGTTATTAAAGACCCGAAAATCATTCACTGTAGTCTTAGAGCCGTTAAACAATCATAATCAAAGAATTCAATCAGTGCTTTTTTTGTGCGTGCCAAATCAAATCAAATGTTCAAATCCCTCAACAAATTGGGGAAAATTTAGCCCCTTTTTCCGTTTAAGGGAAAGCCGGCAGGAATAAACAGGGCTCCTGATGAAAATGAAGTCAAAGGTTGCATAAATTTCTGGTCGAAAAATTGTGTCAATAATGTAAATTTTTCTATTTGAATCAAACACCAAAAATAAGAATTTATGTTCCCAGAAGAAGTTCAAAATTTCTAATCATTTATCAGTCATTGTTGATTTTGTTGTGATATTACATACTATTTTACGAAAATTTTCTGGCGTTCGGGCCAAATAAGAGTAGTTAATATTATGTTCATTTGCCCGGCGCGAAGCGTCGAGAAAATTTTTCGTTTTTACACCCTAAAATGCCTGAAAATTAAGAAAATTTAGCCTTGGACCAGTCAAAAAACTTGTGTCCATTGGTGGAAACATTCAAAATTTTTTGTGCCATTCTAATTTTTTTTGCAAAAAAGAGTTTTGGCACAAAACGAAAACACTGATCTCAATCATGAATAAAACATTTGTTGAGCACTGTTGATGAGCGCCCATTTATTTGAATAGAACTCCTGCTGAGAGTTCGTTGCATCTGCCATTTCAAAGTAAATGGAACATATCCATAGTTCTGCGTTTTTCTTAATTTTTCATTTAAGAATAATAAGGCCTTTCTCTCATCAATCCATAAACGAGATCAATTTTTCCCACATGTATGACGTACACTGCAAACGACATTTTTCTTAATCTTTTTTAAAAATGATCATGGTATAGAATTCGTTGTATCGCCTTGGAATTCCCTGCCTTTAAGAAGGAACTCCCGGAATTTGTGAATAATAAAAAGAGAAATCAGGAGTTTCTATAGTAAGAATTTTATAAATTACTTGTGAATCAAAAAATTAAAAATAGCATTATCGTCGATATCGTTTACACAAAGCCTTACGACAGAATTTTTTACTCAAAAAATTTTTAAAAGTTAGTTGAGTACGCTTACAAATTTTCAACTCTATATATGACATACGTCTTAGCAGAAAATTGCAAAAATATGTAATAATTCTTGCTTTCCACTGTTTTTGTTCATAAAGATTTCAAAAAAGCATACTGTACACTCACTTTTCAGCCACAATTCTTGAACTTGAATCCTTTTTCAGTCAACAAAAAGGGACGGAGTCATTAAAAAATGATTGGATAAAGCTAACGTCAGTAAGGAATGAGAGATAATGATTAGGTGCCACAATCGAGACCCATACACTTTTTGCATTAAAACTCAAATATTCACTGCACTAATCATGACCTTCAGTCTATGTATTACATACTGAGGTTGCTTGCTTCGACATCGTAGCAGTCAATTTGGTATTTCGGCTTATAGTAGGGAAAATAATTTCGTCTAGCTGCAGAAAGATATCATACGGAAATGAAGTGCAAATCCGACCGGTAATTTCATAATTTATGTGAAAACCTTGCAACTGGTTTGCTGGAGCCATCTGAAGGACCATCACTAAGCAAAAGCGGCCACTGACAATGTTCAAAGAAATGAGCAGCCATTTCATTTCCATAGAAAGTAGTTCAGCATTTTCTGCACAGTACGAAAAAAGTGAGACATAGTGTGAACAGTATGTTATGAAATGCGCAACATCACATGCGCTTCGACAACTTCTCTTCCTGAGATAAAAATATAGGCACTCATCGTTTAGTTACGTTAATTTTATTAGAAATAAAACGCCGATGCTGAAAAGATCATTGAATGAGTGTGGCTTAACTGCATGATCTGCTTTTTTACGCAACAATATATGAAATTTGATGTATCATTCCATAATTCTCATAGTATGGTCTTGCGACCATTGGATCGGCAGCGAATTCGGGTGGTCTCTCTATGTGATACAGACAATTCGCCCCCAGTAATTCGCCCCCAGCAATTCGTCCCCCACAATTCGCCCCTGGTAATTCGCCCCCACTGCAGTTCGCCCCCGGACAATTCGCCCCTGAGCAATTCGCCCCCAACAATTCTCCCCCAGTAATTGGCCCCCAATTCACTGTTTTTTAATTTTAAAAATTCAGATTTAAAAATAATTCCACTGGGTTATTAGCAGTTATGTAATAGCATTTCTACACATCTATACACAATACCTATAGATTTTTTCCCAGCCGAAATAGGATGTTTATTTTTGAATTCTGCATGCAGAGTGCAAGTATTATGTACAAGAAGAAAAAGATCTGCGGTAGAGGTCCCCAAGGTCAGATTTTTCAGGTAGGGGTAAAGTTGAAAATTTGCGGGGTAGTGTAGCTAAATGTCCACTAAACACGTCATTTTGTCTTAAATAAGGCAACTAGTGATCCATTTTCAGGACATTAGGCAGGGGTAATACCCCCTCATACCCCTCCCTATAGGGTAGTCTGATCTACAGCAATGTTCCAAATAAATGTCCACGAATAATTTTTTAAAATTTTCTTTGAATGTAAGATTTTTTTACTGATGTGGTTAGTACTAAGTCAGTATAAGCATTTTTTACTCGTACAGTCAGCAATACAGCGTTTGAGCAGTAGTTCCTATAATTGAAGTGGCCGGTTGCTTTTCCACTTGAAACAAAATGTGTGGCCGAGTTCAAAATGAAAACTTGCAGCTAAAGTTTATGGGACTAAAAATAATCAATTTCGATCAAAAATTTGTGAAAAATCTCAACATTGGCAATTTGCAAATATATATTTTTTCAAGTTTGTAATGATGGTGTCCTAATCCCCAGAAACCATACCAAACTTAAGTCTAATGGCGTGAATACCTGGGAGAATTTACGCAGAACTGTAATTTGTAACACGGATATCATAGGCAGAATTGTGAGTCATTTATGTTCTTCGATCTGCATTTGTCTTTTATGTTTTTTGTTCCTTTTTTCGTTTAATTTTCAATGTCCTTCAATGCTCATAATCCATGTCAGTTAAAAATGAAGATGAAACATTTCGCATGTAACAGTTATAAGTAGATCTCAATTAGATCTATCGATTGCTGTTGATTTTCAAAGCAACGTATTTTCCGTTGCACAAAAGAAAAAGTGCAATGTCTAAACGCGTTACAGAGGTCACCCTAGCATTAATTTTCTGGAGATCGTTTCCTGACTGCTTTATAGCATTTCTTGCAAAATGTCCGCTCAAAACTTCTGAGCGAGATAAAAACCCCTCTTTCAGTGCAATCAACTAGACATTTCGGATAACTACTATTTTGGTCACTTCTTTGAACGAGTTCACATCATCCACGGCGAAAACTAACAGGAAGGCATTGGCCGCACTGATCGACACTCTCCTCATGTCTGGGTAATTGAAATTTGTATCGTAAAAATTCAACGGTAGAATATTCCCGTTGGCCCGAAAATCTTTGGCGTAAATGTCCTCGACGGTTTCACGGTACTTTGGGCTAAACGTATGGTGCAAATAACGCCTGATTATCGACGTTTTTCCGCATTTACTGGAACCCAAAATTACTAGACGGTAACGATCCAAATTTTCGCCGCCCATCGTTGTGGAAAGAAAGCGAGGAATGTAAGAGGTGTAATGAAGTCCGGTATTTTATCTAAAAGAGGAATAGAGTTCGCGTGTCACTTCGTTCCCCGACTTGTCCGAATAAACACGTACCGACTCTACGATATCACATTATCACCTTATGCTAAAAAAATTAAGAAACCCGAAGACCCACAATGGTGCAGTTAACATTCTTACGAACCAGATTAGAGTAGTAGTAGCTCATTTGCCCCTAGGATGCTAATTTAATATACATACATATAATATGCAAATGAGCCGAGCATCCACCTGGGTATTGGCATTTTTTGCATTATTTTTTCTCAATTCGCGATTTATAGGCAGGGGCATGAGAGAACACACATCGCATAAGCATGGGTAAGGAACCCCATGGCAACAGAATATGTGCCAATCTATTAAATTTGATTTCCAGGTTCAGTGTCGAGAAGGAATAAGGGAGTGAACAGACAGTTGCACGCTGAGGATGACACGTTTTTCCGCCAATATTTTAGGAGAAAGGATGAGAGACACGTTGACAGAAACATTTTTTTTACGATTCTACATCAAGTGCAAGTTCGGCCTATCCTAAGCTTCATAAAAAAAGGCATACCGTAGCTCTAAAAAGCAAAAGTTGTCCAAATAGACTATTCGAAATATTGAAAGAACCTGCTGATCAATTGTTGTCCAACATAGAATAAAATGAAAGCGAATTACTTACGACCTGTTGTTCTTGAAATACTTATGAGTCTCGTTAAACAGGCATGCAGAAACCGCGAGTATTTCACGTTTTAGTAATTTTCTAAATCCCAAATCCCGTGAAAAATTAGTGAATTGAGGAATATTACATTTTATAGTCGGGAAAAATTCAACTAACGATATGCTAGACATTACTTGTTTTTAACAATAAAACCTGCAATATTGTATAAAAACAGATATAAAAGAGATATGGAAGGCATTGTCACTTTTGGTTACCGTGCTTCTGATGGTTTCTTTCGCACTCAGTACTTCTTAAGAAGTAAGAATGTCGTTGAAAAATGTAGTAAAATATAAAGTATAAATGGTGAAATAATTTCGATCAGAAGTGAAAAAAGAAAAATTTTCGAATTCGTCTTTTATTAAACATTTTATTATGTGTAACATTCAGAGTAAAATTGCCTTATAACTATGGTTTGTTTGTTCGCGAGCTTTTGTCGGAAAAATAAACTCTACTGGAAACAAAGTCGATGATAGCAGAAGGTACATTCCTTTGACAACACTAGAAACAATTTTTACTGCAGTATTTTTTGGTATCTACGAAAAAATGCAGCCCTCAAAGTAGAAGAAAATGAGAAGGTATCCAAGTTTCTTGAAAGATTATGAAATGTTATGGATCTATTGGATTATTTGTCTTTGAAGAAAGTTTTCATGTTGTAGAAAAGCTTGATCAACCAGGAATCGTAGAATTATAGGGTAGAGTTGAGTTGGATAATCGAATTGTAAGAAAAAATCTCTATAATTTCCATGAAAAAGAAGCTAGAAAAATACGAATAGCAAGACTTTTCGACTAATAATTCAGTTTTCTACCTTATCATGATATTATTTTACTTGGACAGTGACGAACCAGGCGATAAGACAGCTAAACTTCTTTTCGATGGTCTTGAAGGATTTGATTTATTTTCAGGCGTCTTAATTTCTACGTACATCTTAATGAGTAAAAATGTCTTGCTCGCAAATTCTCCTCCAAGATTCCTAACCTGCAGTCAGTATTCTGCAAACACGAATTAGGATTCCAGACCAAAGCAGCTACGTCACAAATTTTGTCGACCGTAAATTTTTCGATCATCTCAGAAATTATTGTTTTGGATACATATCGGCAGCATGGAAAACCTGAGGAGGTAGAACACGTTTTGACCAAAAGTTTTTACGTGCCCATAATCCTGTCAAATAGGAGTGTGACATCCTAAATCATGTGTTTGCAAAAACAAACAAGATCTATCAATTTGGTAGCCGTTCTGTATTTGATTCGTGGCCCCAAGAGGTTTATGTGTGAATGTAGTCATCAGCTTTCTGTGTGAGATCAAACACGTTCTCGGCGAGGTCTTAACCCCCCCCCCAACATCCCACGCCAATAATATGACTAAATAGCCTTAATGACCGAGGATATATATTGTGGAGACAGTAAAAAAGCCTGTCAATAATAATCGCGATACGAGAATAGTGACTGTGATTGACAAGATGACTTGCATCAGTTACATCCATTTTCGACAGAGTTCTGCGCTTGGTCGTTTCAATTCTAATTTTTCAGTTCTGTTTAATGACCAAGAAAAGTTGATAGATTAGAACTGGCAATGATCACCGTTGTGAATGTTTTCAAATAGTCTCCAGGCACTGTGAACGGAAGTCGAAAAGTTCGCAAAAACATCCTGCTACTGCTGCTCCATTTACTGTTAGGGTAAACGGAGGAATATGATATCGACGAAAACTTTTCCTCTCTAACGTTACGCATGCTATAAAGTGCGAGCTTGATAAAAAGTATCTTTTAACCTTGAGTGATGTTAGTTCGGAAGTTGATTATAATCTTACGATTCTAAAGCTTTCTCGTTGATACGTAACCTATCGTGAAAAGCTTTAATTGAAAAAGAAGCAGATCATTAGTACGCTCTTTGGACAAAAAGAAACATTATCGTAATTTCATCGCTAATGAACACTGTAATTAATTAGTTATCCTAGTTAATTAGATTTATGAAATATTCTAAGCACATAAACAAATTACGTAAAAAGTGGTATACTGTCTTCATGTGCTGCATTTGGATCACGAGGAAACCCAATACTCCGATTCTATAGAGCAAACATGAAAACTTGACGTGTACGGTAAGAACGGCTCTCTAGTTAATTAACCTACGACACGCAAACGAACAGGACATGCATGGAGTGAGGGAACAATAACGTGGACTGGAAGCTTTTTGCATCTGTCTTTACGTGCTATAGTCTAGGATGAAAAGGGACAAGCCGACTTAGATTTTGGTGCAATGGAACTTGACGTGACTTTTCGAGACAAAGGTTCGATATCACCTTCGTAAATTGACTCCCTGCCAAAAAGTGTTGCGCAAATTGACTTCCTGCCAAAAGCTATTGCGATGAGAAAAATGCCAAGAAAATTTAAGTGACGAAAAGAATGTGAAATCAACTCAGGGAGTGTTGGAAGGGTGTAAACGAGCATTCCTACAGGGTGGCCAAAGAACCCCTATTGCTTTTTACTGATGCAATAGGGGTTCTTTGGATGCAGTTAATAACCTTTTATTTTGTGAAAAAACAGTTCACTCATGGAAGTTGTTTTTCACGATCGAGAGTTCTCGATTTCACTTTCTTTACAACGGCTCTGATATCGCAGTAATGATTTCCGATCTGCCATATCTGCGACAGCCAAGTTTACTAACGATATATCTGCAATTATCAAACTATGCAAAGATCATACCAACTATATAAAAATCGTGAGGAGTTTCATCCTAAATATATTATTACTAGTTTACTAGAAAATGCCCCAATGGGACAGAAAAAAGAAGAATATACTTGCTTGGATAGTTGCCAAACTAGAAAAAGAAGTGGACTAGATTCAGAGAACTTCGGTTAAGTTGGAAAAAATTCACGCAACTACAGTGAAATTTTTCTATATGAAAATTATATGCACATGACTTCAAATATAAAGAAATGGTAAACCAATAGCATTTGAACTCCCGACCTATTCAAAACTCCTGACTCTCACACTAACTGAAAAATAGTGAGGGAGGCATAAGTAATTATATGGGCCCATGCAGGGGGATACCCCTGTAGCAAAATTTACATGAAAGTTCACTGCCTTAATAACTGTCTGGGGCGATACAGGGGTATAGACAGTATAGCTGACGGCTCAAATTTGATTCATATACCGTGCCGGTCGATACAGGAGGTGTAGAAAGTATGGGCAATGATGTAATACGATCCGAAATCAATTATGCGTGGGGGTGCGGGGCAATGCAAGGGGGGATGGAAAAAGTACGCTCGAGGCTTCATTGTGTAAAATTCGACTTCCATGTAGAAAGTACAACCAAAGCTTCAACCCATAGAATTCTACTTCCATGTAGAAGGTATGCCCGAAGCCTTAACGTGTAAAATTCGACTTCCATGTAGAAAGTAAGTTGCAACGAGTAAAATTGACCTAAATATTTCTCGACCGACTCAGACATTAAAATTGATGATGCAATGCTCCTAAAAAATTTAAAAAAACGTCTGAGGATCATAGAATTTAACGATCTAACAGTTTTACTCATTTTTTACAAAATTTTTACAAAAAATTTTGTTTGGGACACATTTTTTATGTATTCGGGAAAGGTGTTTTGATGATTCCTTATGCTTAAGCATTGTTTTCGGCACACGTTTTTCACTGTTTAGGGACACGATTTTCCATGCATTTTGTAAAAAAATCGTGTCCCAAAACAGTGAAAAACGTGCCCTGAAAACAATGCTTAAGCATAGGAAATCATAAAAAAATGTGTCCTGGATACGTTAAAAATGTGTCCTGAACCAAATTTTTTGTGAAAATTTTGTTAAAAATGCGTGTAACTGTTGTAGTCGTGGATCTGGCCAGTGATTACATGGCATGCCCCGCACTCATGCGCACGCATGCGCACGCGTGCATGTGCACTCATGCATGCATGCGCACTCATGCGCACGCACCACCACTACAACCACAATTTCGGAACCATCCACGTGTCTTTTTTAACGCGGTTGGATAGTGCGTTTGCCTTGTATGCAGAAGGTTGAGGGTTCGAACCCCTTACTGAGCATTATTTTTCTGATGTGCCGACCATGTGGATTTGAGCATACAACATTGGTGACCGTCCAGAGCTCTTCCTCCTGGAAAGGGGGGGGGGGTATTGTAGTGGTGCATCTGGCTATTCATTATGGGACATGCCCCACACTCACCACCACCACTACAACCACAATTTCCGAACCATCCGCGTGGCTTGGTTAGCACAGTTGGATAGAGCTTCTGCCTTGTATGTAGAAGGTCGAGAGTTCGAGCCACCAGTTTTTTTTCCTCGAAGATTTTTTCCACAAGAGAACTGGACCCAAAATTTTTTCCTCATTTTCCGAAAAATTTCCTCACTTTTATAAACGTTTATAATGTGACTATGGATGCTTTTTTATGCATTTTAGGAGCTGATCCAAGCATTTTGTTGTATTTGAAGTCAGAAACCTGCAAAAATGAGGAAAAAATTGAGAAAATTCTGGTTATGTTGGTCAAAATGAGCTCATGAAGAATTGGTGTTCTACAGGAGCGCGTGAAGCATGTTAACCATAGAGTTATCAGGAATTTATCTGCTATTAACATTTCTGTGGTTCTGATTAGAATCATCTAAATTTATTTAGTTCTAGGTCCGGCGTGGAGCGCCGGAAAAATTTTTGGATTTTCACTTTCTAAAACGCTGGAAAATGAACCTTCACAACGTTGAGAAATAAATTAAAATCAAACTGATGAAGTATAATTTGTTTCAAATTCCAGCGAGAAGCGCCAGAAAAATTTTCAAGTTTTTATATTCTAAAATGCTGGAAAATAAATCTCTCCAACAGACATTCATGAAAAAAAGTTCTAAAATCACAGTCTAGAATGATGTCTTCAATTTCCATCTTCAATAAACACAAAAGTTCAGGTTGCAAACGTTTAAAAAATTCCAAGCATCGAGAGAAAAAATTGAGAGAATTGATGAAAGATCTCAATTTTTGGCGACATAATTGACTGTTAACAATCAGAAAATGAAACGAGCTAACTTGATTGATAGAAACTGTTGAGCAAATTAGTAAGTCGATGTAGATATGCTAATGGCCACGCCTAATAGAAAATAGTGATTATTGTACCCATGACCGGCGCGAAGTGCTGGAAAATTTTGAGATTTTGACCTCTTAAATCCACCAAAATGCAACTTTTCGATTTTGAATTCCCCAAAGTTTTTTCCACAATGAAAACCATACCCAAAATTTTTTTTCCTCTTTTCGAAATTTTTTTCCTCAAAAGACCCCATTTGAGAAAAAATTGGTGGTTCGAGCCCTCCAGCAAGCATTATTTTTCTGATGTGCCGGCCACGCGGATTTGGCCATATGACAAAACCGTTAGATCGTTAGATTCTTTGACCCTCAGGCGTTTTTCAAAATTTACCTAAGAATGTAGGACAAACAGACCATTACAGTCGATAACGATAGTATCAATTTTTGCAAAGAAATTTTACATTTTTAATGAAATCTAATGGCGTCACAAAACTTCTGTACAATTTTAGAAAGTAAAACATTTAAATCATTGGATCCTAAATCTAGCAGTTTCGATGCAACTCTTGAAATCTAATGATCTAACGGTTTTACTAATTTTTTACAAAATTTTTGTTTGGGACACAATTTTTAAGTACTCGGGACACGTTTTTCAATGATTGGGACTCGTTTTCTACTGTCTCGGGACACGATTTATTACAAAATGCTTGCAAAATCGTGTCCCAAAAGAGTAAAAAACGTGTCCCCAAAACAATGATTAAGCATACGAAATCATTGAAAAACATGTCCTGAGTACTTAAAAATTGTGTTCCGGACAAAAATTTCTTGTGAAAAATCGAGTAAAACCATTAGATTGCTAGATTTTATGACCCTTTGACATTTTCTTGAAAATATTTACAAGTATGCAGAACAAACCAACTATTTGACAGACTATAGTCAACAGAAGTAATATCAACTTTTTCAAAAAAATCTAATGGTGCTACAAAATTTTGTACCATTTTTGTTTGTATGACTATTGCATCTTTAGATCATTAGATCCTATGCTAGGGGGACCATTAAAATCTAATGGTTTTACTTGTTTCACACAAAATCTAAGTGTTAGATGCGTTTTCAAAAGAACAAGCAGGACGAACTGACTGCTCAACAAAGCATAAAACTATCAAAATGAATTATTGTAGATTAGATGGTCAACAGCTTGATGCTATCAAATTACCAGACATACCAGACAGTATCGTATTATGTAGGCATTAAAAAATTTTTTTTCAGGAATGCAGGACAAACTGATCATCCTACAGATTATAGTCAACAGCTTTAGTATCAATTTTTTCAAAAGTTTTATGTTTTTTGGTATAATCTAATGTTTTTGTAGAATTTTTATGAGTAAAACCCTTGGATTGTTAGATCCTACTCTTGAAATATTAATTTTAATGTGATTCTTGGAACCTAATGATCTAACGGTTTTACTAGATTTTTGACAAAAAAATTTTGTTTGGGACACAATATTTACATATTTGGGGCACATTTTTCAATGATTTCCTATGCTTAAGCATTGTTTTCGGGACACGGGTCACACTAAAATTAAGATTTCAAGAGTAGGATCTAACGATCTAACAGTTTTACTCGTAAAAATTGTACAGAAGCATTAGATTTTACCTAAAAATGTAAAATTTTTTGAAAAATTGATACTACTCCTGTTGGCTATTGTGATAGCAAAAATTGTGTCCCAAATAAATAAAAAATAAGTGCCAAAAACAATGGCTAAACATAGGAAATCATCAAAAATCAGTCCCAAATATGTAAAAATAGTGTCCTGAACAAAATTTTTTTTGTAAAAAGTTGAATAAAGTTCAGTAAAACTGTTAGATCATTCGATCCTCTGACCCTATAACACTTTTTAGTTTTTCAATAGATTATGGTCAACAGCTGACAAACACGTTTTTTAAGTTTTTCAATAATGCATTAGGCAAACTGCTCATCCAGCAGACCATGGTCAGCAGTTGTAGTATCGATTTTTTATTTTTATAAATCCCCAAATGATCCGATAGTTCTACATAATTTTATTTAAATTTTAGCATTCAAAATGTTAGATTGTTGGATCCTACCTTTAATGGCTTTACTCATTTTTACAAAATTTTATCATTAGATCCGTTTCTTGCAGAATAAAGCAGGACAAATTGACCATGCTACAGAAGCCAAAACTATTGACATGAATTATTGTAGACTAGATGGTCAACAGCTGATGCACTCAATGGTATCCAATTACTATACAGTATAAAATTACAAATTTTAAAAAATTATAGCCAGCCAAACAACTTCCTCCACCAGTGGAAGAAGTCTATCAAAAATATTTTTTCAGATCTTGTGCCCAAACCCTTAAAATCTAACATGTTTCTACATAATTTTTGCAAGTAAATCTGTTAGGTCATTAGATCTTATGCCTGGACTCTTAAAATCTAATAGTTTTACTTGTTTTTTTCAGTGAATAAACCCATTAGATGGTTATATCCAGGGCCGTGCACAGGATTTTTTCATGGGGGGGGGGCGGACTAGATTTTTGTACTGAATAGCCCCAGAAAATGTTGATTTTATGCGATATACTGTGTGCATGCTGCCTTAATGGGGGGGGGGCGTCCCCCTGCCCCCCTTGTGCACGGCCCTGGTTATATCTTATGCTCAAACCCTTAAATATATCTTCTTGCCTATTGATTTTTATGTATCAACAATGAACAGCTGATGTTAGGTCATGAAACTGTCTAGATTGACCAATGCAGTAACAAAGGACTCTATGGTAGTACCTTCAACACGTTTCACATTTAATTTTTAAGATAACAAATGCACATACATTCAAATGTTTACCAAAAATCATGAAAATCTTTACAGACTAAAAAATTTGATGCACACATTTTTACAATAAATATTGTAAATTCAATGACAATTATTTTGCAATAAATTTAATTTACCCTTGTACATCTAAAAATCTCGAATGTGAAACACTATTTTCACACATTTAATCACCCACGTCTGTAAAGGGATGAAATTATCAACTTCGATAAATTATCAAAATACAACTAGTACAATATTTATTCTCTTTGATATATTTGTAAAATACATCAGGTAATTCTCCCCTGCATGCGTAAAAATCCTACATGAGTAAAATGATATAAGGTTTCTACATGTGCAGGGTTAAAATTATTTTAAAACGTAGCTACTATATTCATTTGTAAAAATACATCAACAATAATATACTCTCAACGCATTCAACAATCTGTATTGATACAATATTAATTTTAAAATAGTCATAAAATAATATTTGTAAAATACATTAACTATGATTTACTATTTCCATGCTTTTGAGAACTATATTGATATGCCCATAAAATTCATTGTGACATACTACACTTATGCATTGGAAATTTGTATATGTGTAGGGTGTTGATTCAGCTACAGTATCAATTTTGATAAATTTGTAAAAATATGATGACCATAATTTACCTCTTACATTTGTAGGGATCACTGTAGGTACAATATCACATTCAATAACCTATACAAATGTGAGGCTGTAAATCAAAAAATACTTTAGCTACAGTAAATGTAAAATGTACTAAAATTGATAAACGCCGCATTTATCATTGTTGAAGAATTGACTGAATGAGCAAAATTTTTCAATCTGAACATTTTCTGGACTAATATGCAAATATTTTATTTCACATTTCAAAAGCTAGCATTTTTTGGGCTAATGTTCCTATGTTTCACCCTACTTTTGATAGCTTTTAACACGTTCACAGACCACCAGCCTTTTGTTCTACATTTCTCCCAATTTTTTGCCGATTAAACACTATAGTGCCATGGTCACTCTGGCCAATTTTGGGATGTGAAAACACAGTTAGTGCTTGACTTCAGTATGACCATGTATAATTTAGATGTCAATAAGCTAATGTTTCACATATGATAGCTTTTTTGTTTTGTTTTACCTTATCGCGCAGCAGTTTCTCTGGTCAAAACATATACAGTTGGTGTCAAAATGTTAAAACTTTGTTATAAAAAGCATTACAGAAAGTTTGCATAATACATAGTCTTTTTTAATTTCAGGTTTTTTAACATGTAATCTGAGAATAATTTCATAATGTCATAACGTAGTAGTCATCTAAGCATAACATAGTAGTCCCCTGAATATGGCCCCGTATAAACAGGATAAACAGGAATGTGTGAAATTGCTTCTAATCTGCAATGCTGCAAAAATCGCTCTGTCTACAAGTTACAGTTTAAATAGAAAAACTGTGAATGATGCTATTTTGTTCAATAGTTGAATAGAAGAAAATAAGTTTGTGATATACATCTAACAGTTTTATCACCTTGCATGATGTACAAGTACAAGTGATACATACCTTACAGTATAATCACATAACATGATTGCAGGTACTTTTCATGTACTGCATTGTACCCAAAAGTTCTAGAACCTTCCACAATATTCTATATTCTTTTGTATTCTACAAGGTTCTAGAACATTCCATGATTTTCCATGATACTATATAAGCTGTGTTGTCTTGTACATTAATTCATTTTATTTATTGTACTAATCATTACTTTGATATTATATGTTGTGTTTGTTAGCCTTATTAAACTGAGCTATTTGCCAGCTATTATTCCAGATGGATATTTACCAATTATCCTAAGGCTAATCTATTTTCAACTTAGTCCAGTTATTATTCAAGACACAACATTTGGTGATGTGGACTTCAAGAATTAAAGCCCCAGATTTGGCCAAGATAATTGAACTGCTAATGGAGCAACAGAAAGCCCAAATAGAGCAACAAATAGTCCAAAGAGAAGAACAAAAAGCCCAAAGGGAAGAATAAAGACTCTAGTGCCAGTTGATCTCGGACCAACAAAGAGCCCAACAGGCCTTGATAAATCACATTCTTGGACAGAATGCTGGTGGCATAATGGGCCAATTGTCCCATCATTTCCACCATTGTAGACGACTCAAGACCATTGGGATACCTATCTTTACCAGCTCAATCAACACTTTAAAGCCCACAAAGTTATTGATAATGGTCAAAAGAGAGCCTATTTCTTTTCCTGGATCAGTGCTGAAACATTTGAATTGTCGTCAAATATCTATGGCAATGAATACATCAGCAAAAAGAAGTATTCCAAACTATTCGAACCTTTGTTGCCCAATTTCAAGGCCAAGTGCCATATAGCTGTGGCAAGATTCCAGTTTAGCCAAACAAAGATGAAGCATGTACATGCGTTCACTCAATGAGTTGTGGATCTTCATGGGCTTGGTCAAAATTGTCATTTCAATTGTAAGAAAGTTGGTTGGGCAGAATCATATGTGGACAGTTTAATCAGAGACATGATTATTGCCCATATACCAGATAATCAAATTCACACAGCAGCTCTTGAACATGGTGATCCTTCATTGGATAAAGTTCTCAAGATTGCTCAAGCATTTGAAGCAACTTTCAAGACCGTCCAAACTATCAAAAGTGAATCAACTGGCTATAATCATGAAGTTCAACAAATGACTGGTCATTACAAAGCAAAGAAGAAAGTGGCATGTCAACATCAACGAGAATCTAAGAAGCAGCAAAAACCAGACAAATTTCAGTCCTTTCCAGGTTGCAAGAAAGACCATTCATGCAGTTGATGCAGATTTCAGGATGCTGTATGCCTCAAGAGCAACAAAGTTGTCCACATTGCTTCAGTGTGCCAAGCTAAAGATTCATCCAAGAAGATATTTCATGGAAAAGGAAAGCTACAGCATCAAGTTCATGAAATCTCTTGTGGGAAGCTTGACAACAGGCCAAAGCTCATGGCTTCAGTCAATGGCTTATCAATGTAATTCCTTGTCGAATCTGGAGCCACATGCTCGATCATTAACCTGACTGGCTACAATACCCTTGGACACCCAAAGCTGGCAGAGACTCAATGCACATTGCAAGTCTACAATGACCCCAAAATTCCAATCAAAGGAATAATCAATGTTCAAGTGGAAGCTCATGACAAAATAGGAAGCTTGAAATTCCTTGTCATGGGTGCAGAGAATGGGGAGAACATATTTAGGGCTAATTTTTTTGAAAAATTTGAGTACACAGTCAATGGACCACAGGGTGTTTTGTGCATAACTTTGGAGCCATCACCACAGAAACTAGTCACTGTTGATGCCATATGCCAGAAGCATTCCAAAGTATTCGAATCGGGGCTTTGATTATGCAAATCCTACAAGGCCAGCCTTCATCGGAAGTTTGATGCAATGCCTAAATCCTTCAAACCAAGGCCCATTACATTTTCAAAAGTGGACACTTTCAATGCAGAAATTAATCATCTGACAGATCAAGGTGTCTAGAAGAAAATCAAAACAAGTAACTGAGCAGCACCCATTGTAGCAGTATCAAAACCAAATGGCAAGATGCAAATCTGTAGAGATTTTGAAGTCACAGTCAATCACAGCTTATTGTTGGTCAATATCTAATTCCAAGATCAGAAGAACAATATCAGAAGCTCAAGAATAGAAAAAGATTTTTAAAATCGGTTTTTCTGATGCTTATCTTCAAATCGAATTGGATGATGAGTCAAAGAAGCTCATGGTGGTGAAAACATGTAATGGAGTGATTTGGTGTGAATGTTAAACATTTGTCATTTGTTAAGAAAGATCGGCTAGTTCATAGCCAATTATGAAGAAGATTGTGTCGACAAGAATGAAAGGGATGTGGCTACTGTAGCCGAAGAAGTGATGAAAGATTCATTGTTGTTTTGTTTTATCTTCCAGGGCAGTTGGTTTTTGTGTGTTGCTCTGCACACATTGCTTTTTTGTCAAAGGGAGCGGTGAGTATTTTTATATCATAAGTAAAAGAAAAAACCAAATATGTTATCTAGTTGAGTCAAACTATTTGGAAAATAGTTTGAGTATTCGGGTTCCAATCCTAGAAGGGTAAGTTAGTGCATTCTGAGTTTCAGCATCTGAAAACCTTAAATGATTAAGGGAAGTTCTGTGAATTAACAAAACAGCACTTTCGACAAGCCTGTCATTCTCTTTCATTTTATTATCATTGCATAATTTCTATTTAACACTCCAAGTGTTCTGATCTTCAGTGTTCCACATGTGTCAGAGGGTCAATTCCTCTGACCTTTGGTCCTCTAATTACATCATTTCATTTTCTAAAGCTTCTTTATTGCTAAAGTGTTTTCATCTATTCTCAGGTAAACAAACCGATAAAACGGTTTGTGTCACTCATATTTTTGGTCTAAAATAAACAAATGGTTGGCGCAAATGTTTTGCATATCACTTGCAGGTCGATGTTAGACGCGCGCCAGCGTTTTTATTCATTCTTAGTTTTTTTCTTATTATTATTATTGTGACAAATATTGTCGTCCGGAGAATTGCCTCTCCTTTGCGTAGTATTGGCGTCCACACCGTAGTTTTCGGACGCTGTGTTATTTTGGACGACGGTGACGGAGGAAAGGATCGTCGTCTTGTTTATTTGTATTCCGTGATACGCGCCGCGGGCGAATTTTGAGTGATAACGCGGCCTGAGACGTTTTCGACGTTCCATTTTGAGGAAAGGAGCCAGTGAGTGGTAGTTGGAGTCAGTTCACTTATTTTTGGTAACGTTTCAGCTTAGGCTGTGGCCTGAGAGATCCCATTGGCCCTGTGGCTCGCTGCTCAGGGACAAATTAGAAGGATCAGTCGACTAGGGAGGTTGTTGGCGTCAGTGTTTATATTTTCGGCACTCTGCACCTTTGTTTCGTACTTACATTCCTCATTGTATTTCACTACCTGTTGTGTTTTGCTCACCAATAAACGTTCACGTACATCAAGTCTCAACTCACTGCAGTAGGAGTGAAATTAGTACCGGGTTAGCGTCAGGGGCCGTACCAGATTGGATCTCCCAAGAACCGCAGGTAGGCAGCCGAGGGCATACGAGAACTTTAATATGACATTGGTGACTTGTGCAGCTACAAAGGTAAAGGATGAAGAAAGTATCGAAGCCGAAATTAACGATACGGAAGCAACCTGGACGACGGCCGAAAGTAACATTATCGCAAATGGAATTGAATAAAGAGGATCACGATGAACGGATGGCAAATATGGAAGCAACGATCGAACAAGTAGCAAAGAAATTTGCGAATTCACCCGATGACAGCAACAAAGATCAGACTATTGACGCAGAGACATATGATTATGCGGATCAGGGGATACAGACGTCCTCTGGTTCAGTATCATCCTTCGAAAAGATTAATGTAACTCTGAAAACGAATGTGGTATCATTTCATAATTCGAAATATACGCCTACAATACCGGAAATCGACGCAAAAATTGGTATCGAAACGAAACCGAGGAATGAAACTGAAAGACCGACGAAAGGGAATTTGCAGGATGTGGCCACTTTAGCCATCCTGGAATCAATGCAAAGAGCAGTCGATAAATCAACAAATGCCGTTAATGTGGAAAGAACGAAAGCAGCGCTCCGGGAACAAGAAATATTAGAACAACTTATGCAAGAAAGAGCAGAGAGAAAATTATTGGAAGAAAGGTTACGAGAACAGGATCAACAAAATGCGAGAAAGATAATGGAAGAGGTCGAAAAACAAATGCGGGAGTTGATGAGGAAAACGGATAAGAAGTTCGATGAAAGAATATCAAATTACGAAAATACGGAAATACTTCAGTCTGAACCGGTTAAAGACCATTTAGACAGGAGTTTAGAAAGGAAATTGAATTGGTTCGAAAATCATCTCGCCCAGGCACAGGCTCAAGGCGCACAATATCGAAGGATGGAAGATGAAATACCAACAACGTCATGGAATCGCGGAATGGAGCAACCTGTATCTGAAAATATCCCTCGAAATCAGCATGATTATGGACGATATTGCGAAGATCCTGAGAAAAGAATCAAGGTAATTTTGGGTCGAATGAAGAACAAAGAAATATCGGATAAAATGGAGGCCGCAGAGATACTCAATTTTTTCACCTGTCTGGAAGGCACATTCAAGCCTGAAGATACGGAAGACCTTAGAATTGAAGTACTTTGGCGATGTTGTGATTTTGAAACTTCGACATACGTGGATAAAAATAGTAGCTATGAAGAAGGAAAAGCGAGTGTGATTAGAATGATTGCTCCCAAAATGGACACTCCTGCACTTAGAAGGGAGTTACATGATATGAAAAAACGAAAAGGGGAGACGACAAAGGATTTTTTATGCCGAATAAAAACTTATGTTCATTTATTAAATTACGAAAAAACCGAAAATGAACGAAATCGTATTGTCATCGAAACATATTTTCACAAAGCTCCAGTTTACGTCCAAACGCGAATGGAAGGTCGGCTGCACGAATTCAAAAATATCGCCTCTTTGGCGGAGTTTGTAAACAAATTGAAAGCCGATACGACGGCCTGGAAGGAATTCAGCGAGGACCAGGAAGACGGCGAAGATGATCGGTTGAATCGAGTCTATGAAAATAAAAGATTTAATAGTTTACAATTTCGTCCGCAGGATAGTAATATAGGTCAACAGCAACAGATTATACGGCCTCAGCAAATTTTCCCGCCACCACCAGCATTTCAAACCCCTTTGTCTCAACAGGATATTATGAAAATGGTTAATGAAGCAATTAGGAGTCAGGGCCCTCCAACTCTTAATCGTTGGGGAGTCAATAATAGTCCTAATAATGTACCATATAATAACAATTTACCTGGTAGAATTTTGGGAAATCCGTATCGTCGACCATATTGTACATACCACAAATCGAATAGTCATTCGTCTGAAAATTGTTTTATCCTGCACCCGGAATTGATCCAACCAACGGATCAAGGGAGGTCGTGGAATCGCGGCAATAATTTTTATAATCGAAATTTTGACCATCGCGGCGGCTTTGTAAATCGTGGAAGAGCAGGATTTGCTAATTTCGGCCAACGGGTGCCATATCACAATAATAACGTCGAACAGAATCCAAATGTGGCATATTATTACCGCCAAAATAACGTCCCGCAGCCACCGCCAAATATTGTACCCGCAACAACATCGCAACCGGTGAATAACCCTCCGAATAATTCCGTAAATGTCATAAATTCACAAGAGGCTAAAAAACAAGATAAGCTGGAAATTATAGCATTAGATGGAGTTTTGATAGAAAACTACGAGTTAGGCTTGGGGAACGTTATCAATTCTACTTCAGAGACGAAGCCTAGACTCGCCAATGATAACGAGCATCTATTTTTGGAAAATTTTCGCAAATGTCAACCGTTATTGATACCCGTTAGGATACGCGGAGAAGAATTTAAAGCCCTAATCGATACAGGAGCGCAATCTAGCTTTATGAGGACAGATACAGCATCGAGGCTACTGAATACGCCCAAAACAAAATTCCCTATCCTAAATTCAGTCGTAACAGCTGTCGGAAAACGAGTGACAACATATGGTCCTACATTTGTGTACGTTGGAACCGGTTTTGGAAATTTTCTGGCCAGATTCGCATTACTAGATAACCTAAATGAAGGTATTATATTGGGTCTAGATTTTCTAACCCATCCTAGTATACAGGCGTCTATCGATTTTCGAAACGGCCACATGCGCCTAGCAAATGTAGAGAAACAAATTATTAGTGAGACATTATTCGACGATGCGCAAATACCGTCCCGTTTACCAATTCCTACGAATCCAATGGTTCTGGATTACGTACCTCTACAAGAGGAAGTCAAAGAAGAAGATCTACCTGAATTAGAAAGTGACGAGGATCAAGAACAAGTGATGCGAATTACTGAAATGAACGAAGAAACCTTTATTTGGACAAGGAATGGGGCATATATTCCCCCAAATACCACTTCTTTTGTGCAAGCTGTGGTTTGGCCACAGAAAGATTGGGCAAAGGGTCCCATAGTGGTAGAAGAGACGGGGAAAGATACCTTATTTGACGTCGATGCCTCAATCGTGGAGGCTAGAGACAACAATTTTTGTATCCTACTCATAAATGAGACAAACAAGGGAATCAAACTGCGTAGCAACGAGTTGATAGCCAAGTCCAAAACGAAGTTCGTAGGGCCAGAGTTTGACGAAAAAATACATCAACTGCAATCACATCCTCAAACTCAATGGCAAATCGAACCCGAATTCGTCAAAATTGTTACGCAGTTGGTAAAGGAATCGAGTGTCGATAGAGAAGGACAACAACAGCTTATGAATGTCCTACTCAAGCATAGGCAGGCATTTAGCATGAAGAACGACCCTTTAACAATGACTCACGAAGCGGAGCATAAGATCGATACAGGAGATGCGCTACCTGTTCAAAAACATTACTGGAGAGCTCCAATTATGCAAAGAGATATAATTCGAGAACATGTCAAAGATATGATGGACAAAGGTGTCATCGAGCCTTCTAGAAGCCCTTGGGCTGCGCCATTGTTTTTAGTAGGCAAAAAAGATGGCACATGGAGACCAGTAGTCGACTACAGAGGAATCAATCAAGTGACAAAAGACGACAAATTTCCGATACCTCGAATAGATGATTATTTAGATGCGCTGGGAGGAGCACAGTACTTTTCCACTTTGGATTTAAAGTCTGGGTACTGGCAGGTACCCATGCACTCCGAATCAAAAGAAAAAACAGCATTCATATGTCAAGAAGGTTTGTTCCAGTTCAAGGTGATGCCGTTCGGTTTAAAGAATGCTCCCGCGGAATTTCAGCGACTAATGGAACGAATTTTGTACCCATACGTATGGAAAATATGCCTAGTATATATCGACGATGTCATAATTTTTTCAAAAACCGTCGAAGAGCATATAGAAAATTTAGAGACAATATTTCGATGTCTAACAAACGCGAACCTCACACTAAAACCTGACAAATGTTCCTTTATGCCAGCCAGTGTGAAATTCTTAGGCCACATATTGGACAAGAACGGAATGTCAGTGGATCCACAAAAGATAGAAGCAGTAAAAAATTTCGAAGTACCCAAATCCATCAAGCAGCTGCAAAAGTTCTTGGGATTAGTGCAGTGGTCTAAACGTTTCATTCATAATTTAGCCTTTATCGCCCAACCCTTATTTAAAGCCCTCGCAAAAAAGAATAGGAAGGAAAAGTTTGAACTTTCAGAGGAGCAGTTAGCAGCTTTTGAAAGTGTAAAAAATGCCCTAATAACGGCACCCTTCCTCCGATATCCAGTATTCGACGGATCGGCAAGATTTGTAATTCAAACAGATGCCTCAGGAACGGCAATAGGGGCAATTTTGTATCAGGAAATGGAAAATGACCGATGGACAATAGCCTACTCGAGTCGAGTTTTAAACGACGCGGAAACAAGGTATTCAACGACAGAAAGAGAATGTTTGGCAGTAGTTTACGGGTTCAAGCAGTATAGGCATTACGTGATGGGATTTAGGGTCACAATCAGGACAGACCATAAACCACTCACGTGGCTCTCCGCAGAGAAACAGCAGAATCAAAGGTTGTTAAAATGGGCTTTATATCTTGGTCAATTCAATTATGCATTCGAATACGTAGCCGGACGTGAAAACGCCTTCGCGGATTTCTTATCACGATCCGAAGAAAAGGAAAAGATTCGGAGTAAAAAACAAAAAACAAAGGAAGAAATCGAAGAGGAGAAATCGACTACGGAACCTGAATGCATGGCGGTTACGAGAGCCATGACGAGGCAAATGCTTGAACCCGAGACTCAGGAAACATTCATTGACCCCCCACTGCCGACCCGACAAGAAATAGATCAAACACCGAAGGAAGTGAAAAAAGATTCCGAATTGTTTTCCCTGGAATTAGTTAAGAAACAACAACAATTGGATCCCAAGTTGGTGGACATTTTTCGGAACCTTGGTGAAAATAGTTCGAAAAAATACTTTAATAGTTTTCACTTGGAAAACGGAGTATTATACCGTGAAAATGCCCATGGAAAAAGCCAACTAGTGATCCCATCAAGACTTAGACACCTCATCTTACATCAATACCACGGCGATACGGTAATGGGGCACCAGGGAATAGATAGAATTATCGCCGCGATAGGAAACAAGTTTTGGTGGCCAAATATGGAAAATGACATTATTAAGTGGATAAAATCTTGCGTCGTTTGCCAACTGTGCCGCCCCATAGCAAATCCGATCCAACCACTTAACCCAATACCCGTCTCGTACCCTTGGGAGATAGTAGCAACCGACGTGGTCAGTATTTCGCCTCTCCGAGAAAAAAGGCCATACGTTATTGTATTTATGGACTATTTCACGAAATGGGTCGAAGCAAAATGCATCCCAGATCAAAAAGCCGACACAATAGTGAAGGCATTTATGGAAAAGGTCATTTATACGCACGGAACACCGAAACACCTGCTGAGTGACCAAGGCTCAGCATATATGTCCGAGTTAATGCGCAACGTGTGCGATCTCTTAAAAATAAAGAAAATAAATACAACACCATACCACCCGCAATGCAATGGTATGGTGGAGAGATTCAATAGAACGTTAATAGAACAAATTAGGAGAGTCGCGATAACCGACCCGGACGATTGGCCACACTATCTCGAGCAAATTTTATTTGCATATCGGATTACGCCGCACAAAACAACGAAAAATTCCCCCCATAGCCTACTGTACGGGCATGAGGCCAGGTTTCAATTGGATAATGAGATAGCGAGGCCAATAATTATCCAGAATAATTACGATACCTACAGATACATGTTAACGGAGCACCTCCTTAACACGTATAAAATCATAAATGAAAATCATAAAAAATCCGCGGCCGAAAGAAAACTACAGTACGATAAGAAGGCTCGCGAAAAAACATTCCAAACGGGAGAACTTGTTCTCTACCAAAAGGGAATTATCAAAGGAAAGGCCGATACAACAAACGACGGTCCGTACGAAGTAATTGAGACATCGAATTTAGAAAAAAATGTCATTAAAATACGTCGCGCTGGGAAACCAGATTCGCACGTACAAATAGTTTCTGTAAATCGCGTAATGCCTTTTGTTACGCGAACGCCCGATTTTTACTGTAATTAACAATTCATTTTTATCGTTTTCGTTGTGCGTTTTGTTAGGATTAATTTTATGTGTATTTTCTAATGCCCTATGTATTATATTTTTTCTAACCTTTTTCCCCTTTCTCCTTTTTCAATTTTTAATTGTACTGACTTATTTTTGGCAACTTTATGGCAGGTTTTAGGCATTTTCCAAAAAATTACGACGCCGGAAAATTTTTAATGGGCGAAATAATATTTTTTCACGCGCTCAGTGTGAAAAAATTAAATCTTTATAAGTCCCGGGAAGATCTTCCCTGAATCATTGAAGTCGCGAAGCCGAGGAATTATGGAATTATTTTTTAGATTTCATTTGCAAAGCGTTAGTGTATTAGTAATTTTCGTCGATTGGAAATTTCAAGAAATTCGGATCCAAACGCGATATGGCAACGTCCACTATCGTCGAAATTGATAGCACCTTCGGGCAGCCTCAAGATCGGCAAGATAATACGAATTTTCAACTTAGTAGTAAGTATTGGAAAGGTAGAATGTATGTTGAAATTTTTCGGAATAGGACTCTAAGTTGACCGGCCGGCAATTTATATGCCGAGGATTTTGGGTGTTTGAGAGCCTGATCAACTCCCCTTCGTCCAAATTTATTCTTGTGCATTTGAGTCGTTTTGTTTCGAAATTATTGTCAAAAATTGTAGTTAGAAAATTGTGTGAAAATTTTAAGATTACAATGTTCGAAGATTAGTGCGTTCAACGGATATTTCAAATTATTTCACGTCGTTGTTCGGTGTGCCTCATGCGGCCATCGAAGAACCATTATTTTTGGCGCCCGAAAATTTGAAAGCATTTATTAGAGCGATAAACAATTCGAAGTTCCGAGGACGGATAGTCATAGCGTTGGATACAGAGAGTGGGAGGAAGCCAAAAACCCCAGGATCAAAGCCTAGCGACGCATTGCGACTTTTAACAATCTCAACCATGTGCGGAAAGAACTTCATAATCGATTTGAAATTTTGGGACAAAGAACATTTCCACAAAGTATATGGAACAATATTTCGCCGTGAAAACATCATCGTCGGTTTTCATATTCGAGAGGATATCACATTAGTTTTGACCAAATTCGGATATTTGGATCAAGAAAAAGAACTAGTGCGGAAAAGACGGGACAACATAGATTATATTTTATCATGCTGCGTTTACGATTTGGAGATTGTGTTGGCAGAAATGAAGGACAAGCCGAAAGCCAGAATAGTCGGAATCAGCCCCGAAGGTCTCAATTTGAAAGCCCTCATGACGGAAATTTTGTTTTTATGGGCCGACGCCTTCAAGATTTCGTGGGGACAGTTGAGTTCCCTAGAGTTTCGACAGCTAATGGAGGCAGATAAGCTAAACATAGAACTTTTGAGATACGCGACGCTCGACGCGCGCGGGTCTCTTTTATGTTTTTTAGCGTTACTTCGATATGGATTCGCGAGCGATATTCAAAATTGCTTTCAATTGTACCCACACGACACGATGGAGCCGGAATTGATTTCCGATCTAGCACGAAGATTTAGAGATACGTTCGAAGGTAGAATTGCGGATCCAGAGTGGAAAGGAGCATATGGAGTGGAAGAAGTAACGGATAACACCAACGCGTTGTATTTCATGATGCGTGGAGAAGCTATCGCGACGTATAAATCGTCGGAAGAAATGGCGCCCGGGACTTTTCATTGTCCTCCGCATTTCTCCAATACCGATATTGAGCCACAGCCAGTACCCAACAGTTGGTTCCCGTGGATAGAAAGAAAAGTGAAAGCGTCAAGGAAAAGAAAAGATACTGACGATTCCGAAGAAGCACCGGCAAACGATTGGGATTTAGAGGATATCCTGGCGGCACGACAGTTCGGACGGCCAATTGAACCCCGGGAAATGGAAATGAAAAAAGGAAAATGGCCTAAGGATGTGATCCAATTCACTAATGTTATACGAGAACAAGTTTCGGCACTCAAAGACCATTATCACTCCAAAATCAACCGATCAATCGTCCCCATAGTCAAAGAGTTGTACGAGAAAAACGTAAACCCGATCATTTACTTCTTGTGGCCTCACTCGGCGCAAGAGTGGAAATCCTGGGTTCCTGGATTCACGTCTGGTATGTGGGCCTCTGTGTGGAGAACCGAACAGGAACGGATTGAATTCATGAAGTGGATGGGCCAGGATCTTTTGAATGACAAAATTACCGATCAAATGGAGCAGATGATGGAACGGTATCCGAAGATACGTACGCAGAAATCCATCCAGAATACTTTTTGCGTACTACCTATAAGATGGATACCGCGATCCTGCAAAGAACCTATCCAAGAAATAAAGACCAATTTGCGCGATAATTCTATTTATCATATGAATTGTAACTTTTATAACTTGTTTCATTTTCTGAATATCCATGCCGCGAGTCAGAACCTCATTTATTGGAATGTTTCCGCGTCCATATTCGAGGCTAAGGACCTATGGGCCCCTAGCACCTCTGCGACTTTTAAATCTGTAAATAAGTGGGGCGATTCAGATCTGATTCCGCAAGTAGAAGTTGTGGTTCCCGCTAGCCAGGGCCCTATGGAAGAAACTTCGAAGGAGCAGACTGTAATGGTACCCTCTACTATAGATAATTCGAATGTTTCAGGTACCGAGATGGAGCAAGAGAAACCCGTAGTTGTGGTCATCACGGATCCCCCTATCGCCAGTACACCCGCTGAGGGGAGTACAGGTGTTGAAGAGGAGGAGAAACTCATGGAAATAGTCGAAACTGAAAAAGAAACCCAACCCGATTTGGAGAAATTAACCGACCAGATAAAAGAAATGAAAGAAAAAATAGAAGTTTTGGAAAAAGAAAAATACGGCAAGGCCGCAATCGAATTGGCAAAGCAATTAGAAGATGTCAATCCCGAGGAAGAAGAAACGAGCGAAGAACCCTACGTGGAGGTGGTATCAGAGATTGGTAGCGATGACGAAGAAATTACGGATAACGTTTTGCCCATGCCGCCGGTTTATGCGAAAGCCGGTGGGCAAAATGTAGAGAATATCAAGAATCCGGGCAAATTTGCTAAAGTGATGCAATCGAAAAGACAGGCTACAGAGAAACGGATAGGTCGCGAAGAAAATAAAGCTGAACTGGACAAAGTAAAGAGCGGGCAGTTTCAACAGCCACCCGGAAATCCGAATGATAAAGTCAAATATCGACGAGGCCTTGGGAAACGGGGGCAAGTGCTCAACAAGGCCTTGAAGGAAGGAAAGTACGTCGTCGATTTCCAGTATGGGAGAGTATCTCTGTCAAACCCATGTGTCCAGAAGTATCTCGCGCACATGGATCCGACTTTAGACGAAGAGGTAGCTCTAATGGCGACGGATTTGATAAACCGGGTGTACGACGAAGCCGGGATCAAAATTGAAACTATACGATATTACGAACTACAGTTTCACGTTCTACAGGCGAATTTGCCAGAGAAATTGTGGAGTATTTTCGAGTTTCAATTAACGGAATGGAGTACTACACGGTCTGCGGAGAAAGCTTATGAAGCCGCCGTATGGGCCTGCGCGTTTCTATTTATGAAATTGTCGAGATTGGGCAGGATTCCCCAAAATTTTGCTGGATTCCATTACCAAGCCCATGCGTATGTTACGATGAAATTGCGTTGCGAGTTCAACGCTAGGCAAGGAGGAGCAGGGAGCAATTTTCATAGGTTATACTCCTCATGTCAGGCAAAGGCAGCGGGGTTAGCCTATACGGTTGCTAAGGCCGTGCTGCAAGACAAGAAGGACCCTGAACCCAAATACGCGAATATACAAGTTTGGAAGAAGGAAATTGACAATACGGACCCCAGAATACGGTTTTGGGAAGTTATCGATCGAAAGAAGGCTCGCGATATACTGGAAGTTCAAAAAGCCTTAAAGAAAAGAGTGGGATACCGAGTCAAGCATGCCCACGCTAGGCCTGCGACCAGTAAGGTATCCAAACGATGGAGTAGAAAAGAAAGTGATACGCAAAGAACGGAGAAATCGAAAACGCCGGAAAACGACAGAAAAAGAAGGCACGAAAGTCGACACAGAGACGAAAGTCGTCACGAAAAGTCGATGTCGCGAGAAAAGAAACGCAAGGAAGCCGAAGAAGAAAGTTGGCGTAAAGAGATCGATGATTACGAAAGGAACTACGAAAGGAAAGAAAAAGAAAAGAGAGAAGCCGCAGAACGTAAAGATAGCAGAGAATCTCGGAGTAGGAAAAGAACATCGGCATACTACCAACACGATGATAGAGTGGACGTGTCCTACTCCAGTCGAAGGACTTCACTGGACAGGTCTAGGGCCACCGAAACAACTCAGCAAGGAGTTTCAATGGCCGATCCAAATGCGATGATGCAAGCCCAGCAGCAGCAGTTACCTTATTTACCGCCGAATTATCCGGGATTGCTGATGGTGGGTGTTGATTGTATAAACCGCCCTCTTTTTTCAGGACAATTATTCCCGAATACAATGGTGCCGCCGCCGGCACAGTTTCAAGTCCCGCAGTTTCCGGTCATGCAATTCCAGGCCGGGCAACCCCAATTTTACCACCAGTTCTTAGTTCCGCCGGGAATGCAGATGCCTCCGCCTACAATGATTCCGCCGGTGTGTAATGTGCAAACCGAGGAAAGGATGGACATCCCGGGGACGTCTACGAGTACGAGACCGCCGTCGACCGAAAATCCCGATTATATTTCGCCGCTTAAACGGGAAACCGGTATTGGTCAACCGGGACGCGACCATAGCGGTCATAGAAGGAAGTAAATTTTTTATGTTTCAGATGACCCCGCTCTCCGTGAGGTCATTATAAAGATAATTATTTCGTTCTGTAAAATTTTTTCGATATTTCAAGAGTTGCCTATTTTTTCCGTTTTGAGCGTCTGTATTACAAAATCGAAACCGGTTGTGCCACCTTTTTATGCCTTAAAGTTGCCTCTTGTACTAATCTCAAATTGTTTCATTTATTTTTTCGTTTGTGTTTTGTTCGAGATCTGCACGGGAATATATCGTATTTCTTTTTTTTGCGAATCTGGAAATTATTGAGCAATTTTTTGTATTTTCTTAAAATCTCGGGTATTTTGTTCCTTTCCAAAAAGTCACCAACTGACATCGCCCAAGGATAGCAGGCTTTGCGCTGCCATTTTCATATTTTTCCATCTTTTTTTTCCAAAACACATTTTCATTCTAAAATTTTTTTCGTGGCACAGACCGTGTTATGGGTTTAAGCTTACCTCTTAATAAGGCAAATTCACTTTAGCATTAAATACCATAAACATTTTTGGTTCAAAATCTAGACAGCCAAAGGGCCAGAGGATTGGGTTTTTCAGGCATCCTTTCTCCCTGGGGGCAGATAATACCAAAGGCGTTGGGGGGCCAGTGTCCGGCCAAGGGGCCAGAGGAGCAACGGCGGCGGAATTTGGGAAGTCTTGCGGGCTCTCCACAGCGAACAACCCCCCTCCGGAGAGGACGGAGACGAATGCCACAATCCGTGATGGAGGAGCCGCCGATACGAAATAAATCGACGGCAGTGGGGAGCAGCCCACAACCTAACTCGGGCACCGCAGGGGTCGCCGCCGATTAAACGTTTTTATTTTTATTTTGATCAAAATTCGGCCCGAGTGCCGCGAACGCTATTCCTTCGAACATTTTTTATTCTTTTATTCGGGACCACGAGCCCACGGGGCATTTTATTAGCGAACTTTTTAGCGTCGGGTAGCATCCGGCGCAATTGGCCCAAAGGTGTAACGATACCATTCGATACGGACATTTTATTTTTTTTTGTTTATAATTGCGTCAACGGCGCGTAGCGTCGTTGGTTGGAACATTTGGAGGCGTCGATCGTCGGCGTCGAGGGTCTGGGGCCCTTGGGGGACCTCCTGACTTTTCCCTTCGCTGGCGGGAAAAGTCTTGCCTTTGGGGGGGAGGGATGTCAGAGGGTCAATTCCTCTGACCTTTGGTCCTCTAATTACATCATTTCATTTTCTAAAGCTTCTTTATTGCTAAAGTGTTTTCATCTATTCTCAGGTAAACAAACCGATAAAACGGTTTGTGTCACTCATATTTTTGGTCTAAAATAAACAAATGGTTGGCGCAAATGTTTTGCATATCACTTGCAGGTCGATGTTAGACGCGCGCCAGCGTTTTTATTCATTCTTAGTTTTTTTCTTATTATTATTATTGTGACAAATATTGTCGTCCGGAGAATTGCCTCTCCTTTGCGTAGTATTGGCGTCCACACCGTAGTTTTCGGACGCTGTGTTATTTTGGACAACGGTGATGGAGGAAAGGATCGTCGTCTTGTTTATTTGTATTCCGTGATACGCGCCGCGGGCGAATTTTGAGTGATAACGCGGCCTGAGACGTTTTCGACGTTCCATTTTGAGGAAAGGAGCCAGTGAGTGGTAGTTGGAGTCAGTTCACTTATTTTTGGTAAAGTTTCAGCTTAGGCCGTGGCCTGAGAGATCCCATTGGCCCTGTGGCTCGCTGCTCAGGGACAAATTAGAAGGATCAGTCGACTAGGGAGGTTGTTGGCGTCAGTGTTTATATTTTCGGCACTCTGCACCTTTGTTTCGTACTTACATTCCTCATTGTATTTCACTACCTGTTGTGTTTTGCTCACCAATAAACGTTCACGTACATCAAGTCTCAACTCACTGCAGTAGGAGTGAAATTAGTACCGGGTTAGCGTCAGGGGCCGTACCAGATTGGATCTCCCAAGAACCGCAGGTAGGCAGCCGAGGGCATACGAGAACTTTAATACGACACATGTGTCATATTTCGACATTTATGTATACGACAAATTGGTGACCGTACCAGTTCCTTTAGAGGTTGAGGAAATTACAAAATTAGTAAAAAATTGAAAATCTGAAATGATATCAAAACAACTGCGAAAAATGGAGGAAAATTGTTCACACCACTCTATCATTATGGGTTACAAAAGGGGCTTCACAAAAAATTAGTAAATCCAGAAGACCATAACTTTAAAAAATTTCGACCATTTTAAGAATTTGCCTGCCATGCAGCAAATCCTAAACAGAAATTTACCTTTATTTGAGGAATCCAATAATTATAATAATATAAACCTCCCACAAATTTTTGCACTGTGAAAAGCGAGAAAAATGTCCTGATCTCCTTCATCAAAAATTGTCAAGAATTTAACACTAAATGTTTAATTCAATTTTCCAAAACCGAAACTGAAAGAAAGCAGCTCAAAAAATGTTTGATAATGATGTGTATATCAATGTAATGCAAAAATGTGATGCCCAAATGATAAATTTTTGAGGCGACACTACTAACACGTTAAGCAAAATCATCATATTAGTGAGGCAACAGTGTAAACTTCTAGAAGAATATAAAATGAAAATTGAAGAAAGAAAAGCTCAAAAAAAGAGCTCTTGAAAAATAAAGTTCCTGATACCAAAAATATCATGAAACCTACGAGCTCTTACACTCAGTTTCCAAAGTCATCGAAAAATCGAAATACCTGTAAAATCAAATTAGTTTAAGAGAATTTGATGGAGAAGAAGATGATATAGTCATTCCTAGTCAAAATTTTAGCCAAAATTAGTAGTATAGAGGGGGCCTGATCATAAAAAGCTCCCCAGCACATGTTAAACATAGGCCTTGGACTTGGAAAAAAATTCACAACTTTCCTGACACACAAAACATAGCCGATCTTTTTCGAACTACTATGACGTCATTTTTCCACCCAGAAAGAAGCATGATGTCACACCTGGGGTAGAAAGCAAAAAAGTTGGTCCACTCAGATCTCCGTCAAAACGTGAGATAATGTGACATATATGGTACTTTTCAGAATCAGCTTAATGAGATCTATCGATTGGTACCCAACATGACCCATTTACGGCAAAAGCTCAAATTGATTGAAGGACTCTACTATTTGTGCTCTTAGTTATTACGCACCACCCCCGCCACACCATTGGGGGGGGGGGTAGGGAAGTTCTCCTAACTAATAAAGCAGAATCTGCTGCTTCAAGCTTTATATATCTAGCCTAGGTAAAAAAATCATGCGATATGTCAACAGAAATTGTGTACTGATTCACACTGATCACACCATCAGTCCCAGCACCAGCCGCGGGGAGGCTAGTACATATGTGGCGCCAGTACCTTCACAGAAAGTACCCTGAAACTGGAGAATAGTCATGCAGTATTTGAGTCAGAATTACCAGAAGTCTTGCACTACACATAGTTGCTTGATGTCAGACCATCATTGACTCCTTACCATGCACCTAACATTCTGCACATACGCACATCTATGCTCGACTACAGGCCATCATTGGCTCCTCACCATGCACCTGAAACCCAGCATAGAGTTGCATGACCCTAGACCGTCAGTGGGTCCTCACCATGCATTTAGTGCCTTGCTAAAAATTCACAAAATTCAAAAATTGAACTGGCGATTCATTTTTTTGTACTGCTGAAATACTCTGTTCTTTGTGTTAAAGTAAAAGTGTCTACACAGTAGACATACAAATATAGACATAGTTGAAAAAATAGATAAATATAAAAGAAACATCACAAGTCCAATGGTACAGTTGTTATGCCATCGTATACAACTTTTCTTTTCACGTAAAGGTATGGGAGTCCCTGTTTTTCTTGGACATATGTCCAGATTTTATTATCTGGTAACATTCTAAAAGCAATATTTGTTGCAGTCCAGGGTTCCATTGTTTCAAGTACAGCAGCATACTTTTCAAAGGTGAGGTCATTGATCTTTTTATGACCCCCTTACAGCTGATCTTCTCTTCACCTTCCCCTACCCCAATATATGTTTTTGCTGAAAGACAACACATGGATATCCCCTGCCACTCAATTTTTAGTAAACCAGGTATTCTTTTTTGCTCTGGTTTTGTAACAAACCATTTGGGATATACTTTATCAATAAATTCGTTCCTCAGTTCTGGTTTTACTATATCTAAGAGGTTAGATTCACATATTGCAAGGTAGATGCTGTCAGTGTCTGTTTCCATGCACTGATAATTTGCTGGATCAAAATATTTTTGTAAGACATCATAAAAAAATACAGCATTCAAATTTTGGCCCAGTTATAAACTGAAAGGCCTACTACAATAGGAAGGTCCAAGACAGGGCTCAGACCAAGTTTAGCAGCTTTTTCATAGTCAGTGTATATAATGTAAACATGGCTTTCTTTATTAGTTAGGGTTTTCCCATAACCAGTGTAGCCTAGCAGCTTAAATGTATCTGCTATCATGGACAATCCTGGATTAGCATCTCCTTCTTGTCTACGCTTTGTGACCTTGTGTCTGCATGCTTCAAAGGGTGTGGTTTTATCAAACTGAACAACCTCATGAATTTTTTCTAGGATAAAACCATGTTTTACAAGAAACTGGATTATCACGGTGGAGATTATAAGCTCTCTCCCATAGTAGCTGCTGATTAAATTCTTTCTAGGTTGTTTCAACTGATTGGTCTTTTCTCATATTGTTTTATGAGCTCACCATCATCATTTCTACCCACTTCAGCATGCTTTATTATTGGTGGAAAGTCAGCATATAGTTCTTTTAGAGAATATGGCGTATAGATATCTACTTTTGCAAAGTCAAATACAGACCCATCCAAAATGGCTCTTGCCATGCAACTTTTATCTACATATTTTTGGAACTGGTACCTTCCAAAGAAATGAGGGCAACTTTTACTTCTTGTCTGTATATATTTCTGGCATTCAGCTTCCCATTGGCACTCCCAAATAGTTAACAAATTATAGCCTAATAATCTTATGCAGGTCTTTTCTTCCAGTCATTTAGCATGCTCTTCAACACTATCTTTTTTTGTGTTTGCCTTATTAAGTGCACAGTTGTGACAATGCCAGTAACAGCCATAAAACTGGTATACTGTATTTATATCCTGGCAGTAACCATCCATGGGCAAGTGCTTGGGGCCTATGCATTTCTCTTTGCCATTCCCTAAATGCTGAATGAAATGGGAATTTTCCCAGCTTTCTTTTTCAAGCCATTCAATTGAGAGTTTTTTAGCACTATTTATTTTATGGAACTTATTTTCTTGCAGAACCCAGTGATCAAAAAAGCCTGTTGGTGTTGGCATTAACTGAGCCCATAAGTACAGTGCATTAAAGTCCAAGCGAATGATGGTTTTCACGGGTTTTTAGGGCTTATTTCTAACAGAAGTTTTATTAGAAATAGCCAAATGGGTCATTATCATCACCAGGCCACCCCTCATACTTGACTTGAAAGAGTAATGCAGAGTTTTTGATTTTTCTGAAAAAAGAGAAAACTGGGTGTGTGGGATACTTTTGAACAAGTATCTTTCAGTTACCCCTTGCAAAGACATAGCTTCTCTAAAATTGGTCCCAATAGAGCAGTGTTTGCATTTAATTCTCTGTCCAGTGCTTTTGGCTGTTTTCATAGTGTTCTTTAGTAATGTGTTATTTCCTAAGGTTACTATAAAAACCTTCAGGTGGTGACAACGAAGTTTCACTCAATTTTTCAAAAGAGTCCACATACTCATATGGGAACTGGTTCTAGGATTATTCGCCCCCAGTAATTTGCCCCCAACAATTCGTTCCCCACAATTTGCCCCTGGTAATTTGCCCTCTCTGCAGTTCCCCCCCGGGCAATTCGCCCCCAACACAATTCGCTCCTGAGTATTTCATCCCCAATAATTCGCCCCTGGTACTATACTTACATAGGTTTTTAGGTTTAAAAGCAACTCCATGATATGTTATGTAATATATCTCCAGACATTTCCCCTATTAGGTAGCCATATTTTATGTGAAACATAAAGGAGATGAAAAGATGATTTTTCACTTCACCCTGTCACCTTCGTTTCCCTTTTTACTCTTTTTTTACATTGTCTTTTTTCTTTTCTTTTCTAGTTGCATACATATTTTCTTTTTTCAACTTCATTTCTTGTAACTTTTTATCAGGATCTATGGAGAGCAATTAAGATTATGACAAAGTATCACAATTATTCTATGTGTGACTCTATTATTTTCTTCACTATCTGTTTTTGTGACAACTTTGTGGTGTACCAAAAACAAAAAAGAATAAAAATAGAAAAAACAGAAGAAAAATATAAAGGAAAAAAATAAGAAAAGGTGAATGAGTAAAAAGTAATCAAAAAAAATATAGAAGAAGAAACTTTACAAGAAAGATGAAAGACAAAAAAAGAGGAATACAAGATAGAAAACTAAACGAAAAAAGGAACAAAAAACATAAAAAACCAAATCCAGATCTGAAAACATAAATGACTCACAATTCTGCTTATGATATCTGTGTTACACGTTAATATTCTGCCTAAATTTTCTTGGGTATTCATGCCATCAGACTAAAATTTGGCATGGTTTCTGGGGATTAGGACACTATTATTACTAACTTGAAAAAATATGAATTTGTAAATTGCCAGTGTTGAGATCTTTCACATATTTTTGGTCGAAATTGATCATTTTCAGTCAGTTAAACTTTAGCTGCAAGCCTTCCTTTTAAACTCGAAGCCACACATTTTGTTTCATATAGAAACAACAACTGGTTACGTCATTTCCAGTGAACTACTGCTAATAGGCCTGTATTGCTGACTGTATGAGTAAAAAAGGCTTATGCTGACTTAGCACTAATGGCACCAGTAAAAAATCTTATATTCAAAGAAAAAAAAATTATTTGTGGACCTTTATTTGGAACATTGCTGTACAGATCTTTTTCTTCTTGTACATAATACTTGCACTCTGCATGCAGAATTCATAAATAAACATGCTATTTCAGCTGGGAAAAATGTCTAGGTTTTGTGCATGGATGTGTAGAAATGCTATTACATAACTGCCAACAACCTAGTGGAGTTATTTTTAAATATGAATTTTTAAAATTAAAAAACAGTGAATAGGGGCCAGTTACTGGGGGCAAATTGTGGGGGGCAAATTGCTCAGGGGCGAGTTGTCTTGGGGGCGAATTGTCTGTGGGCGAGCTGCAGTGGGGGCGAATTACCAGGGGGAATTGTGGGGGGCGAATTGCTGGGGGCGAATTACTGGGGGCGAATTGTCTGTATCCCATGGGAATTTGGCCTTAGCAAGAGAAGCCTCGTATGCTCTCATAAATGTGTCAGGCTGAAGCCTAGCGCTAAATATAATGATATGTCCAGAAGTTTAAGATTTTCAGTAGAGAGACATAAAAATGCCCCATTTCTTAAAATTGCTTTTGGCCATAGACTTTCATTATTTTCCCTCACTTTTTGAACAAGCTTTGGAAAAATATTTCTCTTGATAAGATTGATATCATACTTTCCAGAGCTAAATCCCAGGCATGTTAGCTGAGTGCAATACCTCTCAAGTCGATTTTTAACAGTAATGATTGAGTTTAATTACCCATTTTCATGTATGGAATCTTTTTTCTATCATATTATTCTTGTACATATGCTCTGCAACTGGATATCATAGAGTCTAAATATTCCAAAACTGACTTATATTGATTAGACAAAATTTCATTTTGCTTGAAGCTAATCAGTTCAAGATACCTTAGCATTCCTTGAACTAAAATATCAGGATCATTCTCTAAAAAGCCAATTGGAGTAAAACCAGGAACATTTGTTGCAACAGCACATGAAACTGGTTGGTGTTCAGCAAAAAACTTAATTTTTCCAAATTCTGATGAGGTTTTTTTGCAAGGATGGCTCTAAAGTCATACACAGCATAGAACAGAAAAAATGTTGAGTTTCATTTCCAAAAATCTCCAATTCATTTAACTGGTCATATATTGACTTTTTAACTATATATACACCACCTGGGAATTTATGTACAGGTTTTTCCTCATGACAGTGATTTTTTGCATGGTCATTGAGTTTTTCTTTTTTTTAAACAATCTGTTACAAGAAAGACATGAATATCTCTTTGCATATATATCTAAATTTACAATATAGCTGTAATGAGCTTTTCCACTTTCAACAAAAGAAGCATCCAAATTGAGAAGTTTCTTATATTTTGTACTGCATTTTTCCAGCACACTGCTACTTCCCTCACTGGGTCCAAATGAAAAACGTGTACATCTATATGAAATAGTTCTTCAATCATACCTAGATCAGTGTAGGGAACTCAACAAAATAGTATTATAATTTCAGGATTTTTTTTCTTGTGACAATATTTGATAAAAAGTTTGAAAACACTATTCTTATCTTCAAAAGTTCCAGTAAGGCATTGGGCTATGCAGTGAAACAAGCAAAGATTATCAGTAAATTCATTTTTTTGACTGTCATAAGTCATACATAGAAGGTTAATTTGTTGGTGAGAAGCTATTCCTGGGAAACAAAAATTTTTACACCCTACTACAAAATTCTTTTGACGTATAACATAAAATTCAATATTGCTTATAAGATAAAAAGCCCACTTTGTATCTGGGTGAGTACATTTTCCCTCAAAATCAATATTCACCATAATTTCAACTAATTGACTTAAATCCTGGCCATTTTTTATGAGAACTGGTTGATTTAAGATGTTAAAGTTATTGTAACATGGATACCACTATTTTAACTCATCTGATTCTTAGTTTTTTAATAGGCATCCAATGGCATCATTGATTTTAAAGCACTCTTTCCCACTTTTGTAAATATCATCTAGTATGGCTTTGACATCACCATAGACAGATCCATATTGATAATTGTATGTGTGATCCAATATATTTAATGTTGACCTGCTTGTTCAAATCAGGCGCCAATAATTTTTTATTTCTTCTTGCACATCCTCAGGATATTCAATTAAATCGGGTGGCGATTCTGGATCCTCAGAAATGGTTTGTCTAGTTGTACCAGGTATTTCACATCTACACAAGTCCATTGGAAGGTTTTCTTCTGATTTGATTATTAAAAAACTGCCACTGCGCTTAGAGGCAGGTAAGTCTTCTGAGTTGGTAAAGTCAGTGGTACAATATAAACAGTGGTTGCCTCGTGTTGCTTCTGATAGTGTTTCTTCAGGCCTTTTACCTGTGTAAAGACTGAAGCAGACTGAGGACTTCTGTACCAGCAACCTTGATGAACTACTCTTACATGTTCATTTAGATATCTCTCTTCACCAAACTGTCTTCCACATTCGACACAATTGATTTGTTTCTCCATAACAAACAATAATTACATAAAATTTAAAATACAAAGTTTCAAAGTTCACCTTTCTTCAAGTTGATAGAAATCACAAATGAGCTTTCTCAAATTTTTTCTGCTTTTATACTTTTCTGGGTAAGGATTACTGTAGGCTGAGTGGGAAGAGTAAAAGTTCTGCATTAATTCAATCAAATGTCACATCTTTATCACTTTTCCTGATGATTCATGCTAAAATAAACAGGTTTTTTCTGGTCTTTTCTTATGTCACTTTTTGGTCTTTCTTTCAAGTTGAATTTAATCAAAATGCACACATAAAAACTTTCTTGCTTAATACACTTTTTCTTTAGACAAGCAGTCACTTTATGAGTCATTTTCTCAATTACCTTTGCATAAAAGTATTTATTGCCTTATACCTAGCCTTGATTCACAATAATGAGCATGTGAATCACTTGAGCTTATAATATTGCACGTCACTGCTATTTTAATTTGATCTCTTTACTACTTTCACTGGTAAAAAAACATGCCAGACTTTACCATCTTTCCATCTATAAGGACTACATAAAATGTTTCATGTTGTGAGAAGGTTTTTAATCAATAAAGTTAGATAAACAAACAACAACTGGCTCCCTTTGAAAAATGATTGGTTGTTTTTTATGTATTGGTGACTATAAAAGTTGGCTGGCTCTCCATAATGAAAAAAACACACTATTAAGCATTTTCTTGCTTGCCTGGAAAAGCATAATGGGAAAACAGTTTTTACTGAGATATGGTATTGTCTTGCTCTTTTGGCTGTGCTAACAATATTGACTTTATTGAAATTGTTAAGGAGATATTTGGAGAACCTGCTCACAAAAAAATCAGGAACTAGTACAAAAAGTGTCAGATTCAATCTTGCAGATGTATAAATAAAAGTTTGACAGCAGCATGCTTAAAAAAATTGGCAAGCTCTTTGAAAGCATATACTTTAACCCATGCACAGGGTATTGTAGTGTTCAGGACCTGTTAGCAAAGGGAAAAGATAGTAATCCCAGGGTCAACCTGCACTCTGTTAAGGAATGGTTGCAAAAGCAGCCAACATATACTGCACACAAGTATGCTAGGCGCCATTACCCCAGGAATATTGTGCTAGTTACTGATATTGATGAACAGTGGCAAATGGATCTTGCAGACCTCAGTTCACTTGCCAGTCATAATGATAGGTTCAAATTTCTTTCAAATTATGTTGATGTCTTGTCAAAGTTTGCATGGTCAGTACCCTTAAAAATTTTAGTACATCATCTATTTACGTGATTTTGAAACAATTTTGAAATATGGCAGGAAGCCACGAAAAATACAGACTGATGCTGGTACAAAGTTAACAAACGAAGCCTTCCAGGCCTTATTAAAGAAACATGGCATTAGTTTTTTCATAACTGCTAGCGAAACTAATGCTAGCATTGTTGAGCCATTCAATAGAACTTTAAGGGAAAGAATGTGGCATCATTTTACTCACAATAATACATACAAGTACATGGGTATTCTACCCCACCTGCTAAGCTCTTACAACTCGAATAGGTGTAGTACCATAAGTCTTGCTCCCATTGATGTTACTGATGAGAATAAAGCTGAAATTGTAGAAAAGCTTTTCAGGAAATTTAAGTCTAGTGTAAAGTTTAAACTGTTCCCTAGTGACAAGGTACACATAAGCAAAGTCAAAAAGACGTTTGAGAAGGGTTACTATTCCAACTGATGAAGTTTTTGTGATTCATAAGCAATAAGTTAGACATCCTCCTGTATATGTAGTAGAAGATCAGCTGGCAGAAGTCATACAGGGTGTATTTTATGAGCGAGAATTACAGAAGGTTGATGAGATTAGAGATGTGTGCACTATAGAAAAGATTATATGAAAGAGAAAAAGGGCTGGGAAAACTGAATACTTTGCTAAATGGAAGGGTCGCTCAGATAAATTCAATAGTTGGGTGACAGATTTGATAAAACTATAGCTACAGTATGAAAACTAAAAAATAATTTACAGGTCTGAAAATTTTTACGTGGGCCTGATATTTCAGTATATAAGCAGCTTCAAAATAATTTTAATCAGTCTCGATCATTTGATTAACTAGAATGGAGTCAGAAAAAGTTAAAGTTCCTATTGAAATCTGCACTCCCAACTTGCCCAGGGCCATGTATCCCTTAATGATTGAAATGTGTTATTTTTGTCAAAAAAACAATTCTGAATGGGAGTGTTTCCACTTTGTTACGCTTCTGTGAGGTCAAGATGATGTAACTGACCTTTGGGTTTATACAAAGGAAGTTGCAACAGTTCTGACCACAGGCTAACAAAACACAACAAATTTGTCTTTTTTTCTTGCCACTTTTTGCCCCATGCTGATAATGCCAAGGTCAACAGTTCAATCCTGTTAGGGGACACCACTTGTTAGGCTTCTGTGGGGTTAAGATGATGTAACTGACCTTTGGGTTTATACAAAGGAAGTTGCAACAGTTCTGACCACAGGCTAACAAAATACAACCACACCAAAACTCTCTTACACAGATTCTTGAATACCCTCACCAGTACTTCACCAAACCTCAGGCAGAACACATTGGCACATACCTCAGGAGCCCCTACCCAAGTCTCCAAACTTATTCTTAAAAATACCTTCCACTACACTCACGAAACAATACAAATTACCGTTCAAATATTGTATTGGGAAAATGAAGCAATGTCATCAATACAAGTATCAAAAATAAATATAATAAAGATGATAGGCCGTGATGCTAACATTTTCCAAACTAGTAAGAAAAATGAAAAATATACCAAAAACTCGCGAAACAGTGGTATCACAAATCTATGTAAATTTGTCTTCTTTTCCTGCCACTTTTTGCCACATCCACCACCTGTGCGCTGACACCGGAAGTTGAACAGATGCACCCGAAGTAACCCTGACAAGTGGTCTCAGGGCAAGACATTCTTTACTATTGAAATGTGCCCAAAATGTCTAGAATACAATAAGGCATTGCAGGAAGCTGGCACTACTGTACTAAAAAAGCAGCTGGCCAATAGACAGGTGCTCATCTTCAAGCCTACAGTAAACTAGTAAATGTGAGTTGCAAGCTTTCTTTAATATTTTTCATGTATATAAGTTGTAAACTCTTCTTAATCTTCAGTCTTCAAACTTTTCGTTCTACTGTTCAGTTGCATTTTCAAAATGGAGGTTACTTTTTTAAATGTTGTACTGAGTATGGGCACTTTTCTCAAAAGACCTTATACTCAAAAAGATGTGGCTAGGTATCCCTCATATTTTTGGGATCCAATAAATGATGGCCACAAGCACGAATGAAAGATTTTGGCTAAAGTGGCCAATGAGCTGCATAATCATACTGGTAAAAAAATTGACAGGGTTTTGGCATTTTGCCAAGGCACTAGAGGGTTTGATAAAAACCTGCAGTGCTGGACCCCTTCTTTTTGAGATCTGGACGAATCTTACTCCTGAGGCTGTACAAAAATATGATGATGAAGGTATAGATATACCCTATTAATATTGTAATAATTGTGAGTAAATATTGTAAAAAAATTAAGAAAAGAAAAGAAATTGAAAGAGAAAAAAAATTGAAAAAAATCAAAGCACAATTGCTGGTATTTCCAGCATGTTCCATGTTATAAAAGTTGAAAATTTATAAAAGAAAAAAACATGGCTGTAAAATTTAATCACCCTTTTACATGCAATGTTGCTGGCCCTACAAAAGCTGGTAAAACAACTTTTGTAAAGAATTTAGTTCTAAATGTGAAGTACTTGATTGAATCAGTTTGTGAAAATATTCACTGGTTCTTCAGCGAGAAGCAGCCTGTCCACAATGACTTGTCTGGCAGAGTCTACTTCTATCTGGGGTTAGCTGAGATGAACTTGATTAGATAGCTGAGCCCTGGACCTCAGCTTATTATAATAGATGATCTCATGCAAGAAATGGCTGAAAATAAGCACCTGGACATTCTTTTTACTCATGGATGTCATCACATGAATGTGTTTTTGATCAACATTGTTCAAAATGTTTTCTCTGAGGGTCTAAGAACATCTAGAATAAATGCAGAGTATGTCGTTTTGATGAAAAATCCTGCAGATAGGCTCCAAGTAAAAACTTTGGCAAGACAGTTGTTTCCTGATAAAGTAAAGAACTTTCTTGAGTCTTTTGAAGATGCCACATTTAAACCATACAGTTATATAATTATTGATCTTTCTTAAACAACAGAGTGATACTTTCTCAAAATTTTCCACAATATATGTGCCGAAAGCGTTAAAGTTGTCTATTCTTCAGTTGTGAAGTCAAAATGCCTTGTGATCATCTTAGACATAATATTGATTACATCAATGTACTAGCTAAGGCTAAACCCAAGCAACGTAAAGCTATGATTAGTACTGCTGATCGTGAACTGATACTTTGTTTGTGTGAATGTAGACTCGACTTTCTGGAAGGCAATATAAAAGTTGACAAAAATACCTTAAATAAATTAAGTTCCCACAAGGGCCATTTACGAGTATTAGCAGATGAGAAAACAAGTCTCAGCAAAAGATGAGACATTCTAGAACAAAAAGGCGGATTTTCGCCTGTACTGTTGGCACCAATTTTAGGAATAACTGGACAATACTAGCTGATGAAATTATGAAAAGATGATGCATACAAATAAAATGATTCTTGTACCGCATGACATTGGTCATAGGGAAGATATAGCAGCTAATGTAATGAATGCTTTGGATAAAGAAATGAATAAAATTTGAACTAATAAATCCTTGCCCTCAGACAAGAAGATAGTCTTATACAATCAAGTATTGCACAGATACAGGCATGTAAAGAGTGCTTTGGATAAAGAAATGAATGATATTATAACTAATAAATCCTTGCCTTCACACAGGAAGGTAATCTTATACAATCAAGTGTTGCACAGATATAGGCAGGCTACGCAGGATCAAACCAGACCTTATGAGTTGACTGTTAGTGAACCTGTTGCAGAACACCCCATTCCTGATCTGGATGAAATAACACTGAAGCTAAAAAAGCCAGACACTGCTGAAAGTGCTGCCAATGTTACCCTGAGAAAAGATGTGCTGTATGAAAAAACTATGAAAATTGTACCAAAAAAGCGGCATAGTCAGGCTAAAATGTTATATGATTATGCTAAAGATGATCTACACATGGAGTGGTCAGATAAAAGAGAAATGATTCTGAAAGGCACCAAAATAAGTGGAATCATCATTGTTTATTTGATTTATGATGTGGCAAGATTGGTCCGAGGTGTCAGCAAGCAATACGGTCAGAATTGTTTGTAAAGAACCTCTTAAAGGAGAATGTGCCTCAAGATCTTTTTGTAAATAAGTCCAAGTTAAATGTTGGAAGTGAAAGTGATGAAACATTTGCTTCCCTGAGTGGCCCAGTAGGTGTTAAAAAAATCAAGGTACCCAAATGCATTACACCAAGGTCTCTAGATGGGTAGAATTTGGAAAAGTATAAGAGTTGTAATTTACAGCATTCTGTAAACTTATAAAGATGAGACAATACTTTAATCAGGAACATTATGCAACTTGGCTTCAGTACTACACCAAACAAGCTGAACAAACTGGCCAGGGTTTTAAAGCCTCCAAAGGCACTCCCTATCAGCATGGAGGAGGCCTCGGAAGCTTCTTTAGATCATTATTCAGAATGGCCATTTCTGTTATCAAGTCAGCTGCTGGCCATATTTGTAAGCAAGCACTATCCACAGGTGCACATATTGCTGATCACTTAGCAGGACGTCGATCTATAAAAGTGTCTAGAAGAACATGGCTGAGCAACACTCCCCAAGTTGGCCCACAGTGCTGGAGAAGCCCTCCAGACTAGAAGAGGCTTGGGGACTAGACCCAAAGATATAAAAGTTGAGAAAAAAAATATTCTCAAAGAAAAAGAGAAGGAAACATGGCACTAATTGATACAATTTCTAGTATTAGTACAAAGTCTGAATCGGACTTTTTAACTGTACCTCCCACACAAGTAGTAATTAAAGAGGCTACTGGGATGAAGTTAACCCAATAAATCCTATCTCAAAGGATTCTCTATATGAATTTCATATATCTCCAGAACCTCACATGGTTCAGCTTAGCAAAAATTATCTATAAATGACCTTGAAAATTACTCACACAGTTCCTGCTGGTGGAGCTGCACCAATAATTGCACCTATCAATCTGATCGGTAGAGCATTTCTTAGACAAGTAAAGCTCTTCCTGAATGGTCATCTCATTCGTGATAGTAGGGATGAGTGAGCATTCTTTGAAACTGATTCAAATTTTGGTTTCAATGCTAAAAATAGCCACTTACAGTGTTCTTTATATACTATAGAAGCTTATCCTAAAATAGATACTTCTGATTGCCAGGGCTTTCTGGACAGCATGAAGCACTTTGAAAATGGTCAAACAGTGGAAATAACAGCTCCTCTTCATATTGATCTTCTAATGCAAGATTGATATTTACTCAGCAATACTGAGCTCAGACTGGAATTGATCGGCAATACTAATCCATTTGTATTACAGTGCCTAGCTGGTGATGCAGAAAACGCAAAATTGGAAGTTTCCCAGATGAAAACCTTCATCAGGAAAGTTGAAGTTCTTGACAGTGTTTGATTGGCTATGGAAAAAGCAATGTTAAAAACATCAGTCAAGTACCCAATCAGATGAGTCCAAATGGTGAATCTTCATATTGCTAGAACAATGCAATCTACACTTCTAAAAACTCTATTTACTGGTCAGTTGCAATGTAGGATGATTATAGCATGTGTCAATGCAGATGCATATCGTAGAGAAATCGAAAAATCTCCATTTAATTTTAAATGTTACAGTACAAGTGAAATCAAGGTTGTCTCTGGTGGTCAAGCCTTTCCAGCAACTCCATTGAGACACAATTTCTCTAAGACTCGACCAAAGTTGTGATATGTAAAAAATTAATTATACCTCCAAAAAACATATTTAGTATAGTTTTTTGCGCTGAACAACGTGCCAGTATTCCTTTGATCTAAAACTCAAAATTCGTTTTATAGCATCAATCCAAAGGTCCAAATTTTTTAAAATTTTCAAAATTTTAGTCACAATCATTAAAGGCCTATAATTAATTAGGTATTCAATGTCAATCAATAAAACTTTGTCAGTGAATGTAACAATGTTTACTGCATATGCATGACAGATATAGATACATGTAGCATCAAATTTATGGTTTACAGTATACTTTAAATTCCAATTTTTAGCAGTAATTGATGACTCAAATTCACACATTTTTGTACCCCCTAAAGTCAAATAATCAGTGTCATTGATTAAACTCCACTATGTTATGACCGGACCCCTTAGCCACATACCCACAAAGTTTTATCAAAATAAAAAAACCATTGAGTGTGCCACAGTGAAGCAAGTAAAAGCCATTTTGAATGGAATTATGAAATTTTTTGTCAAAAATTTAATCATTCACCCAAAGTTCTAATAATCTAACTAAAACTTTTAAGCATTGCAGGCTGACATCTAGACTATATACCCATAAGGTTTGGTCCTAATATCATTATCCCTCACCTGGGAAATTACACAAAGTTAGAGGCATTCTTGATATTGTTGAAAAAACTGTAGGTGCAAATTGTTGTTTCATTTAGTTTGAATATTATTAATTCTAGTTGAAATCGACTACATTGCAGCAACAGTATTTGGCTATATACCAACCAACTTGCATTAAAAGTATTGACACCCATTGTATATTAGAAAACCAGAAAACTATGTTCTTTTGGTTAACTATAAGATGAAAGATTGTCCAAATTTTTAGCAAAAACTGATAAAGCGGATAATTGGGACCCACATGGACACAAAATATTGCTAAAAGAAGCAAAATTGTATTTAAAAGGTGATTATAGACTACACATGAAACCAAACTCCCATATTTCTGATCATTCTTCATGGCATGCTCTTAGTGATCCAATACATCAAAAGTTACAAGAGAAATGTATAGATCACATTCATGATATAAAATGTGACAATTGTGAGTACTTAAAGAAGACACTGAAAGACATCAAAGAGACAGTGACTCAATTCCAATTCGCAAACTCAATAGATAAAGTTGAAGCTGAATATTTAGCTGATAAGAGTATCAGCAATATATTGGAATTGTGTCAACACCAGCCTAGATCAATGCACCAAATGAGCATGGAACAACACCACTGGTAACCTCCAGAAGAATAATGGATATTAATTGGGCAATGAAATTTCAGCTCAAGCTGGTTTGGTAAGTGCAGTTTGCCATGGCACTGCATGTAGGCCCTTGTGATGAAAAGTGGACACTACACCATTACACATTTGTCCATATTTTCAACTCCCTTTCACAAGACAGTAATGCAATTATTGGAATACTGAGTGACACATAGACAAAAATTAAGGCAGAGCAACAAACAATCAATGCACCTTTTGTGAGATGTGACAATGCTGGATGTTTTCATTGCTCCCCAACCTTGCTTATGGTGCAATCAATATCTCAGAAAACAGGCATGACTATCAAGAAATGGAACTTCACTGAATCTCAATTTGGTGAAGTCCCATGTGACGGAATTGCTGGACTAATAAAGAGGCAAGTTTGACTGTTTATAGATGAAAACAATCAATGTACAACTGCTGAAGAATTCATCAGGTGTGGTATCACACATGGAAAGGTCAAGGAAACATCGTTCATCACTGGCAATCTCAAAATCCCACACAAAAAGATGAACCTTAAAGCATTTGGTATCAGGAGCTACTTCAATTTCCACTTCACACCTACTGAAATCAAGGCAAATAAAGCTTACAAGCTTGGTACTGGAAGCATATTCAAGATGTAAATATTTCAGTTTGAACAGTTACCAAAAAGCTTGAAATCCATCATGTTGTTCATGAAAGGGGTTGGACCCCTCTAAACTTCAAAGTTCTGGATTGCTATTGACCCAAAAATCACAATCATCAACTTCCAAGAAGAATCTGGAGATCATCCAGTCGCCACTGATGAGCCATGTAAAATGGAAAGTGGTGCCTTTAAATGCCCTGAAGAAGGATTTATAAAGAACTTTGTACTGCATCACAACTTATTGCTGCATCTTACATTGGGTAACCACAAGCTAATGCCACAGCAAGCAAGTTTATGTGATATGGCAATACAGAGCTATAGTAGAACACTAGAAAGTGTTCAACTGACCACTGGCTTGCCTGACTTTCAAGAAGCTCTTCAATTGTTTTATGAAGCTGGCTCATTTGATGTTACAGAAAAAGGTTGGGGTTCAAATAAGCATAAGATATGTCGTCTCTTGATAGAAAAAATGTCAATATGTGCTGTAAAAATACAACAGTGGCAAAAATTCATTGCTGAAGTTGTTACCAAAGAAACCTGGAGGAACCCATCTTTTGTCAGATCTGACTTTCTCACACCACAACAAATTATAAGATTCAGATCTAGGGCAGCCAGCCATCATTGCTATATTCTATAGCAGCAACCTGGAAGGAAAATGTGGTGTAGAAAATAAAAAAGAACCCTATGAGGATCTAGCAATGTTTGATCCTCATTTAGAATATGAAAGTGAACTACTGAAAACAGACTATTTTGAATAATTGTTTCAATAATTAGTATGTAGATATCACTCTTTAAAAATGTCATCTGGTTTAGTGCAAATCTTTATATCAGATTCAAGTTAATTTTATGTTGAGCTCTTATGATGTGAAAATGATCTGAAGTTTGTCAGTTTTTGTTGAAAATTTGAACAATTTTTCATTGTATAGTTAACCAAAAGAACACAGTTTTCTGGTTTTTTGATATTCAATGGGTGTCAATACTTTTGATGCAAGCTGATTTGTACGTAGCCACATACTGTCGCTGCAATGTAGTCGATTTGAAATAGAATTAATAATTATCCAACTAAATGGAACAACAATTTGCACCTGAAGTTTTTTCAACAATATCAAGAATGCATTTGACTTTGTGTAATTTCCCATGTAAGGGATTAAGATATTATGACCAAACCTTATGGGTATATAGTCAAGATGTCAGCCTGGAATGCATTAAAGTTTTAGTTTATTATTGGAATTTTGGGTGAATGACTGCATTTTTGAACAAAAAATTTCATAATTTGATTCAAAAATGGCTTCCACTTATTTCACTGTGGCACACTCAATGGTTTTTTTATTTCGATAAAACTTTGTGGATATGTGGCCAAGGGGTCCAGCCATAACATAGTGGAGTTTAATCAATGACACTCATTATTTGACTTTAGGGGGTACAAAAATGAGTGAACTTGAGTCATTGATAACTGCTGAAAATTGCAATTTAAATTGTAGTGTAAACCATAATTTTGATGTTACATATATCTATATGTGTCATGCAAATAGGCTAAACATTGTTATATTCACTGATAAAGTTTTATTGATCCACATTGCATACCTGATTACTTATAGGACTTCAATGATTGTGACCTAAGATTTGGAAAATTGCAAAAAATGTGAACCTTTGGATTGATGTTTTAAAACCAATTTTGATTTTGAGATTAAACAAACACCAGCATGTTGTTCAGAGCAAAAAACAGTACGAAATGGGTTTTTTTGAGGTATGATTAATTTTTTGCTTATCACACTTAACTACAGGCCTCCTTTGATTCTTACAGAAATTGTGTCTTAAGACTTGATTTTGCTAACAATAGATATATTCGAGCATATGATCAGCTCTTCGAAACTCTAGACATGGCTAAAGATAACAAGGGGAATGGCATTAGCAGACTTAATTTCAAAAATGGACAGTGCTACTTTGCCGTCAATTTTACACCTGATGAAGATGATAGTGGACACTGAGACTTAATTAGAGATGGTTCCACAAATATAGAATTGACATTTGCTGATAGGATAACTGATGCAGGTAGAGAAGTTATTGTTTATGCAGAAATTGACAAATTAATTATGATCAATAAAAATAGTCACATCTTCAATGACTATACTGCATGAATACCTCTGAAATCTACACTTGATCAATAAAGATCAAGCTTTCAGACAAATCTTCCATGGGGTATTCCCTACAGACTGTTCATCACCTCTTGACACTGTACCCGCAGTATTAGTTGTAAATCTGGACAAGCAGAATGAACCTGGTTCACATTGGGTAGCACTGTTTGTTGATAAAAACACAAGTGTTATTATTTTGATATTTATGGCCTCAAACCACCTCAACAGCTTAGGAATTACACTAAGAGTATATCTACTTCTTACAAGTGCAATACCAAATGTGTACAACAGTACCTGACTGCTACATGTGGTCATTTATGTGTATACTTTCTTGTGTGGATGGTTAGAGGTATAAGTATGAGAAATATTGGTGCTAGTTTGGAACAAAGCTACGCTGATGAATTTGTCACTGGCTTCATCAACAGTCTCTTTAGAGTAAATACTCTGATATATGATGATGCATTTTTATTTGACTGGCCTGACAGAATATAAAAGTTAGTTTTCATCCTAAAGACATATTCAAAAATGGATTTTTAGCAGTTTTATGTAACATTACTAAGCAATGCTCATAGTGAGCGGAGTAACACCGCTTCAAATCTTAGCATCAGGATGCCTCATAGATTGATTTTGCAAGGTGCATGGGAATGTGCACTTTGTGAATTTATCTACCCTAAAACGCCATTCAATATAACACCCAGTGATAGTGTAATGAAATTTTATGATACTCAGACCAATACTAGGCAATTACTAAAGGTACCTTCTATAAGGTATGAATCTGTAACAAATTTAATTGAAGCTATCCAACAATGTATCAGGTTGTTGAGTGAACAGGAAAAAGAAAATGCCAGATGTTTACAGAGTATCAGTTGACATGAGTAGTTTAGAAACAAGTAGCATCAGCAGAGACTTAATTCTGAAAATAGTCATGCAAATCATTATTCATGAATGGCCAGACAAATTATCAATCCATGTGACTTAATTATGGCCATACTTCAAACAGCAATTATCACTCAGAATTCAAGATTACATTATCATTCTTGAAAGTGACCATTTGCCACGTGCTGTCATCCCACCAGCTCTCCAAGGACAAATTCCTCAGCAACTGTAGAAATGTCATCGGGGAATAGTCAGAACTAAGCACCAGGCAAGACAATTTTGTTTGTGGCCAAAAAAAGACAAAAATATTGAAGATATAGGTCAAAGATGTGAAGCTTGTCAGTAGGTAGCCAATGCCCCAAAACAAGAATTTTCAACATGGCCTGTGTTGTAGTGTGTTTCCGCCAAGTTCTATGATTTTCCAAAATTTTTTGTTTATTTAAAAAGGCGCGCAAGTCCAAAGTGAAGTGAGCTATGCGAACCATCAAAGGGCCTCTTACTGTAGCTCAAAATTCGGTACACGTGTGTTGGGTTCGTTCCTTATTATTAGTATGTTATATGTTGTGTACTAGTGCGCCTCCACTTGCTCTTTTCATACTGTTTTTTTCCCAGCACCTGGGATTGTTCATGTTCTCTTGCCCACCCATTCAGTTATACACATAAGTGCTTCGTTTCTCATGTTAGATAAAGATCAGGAGAAAACTCTCTCATCTTTTTCATCACGTTTAAGAAGAAAGAATTAAGAAACTAAGGTTTCTTAATTTTGGGGTAAGCTTCGTCGGGTTTAAGTACTCTAATTAAGTCATTAATTGAGTAAGCATGGGTGTTATAAATACGTGCATTAAGGACAAACCCTGAAACCCACTTTTGCCTGCCTTCATCCAAAGTCCCAACCAATTTTTAAAATACAATATTGGTGACTGCTTGGTTTGCATGCTTCCTTTCCAGGCCGCTACGCTGCATCTGACTCCACTCCCCAATTCTGGAAAATTGACCACGCCACTCCTGCGCTAAGGGTTACCAACCAGGCTTCTACAATTTGCATAAGAAGATGCCAACAGAAAGCCATACGCTGGCTGATCATAGGCACCAGTCATCGCGATCAAGCTCCCCCAAGGCCTCTAATGCCACGCCCTGTATTTTGAACTCGCTCGGGCCATAACACCTAGGCCAAAGTTCAGATATTGCTGCTGCTATGCATGTTAGCGTGCCAGCCGTATCTCAAATACTGCCGCCCAGCAATGCCGCACAAACAGATATAAACCCAACAATCGACCCCACCGACTCCTCACAATCTTTTGTCAATATCGACCCACCTCTGGCCCCAGCTGCCACCCAAGCACCAGCACATGACCACTGCAGCAGTCTGGCCACTGCCTACACTAACGAAGTTCACAATTTTGAGTTAGAAGTGCGCAACGCCCTTGAGCAACTTAACACGGCGGCTGTGCGAATTACCAACAATGTCCCCACTGTTCAAACTATCGATCAAATTATCGGCACCATCTCCGATCAATTTCAAGCACAACAATTATGGGTTTAGCGCCAAATCCAGGAACAAGCTCAAGCGACAAACGCGCCCTTTGCGGCCCTGGCTGAACAAATGCAACAACTTATTTCTACTACTGCCGCCGCCATAGCATGTAACAATCGGCCAACACCTAGGCCAATGCCCGTGACCTCACAGTTTCAAGGTGAAGAGCCGCACGATATCTATATACCCAATGAGACTCTCTGTGAAACTGAACCGGCTTTGGCCTATGGTCGCCCCCCGGCACAAATCAAACCAAAAGCACCATCAATGGGCACTTTGTACAATAATGAATTTTCCTGTACTGCCCCTGGTGAGGACAAAATTTCTCGCGCTGGGCCTCAATGATGCCCACGAATCACAGTAAACCCATTTGGATTCTCAGACTACCCACCCCATGACTATTATGATCACCTGCAGCCTCGTTTTGACTTGCCGCGCGCATCTCATGGAGAAGAAGATAGTCGAATCAAAACAATTGTCCATAATATGTACCCCCTCATAATCGATGGCTCCACAACCAATAAGCACCTCCTACACTTCTTCATTCGTCTCGAAAACGAATTTGGATATGATGCCTTGAACCACGTGAAGATGAGCACACTTCGCCACCTCACCTGTGACACGCCGAGCAATATGATACAAGATATGACGAGGTACGAGGATGCCGAAAATTTTTTTATGTTCCACTTGGCCCCTGATTGCAATCAAATGACCCTCAAGCACGAGCTTGCATCCATCACCCCCAAAGCTGGAGAGGAACTTGCCGCGTTTCTGAGTAAGGTAATGATTGTTCAGTTGCTGTATCAAGACGAAGACCAAACTTTCCGGCACAAACAAGTTATCGACAGCTTTTTAACTAAAATGCCTGTTTTCTACCAATTGACCATCAGTGAGCAAGCCGAAAATTTCACCAATATTCAACAATTGGCCAATGCTGTCACCAAAGCCCGCAGCATCCTCAATGCCACGAAACCCGAAATCAGCACAGCGGAACGACCTATCCTCTTGAACCAGGCTGAGCCAAACCCAACCGGGCCATGATCACTGCAACCTTTCAACCATCATTTTGACTGCCGTCGCAGCATGGATCGCTCTCAGGAATGCTACCGCGACCGTACACCCTCTGCCAACAACTGACCCCAAAACCCAATGCCGGCGCTGAACAAATTTGTTTCCTTTCAACAACCTCAAACAACTCCTTTGTTGCAACCCCAACCACGAACCAAAATTCTATTGGAACAACTAATCCAACGATGGGACCTCAACTGCGAAGAATGCCAATCTCGACACTGCCCAGAAGAATATCAATCTAACGCTCAAAACCAGCCCCCTCGCCAACAATTTCAACCACCCGATATTTAGGGCAAATGTTTCAACCACTCGGCAAGCCGCGACCATCTGCCCCTTGCTCAGTATCAACCAACAGGCCTTTAGTGCCATGCTTACAAATCTCGCACGCACAACACCGAAGATTGTGTTTGGCTCAAACTGCAAAATGCTCAGCGAAACAACCATCAGGATTCAGGCCGCCCACCCATTGATGCTCGATTTTCACCCTAATTCTAATGATATCCGTGGACAACGCGAATGGAGACTGCCCTGTGGAGCACCCCCAGAAAGAGGCTTGAACCTCTTGGGCCTGTTGTGCAGCTACTACCATGAAGGTAACTCTTTATCTCGCCCTAATGACCTTGTTCAGAATACCTATGCCATCTACCCAAATGTCAATTTCATGCCGCTGTGGGAGCAACACATTCATTATAACGCCACCCCAGCCCCTTATGTCAGTATGCCTACGGATTCATCCTGCATCAGCTCACAATCATCCGAACTCCCACTTGCCCTTCCGGCCTTGCCGTCCACTTCCCCTGTTCCCCCCACTGGCCTGGATGCGCGCACTAGTAGCCCATCAACATCTACTGCCAATATGGTTATACCTTCTAAAGAAATCGCCTCCGCCGCCCCTATAATCAGCCCTGGAATTGTCTGTTGGAACGGGACAACCCATGCCTCCCACAATCTGTGCCATATTTGCTCATCTGTTTGTCAAATCGACAACCTAACGCCCCCAACAAAGATGTTCGTATAAAAATATGTCTCCACGCAAGCCTTTCAAATACCAATCAAGCTTGGCACCGCCAATTTCAAATACCAATCAAGCTTGGCACCGCCACCCGCACTTATCCATACCAGTGCCCAATGTTCCCTGTTATCCTCAGGTCTTGTCAAGCATGCCTTGAACAAGGAATCACTTCAGCTCCCTGTATGCGGGAAAATCAAAGTCCCCAATGGTGCTATTGTCAACACCCATGGTGCTGTCGTAGTTACCATGGAGTCCACTTTTGGCGAACACATGGTCAAGTGCATAATTCTTGAGGATGACAGTAACGACCAATGTATCATTGGCACAGACTTCCTGGCCCATCCCCATATCCACGTGATTCTCAACTTCAAAGAAAACTATATCGAAATACAGGATGTCAAGCTGCCACTCAAGGTAATTGCCTCCGTTTGCCCGCAAACAGAGCTACTCAATGCCGCGCAGGATAACATTCTGGAGGAAATCCCCGAACCAGAAAGAGTGTTTTTTTGTGACGATAAATCAGATACTTTTAGCCAGACGGAAGAAATCCAAGCCCAGCAACCGATCTGGCAGGCTCAACCTAGTTCACACCAACTACCATCATGGCAGATGGAGGTTACCAAGCTCGCCCAACCTATTTTGCTCGTCACTCAAGCATCAGTTTCCATTTCCCCAAATTGTCAGTAATGGGCACCATTTTTCCCTCAACGCTTGTTTCTATTCCCGATTTGATGGTTCAACCACTGACCACCAATCAGGTTGCCACAGAATTCCCAATCGAAACGGTAAATCCCTGCTGCTATTTGTTAACAATACACTGAACAGCATCAAACTCCGTCCTAAACAACTCATCCCGGTGGCAAAACACATGCTAGAATACACCGAACCTTCAGCAGATTATCAAGTAGCAACCGCCGCTTTGGACCGCATTCTGACGGACCACAAACCGGCCACCCTCCACAAATCATTCCCATGCCACAATGACCAACAGAAATTGGATTCTGCCTTGAACAAAATGACCGCCAAAACCTACGTCAATGCCCCCCAAAAAGCTAAGGCTCTCCATATGCTCCGGCAAAATCGCGATGTCTTTAGCCTCCCCGGCAATAAACCAACGTTCACAAACGAGTTGACTATCGGCATCGACACCAGCACCGCAAAACCAGTATCCCACCACTATTACCCCCCCTGCGATGGAACAAAGACCCATAGTCCGCCACCATGTCCAAGAGATGCTCGACAACGATTTTATCATACCATCCTACTCGCCTTGGGCTGCACCATTGTTTCTCATGAAGAAAAAAGACAGCTCCTGGCGCCCCATTGTAGACTACCATGGAATAAATGAAGTTAGGCCTAGTGACAAATTCCCAATCCCGCACATTGACAACTACTTGGATGTGATGGGACAAGCAAAATTTTTCACCCTGTTCGATCTCAAAGCTGGGTACTGGCAGGTACGTCTTGACAAGGACTCATGCAACAAAACAACCTTGATCTGCCAAGAAGGCTTGTTCCAATTCAAAGTTTTGCTGTTCGGTTTTAAGAATGTGCCCACTGAATTTCAACATTTAATGGGACATTCTTTGCCCGTATATTTGGCAGATTTGCCTCGTTTATATTGACAATAATATCCTTTTCTCGAATTTGTTTGAAGAACACCTAGAACATTTGCCAATTATTTTTGACACCCTTCGCCCCCCAAATTTAATGCTCCACCCTGATAAATGCAAATTCCTGCGGCCCCAAGTAAAATTCCTGGGACATCTCCTTAACATCGATGGTATCACTGCCGATCCCCAAAAAGTCAAAGCAATTGCCGAATACAAAATTCCCGGAACCAAAAAAGGTATGCAGAGTTTTTTAGGTCCAGTGCAATGGCGCAAACATTTCATCCGGCAATTGGCAACCCTATCAAGCCCTCTTTACGCGTTCCTCCGCCACAATTCCAATTACCCATTCACCGACGACCATAAAAAAGCTTTCGAGGGTATCAAGAAAGCCCTAAACTCCGCCTTTCCTCCACTACCCAGTGTATGATGGCTAAGCTCAATTCGTTATAAAAACCAACGCCAGCACAACGGCAATTGGCGCGATTTGTACCAAGAAAATAGAGACGATCAATGGGTTATCGCTTACAACAGCCGCGTGCTCAACGACACTGAGACTCGATACAGTACAACAGAATGTGAATGCCTCACCATTGTTTCTGGTTTCCGAATGTACCACCACTACGTCTATGGCCAAAAAGTCATCGTCCGCACCAACAACAAACCACTCAAATGGCTTAAGGACGAAAAACACTGCAACTCGTGACTCCAAAGGTTTGCCATCAATCTTCAAGACTACGATTATAAAGTCAAATACATCAAAGGTAAAGACAATGCTTGTGCTGACTTCTTGTCTAGAAAAGATGACCGCAGGAAACCACAGCCATCACCAAAATCATCCCCACCCTTCAAACCAGTAATGCCGGGAAACATCCCCCTGTCTTCTTCACCGATGACAGCCTTCCATACCCCCAGATCAGAGACCACCGACAGTTGGTCATTCCTGCATCTATGGTTGACAATATGCTATACCAATTCCACAGCGCAAAAATTCTGAATCACCAAGGATCTAATCACAGGCTGGCAGCCATCAAAGCTCATTTTTGGTGGTCCTGTATGGAAGAAGCCATCCACGACTGGATCAAGTCATGCAAAATTGTCAGTTAACATCTCCGCGAACGCCACCACCTCCACCCTTATTGCCGATACAACCGACGCACCCTTTCCAAATCATCACCATGGATATCATGAATATCTCTACAGTGGGTGAGAAACGCCCATATTTTATTGTACTTCAGGACTACTTCACCAAATGGGTTTCTGCGCACCCCATTCCCGATCAAAAGGCATAAACTATCATTGAATGCTTTGTGAACAATGTTGTCCTCATTCACGGCAGTCCACTCGTCCTCCTCTTTGACCAAGGAGGATGTTTTATGGCGAAATTGATGCAAGAGATATGGGAACTGCTCAAGATCCATAAGGTCAAGACCACTGCCTACCATCCCCAATGCAACCGCATGGTTGAGCATTTCAATCAAACCCTTATAGCGCAACTTAAGAAATATGCCGCCAATAATCCCGACAACTGGGAACACTACTTACCCTACGCCATTTTTGCCTACAATGCAACATCCTATACGGCAATGGGCCACTCGCCCTTTAGCCTGCTATGAGGATACAAACTGCGCATAACATTTGACTATGACTGCGCCCATCCGCTAACCCTACTGCTCAATTACGAAGCATATCAAAATATCCTAAGGCAAGCACAACTCAAAATGCACGAATCAATCAAAACTAACCTGCAAAAAGCTGCAACCATAAGCAACGCTTATTTTGACAAAAAGGCCCATGCACGTGATTTTACCATCAACGATTTCATTCTATTGACCAACACCCAGAAAGCTAATAAAATCCAATCCGATTTTATTGGTCATTTCATCGTTACAGATAGCGCCCGTATTAGTGAAAACGTCCTCGATTTGCTTTATGCGCCTGGTCGACCGCAAATTGTCTCTACACTTTGCTTGAAACCATTTATCCCGGGTCTCACCAAAGACATTTTCATTTCTGAAATAGGTGGACTGCATCGCAAGTCTCACATTTCACCATTCCAATAATTCCGATTCTAAACTTTAATTCATGATACGGCACTCATCACGCCAAGTTGTACATAATTTTCACCCTTTTGTTTACTTTAGATCATGGCGACAGTTTTAACTGGCCCTGCTACATAACTTGATGTAATCCATTCAAATTGCACTAACTTCACTTGCCTTTTCTACCAACGGGAGACCCACACTGACTTTACATCATCACCATTTACATTTCCCCGAGACCCACTATCCCGCTTAGGAGGGGGAATCTTCTTTAAATTTAAGCTCTGTTTGGCGTGTGGTCATTCAGTTAACTTTCCCCCAACACTGGCTGTATTCGCTCTCATAAGACTAACTGGGAAAGGTTGATTTTTAGTTCTCATTAACTTAGTGGTGTTTGTAGTGCTTTGTATTAACAATAGTTTACATTTTCCAAACTTTACATTTTCTTCACCTTTCAGGGGCTTTATTTTTACTTTAACTCATTCCTATTTTTGCTTTTGTCTCAAATAGTCACATTTCACCACCCATCTGTAAATTTTCTTTCAACAATGATGATGCCATCCACATCGTCTGCCACCAATGAGCCTCTGTCCTATCGTGAATCACTCAACGTCAACAAACAATACATTCGATGGGGAGAGCAACAGCCCCACCAGAACGACCTCAGCTTCTGCTGCAATGGTATTTCCTTATCTTTGCATGCTTTCCTTCTAGCTTTTGTTTCTGTGCATGCCCTCTGACCTGTACTTGGGACCCCATAAGATACCTAATCTATGCTGTTTCGCGCCAAAGCCCATGGTCAGCCACTGGGATCCAGTCATGGTCAAGCTCTGGCTAATCATTAGGCCATAGCCAGCTGCTGCTTTGACCGGCCCCAACTTTAGATGTGCCCATCTTAGTGACATTGCCACCCAAGTTGCAACCACCCGGGGGACTGTACCATTTCGTTTTGACTCAAACACCACACTTCTCTTCATTCCACTCTAAAGTCAACCTTTTTGGATGGAAAACATCATTGCCTCCGCCCAGGTACCCACTTTGTTTTATGCCGAATACCACACCTGCTCTTGTTTAGAAAACAACGTAAAACGTTTGGTCCATGCTGCTGACCTCGAATGTTGGTTCGTTTCCCTGTTTGCCCGACCACCTAACATGCTACCACCACCAATTTTTCTAGCGCCTGGTTGTTTGCGGGCCGCACTTGCTGCCCAGCCCACACCGAAATTCCGGGGCTACACCCTGGTCAGCTTCGACAAAGAATCCATTATGGCCGGCGATATGAAACAATTCAAGTTCACCATTCCCATGCCAGCCACTCCACGGCATCAAGCTACCCGGGCTATGTTCAACTTACGTTTCCCAGCAGAACCATGTTCATGTTTGAAACTTTCGCTGCAACGCGGGAAGATTGGACCGCATTATTCTCCCTAGTCAACGGCGATGTGGGCCCTCGACGTGTCCCGGCTCACACTCAAATTCCCCGCCACACTACGCTTTTTCAACAACCCACATGCATCGTATTTGCAACAAGACGTTTTGGCCTATGATGCCCTCAACGCGTTCTACTCAATTTTGCTTTTCCTCGCCTTTGGCAGATACAGTTTCATACCCGAAGTTTACAATGCTCCATTGTTGTACCCGCATGACTCATTGGAAGCTGCTGAGATTGGTCGACTGGCCAAAACACTAATTGTTGCATTCCATAATGATTCTTTACATGATGTTCTGCCTGGCCACTCGACCGATAAAGTTTATCCAACAATCTCGCAAGTCGCCTCACCAGCGATCATGCGAGACAAGGTTCTTTCGGCCTACCAATTTTTCATGTACAATTGCACATCGTCTGGCCATGGTCGGTCTTTTTGTTTAGGAACCCAACCTAACAGCTTTCGTGACATGAAAACGTTGATGAGAACCACGCACCTGAAGCTCCTCACCACCCCAAAAATGCCGAAAAAGAAGAAGAAAAAGCAAAAAGAGGAGTGGAATAAGTCGCCCGACATTTCCAATGATGAAGACCCTTCTCTTCAACTGAAAAAGCTATACGATGATGCAACACACCTTCAAGCAGCCATAGCCTCGGCCATGAAGAACGGCCTTACACATCGACTGATCGAACTGCTCGAATTTCCCGTTTCACCAATTTACAAACTCGCTGTCCACGACCACCTCGCTTTCGAAAACAACCCGCCACTCCCCAGGGATGTCAATGATGTCTGAACTGAACGTGTGGCAGCAGATCAACCCCTCTGCAATCGCAATTATCACGGTACTCATTATCGATACCTTCCTAACGCCATTCTTAGTCTTTTACAGGTCAACAGGGACTGGTTTCAGCATCTCACCATGACTATGCCACTCGCCGCGGTCCTAGCGTCGCCATGCTCTGCCGCAGAGTTTGCTTACCTCAACAATCTTTTGGCGAAGCATGCGCAATCTCTCAACACATCTACGTGTACCCCCTTTTATACTTGCATGTAGTACCCTGCCGTCAGAAACCCTCAAACTCGCCTCACCGACTGGATGAACTGCATCCCCCAGAGAGAGCCAGCCTTTGATTACAACCCCCGCACTTACATTTGCAATTGTTTCGCTTTAGGCCCGATCATCTTGGAGAAAGATTTTCACATGGAAACCGCCATCCAAGAAATTGACATCGACGAAACTGACTACATGGCCAACCCACACAGCTTGTTCCATTTCTATTCCCATTTGTTCAGCATCATTGACTTCCAAAACCGATTTTCGTTCTCGGCGCCTATCTATGCATACTTGCTGCCGATTACAGCCTTGGGGCGTACACTAACCGCTGAAGAATTGCTTGAGCGCCCTATGTTGTCAACTGCTCCAGAACCGTGGGATGATGAGCTGCTCAAAATGCCGATTTTTGATCTCAATATGGCAAAACTACCACCAGCAGCCCCTCTGCTGGCTCCACATGAACCATTCGCCACTGCCGACCTGACGGCTTTGGCAGCCCAAATTAACGATTTTCTGAAGCTCACGCTCGATGACATTTCATCGTTGGCACCTACCCTGTTGGAAGAATCCGCGCCCATTCAACTGATTGCCATGGACCCCGAAACAAATACGGCTACCTCGGATCAAATGTTGACTGACATTCTGGAGGAAACAACAACTGATAATGTGACCGCCATGGATATCGCGCCGCAAAAACCCATGATGGATGTAGTTCCGCGGGCACCTGCCGTGGATCCACTGCTATATTTAGCCACCCCAGCAATATTGCCTGCTCCTCTGATGACAGCCACCATTGCTGCTGCAAGGTATATTCCTCCTGTTAGATTTTCGCAGCAGATCATTTCAGATAATCAGTGGAATGCCTTGGTGGCCATTCTCAAAATGTGTAATTTTCCACGGAGTGTTATTCCTGAAACACCATTGGTGCGACTACCTGCAGGTGCTGCAGGAGCAAATTTGGCAAATTTTGCTGCCACCTACGACCCCTGCACCTGCCACCCCTCAGCCTGTGCAAATCGCTCAAATGGCTCTGATTGTCCGGCAAACGGCCCCTCCACAGGTTGCCACACAGTTGCTGCTGACAGTTCCAATGGATGTAGTACAGCCGCACCCTCTGAGTACCTCGACATCGAATCTTGACCACCATGGCCAACCCGTTCGCAGACCTGCTGGGTACCAACACTCGACCAAACGAAAAACCCAGCAACAAGAGGAAGTAGAACATCGCAAAGCTCACAAGACACGAATGACAGATGAACCGCACGCCCGACGTACACTGCTGCGCAAACAGACCACCCGACGCCGCGAGCAATGCACCCAGCAGAAAGCCCGCCTAATGGCTGGTCAACCCTGTTCCACTACTGGATTGACAGTGCAGCCAAAAGTCATGACGACAAAGAGTTGGACTACTCATACAAAGTCGGCTCAACCAACGCCGCCTTCACACGATTCCGACAGTCATCATTCTCATCATGAATCGCCCTATCGTGACGATCGCCATCACAAATCCACAGATCATTCCCCTCGCCACGATACCACAAGTAGAGATAGCTGTCAACAGGACCGCCGAGAAGACGCTCCTCTGCACCGCACTCAAAGGGAACAAACGGGACTTTGAAACTGGAAAATTTGTTATGAAAAAAAATTTTTGGTCAACTTTCAAAATTTCAGGGATGCAGATGTTTGGTTGGAAAGCGTGTTGATGCACTCATCTGCTGAATATACTTTTGCACAGACATGGAAAATTTTTTTTTGAGAAAGAATGAAAATCCAATATAATGAAAGTGAATTTTTTCCAACTTTAACCAAGTTCTCTAAAATCTAATCCACTTCTTTTTCTGGCTTGGCAACTATCGAAGCAATTATATTCTTTTTTTGGAGCCCTTATACTGGGGACCCATAAAAAGTGTGTTTCTGCATGTTTTTGGGGACCCACCTAGAAAGATATTTGCAAATATGACAGCAAACCATGTAGAACCTTACTTTGGCTGTCAAATGTTGGACACAATTGGATGAGAAGATCGACTTTTCATATTATAAAACACTTCGATGAAATAACAGCCTCCAAAAATTGAATATTCTATGTAGTTTTCAATACTATAGTCTGTTTTTTATATGAGGCTTTGTAAAGTAAAAAAAATGACGACCAAAATAAGTATCATCCTCAAAAGCTTTACACTGAGCTTCTACTGTAAGATTTTCCACTCAAAAAGTGTGAAGGTAATTGAGTTGGGTCAAATTTTCTGTCCTATGGGATATATGGTTTAGCAGGAAACAGCAAGGACACAAAATAATATAAATGGTTTTGTATTGTGGGAGTACAGGACGCCTTTACCATCCTTCATGCCCTGCTTGATGACAGGCCTTGTCGCTTCCCTAAAGGATGATGCTAAATGTATATGGTTGACCATTTTAAGTGCAATATCAAAATATTGCCAAGAATGTATTTTTTCAAATATATGAATGAACTATAGTATACTGTTAGCACGATATTTGGATAACATATGTCGTACATAAATGGTGAAGGTAACAAAAGGAGCAAACATTTTTTTAAATTAGAGACCAATGCTAAGGAATAATTTTTGTTCTTACCGAATTTTCCTACCCTTTTCCTGTTTCTAGAATTACATAAATCTTGGAACATTCTACTAGCTAGCACTATTTTCCTTTTATGCAATTTCCAAGCGACCTTTCTAGTAAGGTTATACAAAGCACTTCCAGGTTTTGACCACAACAACTGCTTTTTTAGCATGCGAGTAATAAAAAAAGCTCTAGAAGCTGTCACAAGTTAGCTGTTTTTCACTTACAGGTTTTCCTCTGAGCAGCTTTTTGTAAGGTAATGCTCTTCATGAAACAATTTTACATCAAGAACTTCCTCTACGCCCAAATATAAAAAATTACTTGTTTCAGTTTTATTTTAATGCAATGTGAGAGTCTAAAAATTAAAAATTTTCACCATTATGTCAATAGAAAAAACCCTAAAGGCCGTATTCACTAATGCCGATTAATGGTAATCAGAAATTAAACCCCCCTTTAAACGGAGATTGAAATTTAACCGGTATTCATCATCGCTGATTAAATTTGGCGGATTAAAAAATGTTGGCAATTTAATCGGAGATTTTAATTCTGCTAGGGGGCAGGTTTAAATCTCCGATTAAATCATTTTCCAGTAGTTTGCATGTGCTTGATACGTCGGTTTCTTTAGTTGCTGTTATGAATGTTCTCGATTTTTTTGATGAAATTGATGAGGAAGATCAAATTATTAATATTCAACGTGTCATTCGGAATAGGAACAATCCTTTTGAGCAATATGCAAATGAAGTATTTCGGGCCCGCTATAAATTACGAAAAGAAACAGCGAGAGAATTGATCACCATGATAGAAGACCGTTTATTTAACTCAAGTCCTTGAAATTGCCCAATTCCACCGTACTTACAGGTATAGATACATCCAAACCAAATCATCCATCGTCAATTTTACTTATTATTGCACAATATTCAAACTTTGCACAAAATAGATCACATATCCATATATTTACGTATGATCGAGCTGGAATCCATCACATATTCATTTTCTTGAGAATAATGCGGCTGTACGTTTGGCCGTTGGACTTCTACCATTTTGACTTGATAATATTGCATTTTGGCGCAGGCTGCTTCCTTTTCCTGTGCAATCAAATCCATGCGAGCCTCGTGTTCTTTCATGAATAGTTGTTTCTGCAGTTCTATTAATTCCAATCTTGCATTGTTTTCTTTATCGCATTTAGTTGTGCCTGTGATTCTTGGTACTTTTGATCCTTGCTCAACCTCGGTTAATTTTAATTTCTGGTACGAAGAATTTTCTTGACTGTTTTCTTAAAAGTGTGAAACATACTCAAAAATACAAAAGCCAATTTTGATATAAACTAGGCAGGTTAATTTAGATCAACGCGGTAAAAATTCAGTAAATTTAACACTTTTTAACTGCATCCATCGAACGTTGGATGAAAATTTTGGTTAAAAATTTCTCAAAAGTACTTTTTGGCAGGCTTTTTTTGTGCACGGGTCCTTGTGTACACGTGCATAAATTGAAAAAAAAATTTGTGCACGGCAAAATTTTTTGTGCACCGTACATGATGTGTTGTAAATTGTTACAAACAACATTTGACACAAAATAACACAAATAGGCACTGTTTATTTTGGTTTTTCCAGAATCTATTTGAATTTTGATGATCTTTTGTAAATTTCATCTGCAGCATTTTTACTCATAACTGCCCGAAATATTGAAGAAACACACAGCTAACAGAATTCCTGCCAGAAAATTTAAGAATGAAATAATTGTAAATCCATTTTGGAACTTTTGAATTTTTCCAAATTTAGGATGAAAATAATTGTTTTGATTTATAAAAATTCACACAACTACAGATGCAATAAATTTTTTTCTGCTTGAAAATGATTAATGAATTTCTATATTTAATGCAACTATGGACAATAAACTTTGTGCATGAATTCGAGGTATTTGAGCCACTTCCATTTTAAAACCATTTCAAAAGTACATCATAGTATTTTTTAGAGTAGAAGGAAAATAATTTTAAGAGCTGATGTTCTTTTACATGAAAATGGGTTAAAAACAACATAAATTTACACCAAGTGAGTGCGAAGCGCCAAAAATTTTGCAAAAATTTCATAAATTTCCTGCAAAACTACAGTACTTTGGTATTTCTTGCCCCAAAAAATTTCATGCATGGCGTGCACAAACGCCAAAAAAATTGTGCATGGTCAAAATTTTATATCCTCAGTGCACAAAAAAAGCCTGCTTTTAGGAAATTTAGCACAGATCAGTGAGTTTTTGTTTTTATAGAAACAGCAATACACTGCCATAAAAGATTGTCTTTCCTCTTTACATTACAAGTTACCTGTAATTTCGGATATGTCGTCAAAATGCAGTATGGTGGATGGATTCCACTGCTCTAGATTCCCGTTATCTTGGCTCTCACTAATAATGGTACTGTCGCTGTCGAATGAGCATGAAATTCGCTCAAATTGGTTGGGAATAAGCTCCGCAATTCTAATATGCAATTCTGGAGGTGGAGTTGGTGATGGTCCCCCACCGGTGCTGTTTTGAGATCACTTGAAATTCCGAACAGTCTTCTTTGCTAGCTAAAAATTTATTATAAAGATTAGGCCAAAATTTTAAACAAAAACTATTTCAGGTCTTGTTAACGCTCAGATACGTCGGTTCAGGATGTTTTCAAAGGGAAGACGCCGATCTGCATGGTTTGAGTCAACCTACGGTTTCCAGATGTATTCATCGGGTGCTTCGTTTAATAGCTGAATTGCAACCACGTTTCATTAAATTTCCGTCAGAGAATGAGCAACAGCGAAGCAGACAAGCATTTTTTGAAAAACGAGGGTTTCCTGGTGTGGTGGGTGCTAAAGACTGCACCCATGTTAAGATCCTAAATCCTGGTGGACCGGATTCCAAATTATATCGAAACAGAAAAGGTTGGTTTTCAATCAACGTCCAAGTACTTTGTGATGATAAACTTATGATCAACAATATAGTTTCAAGTCACAAAGGAAGTACACACGACTCTCGTATTTTAAATGAGTCCCAGTTGCTTGAAAAGTTGCAACATTTGCCAGGAGCATTACATGTGCTAGGCGATCGTGGATACGCATGTCAACGGTTTTTGCTTACCCACTAACAAATCCCTAAACGCCTGCTGAGCGCCGTTATAATTTTGCTCAGTCATCTACTAGAATGGTCATTGAAAGAACTTTTGGAATCTGGAAAAGGTTCCTTCCATGTTTATCAAAAGGACTAAATTTTCAACCCGAAAAATGTGCCATCATAATTGTGGCATGCGCCATTATATACAATTTAGCTAGAGCTCGAAATGATGTGACGGATGACGACAATACTGAGCTTGATGCAGAAGAGTTAGAAGAAAATCAGGGAGGAAACGCCCAAGGAGCAGCAAAAAGACGTTCGATTATTGATACTTATTTCATTTGATAATTATTTGTAAAAGTATGTGATACACGTTCAAATAAATTTACCGTTTTCAAATTCTTCCATCGGTTTGCTAATTGATCCTTGTTACGATTTTTGACATTGGGGTTTTCCAGAAAAGCTGCCTCGATTTCGGACCAGGCTTTGTTTTTAATAATAGCCGACTTTGAATCAGTTTTTTTATTTTCAATAATGCTAATTCGCTGTGTTACGCACTCTACTAAAAACTGAACCTCTTCACTACTAAAATTTTGATCACAATCCCTGGTTTTATTAACAGTTTCCATTGAATTAAGGAATGCTAAATTTTGTAATGTTTTGGGTAAAGTAGACTGCAAAATGTATTTTCTTCTGTTTAAACCAACAGTTTTGCACCTTACAGATTTTGTAAAACAACTTTTTTTTGCATTGTTTTGTACTTAATCGTAGATTATTTGTTTTGAATCGTAGATTAGTTAATCAGCAATGGTGAATACGGTTTTTGACTAATCGAGGATTAATGACTAATCGTGGATTAAACTGCTAATCGTAGTTTAAGTAATCTACGATTAAATTTTAATCATGATTAAACTAATTGGTGTTGGTGAATACGGTCCTTAAAGAGGATGCTTCACATTTGACAAACTAGACACGATTTCTGAGAGGTTCTACTTTCCCTATGATAAGTTGAAAATTAATCATACCTCAAAATCAGATATTTTAGGTAGTTTTGTGCGCTGATTTTCATGGTACCATTCGTTTTGCTTGTAAACAAAAATTCGCATCGCTACAGTATGCCAAAGTTTGAAAATTGATGATTTTTTTGCATTTTTCAGTGGTCTTGCCAGCCAAGCAATATTTCGAGATTGGAGTGATCTTTTTTGATGGATGAATATTCATTTTGTTGAGGAGAGAATAAGCTCTCTTTTGATGTATTATTTACAGTAAATAATCGCATATTACACTTTTTCATAAAGTTTAAAGTGTCGAAAATGAGCTGTCAAAATTAAAAAAATTTCGTTTATGGGCACTCCCGAGCACCTTCCCTTCTGATGCCGCAAAATTTTATTTTCCTATATTGTAGCCCGTCCATTTTTACAGCTTTGGTTAAATTTTCATCAAAATTTTTGTTCCGTTTTGGGAGCTGCACTGCTCTGAAGAAGGCATACTCATGAAAATTTTGTATAAATCATTGTATTTGCCAGGTGGCCCTTGTCTACCCCTTGTGATATATTTATTACCTATACCGTAGAATTATCAAATAACTAACAGACTATAGTTTGATGTATTAATCATTTCACAAGCAAACATTTTACACTCTGCAAGAAAGTTTGAACAGTCAAAAATTAGAAGCAAAAATGAAGAAAAATCTTGCTTAGAGGCACTCCCTAGCACCTTCACCTACCATGCTGCAGAATTTTATCTTTTTATTCTTTTATTCATACATTCCTACAGTAGCTGTGAAAGCAGCATCGCGATTTGAATACCCCTTGAGAAGCTACAGAGATCCATAGAAAGCAAAACCCTGAAAATTGCTCAAAAATCACTTATTTTTTTCATTTTTTTGCATTTAGCTTTTTGCACTTGTTAATGAAGTCAGTTCAGTATCTTGATACTAGAACCAGATAATAAGAAGCATAGGGAGAAAATGTGCTGGAAGTGACGTCAAAAGTTATATTCTGCTGGACCAGTTTTTTACTTTTTTGTTTATAAACTATAAACAACCTATCATGAGCAAAGCCGGATTGGCCAAAAGTTGAATGAGCTTTTACTCTTTTAACCTAAGGATCTCACCTTCCATAGGAATCATATTTTGTTTAACTGTGATGGATCAATAGATATCGATGGTTGCACTAGGAGGATGGAAAAGATTTTGGAAATCTTCAAATATTTCTACAAAAAATGCATTATCTACTTTCATAAATAATCATAGTATGCTCGACCAAGCATCACATAAATAGTATATATAATGAATAAAATCTTGAATTGGTAGTATTTTTTGAAATGCTGATTAATTATAAGCATGGCGCAAGCATAAGCATTTTGACACACATTGGCATCATAAAAATGTTCCAGATTTATATGTCATTACTATAGATCATGTGATCCTGCACTATAGAATATGTGATCCGTGCCACTTATTGACAGAGAAAACTGTGAGCCATTATTCTGAGATTATCAACTACTTCCCCTAAGACCAACAGTTTTAAGGAAAACCTGTTGATATTTCTTACCAATGTGTGATTACTTATCAAAACAGTCACTATTCAACAAATCACTTTCAAACTCTAAATGAGAATCATAGAATGCAGGGTTTCCCAATGCATCTTCATCTTCACACACTTCATCCATATTTTCTTCAACATAATAAGTATCAATGTCATTACGTCGGCGGGAAACTTTGTATCTGCTGGGGCGTCAGGAAATCATCCTTGCTGAAAATATTACCACGTCGCATCTCTTGGGCAATAATGTTGGAATCAAACTTCTGTTGTCTAGCAATGCCCTCTTCAAACTTTGACAGGAGAAAGGGTCTCTGATTTGGTTTTGATGGATAACAAGGGCGATTCTTCCTCAATGCCCATCCTTTGGCCATTGGTTCAGATATTTCATTTTCATAGAATCCTTGTAATGCTTCTTGCATCTCAGGCATTTCATGTGTTAATCTAACCGATTCGAGATGGTCACTGTAGCTTTGTATTGCAGCATCCTTGAGGCTAACATGCTGAGGTGCCAACTGATGTTGGTCTGCTAGAAGATGGCGTAGCAGGTTTCCATGCCTTGCAAATGACATAATGCAACCTTCTTCTGGACAACTGAACATATTGTCTTGGATTAAATCAGCCTGGGCTGGTTCCCTAGCATCTTCATTCCCTGGGATTTGGGTGTTGCGTTTCTGTTGTGTATCTTTTGATGGTATCTTCAGTTCAATCCAAAAATTGCTTCCTAGCATGGCTGATGTAGCTAGCTGATTTTCATGATACACAAGCAGTGTTTCCAGTGATGGGACAATGGTTCTCTTGTTCTCCTTATTAACTGATAGGATCTTTCCAGTGCCAATTTTATAAGCACTCCAAGCACATATAGCATTCAACTCAAACAAAAAGTTTGAATATGAATTTACACCAGGCAACTTCTGAAGCACAGCATTGGATGTTGTTAATTTGCTATAGTTCAATGAAGTGCCTTTGGTACCCTGATAAGAAGATGCACACCTCACAAATTCTTCTGCATTTGTGCATTTGTTATTTTCATCAACATATAAGTGTACCTGATGTTTCACCAAGGCTACTATTCGATCACAAGCACCCTTTCCATGCTGAGGTTCACTGAAATCCCATTGCTGTATCTTAATACCAGTCAGTTTGGAAATAACTGGCAAGGCAAGCAGGGTTGATGCACTATGATAACAGGCTGCATTGTCTGATGGATAGAAGGCTGTGTTGATGAATGACTTTTCAGATCGAATTCGCTTTAGTGTGTCCATAACTATTCCAAGAACTGCATTGCTGTCCTACTTCATAGGGTCAAAAACATGTATGTAAATGCAGTACTGGAGCTGTCCATCTACTGACATAAGAACATAACTTATATGCCAGGGTATTCCACCTTTTCCAAACCAAGAAACCTGATCTTTGAATTTTTGGATTGAACTGAAGATACCATCGAAAGATACACAACAGAAACGCAACACCCAAATCCCAGAGAATGAAGATGCTACGGAGCCAGCCCAGGCTGATTTAAGCCAAGACAATATGTTCAGTTGTCCAGAAGAAGGTTGCATAATGTCATTTACAAGGCATGGAAACCTGCTACGCCATCTTCTAGCAGACCGACATCAGTTGGCACCTCTGCGTGTTAGCCTCAAGGATGCTGCAATACAAAGCTACAGTGACCATCTCGAATCAGTTAGATTAACACCTGAAATGCCTGAGATGCAAAAAGCATTGCAAGGATTCTATGAAAATTAAATATCTGAACCAATGGCCAAAGGATGGGCATTGAGGAAGAATCGCCCTTGTTATCCATCAAAACCAAATCAAAGACCCTTTCTCCTGTCAAAGTTTGAAGAGGGCATTGCTAGACAACAGAAGTTTGATTCCAACATTATTGCCCAAGAGATGCGACGTGGTAATATTTTCAGCAAGGATGATTTGCTGACGCCCCAGCAGATACAAAGTTTCTGGTCTCGAGAGGCAGCCCGCCGACGTAATGACATTGATACTTATTTTGTTTAAGAAAATGTGGATGAAGTGTGTGAAGATGAAGATGCATTGGGAGACCCTGCATTCTATGATTCTCATTTAGAGTTTGGAAGTGATTTGTTGAATAGTGACTGTTTTGATAAGTAATCACACATTGGCAAGAAATATCAACTGTTTTCCTTAAAACTGTTGGTCTTAGGGAAAGTAGTTGATAATCTCAGAATAATTGCTCACAGTTTTCTCTGTCAATAAGTGGCACGGATCACATATTCTATAGTGCAGGATCACATGATCTATAGTAATGACATATAAATCTGGAACATTTTTATGATGCCAATGTGTGTCAAAATGCTTATGCTTGCGCCATGCTTATAATTAATCAGCGTTTCAAAAAATACTACCAATTCAAGGTTTTATTTATTATATATACTATTTATGTGATGCTTGGTCGAGCATAGTATGATTATTTATGAAAGTAGATAATACATTTTTTGTAGAAATATTTGAAGATTTCCAAAATCTTTTCCATCCTCCTGGTGCAACCATCGATATCTATTGATCCATCACAGTTAAACAAAATATGATTCCTATGGAAGGTGAGATCCTGAGGTTAAAAGAGTAAAAGCTCATTCAACTTTTGGCCAATCCAGCTAGTAAATTTTGGGATAAAATATTTTTCATTGGTCCAATTTTTTGCTTATGATAGGCTGTTTATAGTTTATAAACAAAAAAGTAAAAAACTGGTCCAGCAGAATATAACTTTTGACGTCACTTTCAGCACATTTTCTCCCTATGCTTCTTATTATCTGGTTCTAGTATCAAGATACTGAACTGACTTCATTAACAAGTGCAAAAAGCTAAATGCAAAAAAAACGAAAAAAATACGTGATTTTTGAGCAATTTTCAGGGTTTTGCTTTCTATGGATCTCTGTAGCTTCTCAAGGGGTATTCAAATCGCGATGCTGCTTTCACAGCTACTGTAGGAATGTATGAATAAAAGAATAAAAAGATAAAATTCTGCAGCATGGTAGGTGAAGGTGCTAGGGAGTGCCTCTAAGCAAGATTTTTCTTCATTTTTGCTTCTAATTTTTGACTGTTCAAACTTTCTTGCAGAGTGTAAAATGTTTGCTTGTGAAATGATTAATACATCAAACTATAGTCTGTTAGTTATTTGATAATTCTATGGTATAGGTAATAAATATATCACAAGGGGTAGACAAGGGCCACCTGGCAATTACAAAGATTTCTACGAAATTTTCATGAGTATGCCTTCTTCAGAGCAATACAGCTCCCAAAATGGTATAAAAATTTTGATGAAAATTTAACCAAAGCTGTAAAAATGGATGGGCTACAATATAGGAAAATAAAATTCTGCGGCTTCCGATGGGAAGGTGCTCGGGAGTGCCAAAACGAAATTTTTTCAATTTTGACGGCTCATTTTTGACACTTTAAACTTCATGAAAAAGTGTAATATGCAATTATTTACTGTAAATAATACATCAAAAGAGAGCTTAATCTCTCGTCTACAAAATGAATATTCATCCATCAAATAAGATTAAACGGATCTCGAAATATCGCTTGCCTAGCAAGACCACTGAAAAATGCAAAAAAATCATCAATTTTCAAACTTTGGCATACTGTAGCGATGCGAATTTTTGTTTACAAGCAAAACAAATGGTACCATGAAACTCAGTGCACGAAACTACCCAAAATATTTGATTTTGAGGTATGATTAATTTTTAACTTATCATAGGCCTTAGTAAAAAAAGGTAGAATCTCTCAAGCCATAGGCATACTTAGCCGCAACGGGCGAAAAAGTCTGTGGCTCGCACACTTTTTTGCGGTTTTCAAAAATTGCGACCCGCAAGTCACCCGCAAAACCGCATTGCGGTTTAGTGCAGTTTATGGACCCGCAAAAGTTCTCGGGTGGAGTACTTTTTGCGGTTCTGGCAGCCGCCCTTGATACAGTATATGCCGTTTCCCGCTGAATAACACTGAATACCTGATCTTTATCAACTAGAAAACTCAATTATTTCCAAAATTTGCTTTGTCCAGTGTTTTTTTTCTGCAAAGGAATCTTTTGAGGAGAAAAATTCGGGAATAAAGAAAAAAATTTATGCAAGGTTCTCATTGTCGAAAAAATTTTAGGGAATCGGAAACTGAAAAGATGTATTTTGGTGAACACTGTTTTTCCCGCCGGCTTTTTCGTCAAATGGCGATAGGCTAAAAAATTTTTCCCCAATTTTCTAAAGTCTTTTTTCGCTTAAAAATGCTCATAGACGGTTTATTTTAGTGTTTTTAAGCTTTTAAAACATGATGTTTTCAGAGCGGTTGATTTTTTCCACATGAGAACCGGACCCAAAATTTTTTTCATTTTCCAAAAATTTTCGCCATTTTTAAAAACGTTTATAATGTGCCTACGGATGCTTTTCCATGCAATTAGGAGCATACCCAAGCATTTTGACGCTTTTGGATTCGGAAACCTACAACCTTGCATCTCTTAAGTAATTTCTGGTTCGAAATTGCGGTTAACTATGCTTAAAATTGCGGTTTTCCGGTTCCGCATTTTTGCGGAACCGCACAAAAGTATGCCATTGTGAGAGCTGCAACCGACCCGGAATTGCGGGCCGCAAAATTTGCGGCCGCAAAAAAACCGGTCAAGTATGCCTACGGCTTCAGAAATCATGTCTTAAAATTGTGAAAGTATAATATTTAAAGTCTGGTCAGTGGTGTGTTGGTAGTTACAGCCTGTGCCTTTTTCATTGCACATGGATAAAGAGGACACTTTTTCAGAGACGTCCTAGCACCTAGGGGAAGTCAATAGATGATATTAGTATTTGAAGAGCCTGGTCAAAAATTCAGAGTAGTTTTTGAACATGCAATGAAAGGTCTCCTTCTATCCAAAAAATTTTATGGCAAGCTTGGTCAAACAACTGTTGAACATTTTTTACGCCTAGAGGAAAAAAGGTCAGTTAGCCTGAGGATCTAGATCGATAAAAGCAAACCCTTAGCCTTGATGTTTCACTTTCGAGGGACTTTTGACCTTCTAAGCTTTTCAAACAGGTTTTTTGTATATATATATGTAATATTTTAGAAACGTCATGAGACTCTAGGCTTGGTGATCCACCAAGAGTAAGATTGATTTAGAACCAAGAATGATTTTGCAGGAAATTACCAAGAAGTTCAGACCTTAATGAAAAATACTTACTTCATGTTGGGCTGGGGCATGTAGGCCTTTTGAAAATACTCACGACAATGAAAAAACCACTCGGAAATAATCAAAACTCAAAAATATTCTAAATCGCGAAATCTTCGATTTCACGATTCAAAATATTAAATAAATTGGTGACAGCGGGCGTACCTAGTTTTATTGAAAGAAGGCCGTCTTGGTCTAGTGGTTATCGCCTTAACTGCTAGTCTCAAGAACCAGGTTCGATTCTGGGTGTAACCCGAAATTGAATTTCTGGTAGCTGGCCCAGGCAGACACAGCCTTTCATCCTCTCAGGGTAGATAAATTGTATAGGCAAGTTTAGAACGCTGCTTGCGGGGGTCCACTCAGCCCAGTTGGCATGTTGGGGATAGTGCAGCAAATGAGGAGGTAGGCCTATTCCATTATGAGGTAGGTAGCCGAACAAGTCCTGCTTGTCAGGCAGACGCCAGCTTGTGGAATGTTGCCTCCACTAGGCAGTAAAAAGCACCCAAAGAGCACCTCTCATATAAGGTAGGCACTTGTATGACCATATAGTCCTGTAAAGCCTGCTTTTTCGGCTATAGGAAAATGGGCAGGTGTACCCGCAAAAATTTAAAAAAAAAGTTTTATTGAGAGTGAGCATAAGTCGACTAGATGGCAAAGTACAAAACGAAGTTGAATGATCACTGACTGATTTTCCATGCACAATGTATTTTACAAATTATTTTACAAATTCTCGAATGTGGTAATAGTATATTATTGTTGACATATGTTTTACTAATGAATGTAGTAACCACATTCTAAAAATAATTTTGACACATCACATGTAGAAATCTTTATGTGTATGCATGTTATATCATTTTCCTCTTATAGGATTTCTATGCATGCAGGAAGGAAATTACCTGACTTATTGTACTAGTCATATTTTGCCAATTTATTAGAGTTAATAATTTTATCTCTTTTGTGTGAGAATAGTGTTCCACACACGAGATTTGTAGAAGAACAAGGATAAATTATAATTATTACAAAATAATTGTCATTGAATTTACATTTTTATTGTAAAAATGGCTATATCAAATTTTTTAGTCTACAAAGATTTTCACAATTTTTGGTAAACATTTTATCGTATGCAGGTTTGTTATCTTCAAAATTCAGGATGAAAAGCATTGAGGGTACTACTGTAGAGTCTTTTTCCTTTTTTAACAAAAGAGTTCAACATGTAAGGGGTCACTCTGGTCATTTTAGTGTCATCATACTGCAGTAGTTATCTAAATACGGTATGCTCCCAGATGAATGATGTTTCATCATAGCTAGCACGTTAGTGCTGGACAATAATATGTTTCATTTTGGGCACGCCGATTTTCACGTTTAAGACAAGATTTCTAAAAAACTATAAGATATCCGAAGCTGAAATTTGGCAACAATATAGAACTCGATGCGGGCTACAATATGGTACCACTTAGAATACTGTAGACATACTGTAGCTAAAGTTAAGAGACAAACTAGAGTACTGTTTTGCCACCTTTTCATAACTAATGATTATTCTGACGGATTAGCTCGATTGTGGTATTGATATCTTCAGTAGGGTCATATCTCGGGACCACCATGAAATTTTTTCGAAATATGCAAATGCGACCTTATTTCAGTGTGAAGAAAAATCTGAAAACTCCGACCAGTAATAACTTTACGAATATTTAGTATTTCTAGACGATTCTTGTTCCGTTGGATCTCCTCGAGTTGTACAAGACACTGACTGGCGGTTTAAAAATTTGCAGTGTAAACTTAATTATCATAGAAAATATGCAAATTTAGCGGAGTTGGGTTAGATGACCACACAAATATCTCGAGTTGTATAAGTCGTAAAAAGCTAATTCTTTTTTTGTTCGATAGCTGAGTAAAATGCCCAGAGTAAACCACCTTAACATCTAGTATGTGCAGTGTAAAGAAAGTGTAAACAAAGCGAAAATGTCCATTTAAAATTTTTTGCGATTTTCAGATCTTTTGTTGCACCTTTGAAACGAGCTTGTTTTTCTACCCCCCAGTTTTGGTACTTGTTTTTTGTAAAAATGTATAGTACGTTAGAAATTTGCATAAATGTTGTTTACAAAAAATTTTTTTCGATTCATCGATTTTAAGTAGCACCGTTGCAAAGAGCGCATTTTCTTGTGCCTGATGCATATTTTTGTTTTTCGAAATATTTCAACGTACGCTAAAAATTTGCATAAATCATATATGCCGAAAAATGTAAAATTCGCCACATTTTAGTGGCGTTCGTACTATACTTCGAAAATACACTTTTTCAGTAAAAATTTTTTACACCTTCCTTGCAGGAGCTTGAAAGTACGATATTTATCTGAAAATGGCAGGAAATGGCAAAAAGGAGAATATGTTTTTCCTTTTTGCTTGTTTCACTGGCTTAAAAGTTCGATATTAGGCCTCCCCATCATTTCATTTTAGCAAAATTTTAACTCAAAAAAACTTTCGATTTTCTGATAAACATATACGCACCCAGTTTTTTAAAAGACAAAACGTTTCTAAGCCTCTGCGCATGAAATTCACTTGTCTAGTAGCAATTTTTACAATCTACATGATTACTGTATGTACAATACATACTTCGTTTTCATGATAGAACACACGTGATGCCTCTAATTGCACGTATAAAATTCATTACAGGCTTGTACAAAAAAGTGCTATAATTGACAAAAACTATACAGAACAATAACCATTCTCTAATACTAGGAAGTGGCAAAAGATGAATATGTTTCTCCTTGTTCTATATTTCGCTGAGCATAATACTATACTTCGTTTCCGAGAACCTGGTTGTAAACTCATCGTATTCTTGATTCACATGTATTGTGTTTTCCGAATTTAAAACGCGGAAATTTAAATTTCTAATACGATTAATGCTAGTTCAAACTTATTTGAAACTGTGCTTTAGCTAATTTTACTCAAATAATGTTCGCCAGTCTCCCAAAAATCGCCGTCAACAAAAATTTTGCTGTTTACCAGCAATTAATTTTTCGAATTTGTTTCAAATTGTGTAAATTCGTTGTCTTGCGAATCAGGAATACTGTGGGTTTACCACCTACTTTTCGGAAACAAGGTGTTTTCGGGTTTTTCATTAAACCAAAGTTTTTTCTTCTGTAAAAATCAACCTTAATAACTGATACTGAAATTTTTCAAAGATTTGTCCATTTTTGCGCAGAGGCATTTTCAGAAATGACTAAAAAACTGGGCGCGTATATGTTTATCAGAAAATCGAAAGTTTTTTTTGAGTTAAAATTTTGCTAAAATGAAATGATGGGGAGGCCTAATATCGAACTTTTAAGCCAGTGAAACAAGCAAAAAGGAAAAACATATTGTCCTTTTTGCCATTTCCTGGCATTTCAGATAAATTGTATATAGACTTTTCCAAGATTGACACACACAGTAGTCCAATTTCTGACCCTTATGACAGTCATGACCTGTATGACTGTTCAGACAGAATTGGGGCCTCTGATTAGTACACCTGCGAGCAATGCCCCTCCTATTGAGGCCCCAGGGGTGCAATCTTTGAGAGACTTCCTCCGCCAGTGGAGGAAGTTGTTTACTTACTAAAATTTTTCAAAATTCATAATTTGATACTCGATCAGTTTGTTCTACATATTTGGAACATTTTTTAAAAACGTCTGACGGTCTTCCGAATAAAACTATTTAGATCATTAGATTTTATGAGTCAGATTAAAGTAAAGATTCCAATAGAAGTGATCTAACTAGTTTTACTCGTGTACAAAATGTTATGAAAAATGTAAAATTTAAAAAAATCAATACTGTCTGACCTTTCATCAGCTGTTGACTATAGTTTGTCTATTGACCAGTTCGTCCTGAATTCTTTAAAAATTTTTTAAAACATCATATAATTCAATGATTTACATAATACAATACTATCCAGTACGTCTGATAATTTGATACCATCATGTGCAGGGCCGTGCGCAGGACTTTTTCATGGGGGGCAGACTAAATTTTTTTTGCTAAATAGCCCCAGAAAATGTTGATTTTATGCCATACACTGTTTGCATGCTGCCTTAATGGGGGGGCCCCCTGCCCCCCCCCCCTTGTGCCCGGCCCTGGTCAAGTGTGTCAGTTATTGACCATCTAGTCTATAATAATTCATTTCGATAGTTTTGTGCTTGTCAAGTATTTGGTTTGTTTTGCTCATTCTTGACAAGTGTAATGCTTCAATTTTGTATACAAGTAAAGTCCCCCTAGCACAGGATCTAACGATCTAGCGAGTAAACCAGTTAGATTGTTAGATTGTAAGGATCAGAGTGTAAAATCTAACTGTCAAACAGTTTTGCTCATTTTTACAAAAAAGTTTTGCTCCAGGGCACAATTTTTAAATATTCTGGACACGTTTTTTGATGAGTTCCTATGCTTAACCATTGTTTTTGGGACACGTTTTTACTTTTTCGGGTAAGATTTTGCATGCATTTTGAAAAAAATCATACCCGAAAAAGTAAAAACGTGTCCCAAAAACAACGGTCAAGCATAGGAACTCATTAAAAAACGTGTCCCGAATATTTAAAAATTGTGCCCCGGAGCAAAACTTTTTTGTAAAAATGAGTAAAACTGTTTGACAGTTAGATTTTATGCTAGGGTCCAACAACCTAACTATTTTACTCTTTGAAATTATACAAAAGTTTTGTGAAACCATTAGATTTTTATCAAAATGAAAAATTTTTTTGACAAAAAATCGATATTACAGTAGTTGATTGTAGTAGTTGTTCCTCCTGCATTCTTGAGAGAATTTTTAAAAAACACCTGAGGGTCATAGAATCAAACGATCTAATGGTTTCACTCGTTGCAAAAATTTTTTTGGAACACGTTTTTTGATGATTCCCTATGCTTAGGCATTGCTTTTGGGTCAAGTTTTTAACTATTTCACGGAATGTCTTTTTACAAAACATGTAGAAAATTGTGCCCCAAAATAGTTAAAAACGTGTCCCGAAATAAATTTTGTGCTAAAATTTTTCAAAAAAAATGAGTGCGACTGTTAAATCGTTAGATTCTATGACCCTCAGGTGTTTTTTTAAATTGTAAACAATGAGTAAAGCCCTTAGATCTATGATCCTCAGGTGTTTTTTTAAAATTTTTTGATAGTAATGTTACATCATCAACTTCAACGTCTGAGTCAAATTGGTTGAGGCATATTTTCTACATTGAGGTCGATTTTTACATGTTAAAGCTTCAAGCATAGTTTCTACATGGAAGTAGAATTTTACATGTTGAAGCTTCGGACGTATTTTCCACATGGAAGTAGAATTCTAGGATTGAAGCTTCAACGTATAAAATTCTACTTCCATGTATAAAGTATGCTCGAAGCTTCAGGCATACTTTCTACATGAATGTAGAATTCTAGGGTTGAAACTTCCAGCGTACTTTCTACGTGGAATTATAACTTCACATGTTGAAGCTGCCGGTGTACTTTCTACACTCCGTGTATCGTCCTGCACGCTTAACGAAATTTGGATTGTATTACACCGTCAACTATACTTTCTACACCCCCTGTATCGCTCCACACAGTTAAGATGGTAAACTTTGAAGTATATCTTTTGTACACGGGTATCTTTTGTGTGTCCCCTGTACAGGCCCGTATGACTACTATTATACAATAAGAACAGGTTATCAGAATTGTCAAACTCGCACATTAGTTTGCCACCAACAAAGTAACAATTTTCAACTATGCTAATTAAATATTTTTTCATTAGCACAATTGCTAATGGCACTTGTGCTAAGATCCTGTACATTAAGTTCCATGAAATTACATAAGACAAACTAACATAAAGATTATTAGCTCTAACAGTCAGGAGTCTTTGGCACATATGAGCCTTTCACAGTAGAAAAGATAGGACACACTTAAGTATATACTGCATTGGCGCTATTGTGGTCATTCTCTGTTATGGGCCGTTCGCGCTTAGGAACCCCAACCGATAGCACCTGCCATCTTTGAACATATGGCCATTGTGTGTTCTAATCATTTTTCATCATATGGAATGATGTTAGCAATTTAAGAAGGAGATTTTGGATAAATAATGAATTCCTGTATAAGTATAACACCTCACAGATAAACGAATTAACAAAGGAAAACGGAACAAGTTTAATATGCACTGGAGCAAGCATTAACATTATACATGATCAACATTTTTTAAAAATAATAATGGAAGGGGAATGAATGACGATGGCATCGATGAGTTGCTTACACAGTCGATTTTTAATCTTATATTAGGAAACTTCAAAATTTATATTTCTTATAGAAAGACGAAGTAATGCTCTGCTAATCAGTCATCCTTTGAAGGCACGATTTCTACCTTCTGTTCCATTAACCTATGATGAGTTGAAAAATAATAATATCTGAAAATTAGATATTTCGATTAGTTTTACCCGCTGAGTATCGTAGTAACATTCCTTCTGCATAAAAGTCAAAATTCGCATAGCTACAGTACTCGAAAGCTTAGAATTTTTAGATTTTTTGACATTTTTCAGTCTGTATATGTGTTTCAAAATATCACAGCTGAGGAAGGGCGTTACTCTGTGGCCAAATATTCATTGCATGCAGAAGACAATGCTCTATATTCAGATATGAAAAAGAAGTTTAAACCTGTTAGTTTACACTTTTTATGCTGTGTTAAGGTGTCAAATAGTAAGTCGAAATAAAACGAAAAAGTCATTTGGAGCTTACTTGGGCACCTTCCCATGATGCCGCAGAATTTTTTTCTCCATTTCTATAGCTAATGTCCAGCAGCACATTGCGATAAAATTTCAGATTTATGTAGCCGAAACACTGGTAAAATTTCATCGATCTATTCAACATGGTTGTGCAATAGGATGCCTCAGAAGAGATGCAACGAAAATTCCTCTCTTCGAAAAAATCGAAGCTGGGAGTTCGATGTTACAAAATAAAATGTCGGATGACTGACTCTATAGTCTGTTTTTCTTGAAATGCTTCTAAATTATAAAAGTAGAAAGCAAGTACTATTTTAGATTTTTACAATTTTCAGCTAAACCATTCATCACGTGAGATTGAAAATTTATGAGCTTAATCAATCAACTTTTAACAATTTTTAGAGTGAAAAATCTTACTGTGAAAGCCTTATGTACGCGACTTTGACTGCATGGTTGATTTTTGTCGTTTTTCAATTTACAAGCATTTTATAAAAAACAAACTATAGCTTATATTATAAGCTGCAAGAAAGTGCTACGTGATGTACGTCATACAAAAATAGACCAAATGATATTTGATTGCAGTGCCTTTCCAATGAAGCAAAGAGCATCCGAATAACTCCAGTCGTTTTAATGTAACTGAATTTAAGATAACCATTCGATTTCTGAAATTTATTGAAAATTTTCGATTTTCCATTTGAGGCACTTAGTTTGGCAACCATCGAAGCTAGGTCAATGAAAATTTGTCAGGACTTCGAGCCACATTCTGTCTTGTTGAGTATTAGGCAAAAAAGCATTCTGTATTTCCAGAACTTACTTGGTTGGGCATTTATCCAGGTTCAAAAAAAATTTGAATGACAGTTGGGCATGCGCAGATCTCACAGCTCCCAAAATGATGTGCGATAAGGACAATATTACTTTCACAGCCACTGTAGTGTAAAGAGGTTAATGGGGGGTTGTTCATTTCCATGGCGTGAGGCTTATGAACGTAAGGATAACTTGTGCTTATGAGTACTGTAATTCAGAATTTGTTCAACTGTATACCGTAACCTAATCTCTTTCAGGATTCGATAGAAGAAAGAAGACGCTGAGAGGACGACGATTGCTGACGTCAGAACAGAAATCCAGCAGGTAAGTGTAATAAAAATGTGCTAAACTCAGTAGACACTATCGACCATATAAAGGCTGATGTATAGTCGTCCTGATCCTTAAAAAATGGCCTTTCCTGAGGCAGGAAAGCTCATTCCCTAAATTTTCGATCCTGACGCGATCCATAATCCTGAAATCAGGATCGGGACAGTGTTCCTGACCTGATAAGGAAAGGTGTTCCCGATGCCTTCCTGATCGGGAAAGGTTGGCTTTCCTGAAGTGGGGAACAAAATACAAGCCTTCCGTACTTCTTGGGCCCAAATTACAGAAAGTGGGTTAAACGTGGGTAACAGTAAAAGTAAAACGGCGGGTAAAATCGTAGGTAGATAAAAGTCGAGTAAAATCTCAGGGTAAAAACGTAGGTAAATAAAACTCGACTAAAATCTCGGGTTAAAGCCGAGTAAAGTTGGGCTAAAATCGCAGGTTATTTTCACATCTTTTCCACCAACTTTTTACCCAGCTTTTACTTTACCCACTTTCAGTAATCTCGAGTTGGATAAAATCGATGGTAAAAAAAATTACTCGCGATTTTACCTGCCTTTAACCCGTCATTTTACCCGAACTTTACTCGGCTTTAACCCGAGATTTTACTCGAGTTTTATTTACCTATGATTTTACTCGACTTCTATTTACCTACGATTTTACTTACCCACGTTTAACCCCCTTTCTGTAATTTGGGTCTTAGGGATCGGGAAAGCTACATGCTACAGTAAATACTCATCAAATGCATAACGGCTTTAGCCTGCGCATAATCCTAGTTACATTCTCCAGTAATTGGAATGTAAAATGAAGTGAAATTAGCAAAAACTAAGAATTCGCTACCAGATAAGATAGAGTAGTCAGCCAAGAAATAGATTTTCATGTTTTTTTGGTGAAATACGCGCACTTACGCAAGTGCAAAACCTTGCAACTATAGCGCCTTGTGATACTGTAGCCATGTTTGTTTACAACAAAACGGCAGATTTGCGGCTTATGTTGATTGATTCCAGCGTTTTTATTTATTAAAAAATTAACTTTCTAAAAAATTAATTAATTTTAATGTCAGACTTTATTAATTTAAAAAAATTTAAAATTAAAATACTTAAAATTAAAAATTAAAGTTTAAAATTGGAAAATTTTAACATTTTAAATTGAAAACTTTTTAAATTAGAAAATTTAAAATTGAAGAATTTAAAATTGAAGAATTTAAAATTAAAAAATTTTAAATTGAAAAATTTAAAATTAAAAAATTCAAAATTGAAAAATTTAAAAATAGAAAATTTTAAAATTTCAAATAAACAAATTTTAAAAAATATAAAATTTAAAACGGAAAATTTTAAATTAGAAAATTTAGAATTTTAAATTTAAATAATTTAAAATTAAGTTTACAATTAAAAAATTTAAGATTAAAAAAGTTTGAATTAAAAAATTTAAAATGATTAAAAAATTTAAAATCAAAAAATTTTAGGATTTAAAATTAGAAAATTTTAAAATTTAAAATTTAAAAAAATTAATTAAGGGGGAATTAAACTATGACAAATAAACAAAAAACACTGCAAACAAAATAATGTAAACGCATGTATGTAAACATGTGCAATGTGAATGAAAACAAAAAAATAATCAGAATAATTTACAAGATCAATAAAATGTAAAAAATCGATGTCTGGTCGTCTTTATTTATAGAACTTACGCATCTCAATATCTAATCTTACTGTAAAATATTTGTCATGTAGTCGTCCTGATCCCTAAATTTAGGGACGTTAAGGACGACTTTACCTGGTCCTATCCTTTCCTGATCCTTATCGGGTCAGGAACTCAGGATTAAGGATCAGGATTACGGACTAATACATATTAATTAAAAATATATATATATAACAATAATATAATATAGATATAATACTGTAGAGGAATATGCAAATTAGGTAATGCTGATGGACTGACGAGAGAACTGATGAACTGATGGACGAATGAATTGAGAACTGACGAAACAGTGCTGAGTTGATCTTTTTATACCCTCTTGATTGAGCAAGTGAATCGGAGGTGTTTGTATGCTTTTCTTGTAGTTTTGTCGGACTTTGTACCCCAATTCTCGGAATTGGAGCTAATTCCTGGAATTCTTATTCTAATTCTGAGAAAAAGTTAGATCAGGTTATTTCTGGTTTTAATTAGTGATAAATTATTGTCCAAAGGAAGTGTAGGTGGAAAATAGATGATGTGATGACATAGGAACAAAAAAGAAAGTTGGAAATAATTTGAACATAAAATGGTTAGGCGTATAAAATACAGTAGGAAGCTTTAAAAAACTACAGTAAGAATTTAGAGTTTGACACTTGCAATGTATGAACTAAAGTATAAAAATATGTAATTCCTCAGCATTATTGATGAAGGTGCTAGGTAGTGCTCCTAAGCAGAATTTTGCTTTTCATTTTGGACAATTTAAACTTTTTTGCATAGTGTAAAATGTTCATTTGTGGAACAATTAGTACATCAAACTATAGTCGTTAGTTATTTGATAATTCTATAGTACAGATAACAAATGTATCACAAGGGGTAGACAAGGGCCATCAGGAAAATGTGATGACTTCTGAGCAATTCTTATAAGCATGCCTCCTTCAGAGTTGCGCAGCTTCTAAAACAGTACAAAAAATTAGATGAAACTTCAACCAATACAGTAAAAACGCATGAGCTATAAAATATGAAAATAAAATTCTGCGGCATCTGATGGGAGGGTGCTCGGGAGCAGGGTTTTTTCCGCACTGGTCGTTCTGCATCTTGCCGAAATCGGCCAAAAAAATTTCCACACACTATTAAAAACCACTAAAAACATTTAAATGTTTCTGTTCCGTGCAGAAAACTCTCCAAAAGTTTCCGCACAACCCCAAAAAAATCCGCACTGTGCAGAAAAAAAGTTTTCCGCCCATTTTTAACACTTTAAACTGTCTGAAAACGTGTAGTATACAATTATTTACTGTAAATATTACATCCAATGAGATCACTCTGATCCTGAAATATCGCTTGGCTACCTAGATCACAGAAAAATGCCAAAAATATTTCAATTTTCAAACTCTGGCATATTGTAGTGGTGTGAATTTTCGTTTTCAAGCAAAACCAATGACACCATGAAACTCAGCGCACGAAACTACCCAAAATTTTTCATTTTGAGATATGATTGATTTTCAGCTTTTCATGGGGAAGGTAGAACCTCAGAAATCATGTCTTAACTAGGCTTGTGCACATAAATCTAGTAAGCAGCACATGATAAAAGAACGAAAGCTCAAGCTTCCAAGGCAACTTTTTCACGTTTTGTGGCTTTCTCTTTTGCTGAAAAACATATGAATGCATCAACTGTGAAAAAGAATTTTCACCCTTTTTAGACTATACCTGGCTTTGGTGGCGCTTCGTTTGGTACTTCAGGCAAATCAGGAACGTTTGAAACATCCTAGAAATCATGATTCCAGAAGAATACATTTTCATTATATTCGGAAGATATAATCACTTTAACCAATTCTTCATACTCTCGTTCTATTTCGTATAAATCTTCTTCGTGGAGCTGTCCGGAGACCAGTACGTCAATCTCCTAAGATAAAAACGCATACAAAATTTATACATTTGTAGTCTGTCATAAAATGCTTGTAAATAAAAAATGACAAAAATCAGCATTGCTGTCGAAATGGCCTACACAAATCTTTTATCATAGAATTTTTTTTTCAAAAATTATTAAAAGTTATTTGAGTAAGCTCACAAATTTTGAAAGTGACATATAGAGCTCTGTAGTAAATCGTAAAAAACGTAAAATAATACTTGTTTCCCGCTGTTATTATTTACAACATTCCAAGGAAAACAGACTATATATGGGTATTTTTATGAGTAACTCAAAACTTCCAGAAATCTGTTACTGTTCCAGTTTTCAGCAGTTTTTCATTTTGGTGGATGAGTGACTGAAAACCATAAATTTTCTAATGTTATCATCAACATGAGATGAACTTTGCCAATCACTTAGTCAACCATTATTTTACGACATTTTCTTGAATTGTGAATTTTTACTTTTTGATATTCTACTAGTTCGCGCGTTTCGTCCATAATTTTTTCAACTGTTTCAATAGAAAGTACCTAAAAACAATAATACAGATGTCGGTTAAAAATATAACATTCTGGGTGACAGTCATTACATCGTGCATTTTTTTCAAGCATTCGTTGCCTAATTTCAATCCTTCGACGAGTTCAATCTGAATTTGAGCAGTTTCAACGTTGTAAATCTAGAAGAAATACAGTTAGTGATAGATAATACATTCTTGATTTTTAGTAGGTTTGAGCACATTGAGAGCAATTAGGATCAATAAGAATTATCAGATAACTATAACGACATAACGAAAAAGATATAAAAAATGAGAGCTGAACAAAAATAGGATTTTCTTAAAAATACACCGCTTATTCGTTCACCTCACCATATTTTCTACGTTGCTGATTTGATGCAACGTTTGCTCTATGAGTTGTTCTTCGTAACGTTTTTTCTTGAGTAATAACAGCGCTCTTCTAAAAATAAAACTTTTAGTTAATCCTTCAGAACATAGCATCAGAATGTTATGGTTACAGACAACTTCTTTAATATCAATTTGAACTTGAATATAGAGATTTTTCATCAAATATAAATAATTTTTCATCGATTATTGAAAGAGAATAAATGTAAAGAGTGCAAAAATCAGATATACTGACTTTTTACGTTCTTTTACATTTGAAATGTGCCTCAAGAAGGTCCAGCACAGAGAGAATAAGTTTACTTACTCCTTTCGATTTTGTTTCAGTAGTGCCTTCGCCGTTTCTCTTTCTTTCACTATACCACTTTCCAATTTCCTTACGTATTGTCGTAACTTGTCGCGCTGACATTTAAGCTGCTATAATTCAAAGCTAGCAAATAACGAGTGGGTATTTCTACGATTTTATTTTTTACCAATATGGCTTCATCTTGTTTCGTTATTCTGGTTTTGGACCTAGATGAGTTTTTGTGCGAAAATATACCTCCCATAAAAACTGATTGAAGTCAATAAGCGTAAATTCGATTGCCACAAAGTGGTAATGAATTACCTGTGTGCTGTTCGATAGATATTCAGTTAAAACATCTCACCTGCAGACAAATTATCGAATACACAAATGGTATTATGCTAGTATATTTTTCTTGAAATGCTTTCTGTACCTGTACACACTTGAAATGCTCCCCAACTTAAGGTATGACTGTCAGCCAAGCTGGCTGTCAAGCTATCAATCCACCATGAACGCCCAATACTTCCTATTAACAGGTTCCACGGCAACACGTCAACACTAGCATTTTTGTTCTAGACATGGTTTTTGGGACATTTTTAGGCTACCTGAGTAGCGTTTGGCCGGGATCCCGATCCTGACCGGGATTGACCAATCCCATCCCAATCCCCAAAAAAAATAGTCAGGACTGGGATTCTTTGGCACATATTCATGAATGTATATAAAGCTCCAATGTGTTTGAGAGATTCCCCAAGCATCTCAATATTCAAATCGATTATATGTATCTGATGAAGAGATAATGAGCAAACCAAATTAGATTTTGTTGATTTTAGAATGAGATCACGTTACTCGACAAAAAAATTTCCATTTTTATTTGAATACAATCTATTTCAAGAACTGTAAATCCCGAAACATTACTTGATTGAAAAATATTGCTTAATGGATTAGCATAGTTCAATATAAGGCAAGTTAGATCAGGTTATACTTTGGAGAGCTTAAAATTTTTCAATATTCAAATCAGTTTTCTGCTAATTTTAACCAAAGGTAACAACAAGTGTGCTGATTCTCGGCATAACCGTTTAGAAACTAATCATGCTAAAACCTGATTTTAGCATAATTTTATCAAAGCAGGCCTTCATTTGGGTTTCCAGGTGAAATCTTTTGTTCGCAATGTTCAAGAGACGAACTAGCTTGTACTCAATCTACTTTAAATCGGGCTTTTTTTGTGCAATGCGTGGTGTGCAGTGCACGGTGCACAAATAGGGTAAAAACATTTGTGCACTGTAAGAAAAAAATCTACACTTTCATACATACATGTAATTGGGTGGGAAGTGGTATGGGAACCCCCCCCCCCAGAAAGTATTGACCATATGGCTAGCCATTGGGTGACAGCACCCCCCGGATTTTCCAATCCTATGGCTAGGCATATGGTAGCCATAGGAACTCCCATACTTTTGATCGGAAAAACACTGAAAAATGTCAATTTTTTAATGAAAAATGTCAATTTTTGAACATGATTACTATTACTATTTTTTGAACTATTTTTGAGATCTTTTTCGTGAAAAAAAAAATCGAATTTTTCCCCCTCCCCCCTAAAATTTTGGGAATTACTGACTGGGAATTACTGACAAAAAAGTCGCACGACCCCCCCCCCCAGACCTCGGGGCCCCGTTACCTGTGTGCGTCCATAACAAGAAATCATGTGATACTATATCACTGTTCCAGACATTTGAGTGAAAGGCTGCGAAACTGGAAACTGTGCTAACGTCTGCAGCTTTAAAATAACTAAACAAATTTCTCTGTGACATCTGAAATTATATCAAATATACAGCTCTAACATGAATAATAACCAACAATGAGTTCATGTAACAAAGGAAACAATGGTAAACACGGGGCACGAGAAAGAGCGGTGTTTCCAACCTTTAATAGTGGAAAACCGCCTTTTCAGATAAAAAAATTGTCTGGAATACTAAAAGAGGTCCCCAAGGTTGTAAATTCAGGTAGGGGTAAAATTGTAAATTGTAAATAACTTGACATATGCCGGCCATCATGCCATGACCTTTTTGTTTGCTCTCAACTTTATAGCGGAGGGGGTAGTGTGGGTAGTTTCACAACAAAACAATTCTCACTTACAACTTACAAAATTAAATGATGCCCCTTCTTTACACTTTTTACGGTCAAAAAATACATTTACTATTTCAACCCCATTTTCCAGCTCCCAATAATGCGACTTGAATGTACTAATTATATGCACACAATGGTCAGACTTGTGAAGATTGTCAACTGATTCCCGCACATTTCAAAAATCGAGCACAACATATTTTTGGGAACATTATTTTGACCAGCATCATCAGCAGTATGAGCACATTCCATCACTAATAATGGTAGCAACGCATATGCATCGGTGTCAACAGACCTCGGATGTCTCAACTCAGAGCAGAAAAGTATGCCACAGCTAGGGTGGAGAAATATAACCATATGTGCACAGAAGACCCAATGCAGAAGTTGGAAAAAGGACAGCAGATGATGAACAGGAAAAATTTTAAGAACATAATGCTTTTCTTCCCAAGGGTCGATTTTCTGATAAATCACATATTTACATAACTCATTATTTGATCTCACAATGATATATAAAATGATTTTCTACAAGATGTGCTGATATCCTTTTCTAAAAACCTCTATATAGCACAGAAGTTGCATACTTTCCCATTATCATCTGTTCAGTAAATGTGTCAAAAAGACCAGTGAGTAATTCCTCTCAAGCACAGGTTGTGCAATTTTTCTCGAATTGCTATACCCTGCTGAAGAGAGGATGAAGTCTACCAAAATTTTTTGCTATAGTGAGCTGTTTTTACTGGGGTAGTAAATGAATTTCCAAATCTAAGAACGGGGTAATACCCCCATACCCCCCATGGGGTGCTGTAAATACTAACAAAAACCCATTTTATTGAATTCAGATGCATTTAAAACACTGTTTTTTTTTTGTTGCAGATTTTCTTTTTTGCATCATTTTTGTCAAATTATTTTCTTGGCTGAAAAATACTCACACATGCCTTATTTACGCTTTTTTGAGCTTATTGAAACATCATCATGCTTCTGCAGTCGTTAGTTTATCAAAAATGAAGGCAAACAAAATTTTCGAGTTTTAGATCAGATCATGATAAAAATATAGTCAAATTAATAAAAGTAAAACAACCAAAAACTGAAGCGAAAAAACCTAATTTCCATGAAATTTCACTGACGTCATACTTGTGATCAGCCATGGTAAATAAACTAGACATATCCTTTGTTTCGGCACCGGAAGAATTTGTGGTGTTTCTGTACTCTAGGATGCTGGTAAATGAAGGTTTCAAAGACTTGGTCCATGACTTGAGGTTTAATTTTCCAGTCTAGATTGATGTTCAGACAGGAGCAATGAGACAATGTTTTCAATGAGTTAGTGTGATAGAAGATCAGCTTGAAGTCAATGATGTTCAATAAATTCGGGAGAAACAGCAAGAAGGATAAAAAAGTTCCGGCGTGAAGCACCGAAAAGTTCTGTGGATTTTGATATAAGAACAGCTGAAAAAATGAATTTAGAACAGCTGAGAAATGAGTTTTTTCAATAGTATGACCAAAGAAATGTTGGACGGATAGAATTGTAGAACACATGCTGATAGCCAACATCACCCCAGACGATGCCTTTAACCGAACCAAGTGGAGATAGACATGCCAGCGAGCAGACCCTGCGATGCGGGATTAACGCCAGGAAGAAGACAAGCAACCAGAAATTTAGATTTTTAAACCATAAATATTTGTCACTGTCTCAAACTGATGGTGTTTCAATTATTTGCCAAATGCAAAAAAAGTCATATTCACAAAGTTCAAAGATTTGTAAAAACTGCAAAAAATTTTGTAAAAAAATCGAAAAAATCTTGATTTCTGTCAGATACTTGGAGGCAATATCAAAAATATACTGATTAAACCACGAGATAAGACATTCTATGTGGTAACAACTATTTAATGCTAAATAGTACAAGTGAAGCATGTAGAGATGCTTGAGTTCACATCTTAGCTGGATTGCAGCAAACAATGATCATCATAATCACTACCGGCGTAAAGCCCGGAAAATTTTGAGGTTTCCACCTTGTAAAATGCACCAGAATGCACCTTCCTGACTTAAAAATCCAAACATTTTCTAGGCCATTTGGCGAAGAAAAACCGTGATGGTTTTTCCTTGAAGATATTTTCCACATGAGAACCTTACTCAGAATTTTTTCCTCATTTCCCCAAAATCCTCCACATTTTTAAAAACGTCTATAATGTGGCCACGAATGTTTTTTTCTGCATTTTAAAATATTCTGATGTTTCCGGGGTCAGTTACCTGCAAAAATGAGGAAAAAATAGAGAAAATTCTAGTAAAGTTAGTCACAATGAGCTGATAAACGACACATTGGTGTTCTATAACAGTTGAAAACATATTAACAATAGATTTTTGATGAACTCATCTGAAAATTTCTGTGATTATGAATTCTAATTAGAAATATCGAATTTAATGTATTTCTTCTTTCAGCACAGAGGGCGATTTTCGAATTTTTATATCCTAACACACGAGAAAAGGAATCTTTGCAACAAACTTTGCTGAATAAAAAAGTTCAATTTGAAATCTTTGAAGATTAAATTGGCTCAAACTTTTTGAGTGATCAATGATTGAATTGACTTGATTTTGAGACATTTTATGGGCTGAAAACGCAATATTTTCTCGGCGCTTCACTTCGAGCCGAGTCAATGAATATAATATTAACTACTTTTATTTGCCTCGAAGGCGATCGAATTCTATTCGAATAGTATATTTGTATATTATCGCAAGGAACCTTGATATTGTCAATGAAACTATGAGATTGCCAATTACTGATAAATGAATAGAAATCCTCAACTTCCTCTGTTCATTCAGTGGGATTGGGAACTGAAAGTTTATTTTTTTGGTGTTTGATTCAAAAAGAAAAATTGACATTGTTGGCACAATTTTTCGACTAAAAATTTACTCAACTTTTGACTTAGTTTTCCAGGAGAAAGAAATTATAGACATCCTCAATTTAATCTTTACGTCATTGTTAGAAAGAAATTCGTAGCCGAAGATTAAGAAAAAAATAAACTTCTTGACCAATTCTATAGAAATATTTGAATTCTGGCAGCATTCGATTTCTTTTCAAATCGAGTAAACCATTTTCTGGATCAGTTTTTTCATCTCACTGATGCAGTTAGATAAAAACATGGTAGGCACGATTTTTATGTGAATTAGTGCGGTGAAAGTATGTTTAATTATGTTTCTATCAAACCTTTGGCATTGAACTTTTAAAAAGATTTCAGTATGTTTCTGAGAGGAAAAAATTGTTTGGTTTCATAAGCACAAAATTTTATGGCCTTATGTGCCAATCAACGTTTTTTCCTCAAAGATTTTTTCCACATGAGAACTGAACTAGTTATTTTCTGCACGCCTGCAACCGCACCATACGGAACTGGCCCAAATTTTTTTCCACACATGGAAATTTTTTCCGTTCGAAGTTGAAATCATTTGAAAAATGCGTAAAATGATCGAAAACTGTAGATTTTCAGCAGCAGGGTTTTTTTGCACAGCCAGGTTGCAATGTGCAACTTGGAGAAAAATTTTGGTTGCACAGATACATTTTTGGTCGCCTATTCTAAAAAACTTGCCTCATTTTATCGGAAAAACTGTCAAAACCTAGTTTTCCTGTATTTCATTTGATTCGCGTCAGTTTTAGGCTTTTAAAACCCAATTTTCTAAGTTTTGGACAGAAAATTAAAAGGTTACTATGAGTAGAGCAACTTGTTCGATGTACAGCACCGAATTTTTTTCGTAAATTTTGAGATTCTAGTACGCTGTTAAATGAAACTTGAATTTTCATTTAACAGGACACAGACAGAAGGTTTAATTTTTCAGTGAATTCAATGAATTTTAAGTTGAATTTTAATTTTAAGTTTTAAGTTTTTTTAAAATTCAAAAACTAGGCGTGCAAAAGAGTTTGGATTCTTTAACCAGCAAGGATTTCTATCATTATCTGTCTTAGAATCAAAATGTTTTAATCAAAAAAAGTCAAAAAATTTTTAAAGATTGCAAAAAGATTTTGGGGAAATGACCAAGAAAAATCTTGGTTTTCATCAAATTCATCAAAACAAGATCAAACATTTATCCATAATATGTTGATAATTAAAAGCTATGAGCATTAGCCAGAATGACTTTTTCTAACCACCCACTAGAATAATATAGAAAATTATAAACAAACTGAAATCCGGCGCGAAGCGCCAGAAAATTTTCACTAATTTCCATTTTACAATGCACAAAAAATCAAAAAGGTAGTCTGGCTTCAAAATGCCCTGTGAAATCGGGCAGAAAAAATGTGATTGCACAGCTCGAAGTTTGTTTGTTGTGTGCCAAAACACCATACCCAAAACACCATGCAAAATCTTGCAGTATCTATTTTTCTGGCTCAAAAACATTATTTTAGATTGATGAGCAAAATTAATAATTATTGCTGTCATTTCTGTGATTAGGGCTGAAGATTTATAGATTTGAATTAATTTTTCAAATGGAAATTTTTTTTCGATATTCTGGAATGCTGGAAAATGAGTCTTTTCAGTCCTCATCCCTATAATAAAAGCCTTACATTTTCAGTCAAAAATCACGTATTCATCGTTTCCAGTTTCCAAATGACAAAATTTGTGTTCACAAAGTTCAGAAAACTCCAAATGGGGAAAAAAATTCATGAATATCAAAAAATTTCAATTTCCAATAAAATCGAAACCAAATACTGCAGATTACCAACTGATAAATGGGAAGAGGAACTTCAAATGATGAAAACCATGCACGTTCAACTTTTCCAGTGCGTAGCACCAGTTTAGATCTTCGCTAGAAAAATGATGGTATTAAATAAATGTATGGAGAAATGTGCGAAAAATAGACAAGTTCATTTTCATCGCGAAGATTCTAACTCTCACTACGTTTTGAAAGAAACTGTCGAGTTTTACTCACTCTAGAAGAGACATATGTAACAGATTCATGGAAACTATCAAGGATAACTGAGAAATCAAACTAAACTTCTTTATGGCTGTGCTTGAGCTTATACATAGTTGTAGGGAATATTATAAATTATCGTCATTACTATTACTCGGGAAAAATTTGAGATTTCGACATTTTACTATGCACTTTTTCATCAATGCCCGCAGTGGAAACGCACAAAAAAATTTCTGTTCTGTGGGGAAAATGCCAAAAATTTCCGCTTAGTCTAAAAAAAATCTGCACTGTGCGGAAAAAAGTCCTCATCCTAGTATTTAACGAAAATCAAGATTTTTTCGACTATTTTCATAAACTCTTTTCAGTCTTCAAAAATTCTCGAATTTTGTGAACCTAATTTTTCTGCATTGGACACATGACTAAAACAGTTTGGGACAGTGACAGAAGTTCTTGTGGGTTGAACAATCTATTGCTGGTCTGATTTCTAAATTTTAGTTGCTGATTTTTACATTTTGTCCTAGTATGGGTAATGATTAAATAAATTCAAAATTAGACTGCTTATCCAGGAGATGAATGTTGATAAGATTCATTTTCCAGTGTTATATAAAAACCCCAAAAAATTTAAGTGGTTTGCGCCAAAATTTCATCTATGAATTTGCTCTTTCATCCGGATTATGAAACATCGTTGACTTCAAGCTTATTTTCTACCTGGTTAGTCGATTGAAAACACGTCTGAACCACTGTTTTTTCCACATGAGAACCGAGCCCAAACTTTTTTTCCTAATTTGCAAAAAATTTTCCACGTTTTTAGAGACGTCTCTAATGTGGCCACAGATGTTTTTTTCTGCATTTTAGGAGTATATCCAAACATTTTGATGTTTCCGAAGTCAGTAACCTGCAAGAATGAAAAAAATTGAAAAAATTCTGATCAGGTCAGTCAAATGAACCAATATGAACAATGCATAGGTGTTCTATAACAAAGTTTCTCAGGAATTCATTTGCTATTAACATTTCCGTGTTTCTGAATAGAGATATCGAATCACTGTCTTTTTGTGGAGACCCTTTCAGTATTTGGTGAAAGAGGTCAAAATTTTTTCTGCCAATTACGTTTTTTCGCGTGAAAATTGACATTATGTGCTTTATTTATGCATTTTTGAGCCTTTCTGAACAGAGTCATGCTTCCGCAGTCAGTAATTTACTAGAAGCCCAAAGGAAAAACAAAAAATTTTGACTTTAGGGTCACAAGAATTTGTCAAAGTTAATAGTAACAAAAAGGTGACAAAAGCCAAAGCGAGGAAAACCTAAACTGCATAAAAATTTAATTGACGAAAGTGTCGAGATTCGTGGAAACAACAAAGGATGAGAAATGAAACTAAACTTCTTTCTGGCAATGCTTCAGCTAGTGAATGTTGTAAATTACTGTAATTGCCGGCGCGATGTGCCGGAAAATTTGAGATTTTGGCCTTTTAAATTGCACCAAAATGCACCTTTTCGTCAATGCCAGCAGTGGAAACGCACAAAAAATTTCCGTTCTGTGCGGAAAAACTAAAAAAAAATATTCGCACAGCCCAAAAAACGTCCGCACTGTGCGGAAAAAAGCTCTGAACCGAACCCATAATTTTTTACGTTTTCCAAAAATTTTCCACATTTTTAAAAACGTTTATAATGTGGCCAAGGATGATTTTTCTAGAATTTAGGAGCATAAGTACCCAAGCATTTTGATGTTTTTGGAGTCAGAACCTATAAAAATGAGGAAAGAATTGAGAAAATTCTATTCAGGTCAGTCAAATTGAGCTGATGAATAATGTATGGGTGTTCTACAGGAGCAGAAAGCATATTAGCGATAGAGTTCTCATGAATTTATCTGCTATTAACATTTCTGTGGTTCTCATTAAATCATGCGATTTTATTTATTTCTTAGTCCGACGCGGGGCACCGGGAAAAATCATCGGATTTTCACTTTCTAGAACGCTGGAAAATAAAGCCTAAAGAGTAGACATTGAGAAATAAATTAAAATCGAAGTTAGGCCCGTATTTAGAGAAAATTTTCAGCAATATCATTGTACTTACATGACAATTCCCAAAGTAAATTATTATATTTACATACTTTTCGTCAAACATGGAATTTAGCCACTAATCCAAGCACACATATAAACTAGCTGAAAATAGGGCGTCTTTAAATGATTTTGATTTTCTTTTTGTTCAGTAAATTCTAAAAAAAATTGGAAAATTCCCCCCCTTTTTTTGAAAATCCTGGATACGGGTATGATCGAAGTGATAAAGTGTAATTCGAAAAATTTCTGAGTTATTATATTCCAAAACGCTGGAAAATGAGTGTCTGCAACCATACATGTAACGGATCTCCGAGGTCTGGGGGGGGGTCGGAGCACTTTTTTGGGGCCGGGGGTCAGTAATTCCCAAAATTTTGGGGGGAGGGGTCCCTGAAGGAAAAAAAATTCGATTTTTTCCATGAAAAATGTCCGAAAAACGGTTTAAAAAGTAGTAATTTTTGTCTAACTTATGGCGCGGAGCGCCGAGAAAATTGACTTTTTTGACCAATTTTTTGTTCAAAAATTGACATTTACATGGAAAAAATGACATTTTTCAGTATTTTTCCGACTAAAACTATGGGGGTCCCTAGGGCTACCATATGGCTAGCCATAGGATCGGAAAATCCTGGGGGGTCGCCCAATGGCTAGCCATATGGTCGACGATTTCTGGGGGGGGGTTCCCATAGCACTTCCCCCCCCCCCAATTACATGTATGTCTGCAACAAATATTCCTTAGAAGTTCTAAAATGGCATTCTAAAATGATGAGTTCAATCTTTATCGTCTATAAATCCAAAAATTCACGTTGAAAATGAAATATTCCAGGCCCCGACAGAAAAAATTGAGAGATTTACTTTTTAAAGTCCATCAAAAAATGCATCTTTTCGGTTTTAAATTCCCCAAACTTATTTCCACAATAAGAACCATGACGAAAATTTCTTTCCTCATTTGCAAATTTTTTGCCCAAAAGTCACCATTTGACGGGAAAAAGTGCTGCCAGTCACCGTTTTTTTCCTCGAAGATTTTTTCCACATGAGAACCGGACCAAAATTTTTTTCCATTTTCCAAAATTTTTTCTCATTTTTAAAAACGTTTATAATGTGCCTACGGATGCTTTTTTATGCATTTTAGGAGCGTACCCAAGCATTTTGTTGTATTTGAAGTCAGAAACCTGCAAAAATGAGGAAAAACATGGAGAAAATTCTGATTATGTTTGTTAAAATGAGCTCATGAAGAATATATTGGTGTTCTAAAGGAACGGGTGAAGAATGTCAACGATAGAATTCTCAGGAATTTATCCGCTATTAAGATTTCTGTGATTCCGATTAGAATCATCTAATTTTATTTAGTTCTTAGTCCGGCGTGGAGCGCCGGAAAAATTTTTGGATTTTCACTTTCTAAAACGCTGGAAAATGAACCTTCACAACGTTGAGAAATAAATTAAAATCAAACTGATGAAGTGTAATTTGTTTTAAATTCCAGCGAGAAGCGCCGGAAAAATTTTCGGGTTTTATATCCTAAAACGCTGGAAAATAAATCTCTCCAACAATTCATGAACAAAAGTTCTAAAATCGCAGTCTAGAATGATGTCTCCAATTTGCATCTTCAATAAACGCAAAAGTTTAGGTTGCAAACGTTTAAAAAATTCCAAGCATCGAGAGAAAAAATTGAGAGAATTGATAAAAGATCTCAATTTTTGGCGACATAATTGACTGTTAACAATCAGAAAATGAAACGAGCTAACTTGATTGATGGAAACTGTTGAGCATTAACTAGTAAGTCGAAGTAGATATGCTAACGACCGCGCCTGATAGAAAATAGTCAAGATTATACCCATGACCGGCGCCAAGCGCCGGAAAATTTTGAGATTTTAACCCTTTCAAGTCCACCAAAACGCATCTTTTCGGTTTTGAATGCCCCAAAATTTTTTCCTCAATGAGAACCATACCCAAAATTTTTTTCCTCATTTCGAAATTTTTTTCCTCAAAACACCCCATTTGAGGGGAAAAAACGGTGGTGGTGCTGGTTGGCGAAAATCAGCGTTTTCTTTTTGTGCACGGACATTTGTGCCAATTGGCACAAAGGGCCAAAAAAATTTGTGCCAATGGCACAAAAAATTTTTCACTCTAAAAACGTACTGAAAACCATAAAACTGTTTTGTGCCAAAAGTTATAACAGTATGCCCTGTTTTCGATCTAAATTGAGTCATTTTTTAAAGCTCAATTAGCACGTGCTTTTGTCATGTCCATGAGCTTTTCTGTATTATTCATATATTTACTCTTGTATTTCTTTGCATTTAATAAATTTATTTTCTTCCTTTCTTTCAAGTTTGATAAAAACTAACTACACAGATACTTTCACCGCATTCATTTGCATAAAAATCGTGCCTGCTTTATTTTTTCCAACCACGTCAGCGAGATAAGAAAAACTGATCTAAAAAACGGTTTCTACGATCCAAAAAGAAATTGAATGCTGCGAAAATTCATATATTTTTATAGACTTTTTGTCATGAAGTTTTCCTTTACTTTTCGGCCTCCTTCCTAACAAACAACTATATTAAAGATTAAATTAGGATTTCTTGTATGTCTATAATTGTTTTCTCCTGAAAAAAGTCGAAAGTCGCTTCGCGTAGATTTTTGGCTGAATAATTGTGCCAAAAATTTCAATTTTTTTGTTTGAATCAATTACCAAAAATATAAGTTTCGGTTCTCATTCTCAATCCAACTGAATTAACAGAGGATGTAAAGTTAACAATTTCTATTATTTTTTGTGCCAAAACATGGTTTTTGGCACAAAAAAATTTGGAATGGCACAAAAATTTTGCGCGTTTGTGCCAACTGGCACAAATTTTTTGGCCGGTCAAACATTAAATTTCCTTGATTTTTAGACGTTTTAGGGGCTGAAAATGCAAAAATTTTTCGGCGCTCCGCGCCGAATCAATGAATATAATATTTTTTATTCGTATATTTGACCCGAACGCGAACGATTTCTCTTTGAACAGTCTATTAGTATCGTTGCAGCAAACTTTATAGGCTGTCAAGACTGATGAGTGAAAAGAAATTCTGAATATTCTCTTCATTCAGTCAGATGCGGATTTAAAACTGAAATTGTTACTTTTTGTGTTTGATTGTTTCAAATAGAAAAATTGATATCGTTGATAATGGCACAATGTTTCGATCGAAAATCCACACGATTTTCGACTTTATTTTCTGTAGTCTTTACACGGTTGTTAAATATACATAACGTAGATATTCGTTCGTAGTCGAAAATTGAATCAATTTGAACTTCCTGAACAATTCTGGAGCTATTTAAATTGTCTCAGCATTCCATTTCTTTTTGGGATTTCGTGAACTATTTTGTTGCACAGTTTTTTCTCTTCTCACTGACTGACATGGTTAGCTGAAAAATAGGTTGGGCACGATTTCTACAAAAAATTAATGCGTTAATTGTTAAACAATAACTTTTTATCAAACTTTTGGCCTAAAACTTTTCTGCAGTTTTCAGTATGTCTCTTGTAAAAAAAAATTTTTGTGCCATTGGCACAAATTTTTTTGGCCTCTTGTGCCAATTGGCACAAATGTCCGTGCACAAAAAAAACGCTGGCGCGGAGCGCCGAGAAAATTTTGCGTTTTCAGCCCTTAAAATGACTAAAAATCAAGGAAATTTAGCCTTGGACCAGTCAAAAAATTTGTGCCAATTGGCACAAACGCTCAAAATTATTTTTGCCATTCCAAATTTTTTTGTGTTTGGCACAAAAAAAACACTGGCGAAAATATCCGTGCACAAAATAACAGAGGATAAATTTATTCACAGTAATTTGTTGATTCGTTCCTAAAATACAATAAAATTATATACTTGCTTTTGTAATCACAAAAATGAACGTAAACAATCAGATGGTAGTATCGGATAATATCAACTCTTGAATGGAAAGTATTATTCTAATATAATATTCACTCGCCCTTCAGGTACGATATGATATCGATGTTTCTTACAACGTTCTGTGAGATAACAGCCTATTAACATTACCACTAAAAGTAACATAATTCCAATAATCGATGATAACAACTTGATAACTTTGGTTTTTGGGAATAAAACCATTACGTTGTCATAAGTGACAGGCAACGAAGTCACATTTGTTGACGATAAATGCGATAAACTGGTCATATTGTTGTCCTTTGTCGAAGATTTCGGGAAATTTTGACAGTGGCCTACAGCAATTGTATTCCTGACATAAAAAATTCGCAGCAAAAAAAGTAAAATTTGTTTACGTACCAACACTGAAAAGTGTGGAAAAGTACCAAATGAAAACTGTACCGAATTTAACAAAAAATGAAGTCATTATCAGACTCAGTAATGTGTAAAAAAAGTAGCGGGACCGGTTGAGTCGACGTCGAAACATTTACAATTAATGTGGTAGATTTTGGTGATAAAGAAACTAGAATGTGGGAAAAGTAGAACTTGTGTGTAAGGTTATAAACAGCACTGTGGAAACTTTTTCAATAAAAGTTTCTGTGTTTGTCTCACGTATGAATGAAATCTTTTTTTTAATCGTCCATTGATACCACAATGCACCACAAGCATTATAAGTTTCAATCGTACATTGACGTGTATAAGTTCAGGATGAGAAACCAAATGTCTCACTCAGTGTAATCTTTTGGATGAATTATGTAGTGACAGTTTAGTTTGCCTGAAAACTCAATTCAGCGGTATGAGCTCAGCTGTTAGCTCATCTCGGAAATGAATAAAATAAATGAATAAATGAGTTCCTGTCGCACTTTACAACGGAGAGTAAATTTGGTCGAATCAGAGTCTCTCAGCATTTGATTTATTGAGCCTACCAGAAAATATGACCGTCGAGATTTCTTGAACTCATTTCTCCACCTTTCCCGATTGCTAATTAAATTATTCTATTGAAAACTAAATTGCGTAAGAAAAAAGCAAAAATACGAGAGAAAAATTTTTTCACGTTCTCTATTCACTAAAGCATTTTTTCAAACTATTGTTTTGAAATGCATCGTCCTTCTTAGATTTGTCTTCTCGAAGATTCTGTATGTCATGAATCAATGTCTGTCGTGTCTAGAAAAATTAGCAATGAAATGTTTAGCTGCCCTGACATACCCATGAAATGTTTATCCATCATCAATCGTCTTGTTACGCCAAATTCTTGTACTATAGTCTGTTTTACTTGAAACGCTTCTTAATAATGAAAGAAAGCAAGTAGTAATTCAGATTTTCACGATCTGCTCATAAACAATATATCATATGGGACTGAAAATTTGTTAGCATAATGCACTAACCTTTAACAATTTTTTGGGCGAAAAATTTTACTGTAAGGGCTATGTAAACAATTTTGAAGACACCACTGATTTGGGTCATTTTTCTATAAAAAACTGACTATAACGTCGCTAACTATAATGCATAACTTCATCAACTACTTCGAGTCTTTCGCTAACTTGTGCTTCTGATATGTAACATCAGCAGAAAAAAGTCAGCGAGGAGTGAGGAGCCACAAGTTGAACATTAATTCACCGCTCTTTGAAATTTTTTTCTGAGAAAAAAGATATGACTTCTTCATTAAAAGATCGAATAAGCGCCAACAAATGATTCTGCATCCAAAGTTGAAAATCGAGATTTCCATCGGAAAAACTCATAAGTTGATTTGGTCGAAGGGGATCCCCTTTCCGAAGGAGATGTTTGTGCAACTGGGCCCAGGTGTACAATGGGCCTGCGTCATTTGGTGCACAACTTCTCGAAGTAAAATTCATCGCACGTTCTTTTAAATTTGGCAATAAAATTGTGGTCAAAGTTCTTCTCAGTTTTCAATGAATGTGTCAGCTGCAGGCCGAGCCCACCAGAAACTCGAAATCATAGTATTCTAGACTTGACGTCACAGTTGTTGGATTCATTTTCGAACATTATTCGCTTGGAACGAACGAAAATGAGTGCCAAATTTCTTTTCATTCGATATTCGTTGTTCTTTCTGCAGGCTTTGCATATGTGTTCTTTAGTGTCATTTGCGGACGATGAGTCGTATCCTCTGCATATTATTCGGTGCAGTCTTCATGCTTTAGTACAACAGACAGCCATTATTTTGTACTTCTAGAGGAAAGCTAAACAGTAGCTTTCTGCGTCTAGAAATGGATTATCAGGAAGACATGTGCTTTTATAATACGTTAGCTGGCTAGACGTGACGAGGGTCGTTGTCCTTCTGTCTGCGCGCGGACAGTTTATAACGTGTGTATGTCTGCAATGTTCTTTTATTCTCTTGTGGCATAGTCACAATAAGGAAAGTAATTTTCCTGCTATGGTCTGGAAAGTCGATAATTATGCTTAAAATAGAAGATACGAACGGATAAGCACTCCTCATGACCACATGATAATACATAGCTCCTATTTACCTGTTCGCAGCGAACCAAGTAATCGTGACTTAGTCGATTACTCAGATAAATCAGGAAAATCTGCTTAAAATTGTATCTTCCCGAAAGTTTCATGACTACTCAGGCACAATGATGTTTGATAATATTGCTCAACGGCCAGTGGTATCATTCGCTAATGCTTACTTCCTAGGCATTTTGTTTCTAAATTTCTGACCCATTGCAATGGAATCCGTTACCTAAAATTTGTTAAGTAGTACGTAGCACTGAATTCAGTAGCAGTAGGAAAACTTGGCGTTGCATGAAAATAGATTTAGCCCATTTATTTTCAAATGAGCCTAGAAATACAAAATAATTTGTAGAATTCTGCGAAAGCTGAATCGTATGAAGAAATCTTTTTCTCAATTTGTTCTCCTAGCAGCTACACAGTCAACTAGAGAAAAGAGTTCTTCTGCGCATGTCGTTTATTATTTGCATGAACATCTTTTTGTGCAGGAGTCTCGTTCCAGGAAAAATCGACAATAGTAATTTTCACTTGATTCGGTAGTCAGTAATAAAACTTCAATAATGAAATGGCGAATCTTGACAAACTCTCATGCATTCATCTGTCATACGGCACAGTGATGCTTTGTATGGATAAGACAAATACATTTTTTTATCACCACTGATATTATAACCGAATGTTCAACATGTGCAGAGGAATATTTTAGCACAAGCTTGTGCTCAAACAGCAGGGCCGGTTTCATCGAAGAGAATTAAGCTCTATCAGAGCTGCAATTTGAGCTAACTATGTGCTATACCATTACCGTGAAGCTCAGGTGCAGCTTAACGTGTACGCACAAAATATGTTTAGTGGTGCTCCGTGACACGTATGGACTATCGTCGAATTGAGAAAGTCAAGTTCACAAGTATGATTTTGATTGCCCCATTCAATCATTGGCGTCGGTTTTTAATAATAAGTTTTCACATAGTCAATTGCCATACCATTTCTCGAAAACAGATAGATATTCGATATCGTGACGGATAACACACTCATGCTCATCTAGAAGCACCTATTCCCCGTTCTTTATTCAAATGTCTTTTGATTGCTATTATAGCACAGCAGACATATTCTTCCGAAATATGTGCATGTACACAAAGAGATAGGACTGCTAGACCAACCGCTCAAAAGCCAGATTAAAAGCTATACGCATGTCTAATACTTGTGTTTCAGCTAAACATCGGTTTTTTTCCTTTTAGATGTCCTACATAGACGTGCACAGTTTTTCTCACATAGACTTCATTCCTTTTCTGCTTTGGCACTTCCCTCCAAATCCTGAACATTTTCCATTCTTTTCGGAATAAGTTTCTGTCGGGCAAGCCCAAAATTGCGCTTAAGCAGTCTTTTGGCTTATTGGGTAATGCTGCCCTACATTTATAGAGTGGTGGATATGAAAGCTAGAAATTTTAGTTGCTGGCTTTTTTGCTAGTGCCACAACAATATGCAGTCTTCCTTACCACGAACAGTTTTTTAGTCCCGAAAGGCGAACCGCTCATATTTTATGGAGCCGTACATACATACCAATGATTGAGCATTATATTTCCATGATATAGTTGGATGTGCTCAAAATGTGCTAAGGTTTTTTTCTAAAGAGCGAAACTTCCGCTGAAGAAAGCAAGCATCCATTCTCATCAAACATTATTCAAATTTTCTGGATAGTGTGGTTCATTGTTAGACTTATGCTAATGATCTAAATGAAGTTTTCTCGGATTTTTTCTTCGATGCTTTTCCTATTATTTTTTTTAGGATAAGATAACGGCGAAGATATATTAGCATATCGCATACAATCTTATTTCGAAGATTTTCGTTAAATAATTGCCATGGAAATGAGCAACGTGAGTGGTTTTTACTGTTTATTTTTATTTTGGTTTTTGATGAAGAAGTCGTGGAAAACTGTTTTTTAAAATACTCCACGCAACGAAACTGTAAGGCAAACGTGACTTCATATTTTAATAAGCTCTGCAGAATGATAGGCCGTATACGACGGGGAACCTGAGAGCACGATTTTGACAACAGTATTCATTTTCCTCATTTTTAAAATCATGAGCATTTTACATTGAATAGACAATATGTAGTTAAATTATTCGTACCTGTCACATCCTGCGATGTTTGACAGGTGTCTCACTGCCAATTTACTCGTGTTTACGTAGAGTAAAGTTTACTATATGTTACTAATTCATTTGATTTTTGATGCCAACAAGACTTGTTCTAGACATACTGAATCGTACTAGTCGGTACAGTTGTGAGAATAGTCGTCAGTGGAAAAGTACTAAAATTTTTTGTTTGTAAGTATTACTCTCTGAAATTGCAAACTTTTAATTCTTCATTTTAAAATTTTTTAAAACTTTTTGTTGAGAGTGGCCAAAGCAGCCACCTCAACTACGAATTGTTGCAAAAACGAGAGAGCCTTTCCCGCTGCTCGGTTGGCTCAGTTGGTTAGAGCGTGCAGACGGTAGCCGCAAGGTTCTGGGTTCAAGTCCCAGACCGAGCCTAACTTTTACTGAAGCCCCGAGTAGCGGGAAAAAGTCGCCTCAACACTGGTGGCCCTTGACGGTCCGTCAAACTCGACGGCGGAGGGATGTTGAGAGTGGCCAAAGCAGCCACCTCAACTACGAATTGTTGCAAAAACGAGAGCGCCTTTCCCGCTGCTCGGTGGGCTCAGTTGGTTAGAGCGTGCGGACGGTAGCCGCAAGGTCCTGGGTTCAAGTCCCAGACCGAGCCTAACTTTTACTGAAGCCCCGAGTAGCGGGAACAGGTCGCCTCAACATTTTTACACCTGAAATTTACAAAGTTAAACAGGAAACAGCATCCTCGGAATATCAAAAAGATTTTAAAAACAATTGAAAGATAACATATCAATTAATTTTAGACACAATGTCTGAGAAAATTGAGCTTCTGTAATGATGAATTGTTATAAGTCAAAATAGAATTATTCCTAAAAAAATATACATGTGTGGTAGTTTTCGACACTGAAAATGAATCTGAGATTCATCTTGCATGATACTGTAAATTACATTTGCTTCAGTAGACTAGAAATCAGAATTTTACGTTTTTTTGTAATTTTTGGTGCATTTTCTTTCATAGTATTGTTGTGCGAATAAGGCAGCGTCATGAATTTTGGTCCAGTAGTAGTCAGATGAGTCAGCAACAGAACAATTAAATTTATAAACCCTGTGTTTAGCGTTGGTTTTAGGCGGATCGCTAAACTTGACTTTTTTACAAGAAAAAATAATTTTTTGAGAAAAGGGCATGCAAACACGTCAGTTCTTCGAAGCAACAATAAAGATTTCTACAGTATCTGCTCCTACCACGATGGCACATTATGTCAAAAAAAGACTAAAAAATCGGTACCTCAAAGTATCCAAAAATTGAAAAAATCCGTAGTTATTAAAGAGTTTCCCTGACCAAATCGTATTCTTTTTGGTAATCCAATCCGAATTGTACAGCCAGGAACTGAATAGGAGTACGGTAGTAAGCTTACTGACCAACACAAAATCAACCGCCTTGCAACAGGGCGCCTCTAAATGACAACAAACAAAATTTCGATGAGGTAGTCTATACGAATCATAAAAGACACCTGGAAGGACATAATTATTCCGTTATTTCCGCTAAAGACAACTGTGCCAATATTTTTGTATGGAATGATTTTTGGCTTTTCTAAATCGATGTAAAGTTCCCAAGTCTCTTGGAAAATGATGACTTCTGACCACGTTTCTTACTCTCACTATAGCTAGGCGAATATTTGGCTGTTTTCCACAGTTGTGCGGGCAGACCTGATATGCTTTACTTTACATGATTGAAGTATACTAATGGTTGTCGCATACTGTGTGTGCAATACTTGATCTAATCAAAAGATTGCAAATCTTTGTGCAAATTCCCTGTTTTTCTGGTTGTCACTAAGCATGCCGTTGGAAGTAACTCATCTTATATAAGCTACAGAATCCCTATAGAGTCTCTTACTCTTAGAATGAAAAGTCGATGGAATAGAAGTTTGAGCGTCGAGATACAGACGGTTTAGTCTTACTGTGGCGCCCGTCTCACTTTCGCGCCCGCCTCACTTTGGCGCCCATCTCACTTTAGCGCCCATCTCACTTTAGCGCCCATCTCACTTTAGCGCCCGTCTCACTTTGGCACCGAATGTTGTAGGCGTCAAAGTGAGGCGCCCGTCTCACTTCGGCGCCCATTGTTTGGTAATGACTTTTCTTGGATGTCTCACTTTGGCGCCCGCCTCACTTTGGCGCCCGTCTCATTTTTGGCGCCCCGTCCTTGTCTGCTTTTCAGCATTCATGTTGATCATTTAATTAAGTAAAAAACGATTACCAAATTTGCAAGATCATTGATCGGTCGGAGTCGTTTTGTAGTGGCCCTTAAATATCATATGTGTCTGTTATAGCTCGTAATGTAACATAAAGATTCGGAACAAATTGAAAATGGCCCAGAAATAAGCAGACCATGAGAGAAATATTACAGTAACGCGAAGGACCAGGTCCCAAACGTGCTTCTTTTTGCAATAAAGAAAAAGAGGAAAGAAGACAAAGAAGGAAAAACTATATAGAAAAAGAAAAGTACAAAACAGAAACTAAAATGTAATAAAAGAAAAACGAACACTGAAAATTGAAACGTAAGGAGAAAGTAGAAACAAGGAACAGAAACATGAAAAAAAATATTTTGCAAAATTTGAGAAAATTAACAGAGTGGAAAATGAGCGAGTAAAAGAAAATGAACAGATAAAACAAACGAACAGAAGTAAAAGAAGAAAATAATAGAGAACGGGAATAGAAAAAGTAATATAAAAACACGCAAATGAAAAAAGAAATGGGAACTGCATACAAGTGTAAAATAATAAGGAAACGGCGGATAAAATTAAACGGAAAAAATACATGGAAACAAAAATGGAGAAACAAACAGAAATAACACAAATATGGAAACAAAACAGAAAAGCAGTGGGACGTATAGTCTGTTTTTTACAAAATGCTTCCAAATAGAAAAGTGACACAAATTAGTACTGTCGTCAAAACCGTTTAAATAAAGCTCTCACTGTAAGATTTTTTGCTCAAAAAATCCCTAAGTTTGATCATTACGTTCACAAATTTCGAGTTCGATATGATATATTGTTTATCAGCAAAGCTTGAAAAACTGAAATACTACTTGCTTTCCACTTTCATTATTTAGAAGCATTTCAAGAAAAACAGACTGTAGAAGTGTATGACTCAAAATTATGAGAATAAAAAGAAAGAAACTGAAACAGAGGGAGAATGAAAGGGAAACAGTGAAGAAATGATATACAGAAAATAAACGAAAAGGATTAACAAAATGATTTTTTACTGCCCGCGTGGTCTCCTTAATGTAAGATTTCCATACTGTTGTTACACCAGGTTCTGTTTATTTTATGATTTAAATTAATATAAAGATAGTTGGTATAAAAAACAACAGTTTACAAAAAATTAGTGATTCCAGCAAAGAACATAATTTTTTTACTGGAAAGTATAAAATTTTTTATAGCGTAATACAAATGTAAAATTTAAAACTGCTCGTAATATTTGCATAGACAAAAAAACATGCTGTCTATACCCTAATGCTGAAAGGTTTAAAAGCGCCGCCAATGGTGGAAAAGTGTTCAAAGAGCGCAGCCAGTTATAAATTTCTGTAAGCTATGTGCTTCATAAAAAGATGTTATCGAATACGGAACTGAAAGTAATCTCATTAACATAAAAAAAATTTCGGCGTCCATCACGATTCCAAAATTTTTGTGACATTCTATGTAGAAAAACTATATTTTTAAAGCCTGTAAAAAAGTAATGAAAAAATGTCATTCAAAAAAGGCGGCCCGGGACATCCCTTACAGTTCAGTATAGAGATGTATACAAAAATCAGAATTTCATAAGCTTCTACATATGCTTGATGACGTCAATAAGTACTTGAGTGGCCCTGTTTCATGAATTAATAAGTTCAAAACGAACAGAAGACAAAAGATGCTGAATATACACTTGCAGCGCTTTCGAAACTTTTTGCTGCGCTTTTGAAATTTTCGGCTGCGCTTTTGAACCGGCTTTTGACTCCCAACCGTTCCGTCTAACTACGAACGGCAAAAAAACGTTCCAAAAGGAGTTTCCGTCAAAGTAGGAAAGGTATCTACTGCTTTTCATGATATGTAAACATAGTTGTTTCGTTACACAAAGCTCAATTTTTTCATCATTTTCATGGCCGATAGTTGCAAATATGCTGTAGAGGGAATACACACAAGATACTTTTTTACAAATTGAGTACTTAGATGAAAATATGTGAATTCTTAATGAACGAAGTACGTGCCAATCCTAGTATCGAGGACAAATCGACCGGCAATTACAAAGATACCAAAACAAAGGACCTCACGGATTTTACAAACTCCTGGCAAATTTTACAAATTACAAATTCAAAGCAGATAGTACTTTTTGAAATGTGGCTCATAAATAATAATGTTTGATTCGCTATAACTTCGCAAATGAGCAATGCTTGTTTGTGTGCAAATTTCAGATGCAGAATGCACTCAATTCTGAATCTACTTTTCATGCTTATAAGAATGGAGGCTTCTACACGTTCATTCTATTATTTTTTCATTACATGCTTTTAGGTATTATTTATAACAAAATTTTTTCGGAAAGTATTAATGCGTAACCGTATTCATTTTAGTCGGAAGAGGGAACACCATGGGAATAGTAGGACGAAATATGAATGCTCCATTCGAAACCCTAATCAGCGTGCAGATTTCATGTGTCCCCTTACGAAAGCTATTCGGATGAAGTATAGATGGGGCTTTACTCCTCGACAAAGGTTGGACCCAAGGACGAGAAATAACTTCTCAGGACAAGCTAGAAACAGAAAACTAGAAAATTTTCAATTTTTTGATTTGATAGATTACTGTACACACAACAGTCAAAGACCATTAGACTTCAATCTTGTAAAGTAAAGAGCATCAAATTCAGTGCCTGGGCAAAAAATTGTGGAAAACCATCAAATATTCGTCAAAATGTAGCGAAAGTACGAAGTCCAGTCAGAATTCATCATTTTTACAAGTGATTCCACAACTTTAATTCAATGTAGTGAAAATGAAATCGATTTCATGCAGGATTATTGGCATAGCTGACTTTCGCGAAAGAAACTGAATGATTATGTCCTTTCGGGTGTCTTTTGTGATTCGTATAGACCATCTCATCGAAATTTCGCTCACTGTCATTTAGAGAGAGACCCCTTGTTATTCTGTGTTGGTCAGCTCAGCTTTCTTATACCTTACAACCGTGCTCTGATGCTGTTTCTGGCTGTACAGTTTGAATTGAAATGTAAAAAATACGATTTTGTCATGATAAACCCCGTAAAAACTACAGATTTTTTCAATTTTTGGATACTTTGAGGTATAGATTTTTTCGTTATTTTTTGATATAATGTGCTATCTTGGTATGAGTGCAAACTGTAGAAATCTTTTTTGTTGCTTCGTAAGGATTAACGTGTTGGCATGCTCTTTTCTGAAAAAAGTATTGTTTCTCCTAAAAAGTATCTCTCCAAAACCAATACTAAAACAGGGCCCATTAATTTTAGTGTAAACTGTTCTGACTCATCTGACTATTACTGGACAAAAATCGTATTCGCACAACAATACGTATTGAATGTAAGAACATGCGTCAAAAATAAAAAAATCGTTAAATTCTAGCATTCAGGTTACTGTAGCACACAGATTTCACACTTTCATGCAAAATGAATGTCCGTTTCGTCCTCAACGTCGAAAACTACCTCAAATTTTTACTTTTGAAGTATAGTTATATCTTGACTGATCACAGCAAAGCTAAATAAATCTTCTCCGACATCGTGTCTTGATCTGGAAACTCACTATTAGAAACACTAACAATAGTATTTCCGATCCTGAACCAAAGGTGCCATCGAAGCAGTAGTAGGATCACTAGATGTCACTACTCTAAGTCATCATGGCCAAAAGGCCAAAAAATTCGATTTCTACCATGAATCTGTTTTGTTTTGAAAAACCGAGTTTCGTGAAGGTAATTTTCAGATTTTGACAATTTTCTATTTTCCGGCAAAATTTTTCTATCTTTCTGTCGGTCACTGACCTATTTGCCAGGCCAAGAATGTTCCGTCCCAGTCTTTATCTACACGCTGCCTCTCCGTCTCGAAAGATTTCTCTTTTTGATGATTAAGTTTCGAAACAGCCGTTGTTAATTGAACATTTTTTCTGATCCCTATGTAATGCGGGAAGATTATCCATTGCACTTTTTGAACTCGTCGTTCCTACATATGAACTCCCGTCAAAAAGAGACCTTATTAGATTGCATCCTAATTAAAAAGCATCGATTTTCACTATCAGATACGACCTTTAATGAAGCGAGCATCAGTCAAGGTGAATATTATAAATTATTTCGATTTATCCGTAAAGTGAGCTAGCAGCTTGTGTTGCTAAGCCTTTCGCTGCGACTAGAGTGTACGTGAAAACCGAATTTCTGTCAATGAATTGTGGAAACAAAATTTTATGATCGATTTGGCACATATATTTTCATTTCGGAATTCCCAGGTATGTGAGATTGTGTATTCCTGCAAATGTGTAGATGGGGTACATGCTACTAATCACAACATGCGGATAGTTTTAGTTGATTGCTTCATGTCAAGCTGAAATGCCAAACATGGAAAAACAGTATTTGAAGACTTTTTATCATAGTGTGGAAAAATGGTCTAGACCAAAAACATAATTCAGAGATATTGCAAAGAGACTTAGGATGCATATCAACGATAAGAAATATTGGGTGCACAAAAATTTAACATTTTGCATATATGTACGAAGTGATCGTCTCCCACTATCATCGGATCTTTGACGTTCACACTGACGCTAAAAATGGAACCAGAAAATGCATTGCAAGACTTTTATGTCTAACATCAAATGGGAGTGGCCAAGATATTTGCAAATTCCACGCATGCATCATTGTTGATTCTCGTTGATAGAGAAATCATATGGACATGTACCAGATGTGAAGTACTGCAAAATCATTGTGTACCCTCAACAATGTTTTTTGTATACAGTCTATTCTTTCCAAACGAGTGTCAAAACGAAAAAGGATGTTCATGCAAAAAATAAACAACCTGCGCACACGGACACCTTTTTTCTCTAGTTGACTGTAGCAGATAAGAGAAAAACTTGAGAAAAAAGACGATGGTTTACTATCTGCTCACGGATTTTTGCAGATTATTGCGCATTCCGAGGTTCATTGGAAAATAAATGGCCAAGATGCTGCAGATTTCACATTGCTTTGTTTTTCTATTCTTTCTTTCTGCCATCAACATGGAAATCGATATCGCTTTTATTTGCCAATGCGTTTATTGAAGTTTTTCTGGACATATCCAAATAGCCTCAGGTTTCTGAATGATAGCGTTTTATTCTCATTAGCTAACCGAGTGGATTCTCATAATTGCTGCTGGCAGTAGATGGCATTGCGTGAACTAGTGGCGCCATTTGTTTGCTGGTAAAATAATCGATGATAGTGCGGTTCTTGTGTGATACTATGGATTTCGATTGGATCAAACTACCGTTTGATATAATATGGAGTATCGAAAATGCATTTAATAACATTGAATTTCTAGATCTACAATGCTTTCAGATGAAAAATAAGCAAGGGGGTCATATTGCTAAACAATTCTTCTAATCCTTCAAGACTCTCTTGGAAACCATCCCTCGGTTTGTTTTGATTTTCAGGGAATACATTTATCCGTTTTCGCACGAGGTGATTTGCATGATTTGTTTGAAATGCTCCCAAATCATGGATTCGTAAATATGTAAATTTTTTGGACATGGATTAGATTCTATCGTTGGTTTTATGGATGTTTTGACCATAGTGATTCGCTTTGAAAGTTTTTTTTCGGGTTTCTTGTTGGATAGTTGGTTGCAGACGAACTTCAAATACCGAGAATAATTCAAAGTTTTGCTTCGGATAACCTGTAAGTTGTTACAACTAGCCAAGGAATTTCCATATTTTTTTGTATTCGTTTTTTTGTACGTGTTAAATTTCCTTGGATCATAAATCATTCATGATTGAGAAAGCATTCCTGCTCCATCAGATAAGATTATTCTTTGGTCTTTTTCCTGCAAGTTAAACTACTGCGTATTTTTCTCTACCGAAATTATACATAAGGTACGTCTTTGCTTGCATTACGTATGCACATTCTCAAGACTTCTATTTTTAGCAGTTTGTTTAAGTGTACTTGTTTCGTGTGTTGTTATCTCCACGTTTTTTCATGCTTACATGATCGAGGGAACCTTTTGGACGGTTGTGTTATTTTTGAAAATTTATACCTGCCGCATTCAGTCACAACGTTTCTTGTCAGTTTTCTCTACTCTACTCCGGCCCTCCCTCCTTAGCAAGCCGCCTTGGGAATTTCATGTCAGCTCTTAGGGCTTGAAATTTCCAAGTCTCCAAGTTTCAGTTCGTAATTCGCTCAGCAATAATTCTGAAATCGTTTTTTCTCTTTGACTTGGAAAATGACAAAAATATTTTAAAAGGTCTCCAAGTCTTTTTTTCAAGTTTCCAAATGTTTTGTTCGTCTTTCCAAGAACGTTTACAAGTCGAAAAATGTAGATTTTCCAAAGTCCTTGGCATGTTGCAATATACAATGTGGCACAATGCTTCGTATTAGGAGAGCCCAAAAATGAGTATCGTTCGGGCAAAAAATTGAAAATATTCTAGAAACATTCAACTTTGGATGAAACATCTTTCTGTATGAAGTATGATATTTGAATAATGTTCATAATAATCTCACAAATAGATGAAAAATAATAATCTTGTCATGCTCTGATTTTATCCCGAGGAAGCTATTTTGTTTTTTTATTGTTGTGTTTCTCTTCAGTCTCTCGGCTTTCATTGTTCTCACTTATTTATCTTTTGTCCTGTTTTCTTTTCATCGTATTTCTTTTCCTCTATTTTTCTTTTCTTTTTTCTCCTTTTTTATTAAACTGGATTGGTCGAATCGGTACATTCTGTTTTTCCCAATCTCGTTATGTGTTTATCGAACGTGTTTCGCTATATGCTCATTGAGTCAATTTGTTCAGCTTTTGCGACCCATGTCGTGTGGTGAAGCTTTGGAAAATTGTGCTTCTATAAACTGAAACATACATTTATCTACCCACCGCTTAATTGAGCTAAAAATCGGGCTGTTCTAACTAAATTACGTTTGCATTGTTTGGCGGCTCTCGTGGCCCGAAATTTTTTTGAGCCATTTACTTGCTCGAAAAAATGCTTTTCGGGTCCCATAAGCCGTTCATCCTCAGCTTTTTTTATGAAGGAGGGATAGCTCCAAGCTCGGCTCTTTTCGTCGAAGAAAAAATCCATAAACGGGGGTATCCGATCCAATCCGGCCCTCCCTCCTTAGCAAGCCGCTCACCGTTTTTTTCCACGGATTACAAAGTCATTCGTCCATTTGTTCCGTCGTTTTCTTGTTGCTTTTTTACCTTTTGTTTCTTGTCTTTTTTCTCCAGCTTAAAACGATTAATTGTAACCGGATTTTGGTTCTATGTACAGGAAAATATTTGCATTTTTGAATCCTGCATGTAGCGGAGGGAAGAAGCTAGTTTCGTCTTCTTACCACTTCTGTTCCGTTCCATCTCTTTCTTCGCTCTCTTACTGCGTTTCTACTACAAAATGAAATTTTGTGAAACTTTATATTAACAACGGTAGATTTGGGGTCTTTCGGGAAACCGATGGCTTATTTTATTTACTGTAGTGCTAAGCTCACGAAGCTTAGTCGTAGAAGAATAGTAATTTGAACTTTCGTTTTGGAAAAAGTTATTGGAAAGCCGTTTATTTAGTTGTGGGGCATAGAAAGCCTTGGAATCGAGAATACTCACTATAGATAGGGAAGAGCTTTAGCTGCTGGCCGTTTTTGAGGTGTTGTCAGTGTGTCATTTCTATGCTTTACTGAACTATTTTAGCAATCCTAAAATTGATCAACGAAATTCACTTTTTCAGTGATTCATTTAATTTTCGAGTGCGCCAACGGCAATGTATCGAATGATCGCTGTTCATTAGTCATTCCTAATTTATTATTCAGTGATTCAGCAGTTTTCGTAGTGTTTCTTTCCATTTGGATTCATGCCAGCCGTTTTCCACATTTTCTGAAAAATTATGTCAATCGTGTAATTATTTATCAAATTAGGTACTTTCTGGACTTATGCTTCAACTTGAGTTCAGAAAACTTTTGTTGATTAACGAGCTATTGAACAATGCACCAGATTCCTGACACAGGCCATTGAGGTTCACTACAGAAGATTTGACCGATCTTACGGTCTCACAGTCACTGAGTCTTAGATCTTACGGTCACTGAGTCTTTGAGTCAAAAAAGACATTTGTGATAAAATGAACGTTTGTCATGTCCACAAGAGTTCCCAACGTTTCTGGAAATTGTAAATAAATTGCAAAGTTTATTTTTCTTTGCATGTAATGTAATGGGGCGGCAAATTGATTTCTATTTCTTGTCATTCAATTGCTTTTCTCATTTACGACCTATATGTTACTTTTGTAATACTGCCCAGTTTGCACACTCCAACGACGAATTTCTCTGGAGATCGGTGACTTTTTCCGACCGTTTATTGCTGAATTTACTATATATTTTTGTTATTTTCAACTTTTTTTGCAGTCGCACGTTTAGACCTTCTTCGTTATGAGGCAATTTAGGTTCAGAAACAATTCATTTTATATCATACCGGCCCTATGTTATGACTTCCATCGTCTTAATGGGTTTTCTTTGACCCGACTTTTAGAGAAAAATAAGATTTACTCATTTGACGTATGTATCCAACTGACTCTTCCTATCCAAAGCACCACGGCTGTAAATTCTTGAAAAATAATGAAAAATTGAAAACTGATATTTTTAGACTTCTTTATTAAATTAGATAATTATGTTAATCGTTCTTTTGGCGTGAAAAATTCGCTGTTCAGAGACTTTGACAACTCTCTGAGCGACAATTCTTTCGTTATCCTTTTGCTTTGTATTTGCACTCCCCGATCTCTTTTTTTAGTACGAAACCAGAACCGAGAGTTATCGCGTGGCCGTCAAACAGCAAAATCCGACCAGCAACGCTCCTTACAAACCGTCCATCCCGCCCACTATAGAAGAAACGATGCGCAATCCTCCACCGCCAACGAAGTCGCCCGAAGACATTGCCGCCAGGCAGCCGTTGCAGCCCAAAGAAGGCTCAGACGCTCTGAACAACGAAGTGGTGGCCCCCGCGAAGAAGAGCGCCAAAAACGGTTTGAAAAAGAAGGGTAAAGATTTGGAAGATTTGAAGCAGGAAGTCAGCATGGTAAGTATACAGGGTGTTACTAGGAAAATAAATATTCGCCTAACCGGCGTATTCCTAAAACAGCGTTTCCTAAAACAGCGTTTCCTAAAGGAGCGTTTCCTAAAACAGCGTTTCCTAAAACAGCGGATTCCTAAAACAGCGGTTCCTAAAACAGCGGATTCCTAAAACAGCGTTTCCTAAAACAGCGGATTCCTAAAACAGCGTTTCCTAAAACAGAGGATTCCTAAAACAGCGTTTTCCTACATTAAAAAGATATGCGTTAAATCACAATGATGTGTTTCCCACGGTATGCGTTGCAAAGCTACCTCCAGAAGTGCTGTAAAGTGAAGTGTGGCTTAGGCTTAGGCTTAGGCTTAGGCTTAGGCTTACGCCAATGACTACATATTTACTAAGTTAATGGTTAGTCAATGTTCGTTTATTGTGTAACAAAAACAGACACTCTTCATTTATAAAAGCACGATCTGAGCAAAATAAACTTTTTCAACAGCGATCTAGTGTAAAGAAACTGAATGACAAATTGTGCCCATATATCATATACTAGGAACCGCTGTTTTAGGAAAACGCTGTTTTAGGAAAACGCTGTTTTAGGAAACGCTGTTTTAGGAATCCGCTGTTTAAGGAAACGCTGTTTTAGGAATCCGCTGTTTTAGGAAATGCTATTTTAGGAATCCGCTGTTTTAGGAAACGCTGTTTTAGGAAACGCTGTTTTAGGAACCGCTGTTTTAGACCTAAACCAGGATCATGAGGTCCAAAGTATGGATTGGTCTTTCGGAAAATTTTCTGCAACTTGACTGCGTAGAACAAAGGATGTCATAGACCTTCACAAGATATATCGGTTGGTGCATATGCTGCATTTGGAGCACATACATATAATGGAGCTCAGAGGTCTGGTGGGGGGATCAAGCGACGTTTTGAGCATCGATTGCCCCAAAGTTTAGGGGGTCCTTGAAGAAAGAAAATATAGATTTTTCCGTTTAAAAAGTCGGTTCGGATGTTAGAATATTTCTTTTGTGGAGCTCAACCCTCAAATCTTCAGGTCTATATTTTATTATAAATTGAATCGACTTTTCATTGGTGTATGAAATTACATATAAGTTCTTAGATTAAATCCATTTTTCCCCGTTTGTCATAAAAATGTAAATGCTGATAAAGGAACATGCCTTTTAGGTTAAGCATCTTTTTTGTGTTAAATTTCTAGTGGTACGCATTTAGAAGACTTTACCTCTCGTCCATCTGGGTTACTATCATTTCGTATTTATTTACTATCAAAAATCTGTAACTTGTTTTCAGGCAGAAAGTTTTTTCAAGGATTGTACGAATGTTGGTAGTAGAATCTCAAAAATATAGTTTAATTCTCGAAGTAACGATGAATGAGCGATTCATCTTTTCTGATATGAGCTCATTTTGCCACGTGTTAAATTATGGGTAGAATTTAACAACATTTATGAATTGAGTGAATTGGATATTGAAATGCATGAGATCAAGGTTTAGTTACATCAAGGCAAAAAATGACTGCCCGTTTACTGTTTGCTTAGGTAAAACATTTTCGATTCTCCCGACTCATACTAACTAGCTAGAATGTTTGACATCACGTGACACCACTCCCGGATATATTCGCGAAAAATGTTTATCATGCATACGAACTAATCCTTTCCGTTTTACAGGATGAGCATACAATGCCACTGGAAGAATTGATTCAAAGACTTGGCACCAATCCAAATACTGTAAGTTAGTCGAACGTCTAAACCATTATAAATTACACAGTATTCTTTCTTTTTCTCCAGGGATTGACTGAAGAACAAGCTAAACGTATTATGGCTCGCGACGGTCCCAACGCTTTGACTCCACCGCCCAAAACCCCAGAGTGGGTCAAATTTTGCCGAAATCTTTTTGGCGGTTTCGCCATGTTATTGTGGATCGGTGCTATCTTGTGTTTTTTGTCTTACGCCGTGGATTGCTTCACGTCTGAGGAACCGTCTAAGGATAATGTAAGACATGAGAGTTTCATGACATGGGCACTTTTCAGGGCCACGAGTCATGGCCAAAATTCAATGGCAGATATATGTTGCTTTCATTCTTCCAGCTTTACTTAGGCATTGTACTGGCCGTTGTAGTCGTAGTCACGGGCTGTTTCCAATATTACCAAGAAGCCAAAAGTTCCAAAATTATGGATTCGTTCAAAAACATGATTCCTACGGTATTTAGTACTCTACTTTTCTGTCCTTTTCGCCTTGTTAGTTTCTTCGGCATTTCAAGTTTGCCCAAGTCATACGGAACGGCGAGAAGAAAAGTATCCGGACGGAGGACGTCGTAGTGGGCGATATTTTAGAAATCAGAGGCGGCGACCGTATACCAGCCGATGTCAGGATTTTGCAGGCTATGGGATTCAAGGTAGGTTTTTCTTCTATTTTTCCTAGAGTTTTTTATATATTTGTCGGTTTTCAGGTCGATAATTCGTCTCTCACTGGTGAATCGGAACCGCAAAGTCGAAGTATTGATTGCACCAGTGAAAATCCACTGGAGACTAGAAATTTGGCGTTTTTCTCCACTAATGCAGTTGAAGGTACCGGCAATGATGTCTGAAAACTATCCCGCTGTGATAAGTCTGCTGTTCATCCATGATGTTTAACTATGTTTATTATTTTTGGAATGATCTGGAAAGCTCATGGTACTTGAATTTGTGTCACAATGTATGCACAAATCTCTTCTATGAAGTATGACATGAAAATCCGTGTGTGTCAGATAGATTTCACCAAAATGAATGTGGTATAAAGTGCTGCTTCTTAGTCAGTTTGATCAAGATGTCGAACAATTTATTACTCTTCAATAGCAGTGATTTTTATGAATTAAAAAAATTTTTGTCAGCTGCACAAAATTCGGCATAATAAAAGAAAAAGGCAAATCTGCTGCTTGAACACATGAATGCATAAGGTTTCTACAAGATTAGCTAACTATAGCAGTTACTCTTAGTGAGAAACAGAAAATGATTCACTGCAGCAATACCGTAGTTTATTTTTCTTGAGACGCTTCTAAATAAAAAATTGGAAATCAAGCACTATTTTCTATTTGAACGATTTTCTGTTGAATTATGTACCACTTGGGACTAGAAATTTGCGAGCATATCAAACTGGTCTTTGATGATTTTTTTTACGATTTTCACGCAAAATGAGTGATTTGGCTCTGTTTGGATGTGCCGATCTCTTTCACAGGCACCGCAAAAGGTTTGGTTGTCTTCACCGGTGATCGCACTATTATGGGCCGCATAGCCCATTTGGCTTCCGGCATCGAAACAGGATCGACACCCATAGCCCGTGAAATCACACACTTTATCCATTTGATTACGGGTGTGGCCGTCTTTTTGGGCGTCAGTTTTTTCGTCATCGCCATTATTTTGCATTACTCGCTTTTGGAGGCCGTTATCTTTTTGATCGGTATTATCGTGGCCAACGTGCCCGAAGGATTAATCGCTACCGTAACGGTGAGCGAAAATTTTGCCTTAGTTTTATAAGACTGGTTACTGTAACTCCGTGTTTTTTTGTACTTTACAAACGAAACGGCCCAGAGTACAAACGAAAATTTTGGCTTCGTTCACGAAAATTTTAGGACAAAAAATTTTTTTGTCACTCATAAGCCATCAGTATTCAGTATCAATGGACTTGTTTGTTATGAGTCCTCATCGATAACGACGATTGTGTAGCGGGTGGCCGACTGTGCCGTCTGGCCGACTGTAGCGGCTGGCCGACCGTAGCGGCTGGCCGACTGTACCCTGTGACCGACTATAGCACGTAGCCGACTGTAGCACATGACCGACTGTACCCGGTGATCGGATTCAATTTGAAATAGTTTATATGTAAGTCGAACCTTACGTAAAACGCTTCCGCACGAAATGTAAAAAAGAATATTGGTGAATTTTTTGCATTTTCTGTTCATGAAAATGGAAAATAAGTACTCCAAAATCAAGATTTTCTTGTATATAAATGCCAAGTATGACTCTGAATGGAAACAGTTTCTATAAAACGAACCATCAAATCCTCGTTTAGTTTTGTTCTTTTTGAGAGGCCAAAAAAGATTGGGATTTGTGTTTCGCACTTGAGCAACGTCGAATTTCCATCAACTCCCAACAGATATTCTGCAGCCCCAAAATCATTTTCATTCATTTTTACAACTAATATACTCAACATTGTGAATGATTACCAGGGGAAAAATTTCTTACAAAATGAAAAACTTTCGAATTCAAATAGGTATCCTTGTGTGCTTTTACTTAATTAGCATATTTTTGCGTTCCTCTTGCATTTTTTGATGATATCTTGTACATTGAAACCTATATTTAGCAACATTTTATTCACATTTTGTGCAAAAACATTTTACATATGGTTCGACTTATACATATAAACTATTTCAAATTGAATTCGGCCACCCGGTACAGTGGGCCATGTGCTACAATCGGCCACTCGGCACACTCGGACAGCTGCTACAGTCGGCCACCCGGTCTACAACGACTTTCTAGAGGTCTTTGTGTAGTAGGGAGTACAGTATTCCATTTGCTATTTTGCTTATTGGTCAGACGGCAAAGTCGGCCACCCGGTCTACAACGATAACGACGAACTAGCAGCTATAGCAAAACAATAAAAGCTTTTTGTGGAGTATTTCACGGTACCGTCCCAACACCGCCACCGTCCCAACACCGCCACCGTTCCAACTCCGCCACCGTCCCAACTCCGCCACTTTCGTGTCCCAACACCGCCACCGTCCCAACGCCGCCACCGTCCCAGCGCCGCCACCGTCCCAACTACGCCACCGTCCCAACTTCGCCACCGTCCCAACTCCGCCACCTTCTTGTCCAACTTTCGCAATCTTTCAAAAAGTTTATTTTTTGTAACACGTTTAACTTAACCAAATGTGCTTATCAGATCTATGAATGAACAATATTTTAAGATATAAGTGATAATTTTAGTCATCCATGATTTGATTACACAAATTCGAATCAATTGACAACAAGAAATGAAAACAGACACGTATATTTGTATTTTAATGTGCAAAGCACACAGTTATTTTGGTAATATGCTAATGAAGTAAATTCCGGTCTTACGCTCGTTGTTCTATTTTAGTTATTTCGGTAAAATCGTTTGTATAGTTAAGTACGACTATACAAACGAAGATTATACAGATATACCATGTATTTATTGCTTTAATGATAATATCAGTTTTTGCCATCCTATGAATTAGCAATGTCATGTTGTTAAGTTACAAAAAAACTTTGTTACAAAAAACAAACTTTTTAAAAGATTGCGAAAGTTCGGACAAGAAAGTGGCGGAGTTGGGACGGTGGCGGAGTTGGGACGGTGGCGGTGTTGGGACACGAAAGTGGCGGAGTTGGGATGGTGGCGGTGTTGGTATGGTGGCGGTGTTGGGACGGTGGCGGAGTTGGGGCACGATCTATTTCACTAGTGCATGTTCTGTGCCTCATGATGATCAAGTGTTTTATGGGTCTGAATTTGTAGCCTTCTTATGTGTCTCGTCGAAATAGCCAATGTATTCATATTTCACAGCATGTTTGTTGCATTTTATAAGAATGAATGCTTTTTTTAGCAATTTTTCGCAAATTTTGGAGTAGAAACGGTTTTTAAGAGGTCGTTTGTACCAGTACAAATGGACCGAATACAAAAAAGCACTGCTGTAACTAAAGGAATCGAAATATTACAACTTAAAAAGTTCAGTCTACTGTAACCATGTTCTTTTTTACAGGTGTGTTTGACTTTGACTGCTAAACGTATGGCCAGCAAAAATTGTTTGGTCAAAAATTTGGAAGCCGTCGAAACCTTAGGATCGACGAGTACTATTTGTTCGGACAAAACCGGTACGTTAACCCAAAATAGGATGACCGTCGCCCACATGTGGTTCGACGACCAAATTGTCGAAGCCGACACGTCAGAAGAGCAAAACGCCGCCACATATAATCGCGAAAATCAAGGTTTCATGGCTTTAGCCCGCGTGGCCGCTCTGTGCAATAGGGCTGAGTTTAAGGCTGATCAGGTAAGGCTTATGCATAAAAGCTCTACACATTTAAAGCTGATTCTCTTAAGCCTGGTTCATACTTCTGCTCGTTGCTCGTCCAGCATGCTCGGAGCTTTGCTCGGAGACGCTCGGCGAGCACAGCTCCGAGCAAGCAAATATTTGCTGGGCGAGCAGAACTCCAAGCACAAAAAATTGCTAGCCGAGCATGCTCGGGGTAATAGAAATTTTTTTTACTCCTCCGAGCATGTTCGGTGAGCAACACATGTTATAAGTATAGACACGTCCCAGACTAAGTTAATTTATTCCAAAATTGAACATTGTGCGCACGACCAATGGGAACTTTTGCACGCTCTGGTCGATCGGTAGTAGGGATGTATCGGGCCAGAGAATATCGGTTCGGGTCAAGCAGTAAAAATACCAAGTCGGGTCAGACATCGCAAACCAGGTCGAAGGTAAAAAATATGTTCAGTTCATAAAGTGTAACACCAGCACATACTCGCCATGTTACATGCTTGTTAATTATTTAGTGTAAATGATCATTGAAAATGAGAAATGCTCATCTTATTGCTTTTAAATAATAATTGCTATGAGAAACGAGAAATCAAACGAGACAAGGGAATGAAAAATAAACAAAATTTTTCTCTTATTTAAGGCAAAAAAACGAAAATCAATCGATCTAATATTATTGAAAATGGACAAAAAATCTGAAATGATAGCTAAAGATGGCATGTCCTTCTTGTCTGCGGAAAAAATGTTTCTTTAGAATTCAATTTTTTCGGGGTCTCAAAAACTGGTCCTTGAAAACTTCCTGTCAGGTACAAGACTTTAGAGATGAAACGGATCCAAGATTTCCAATCTTTCGGATCCGGGTAATCAACTTGCCTCCATCCAGCTCCGGATCCGGGTAATTGGAAATGAGTTTCACGGATCCGGATCTGGGTAGTAATAATCTATTATACAGCTGCTGTGATTATGCAGGTATTTTTATTCATGCGTCTTCAAATGATTCTGTTGAAGTGTTTATCAGATGCATAATATCTGCTGTGTAAAGCTACACAAGTTCAGGAATGTTTATTACTGTAGCAATCTACATAATGAAATCTTCAATGGTGAATAGAACGAAAACTTCATCCTCCTTCAAGTCTAATCTACACTGTGACGAAAAAATCTGCACTTTCATAACATGAATTCATGTCATCCTGAATCACTGTCGCTGACATCTTCGTGAGAGGCTGTGAGACTGGAAACCGTTCTAACGTCTGCAGCTTTAAAATAACCGATTTCGCTGGAATCAGAAACTGAGGCAAAAAATCCTAAATCGCCCGTGATCAGTCAAAGTAAAAAACTATGGACTGCATGTAATTTATCCTTTATTCCGGTGCGATGCGCAAAAAATTTTGTGGTGTTATGTACTCTAAGACGCTGGTAAATGAATGTCTTTAAGACTTATTCCAAGGCTAAAGTTTAATTTTTAAGTCTAAAATAATGTTCTAACTTGAGCTTTGACATGATGCTTTAAATCAGCTTGCCAGTGAGAAAATCAGCTTGAAGCAAATGATGTCTAATAAATCCAGACTAAACAGCAAGAATGATAAAAAAAGTTCCAGGACAAAGCGCCAAAAATTTCTATGGATTTAGATGTTACAATGCTGAAAAATGAGTTCTGGCGGCAGTTATTACCTGAATAAGTGGTCTAATTTTCAGTCAATTAAACCATTTTGCATACAAGAATAGAATGTAAAAATCATATCGACAGTTCGCAAGTGCAACTCAAAAATCAAACTAGCAACCAAAAGTTTAGATTCCTCAAATTTTGATTTTGGTCAAATACCAAGATGAAGGCCATAGATTAAAATATCAAAAATCATAGAATAAACAATTAAGTGAGACAATTCAAGTTGTGAAAAAATCGGCTAAAACAGCAGCAGACGAACCGCACTGAAAACCCGTATGATATGAAAATTGACTTCTACCCTGTGCAAAAACGTCCTAAAAAATTTGTGCACGAGCTCCAAAACTCTGCTCAGTGCACAAAAAAACCCTGGTTGAAACTGTCGAAAAACTTTTGTTCTTGAAATACAATTTACCAAAAATTAATTTTAAATATTGACTGTTATTTTTAAATCAATCAAATGAATGTCTGTTACCTTATCTTGTAACGTTACCTTAGTGTCAAAATTTACTTATAGTCAGAGAGTACACTTCCACTTAATTAGTATCAAAATGTCTAAATTGTATTTGGAATTATCCGGATCCGGGTAGTTGAAATGGGTTCTCTCGGATCTGGATTCGGGTAATTGAAAATGCTTCTTCCGGATCCGGCTCTGGGTACCCGTTTTATCTCTAAGGCTTTTGTAATACTTATAAATTGAAGTTTTTGTTATTATGAACATCGGTAAATTATCATTTTTTGAGATAAAATACCAACATCGGTACCACATTGTTCACAGGAAGATTAGGTTTCACTATAGAACTTTTTGAACACTGTAGAAATTATATAACATTCAAATTGACACATTATTTTATTTCAAAAAGTTTTTGACACCATCGTTGCTTTCAACATGATATTGTTGAATAATTCTTCGTGAATTAGGAAAATTAAACGATTTTTAAGCATATTTTTTCAGCAGGTGAAGGCTAAAAATTATTCATCAACCATTGTGTCGTAATGCATTGAAGGAAAAAATTACATTGTCATTACATTCAACGTTTTACTTATCACAAATAATGAAAAATGACAAGATTTAAACTTGTCCAGTAAATAATCACATGCAAGAATTTCAATAGAAAACAGGATATTGTCGATGACAGCTCGCCCAAAAAACCATCGGCCGATATTTAAAAAAGTCAACTACCAGCCGATGCCAATACATCGATCATTCCCTACCTTCATCGGAGAACTACCGAGAGAAATTTATATGTGTAGTAATGCCTAAATTAATCTTTTAGAATAAAATTTTTTTGGGGTTTTTTCTTCTAACAGTGAAAATGGTCAATTGAATTTTGAGACCCATGATCTCGAATGCGCCGAGTATCCTGGATAAAGGGTAGGGTCAAGAGTATTTTTTCCTCTTCCGGGTCGGGTCAGAAAATATCGGGTAGCATCGGAGGGCATCCGATACATCCCTAATCACTAGATTTATTTGTGGGATTTCATATTTTTGCTGAGCTTCCCTATCTACATGAAAAAATTATCAGATGATGAAAATTTTGAACTTATTGAACTTGTTCGTCGAAAAGAATTCCTGTGGAACGTTTAATCTCCTGATTACAAGAACGTTAAGAAAAAACACCGTGTCTTCAAAGAGATTAGGTATTGATCATATTGTTCATACATGGAATGGAAAGAAATTTTCATAAGTATGCATTTTAGGGGAAAAATTTGCGCGCAAAGTATGAACCAACTCCGAGCGTGCTTGGCGAGCATGCTTGAAGCTGTGCTCGGAGATGTTTGCCGACCATGCTCGGCGTAAATTTGCTCGCCGAGCAGAAGTATGAACTGGACTTTACAGCCGAGAGCGGAAGTGGAGTTACGACTTTTCCGGCGAATTAATGTTATTCAAAAAGCTAAATCCGATGTGTTATTGATTTCTATCATACATGAACAAAGATCCAACTAGCCAATCCTTCGGAGCAGTAGGCTTCGCCCATGATTTTCATACATTTAAATTATAATCCTGCAAAATGTCGTTCGTTTCCAAAATTTCTCAAATGCTGTTGGAGCTGAGTCATAGTTTTTTACGGAGTCGGCACGAAATCTGCTCACGGTCAAGACCCAGAACTGATGAAAACATGATGCTCTTCTAACTTTTGACCCTGAATAGATTTCATGTCAACTTCTAGCAGATCTTAAACGCTGTTAAATAACTAGATATTCTGTTTATTAGGTGCAGTAATGGAAACTTATGTGAACTGGTGAGTTTGGCGTTTCTGTAACCTAAAGTCGCTTGAAGTATATGATAAATCAAGTCGAATTTACTTCTATTTCGTGTTAGCAGAATGAGCTTGTTAGAAAATTTTTTACAGTAGAAAATGATGCAGCGTTCTCTTGTATATTCTTTGTCGCGAATTTGAACTCAATCGAAGATTAATTCTGGTTTAAATGATTACTGTACACCTTATCAGTCGTGTACTTTGATGAAATTTTACGATCACATCACGGAAGTCAGCGTAAACTCTTACTGCAGTATCGCTCCGTGTAGGAGATTATCCAATTTCTGCTGCACTCTATGATTGTCTTAAATTTATCGCTCCGATTCATTCTTTTTTCAGTTTTTTCCTGATTGATTTGCACGCTTGATTTTTCTGTATATTTTATTTTGGATTTTTATAGAAGGAAGTCCCCGTTCTGAAACGAGAATGTATCGGAGATGCCAGCGAGTCGGCTCTACTCAAATGCATCGAACTTTCACTGGGAAACGTTACCACTTGGAGGGCCAGGAATCCTAAAATTTGCGAAGTTCCTTTTAACTCGACTAACAAGTATCAAGTAAGAACACTGCAAATATCTACAAACTTCTAGAAAATTCCCCTTCTAAAACTTTTTCCAGGTATCTATCCACGAGACCGAAGAAAAAAGTAGCCCGAGCTATTTACTGGTCATGAAAGGTGCGCCCGAACGTATCATCGAACGATGTTCAACCATCTACGCTAAAGGGCAGGATCATGAAATGACCGAGGAATGGAAGGCTGCCTTCAATAAGGCATATTTGGAGCTCGGTGGTTTGGGCGAGCGCGTTTTAGGTAATTAACTGTTCCGAAGCTCAGCCTATGATTTCAGGGTTCTTAATTGAGAGTTTGACTCGAGGGGACTTGATTTTTTTAGGGCTAAATTGTTGCACATCACCATACCTGGGCAAAGATAATTTTGTAAGTAGCTACCCGAGCCGAATTTTTTTAGGTTGGTTGCTATATTTCAAAAAGGTTGTTCCAAAATTTTCACTAAGAGCTTCTTCACTCCAAAATGCCCAATGATCTAATATGCACACTTTCGAGCTTATTTAGCATTCTAATGTTTCGGTAATCAGTAATTTGTGTGGATTGAGGGGAAAATAAGATAATGCTGAATACAGCAAAATCAGTGAACAATCTGGAGCGGAATAACTCCCATATTAGCTCGCGTAACATTTATACCGATGGCATATCTCTTTTCCAGATGCACAGCTGCCAAAAATTCCAGGACTCAAATGCTGGACAATGAATTTTCTTTCCCAGAGGTCCCCAAAGTCAGATTTTCCAGGTAGGGGTAAAGTTGAAAATTTGCGGGGGTAGTGTAGCTAAATGTCCACTAAATATATAATTTTTCTCAAAATTAGGCAACCAGTGATCATTTTTTAGGACTTTAGGTAGGGGTAATACCCCCCTCATACCCCTCCCTACGGGGTAGTCTGTTCTTCCTATGCTCGTATAACTCAAGTGGATACAAAAAACTTACAAAACCAATGAACATTCATTTGAATCAAAATCGGCGTGAAGCGCCAGAAACTTTTATTGAAATGCGCCTCTGCAATTCTAAATCCTCAAAATTTCTTTACGTCATCAAAAACACCATTCTGACGGAAAAGCAGTACTCGCCGATTGCTGATTCAGTTTCATTCTGATCGCATTTGTCTTTTCCTCCTGAATGCATTCTTACTGTGCTTTTTATCACCATTTTCAGGTATGAGACCAAGATTTTTGTCGACCCTGTTTTATCATTAAATGCCTTTCCAGGCCCTAAATCAGGAAACACTGAAAAATCTTCCGGCGCAAAGGGCCGGACTCTATTTAATAATTCTTTGGCTTGATCGACCTACTGTTTTTCCCCAAATCGTGCTTTTGGCGAAAAAATACGGAAAAGGGAAAAATGCTGGAGGATCCCACATTAAAAAAGTAAGAAATTTTGAGAAATTTTAAGTTTAAATTGAAGTTTTTCAAACTTACGAAAGTAAGAGTACAGTTTTCAATGATAAATTGATAAAGACATGTTTTTGAACAGAAAATTTGAATCTTATGTTTCTTGAATAAGTTATCGGTAAATTAATTTTCCAGCATTTTATAATGTCAGAACCTAAAACAGCAGAAGTTGCATTCTTCAATACTAGGTACTTTTGTGTTATATATGAAATGAAGGACATGGATTCAAGTGCTATCTGGAAAGAGGTTTGTGCTGAAAGACGTGCAAAATCGTGATTTTTTAGGGTTCAAAAAATTTTTTCGTACAAATATTTTGCCGGTACGTACAATGCGTACAAAAAATCCATGCTCCTTATTCAGTTCAGTTTCAAAACCAGAAATCCGCATTGACTACTACTGGTTTGTTGATGCTCACCTCACATTTGTTGGTTCAGGGATTCTTAGATAGGTTGACTCGTAGATTAGGTGGATTTTTCAGTTTCCAAGGTGTGTTTGGTTCGTGTATTATCACCCAGATTAGTCCACTAGTTTGAATAGTTAGTTGCTTGAACAACTCCCAGATTAATAAGTTATTCACCTGATCAATTGATTGGTTAGTTGACTTCTTGAGGTTTGAATCCCGACTTTGTTGATTGTTTTTTAAAATTTTTGGATGACGGTTGCTGAATCCCTGATTGATTGGTTGGCTGTTTCCCAGATTGACCGTTTAGTTGTTTCGCAAACTTATTGGGCTGGGCGGTTGGTTAATTCACTCCCATATTAGTCGGTTCTTCCCAGATTGGTTTCTTCTAGATTCGCTGGTTGATTGATGGGTTCCCAGATAAGTTAGTTGGTTGACACCCAGATTGGTTGGTTGGTTGATTCACAAATCAGTTGTTCAGTTGGTTGATTCCCAAATTGATTGGTTGTTTTATGGATCAGTTGGTTGGTTAGTTGGTTCACAGATTTGCTGGTTGGTTGCTTCTTAAATTGATTGGTTGCTCCCAGAATCAGTTGATTGACTGTTTCCCAGATCAGTTAGTTAGTTCTTTTCTAAATTGGTTGATTACTTCTCAGATCAACTGGTTGGTTGGTTGCTTTCCAGATCAGTTTGTTAATTTTTTCTAAATTGGTTCGTTGATTTTCAGATCAGTTATTTGTTTGACGCCCAGATTGTTTGGTTGTCTCCCAGATCAGTTTTTTCGTTGAATCCGTGATTTGTTGGTTGTTTGGTTCTCTCAAAAAGTGGTTGGTTGCTTGCCAGACCAATTGGTTGATCGGTTGACTACCAGACTGGTTGGTTACTTCTCAAATTATTGGTTGCTTTCGATCAGTTGATTGTTTGATTCCCAGATCAGTTAGTTGGTTGGTTGTTTCCCAAATTGATTGATTGTTTATAAATCAGTTATTTGGTTGATTCCTAGATCAGTTGATTGGTTGCTATCCATTCGAGTTGGTTGATTGTTTCTCGAATTGGTTGATTGCTTCCCAGGCCAGTTGGTTGGCTGACCCCAAGATTGATTAGTGGATTCATAGATCAGTTGGTTGGTTAGTTGCTCCAGGCCAGTTTCGGTTGCTTCCCAGACCAGTTGATTAGTTGGTTCCCGGATTGATTGATTGATTAGTTGGTTTTTTCATTGGCTGGCTGACTCGATTTCACTGTGTCTTCTTCCCTTTTTTCTTTCCTTCTCTTTTTTCCTTTTTCCTTTCCCTTCTCCCTCTCATCTCCGTGAAATGTTTATTTTATGGAGCCACCAACAGCCGCCAACTAGCTACCAGACCCAAAGACGTAGCTACACCGCGGCACAGGTGGCCCGGCATTGCTCAGGTATGCACATCACCTGGGATGCTGTTCTTTGGTAGTAGAAAATTCTTACTCATGATAGGCAAGCTAAAGTATTATTTCTTGTTGTCAGGATTTTGCGACACCAGATTAGACCCGACTCAATATCCAATTGGCTATGCTTTCAATTCCGACGAGCCTAATTTCCCGTTGGATGAGCTCCGATTCGTAGGCCTGATGTCCATGATCGATCCTCCCAGAGCTGCTGTTCCCGATGCCGTAGCTAAGTGTCGTTCAGCCGGCATAAAGGTAAGCAAAACTTGATCACTTTTCGAGGAAGCTATGAACACGAAAAATGTAAAGTAATGACTTACGGGCGATAAATCGGAAGAATTGAATCGCGACATTGGATACGAATATTTTTATGTTTCCTGTAGGTTATCATGGTCACTGGGGACCATCCGATAACAGCAAAGGCTATCGCTAAAAGTGTTGGCATCATAAGCGAAGGCAACGAGACAGTCGAAGATATAGCGATCCGACTGGGTGTGCCGGAATCAGAAGTTAATCCCAGGTAGACCGGAATTCAAAAATCAGCTTAGGAGAATAAATTAAATTTTGAATATTTTCGGAAGCGAGGATCAGAATCACTTCCGAACCAAAATAATTGTTTTTTTGCTACTATAATAATCACACATGTAACTGAGCTATGAGGTGTGGGGAGAGGTCAGGCGACATTTTTTGAGTGGGGTATTTGATAACCCAAAATTCTAGCGGAGTGTAGCGAAAAAAATTTTTTCCCCATTAACAGCCCCAAAAATGGTTGAAAAATATTAGTTGTTCTCTGAAAACCATAAAAACGCGTTAAAAGTAACATTTTTTGGCTTTTTTGTTCAAAAATGATTGTTTTCTACTGAAAAATTGACCCTTTCAGTATTTTCGACCAAATGGATGGATTTCATACAGCTAGCCCATTTCAGTCATATGATCAACAGATCTTGGGAATTCATTATATCGCTGGCCATATGGCCAGCGATTTTCGTGGAGTATCCTATGACACTTCACCCGTTACATGTATGATTCTAGTGCATATTTAACTTTAGCATCACATTTTTCAGTCTAATTCTCTTGGTATTACGTAGTTTTGGATTTCGGTATTATTCCATTTCGTGACATAAAACTTGATGTGGAATAACTTAATACCGTCGAAAAATATCAGGAGTTGAATTCTAAAATTTTAGCCGCTATTCCGATTTTCTCGTGAACTTTATGTAACTTGCACTTCGTTAAAATTGATAATTAATAAGAATTTTCATGTTCTTGAGTGAATTCGTTGGTTTTAGCAAACACTATCTTATATTTTTATAATTTTGTGCTTAACTGTGCGTCATATTGAGCTGCAAATTCGCGAGCTAACTGATCTCAACAATCTTTGTGTAAAAAAATTTCTACAGTAAAAGCTTTATGTGAGTTATTTTTGAAGACACTACTTATTTGCCATTCTCTGATTTACAAGCATTTTATAAAGAAACAGGGGCTGAGCTTGAACTTAGCTTTATTATTGAGTAACGAGTATCGATTTTCGTACCCGGATTCTAGAAAAGAGAATTAATCTGCATTCTAATTCCAAGAAGTCCTGCTGATGAATTACACAAAGGAAAGAAACGGATTGCATTTTGGTTCTAATGTAAGTAATGAAGCTGCATCTCAGTTCGTAAAATTCCATATCGATTCCGAGAAAGTTATCACGACGCACTATGATTTCAGCAAATCCAACAAGAAAAAGCAAACAAGTGAACTTTAATTTCAAGAAATGCAAGTTCGTCCATAAAAAAGAAGTCAAGTTTCTATCTGTTTTTCGAAGAAAGGAATCAATCTCTGAGACCAGATATGCGGGCAAAAATTTTCGAGGTGTGGATCTAGAAGGGAAAATTTAGGGCCGGAGTACGCGAGGGGTAAAAATTTCTTTCAAAAAGACCACAGCTGTAAATCAGAGGTAAAGGCCCGTTTAAGAAGTTCACGTAGGGGTATTTGGGGCTTTAGATATTAGGTTCCCCTAATTCATATTTGCGTATTGCTTGGGGCACCCTTTGGCTATTCAAAATATTTCCTCCAGGGACGCCAAGGCGGCCGTCGTCCACGGTTCGGCTTTGCGCGAATGCACCCGCGAAGATTTGGACGATATTTTGGCCAATCATACAGAAATCGTTTTCGCTCGCACTTCGCCCCAACAAAAGTTGATCATCGTGGAAGGCTGCCAACGTCAAGGCGCGATTGTGGCAGTGACCGGCGATGGCGTCAACGATTCGCCGGCTTTAAAGAAGGCCGATATCGGTGGGTTTCGATCGAACTGAATTTTGAAAAATTACTTAACGGATTCTTGTCATACTGATTTGATCAAGAAAAATTCTTTTCCAAGCCTGAATGTATTCAATAATTACTTGGCCCTTACTGAGTCGTACACTGACGGAGGAACATTTTCCGGTGGAAATTTTGAAATTACTCATGTTAAAGTATATTCGACAGCCCAAAGCGAGCTGACTTGAGTTACACCAGTCGTTCGTCCCAATCGAACTTATTTACACTAAACTTTGCATAAATGTACTTGATTATGATAAGTTCGCTTTGATTCGGCAGCCAAAGAAGCGTAAGGCAAGCGAATACATGCAGTGAAAGGGCCTTTCTGGGTACTTTAATATTGTCCATGTAATAGGATTTTCACTTTAATTTGTAGCGACGTGCGATCCCTTTTTTCAGCATCAGAGATATTTAGACTGCTCTATCGAACGCAGTTTTCCGTGCATTTGTATCAGTTACAGTTTCTGAGATCGGGGCCCGGTTTTTCGGTACGCACTCATGGAAAAAGTCACTCTTACGCGCTATGCGCGAAAGTGTGACTTTTTAGCGCGTAAGAGTGACTTTTTCTTGCACTTCGGAAAACTGGGCCCAGGTATAGGCGTATTTATCATTGTATAGGGTTCGACGAGGCGAAAAAAGTGGTCGGGATGGGGATTGATCGGCACATGTTTATGAGTACACATGAAGCTACGCCGTGCTTCAATTCAACATTTGTAAATGGTCCCACATCTCAGTATGGAATTGCTGATTATACGTTTGTGATGAGCTGATAATGAGATTAAAGAATTGACGATTTTAGAATGAGGTCATGTTACTTGATAAAAGATTCCAATTTAGACCTTAAATCAAATTCAAGAACTTTAAATCTGCAAAATTAGACACCGGAAATACTTTTCATTGGATCAGTATAGATAATTCTAAGACAGGCTATATCAGATTGTTACTTGGAGAGATTAAATTTTTAAATATTCAAATCAATTTTGACCCCAGACAAAAAATATGCAGATATGTAGCACACATACTTAGAAAGTGATCATGCTCAAACCGATTTGAACAGAATTTTAGCAAAGTGGGCGTTCATTTTGGTTGCCAGGTGGAGTCTTTCGTTTGCGAAGTTCAAGCGACGTATTTTAAAACTAGTTCGTGCTTAATCTACCCTAAAAATGTATATTTTTTTTCTGAATTGCAGCCAGGATAATGCAGCGTTGTAATACTAAGACATGGGTGTATGGTAAAACCTAACCTGTGCTCTAGTAGCATCTATTTAGCAGTGCTGTCTTTTAAGATAAAGCACCAGGAGTTGGGTCGAAACCACTCAACAGTAGTAAAAAATTTATTGTTGATAAGAAACTTGAAACTTTCTGTCATTTGTCTGTTTCTTAGCTAATAGGATTTTCCAGCTTACAGTAAAAAGAAATCATCAGCTAATAACTTATGAAATAATAATGATTAGTTTGACAAATGACACTTCCGGAAAAATCTCGCTTGAGAGCATGAAACGACTGATAAATTTTGAGTAATAGTTTTGTTTTATGCAATTTCGATATCAGTCCTGATCCCGATACGGACCAGGATTGACCTAATCCCGATACCGAGAAAAGTTTCCCAAATGATGCTGAAGATGAATAATTTCAATTCTAATCGTCCGAGAGTTGAAATTCTAAATGACAGAAAAATGAAAACTTCGGTCTTGTGAAACAATGAAGCATTGTGGGTCTTTGCGCTGAATTTCTTTTTTGACTTTACAATTTCACTTTTAAAGGCGTTTCAAATCAACAAATGCTCCTAAGATTTTGTATTTTGTGTTAACAATTTTCCCGGCGCAATATCAACCCATAAATCTTCGATTTATTGCTAGAAGTTCATATCCACCAGGTCATTTGAATCACTCACATCGAGACACTTTTTTCATTACCAGGCGTCGCTATGGGCATATCCGGGAGTGACGTCAGCAAACAAGCCGCCGATATGATTTTGCTTGACGATAACTTTGCTTCGATCGTCACGGGAGTTGAAGAAGGCGAGTATTATGCCTTTGAACGAATTTATAAAAATTTCTTAAATTCTTTGCAATGCTAGGACGTTTAATTTTCGACAATTTGAAAAAATCGATCGCTTACACGTTGACCAGCAACATACCCGAAATCAGCCCTTTTCTTATGTTTATTTTGTTGGATATACCATTGCCATTGGGCACTGTTACGATCTTGTGCATAGATTTGGGAACGGACTTGGTAAAAATTTTTTGCACTCTGGAAATAATTCTGACATTTTCTGCATTAAAATTTGCAGTGGCCGGCTATATCTTTGGCGTATGAAGAAGCCGAAGCCGATATCATGAAACGTCAGCCTCGCGATCCGTTACACGATAAGCTGGTCAACGAGAGGTTAGTTTTCTTGTGGCAGATTAGAAAGTGAAGGAAAATTCTTGTGAATCCTATTTACTCATGAAATTTGAACCCGCATATACTGGAAAAAATGCCTTATCCCGAAAACAGTCAGACTGAAAAAGCTTTTGTTGCTGTAGCCAATTTATCCATTCCGTGATCATAAAACTTCAAATTAAAGCCTCTGCAATACTTTGCCGGCCGACACCGGAAGATTGTAGTGCCGACCGGCGAAGTGTAGCATGTAATGTAGGTGTTTCAGTTAGCGAATACGAACAGGATTTCCTCTGAACACTTATGTGCATACAAAAAGAAATGTTTTAAAATGAAGAGTGCCACCAAGCAACATTATCCTTAAATTTCAGACTGATTTCTTTGGCTTACGGTATGATCGGTATGATGCAAGCCAGCGCCGGATTTTTTACCTACTTTTACATCATGGCCGAAAACGGTTTCTTACCCAATCGGCTAATCGGTATCCGTGATTCTTGGGATTCTCGAGCTGTCAATTCCCTCGAGGATTCGTACGGTCAGGAATGGGTAAATCTCAACTCCACAGAATATCTCTAGGGATCTACATACAAATTTGCATGCATTTCCAGACTTACGCTAATCGAAAAGTTTTGGAATATACTTGTCACACGGCTTTCTTCGTCTCGATCGTCGTCGTTCAATGGGCGGACTTGATTATTTCGAAAACTAGGCGAAATTCGTTGATTCAGCAAGGAATGAAGTAAAGTTTGACAAAAGCCAGGTGACTTCCGGGGTCCCTGAAACTCATCGGAAGATCGTGATTTTGCTATATCTGCAGAAAATCAATAAAAATCGGGGAGAGAGGAAACTGTTCGGCGAAAAGACGCTCCAGTCTTCAAATTCAAAGTTACAATGTCTTCAAGTTACTATCTGTTTTCTTCATTTTCAGCCGTTTTATTTGACAAAAATAGATTGAATTCAAATATTCGATTTAATTGACGTCAAAATTCAGTCACCTGATACCCCTAATTGCTTGATTTCGTCAATCTGTTTAACACTTCACGATTGTCTCAATTTCCTGACTACCTAGGAACCGTATTTATTCGTGGTGTTTACATTAATTTATCCAAGTAGATAATGATCGAATAAAAGCATTAAAAAATCACGCACTGTTTATGATCCTCAACCGATAAATCCTAACACGTCCAATCATTATATAGAATCTTTTTGTGATTTCAGCAACTGGACTTTGAACTTCGGTCTGGTATTCGAAACCGTTTTGGCTATGTTCATGGCTTACTGCCCCGGATTGGACAATGGACTTCGTATGTACGGTCTCAGGTAAGGAGAAATTGTATTTTCAAGAATGGAAGAGTTTCCAAGAGTATAGCTAAAGCTTGGTAAACCTGTGACGACGGGAGGTCTTCAAGTATTTATTCTCAAATCATACATGTTATGACGCATTCGATAGCTCTTAAGGACCTGAGTAGTGTTTCACTGATCGCTTTTGCCCATATGTACACATAGCTTACACCGAAATTCGCATAAACGTGCTATCTGATTTTAGGCAACATTACCGATACAGATATGTTCTTAGTAATTTTTCGATAGTTCTCACCGATGACGTCGATTTGATTTTACGTCGCTTTCGTGTTGTAACGTAAAAAAGCTGGCCAAAGCTTTGGTTTCTATATTTCACGTTAGAAAATACCAATATTGGAGATATACACTATTTCCTGTGGACATAAAATGTATTTTTCAACAGTTCAGCTACTCCACTTGCTAACTGTTGTTTAAATATAGTTTATAGGCAAAAATAATTACTGTGACATAATCACGATTGTCGTGGGCTATCGAAAGCCCTATAACACTTACTATTTGAGAATTTAATCTGGTTATCGCCCTTCGTAAGTATAACATGGTATTCAGTGAACATTTACCGAAAATTCATACACAATTCTACAAACTTAGCATCTTCATTATGTTACAATGAAGTTAGAAAAATTCATCGCCACATGATCACGATCATAATACTGGAAAAAGTCGGGAAATTAACATTTTGATAATCGTACTAGTGGATCATAGTGTTTTATTCCACAGATTTTGCTGGTGGTTTCCGGCACTACCCTTCAGCATCTTGATTTTCGTTTTCGACGAATGCCGCCGCTGCATCTTGCGCAAAAATCCCGGCGGTTGGGTCGAAAGGGAAACTTATTATTGAAAAATTAAAATAATAAAAAATAGATTCGTTTCTCGCCTATATAACTAGTATGTTGTTTTTGAGCTCATTGTTTATGATCATTTGTTCCGTCTAAATTTATTCCTTATTTCATATATATACATATATGTGTATACAAAAAGACTTGCGCAAGTTTAGAAAGTACGTAGACGCGGTGCCATAAGAGTGTAGAAATTTTTCGAGGTAACGTTTTTGATGTTTACTTTCCACCGTTTTTTCTGTATTATTTCTTCGGCATTCCCGTGGTAACCGTCGTATGTTGATCTTAGTAGTTTTGAACAAAATAAAACCAAGTTGAAAAATGTCGAAAGATTATTCCTGAAGGAACGACTTCATTTTATAAGAGTGACATTAGAAATTTTCTCAGCGTGCATTGATATGCTTTTACGTGCAGAATAGTTCTGGTTTAATCAAAGACGAGCTGCATCCCAGTAATTTTTATTCTCATATATTTGTCATTGGTTTAATCTGTTTAGCTTAAAACTTCACAAAAAATATTGGAGAAGTCTGAATATACAAATTAGGTGTGAATACGATTTATGGTAATGTTGCAAGCGAGATGCATGTCATTAGAGAAATTTCATTCCTGAGTCGAGTGAGCCAAAACCTTACTGAACATCAGAGAAATTTTGAAAACGAAGCATCCTGTTTCACGGCTTCGTTTCCGAAAATTTCTCCCCCGTCCAATGATGTTCACCGGTGATGATGACTTGGAACTGCTCTAGGAAACCGAAAAATGACTGGCAATTTTCGTCAATATTTTCATCACAATCCAAAAATTTGTATATTCTTCTGAGGGTCAGCAAGCAGGTTACATGGACTCAGGATCACACGCATGCACAACACAATTTTGCGGACGTAGCATATTGGTCGGAATTTTCGAAAAATAAATTTTGGGGAATGCATATAAATTTTCCACAAATACTAGAACTGTGGCGGGATTAGGCGCCATCGACTAAGAGCCAAACAGGATCTGCGGGGGGTAAGAACCGCCAGCAAAACCTCAGCGCATTTTTGTATGAGTTTCACATACATCTTCTACACACATTTTTCCAAATGACCCTAGGAAATATATGGGATGCTTATATACAAATGATAAACGAATTTACATGGACTTAAAATTTCTGAGAATTTTCAAATAGCGTTTACATTTTTCCCCTGAAAAACCTTACTATGAAAGTTTTGTATTACCGATTTTGACGACAGCGCGATTTTGGTCATTTTTCAATAGCTTAAAAGCATTTTATAAAAAACGGACTATATAGTGGGCGAAACAATTTGGGGCACTTATGCACTTTATGGCCTATAGAATTTTCGCCAAGTTTTTTAACGTGTAAGGTTTATACAGCATATAGATATAGGCAAGTATACAGCATATAGATATAGGCAATATCGAAGTATAAGATAGTGTAAACTGATATTAATGTAAAAATGACCATCTGCCCTTCCCCAATGTAACATGAACTACGATGTATTACTTGATTTTAGGCTTAAGCTTGAGGCGGAGCTTCTTCAAAATGAAATCTATTCTGACAGACATGCACAGAGTGTACAAGGATGGTGCTTTTTTTCTGAATTTATGGTTTAGACTTTGATACGGTGTCAAAAATATTTTTTAGGGTGGGACGACGGGGACGGAGGCGGATAAACTTATCCATGTTTCTTAAGGGTCATTTATACTTGCCTTTTTCGAAGGAACGGAACGGAACCGATCACCAACAGCTTGAAACGTTCAGCCTGAAAATCTACTTTCGATCGGAAAGGATAACTGCAATTTTATAGAAAATGACCGACGGTAACCTCCAACCGAATCGAACGGAACGAAAATTTCCCTTTCGTTCAGTAACGTCGTATCCATTTCTTTCCGTTCCGTTCCGTTCCGCCGAAAAACGCAAGTATAAATGACCCTTTACACGTTGAGTTAGCGTATACATTTCATATACACGCTGTATACCTTACACGTTAAAAAATTGGGAAAAATTCGTTAGGCCGTAAAGTGCATAAATACCGTATTTATTTGAATAAACGCCGCCCTTAAATAAACGCTGCCCTCGAATAAACGCTACACTTTTGTTCGAAAAAAAGGAATAAGCGCCGCGGCGTTTATTCGAGGACTTACTATCCTTAGTTTAAAGTGAAAAAATAAGTAACAGTTTGCAGTAGGTTGTATTTTGAATAGTAATACATATGCATGTTGAAAAAAATTGAAAAAACAAGTAATACAAATGCATTTATTGTTGAAAAAGTAAAAATTTTATTAAAATTTATGGTGCTAAACTCAAAAATTAAATAAACGCCTCCCTCGAATAAACGCCGCACCAGATATACCATTGAAAAAATAAACGCCGCGGCGTTAATTTACATAAACACGGTAACTAATTTGAATGCGAACCCGACTTGAATGCCTAACATCAAGTCCACGGGTTCAGAGGAAGATGCAGGATGGCAGCCTTTGTGCATCGTCATTGTAACACACAGAGCCAAAAGGTAAAGAAATGAAGGCGAACAAAGAATAATACAACGCAAAAGATTAACAACGAAATACTACACAACAAAAAGACAGGGAAACGTGATGAAGTCAGAGAGAATAATGAGGTATTATAAAAAGATAATGCAAAATTTTGCATATAAACATAAGTTTTATTAGGGAAAAAATCGGGGACAAATTTACATAAGCGAGACTAAAAGAACTCCATGCTAAGTAGCTACAAAGTTCACTTAACAAAGAGAATCCGAAAGTGAAATATACAGTGAGCATGATCATATTGAAGACATGGAATACCGGGCTTTGATGACTACACATGAAAAGTACAAATTCATTGAGATCTACTATATTTTGCGCCGTGTATTGCAACGATAGTCTCGTTATTCGACATCTATTTCACATGATTTCTTGATCAGGAACCGAAGGCCGTCTCCTCAACGATAACATAGCGCAATTTTCCTTAGATGAATAAGAAGACACCCTGTTGAAATTTTTATCTGTTTCCATGTCCTTGTTATCGCCATTTGGTTCAACGAGGCTCGAACAACACAAATTTTGAACCAAGTCGTCCAGCTTTTTAGACTGTGTAGATAATCGGCGCTTGTGTCGGTGCAAGATGCTCTAAAAAAGGTGAAAAATACTTCAAAAAAGTTAGCTATAAATATTTTTAATCTATGCAAAGGCAGTCAGATTATGTATGGGTACAATATGTAGACTGTATGGAATCAAAACACTCAAGATGTATGGTTGCCATGATGGTTATTAACACGTCCTCCTAACCTAAAACAATTAAAGTAAAATTATTAAGTTAGTGAGTAGAATAAGAATTTTTGAACAGCACTGATATACGAATGCGTATTCCGATGCTTTGATTTTTGTCCCGAAGGAGTCGATATCCTCAGATAGAAGTTTGCTGTTCCAATAGTTATCTAACAGTTCATGTCACAAAATTGCGGCTAGGCATTTGATGATCACCATTTCTTCAATCACATCAATTTCAAACGTGCTTTTTCACAATGATGGTTTATCAGCCGAATCACTGGGAAAAATCATCAGGTTTTCAATCATGTCATTCTATATTTTTCCATCAAATTACATGGGGCGTGATCCGGAATCACTTTCTTTTTCCATCCAAACAACAATCCACAATCAGGTGAAAATATGACAGCGCATTCTAAAAAAAAGCGTTGAATTTTTCCAGACAAAAATCTGCGTTGAATTTTAGAATCTTCTTCTTTGTTGCAATTGTAACCATTCGGAAATCAAACTCGAAGTGAGATACCTTGAAAAATTAAGTGAAGACTCCAAAAATTCAACAGTTCTATGCTGTTGAACCTCCTCGACCAGCGAACACCAACGGAAATCTCGAACATATAAATGTAAAATAATTTGGACATTTGATATAAAAATCAGGAACCCATGATATTTCTTTTGGTTCTATAACACTGCGTTCTGGAAATGAATATTTTTTGACCCCACTGAACAACGAATCGCGATTCATTTTCGGGACAGTTTCACTTTGAATTAACCATACAACTTTTATAAATTTTATGCGAATTTTACTTGAATCGACCAATCGATTGATAAATTTCGCTTCATGTCGTCCTTCCTCGTATTTTCAATACCCTTCGGTCCTGCTTTCATGCTATCGATCAAAAATGAATAATCTGACTCCCCATGCGGCGGAATCGATGATCGATCTTCGACAACCAAAAAAGGCGAACCGCAAGTTTCGCCATCGTCGATTTTGGCCCCTGTCACAAAAGGCAGTAGGAGTTTATACTCGTTATTTGACGCCAGGTGATGAACGATGGATTTTCGGTGCATATTCTCCTGTTTTTGAATCGAATCGTAAGGTGTGTCGTCGCTGTTGATCACTTTGTCCAAATTTTCGCAGCGATATAACGTTTGGAAGTTAAGACCTGCCATCTGAAGATGGAAATAAATTATGTCGTGTCTTATCGTTTTTTCCAAGTTTGTTCTGGAACGATCAACATAAAAAATTTTCCAGATCAACGTTAGGATCTTTTCGGAAACAAAAGTGAAAAAGAAGTAGAAAAAATTTCGGTATTGAGTTTTTACTCTAGTATTAGTTCTCCAAGTGGACGCAAAAACTCGAACCATTGTGTTCAAAGCATTCTCAACGAAACAAAAGTCAAATATTTATTGCTTATTAACCATAAAGTAATAACTTTCATATATTGATGGAATAAAATGTTCAAAAAACTTTTTTCAATGTTTTTTAAATGCGTTACTCAACTTACAAATGTGAAAAACACAAAGCAGGATCAAAAAACACGATTACGTTTTTTCAATAAGTTTTTATCAATTTTTTCTGGTAGGGTTTTTTGTATCAAATCTATCAGCTTGTATGCCCGAAGAGCAAAACAGTGTCAACTTCATAGTAAACAACTTGTCAAAAAGACCCAAAATCAATTGAGTATAGAAGCGAAAACATCTCATTGAATAATATGTAATTACGTCAAATTGAAGGGCCGATGCGAGAAGTAAAACGAAAGTTACTCACTACAAGGATTTGGCTTTCAAATGTTATTATGGTTCCCAAATGCCCAATGTATATTTCAATCAAGAAAATTAGACAGGTTCATAACGAGCCAAACCTTGAGGATATCGATTTCTTTAGCCGATAACATAGGAGTATCCACATCGTAAGTGTTATGGAACTTGCTGAAATCGATTTCATATTTGCCGTTATCCCTCTTGTAAGTGACCAATTTTTCGAATCTGAAAATACGATGTCAGTAAGTAACATTGGAACATCCTCAACTTCTGTACAAGAATCCAGTTTTTTTAGAAACCATTATATTCACGTTGCAGGGTATACTGTACCTTTAGAAATTTTTAATTTTACGATTAACTGGTTTAATTTATAGTAAATTTAGCTATAGAAGCTACAGTAATAGAACTATTCCGTGACGGTCATTTTTTCTATTTACCTGCTGCCCCAAATGATTTCTGAAGGCAAATAACTGCTGGTAGCCTGCATCGTGGCTCCGTTTTGAACAACACCTTCCAGAATGACAGTTATTTCGAATCGGGCCCTAGCCAAATCCAACCCGCTATATTCGTACAATGGGCTGGCTTCGTCGATCACGTGACAGATTGTGATGGGCCAAGCGACAAAAATTCGATCTAAGCCTGAAAGTCGGACAATAATAAGTATCAGTGATACCGAAAAATGTAGTTTGAAGTAGACTTGCGGATTAACAATTGACGTATTGTCAGCTTTTTTCAAGACACATAAATAATAGAATTGGAAATAATATAATATTTCATATTTTTGCTTTTTTTTAACTAGATCACGCATCATCTGGCCCATTCAACACGCACATTCAACAAACAGTTCAAAAATCTCAGAGTAAAAGTTATTTAATAGCAACATACAATATTTCTACAAACAACGAACTACAGATACTGTTGCTTTCTCAGAAAATTTGAAACGTTTCAAGTTCCGATATAACTGAAAACGAATTTCGACATACTTCGTGCTTACAGACGGATACGCATTCTTGAACACAGATAAATGGTCAAAATTCCGAAAAGCCATTGTCGAGAACGTTCTTAGAGCCAGTTATCAAATTGTGATTACAAGATCAGTGGTAAGACTTGAGGGTCTTGACACCAATTCAATGAGAAATTCCACTTCAATTAAGAGGCGGAAAGCAAAAAGAAACTACATTTGAGCATTTATTACGGATCCGACAAAAGGTTTTGCAGAAAGATCTATTTTATCAATAAAAAGATATTCCATGTTTTTCTAATCGGAAACACTGCTCTTTAAAGACACTGTATTTTCTGAATTTTACTGCCACAATTTTCAATTTCGTTCTATAGTTATGTGAAGAGAGCGAAATTCCAATTAGATCAATAATATTTTTTGACGGCCACTACAGTAATATTCGTACCAATATGTTTATCATCGGTAAAAATAAGTGATAAATATGAAAACCTCCTCGTATTCTGAAATCATCAGTTGTTTTTTCTGTTCAGTATTGCTTTTTAGGGCAATCATAAAGGCCCTGTCATGCTTCACCGTGCGGTACCGCGCGGCGCCGGTTGTTCTATTCATACTAAAAAGCGGCGCCGCGCGGTACCGCCTTTGAAGTATGAATAGGTTTTTGTAATTTTTGCGGCGCCGCGCGGCGCCCCATTAGGTTTCAACTAAACCAATACACATTTTTTGAGAAGAGCAAAATCCAAAAGTAAAAAAGCGGCGCCGCCTGTTAGTATGAATAGGACAACCGGCGCCGCGCGGCGCCGGCCGGTACCGCGCGGTGAAGTATGACAGGGCCTTAATACCTGGCTTGAGATTTAGAGAATTAGTTCTAATGAATAAAAAGCTACTGTACAATGCAAAGGAAATTGGGCTAATGAAATTACGTCCGTGGAATATAGACTTACAAAGAAAAAACTCATCTGAAATTCTCATTTTGTTCAATAGAGGTAAACGTAAATAACAGATTGACATTTTCGAGCACCCTGTATACCTCAGCAATTAATTTTCCAATTTATGAACATCAAGTGCGTTCTCATTATCGAATTTACGAGAAACTTACCCCGATAGTCAAGACGGCTACCCTAAAGTCACCTCAGTAAGTTCATACACGTGATTGTGTGCATTGAGTTAAATATCCAGTATATTTGAGCATGTTTCGATCGTGTGAGCTATGAATAGTATGAAAGCTTTTCGTGGGAAAAATTTATTTTCAAAATAAATTGCATTCACTGTAGGAGGTAATCACCTAATTTACAAAGTTCAAATATCATCAATGATACTTGCTTTCTGCCAAACCACAGTCACATGGAACTGAAAATTTCTGACACCAATCAAATGCCTATCAGAAATTTTTGGAGTACAAAATGCTTGGGTTAAAGCTCTGAGTAGACAATTTTCAAGTGAGTGCATATTTTTGTAATTTTTCTATTTAGACGCACTTTATAAAAAATCAGTTATACGTTCATTAACCCAACTCTGCTCATTCAGAAGTTCACCTCTGACAGATTTTTCTTAAACTCACCCGAGCTAAACCCAACGTCCATGTCGAATTGTTGAAAAGGAAGCAATTCACCTTCGTTGGTCACCCGTTTCGAAATCAGTTGGACTCGGACGTGGGCTTCGGCCAAATGGGTTTTGCGCATATCGCCCACTCGGAATAGAAAGCACAATTTACCGTCGCGCATGCAAATGCAAGCGTTGCGGCTGAATATCAGTGTTGCGGCCCGTTTATGTGGCCTTGACAATTTAGCAAATACGACGCCGGCCAACAAAGTCTGAATCATCAAGCCGAAAATGGATTGCAGGCACAAGGCGGCCACTATTTCGGGGCATTGTTCGGATGGATACCTATTACGAAAAGGTAAACGGTCTCATGTAACAGGGAAATGCACCATCAGAAAAATACGATAAAAGAAAAGAAAATATGCTGTGAAACAATACTGTTTCAAACAGCATGCACAAAATTCTGGTTGATTAATTCTGCGGTGCGTTGGAACTGTGGTACTGATGTTGAAGTTTGAGCGTCGATTACTCTACCAAAAGATACAGTGATTCAAGCAATATTTGTCAAATCGGCCCAAAGAGATACGTGACCTAGCACTTGGTGTCCAATTGACTATCTTTGAAAAGCAGAAAAGTTACAGCTGAGCTGCAACTAGTTTGGATTTCAATTTAACCCTATATGTTATACCATTACGGTCAAGGTGCAGCTCAACTTATCCCCTATACAAAACATATCGACGAAATTCTGTGATACCTTAAGCTTCAACTTAGCGATAATGCATAAACATACAGAGTTAAGTTGCAGCAAAGGTGGAGTTTAACTTTCTTGATATGTTTCGTGTGCGAATTAAGCTACAGCTCAAGGTGCAGCTTAATTTTCTGTGTATGGAAAATGTCTTTATGGAATATCGCATGAACTCCATCCAAAAAACTTTTTGTTTGGTTATCGATTTTGTCAACAAAAGTGACCGTCGAAAAATTGCCAAAGACTAGACAAGTTAAAAGCAAAGCTTCAACAGAAGAACGGCATCTTTTGTGATGGATAGTTCACTATGAAACGAACATGAGCAACAAACGGTTTATGTATATATGGGGTGTAAAGTACGATTTATATCTGCAGCCAAGCTGCATCTTAACGACAATTACGCTGCAATTTAAGCTGCAACTGAGGAGTAAGTCTCTTCGGTGAAAACGGGACAACTCTTTCAGAATCTCAATTGACGAAAATGTTCGATTACATCGTTTTTTTGTCGATTGATTTTTCCCAATCAATGCTGAAGAAAAGTTGCACATACTTCTGAAAACCAAAAACATTCAGTGGCGATTCAACCACTGCATAATTTAAGATTTCAGTGTCAGTTCAGTCCTAAACAATAAAATAAATTTTGCGGAGGTCAACCAAATTATAACCTAGCTCTAACCACACCCAACCCCGTCGAAAATGAAGAAACACCATTTATATTTTTTATAGACCAATGAGATTTTGCTGCGTAGTTACTGTACTCTCTGATTAGTGCTTCACACCGGATATTCGGGTATTTCGGGTACCCGGGTAGACACGGATGCCCGGGTCAAGTTTATAAATGAAACCCGGGTGCTACCCGAATACCCGGATCTCAACAAAATATTGTATAGACAAATCATTTATATACTATTACTTGTATTTATGTTCAGTTACAGCGAATAAGATAATTTTCCTTCATTAATTCAGAGCATGGATCCACACTACTTGTTAACAGGACTGCTTATGTGGCCCACATATTTTTAGCAACAAAATAGCTATGGATTTTTACCATGCAACACGGGAGAAGAGACATGAAAACTGACGATGATGAGGCGGTAGAGACAGTAGAACCAGGACCTAGCGAGAAATCTCAGATAATTGTTATTAGTGACCAGGCAACCACGATTTGCTTGTGTAACGTTTGTTTGAATAAAATGTGGCTGGTCCGTTCAAACTTTTGTTTCTCAGCAATTGCAAAATTCTTCCCTAAAATTCATGTTTTTTTAGGAATTTGAGGTACCCGGGTATCCTGAAGCATGGGTACCCGGGTCTTAAAATTTTCAAAGTGTGAAGCGCTATCCCTGGTAAGTCGCTATTTGGGTGGGGTCAAACTAAAATCTGGGCGAGACTAAACACTTAGTGGGTGAGGTCCAAATCTCGCTCAAAACACTACACGTTGATTGTACGGTCATAATGTTTTAATATTGAGTGTAGATTTAGTCACTGAGAAGCTCTCAGAAAATGATGTAAAATGAGAGAAAAATGTATATACAGATAGGTGTTCCGAACAATGGATAAATAAAAATGTTAAATTATACGACAATTACAGTAATGCAATAATTGGGGTACTGTAGTTTTGTGTTTCAGAGTAAGTAGTATGTTAAGCTGTTCACAGATATAGAACATTTGATTTGTTTGCGCCCTTTTTGCTAGATTTAAGAAAAAACAAGGAAAAGGGTCAACTAGAGGTGGAATTCGGAATTTAATACTGGCTAGACCAACGTTATCCACTTCATTTTACAGTCTTTAATGACTTGTATTAAAATATGTCCCTCTTCAATGATATAATTACGGAAAAAACCTGAAAAATTTGACCATGTGAGGAAGAAATAGATAGTTTGTTGTCCTTCAAAAAAAACTTGTACAAAAAACTATTAGTGAGAATAGAAAGTTAAAGCAAAACGTATTCAATGGCTTATAGTTTGGTTTTTATAAAATACTTCTAAATTCAATAATGAGCAAAATCATTACTGTTGACACCTTTTATTGCAAAATTTTTCATTCAAAAATATGTTAAAGGTTGGTTAAGTGAGTCTTTAAATTTTAATTCCTATGTGACTCTTGCTTTAGCCAGAAATCGCAGAATATGAAATAGTACTTGTTTCCATTTTTATAATTTAGGAGCATTTAAGGAATAACAGACTATAGACTCTGCAGATCACATTTCACTCTGAATGAACGTGGATGTAGCTGAATGAATCATGCGGATGAAAATTAAGCAAAAAATAGAATGAACGGAAAACGAAAAAAACAACAGAAAACATAATAAATAAGAACTGCAAACAAATTAAAATGAAAATTGAAAATTAAACTACCTCGAACCGTAGCCTATTGTATGTTGAGTTTCCATCGAAAACATGAAAACGGCCAAGAAACTTTTCGTATTCGTCAAACACGCGCTACTGGAACTTTTGTAGTTGGCACCGTCCTCATCTTCACCGGTAGAAAAATCGAAATCGCCGTGCAAATACATTATAACATAGTAGACAATAGCGAAGAACAACCAACTTAGCAGGAAACTGAATACAAAAACCGTTAGGACCCATCGCCATTTTAGTTCAATTAACGTAGTGAAGATATCGCTGAAAAACGGAAAAACAGAAATACAAGAATGAAGAATCAAACGGAGAAGAGATTACAGCTGATTTAACTTAAAATGATAGACGCAGCGAAAACCAAAAAAGTAGTTTCAATGCGATCCGCAATTTTCACTAAGTTAAAAACTTTACGCTGTAGAAAAAAGCTAAATTTCTTCACGATAATGGGAAAGACAAAAATCCTTGAAAAACATCATGCATTTTCACTGTCGATTTGGACCTGCGTCCACACCTGAGTGTTACCAGAGAAATTTTGACCACTTGACCAAATTATTGGAGGAAATTTTTAGTTGTTCTGTTTGCCATTCACTGGCGAAAAAATTCTTGCATTGATTACGGTAATAAGCTTTTTGTATTGAACTTACTTTCATGGGATTGCTGCATCAATAATTTCAAAATGAATGGAGTATAGTACAATATGATTCCCAAAAGCAGCCTGGTGCCGTACGTTAAAACCTAGCTTGTGCTCAGAAAATGTCAATTTGTTTCCTAGTTCCTAATAGCAGCTAGTTGATCCGATGCGTTTAGATGATGCTACTTTGTATATCTTAAAACCTGGGGGAGCGGGATTAGATATGATAGAACCTAGCTCGACCGTATGCTATGTTTTAGCATACGCTTCCAGACTCTAGTATTTTGTATGCAAGACCAATGATACATATTTCAATGACCACAATGTTCTAAGCGTTCAATGTCCACAGCATGCTCTAGCGGGCTTGACCATTTTGTAATAACGTTTTTGATTCTTAGGGTTCCATATCAAGAAATTAAAAGGGAAGTATTCATAGAAGAAAATAAAAGTGAAACCTTCCGTGACTTGATCTTTAAATACATTTCATCAGAACTTCAAAGCATTGGAAACCAATGTAGAGAAAACCCAACTAAATTCTACTTAGAGTATATTAAAAACGAATGAATTGCACGACTTTAAGTTATATTTGCCTTTCTAAATTTTCTTTTATGACAAAGCACTTCGATAAATTTGTAAGACGAGATCTTGCTAATTTTTTGTTATTCAAAAAGATACATCAAGCAACAGAGTTTCACGAAAAAGGATTAGAGCTCGTGCCACATTGCAGATATATCTCAAATGCTTGCACGGAAGGAACTCATGCGCTCCGAATTCTATATAGTCTGTCCTTAATAAAATACTTCTAAATGGGAAAATAACAAAAACATTCAGTCTTGTGCGATGGATTGACAGAAAATGAGAAAATGAATGATAAATAAGATGATACAATACTTCATTTCCATTTTATTATTTGGAAGCATTTCAAGAAAAACGGACCATTCACAAACTAGACTACAGCGCCTTACAGACTTTTTGGATAACTTTTGTAAACTACCATACTTTTTTCACTCACGTGAAATATTTGATCTTTTGCTTCTCCACGTTAGCCAACGAAATATTATATTCGCCATCCTTTTCCACCAGTCGACTTCGGATTCGGCGAGTCGAGAATCGCGAAAAAATGTTTGGCTTTTGATTGTTGCTGCTGGGCGATTCCAGATTATCCGCGTAGCTATGATATTCACTAACTGTAAAAAATTTATCTGATATCTACTTTAAATTTTCATTTTTCTGTTCGACATGAATAATACAGGTCTTAGTACCATAAAGTCAAATCATCTAGACTCTCACCATATCAAATAGCTGCTATTTAGACAAAGACATACGTTTTTAGAGTAGATTAAACACGAACTAGTTCTAACATATAGCGTCACTTAAAATTTGGAAAATGAAAGATTTCACTTAAAAACCTGAATGAACGCATACTTCGGCAAAATTATGTTCAAATCGGGTTTCAGCATAAATACTTACTAAACATTTGTACCAAGTACCCGCATACTTGTCCTTGGTCAAAATTTGCAGAAAACTGATTTGAAAATTGGAAAAATTAAGCTCTCTAAAGAATAATCTGATTTCGCTAGTCTTAGGGGCAAACTATACTTCGCCGTACGGTGCCGTACGGCACCATATTGAGCTGCTATACTTCGCCGTATAGTTGGCCCCCAAGAATCATCCATGCTGATCCAACAAGAAGTATTTAGAGAACATATGTTTTATGATTTACAACTGCATTTAGAGAACTTAAAACACTATTGTATTCATATGAAAATTGAAATTTTTTATCAAGTGACGTGATCTCATTAATATCAACAACATATAATTCGATTGGCTCATTATCAGTTCATCACATACACATAATCAGCAATTCCATATTGAAATGTTTTAGAGATTATTCATTAATGTTGAAATAAAGCACATTACAGCTTCATACATGCATTCATAAACATGTGTCAGAAACTACGAATCCCGACCACGTTTTTTCGGAGTCGGGATCGGGAATTAGTAAATTTCGGTCGGGATCGGGAGTCGGCAGAACCCTAGTCCTGTCCAAATCGACAGTGGATAAGCATGATGTTTTTTCAATGATTTTGGCATTTCCCATTCTCATGAATAAATTTAGCGTTTTTCCGCAGTATTGAGTGAAGATGACGTATCAAATTGAACCTATTTCTGGTTTTCACTGCGTTCATCCTTTTAAATTAAATTGACTACAGTCGTAAGCGTTTGCTTAGTTTATTGTCTTGTATTTGTCTCCTTTTCGATTTCGTGTATTTTCGTTCATGTTTTGGTTTTCTCTTTATTTTTTACTGTATCTTTTTTATCTTTTGAACTTCTTTTCAATACATTTTTTATGCATCAATGTTAGTTGTTTATATGTTTTCATGTATTTTGGATTTTTATACTCTTGATTTTGCCTAAGCTCAGGCATATTTGACATTTTTTTAAGGCAGGCATAGTTTTCTGGTTTTCTTGCGGCCCGCAATTGCGGGTTGATTGCAGCTCTCACAATGGCATACTTTTGTGCGGTTCCGGAAAAATGCGGAACCGGAAAACCGTTCATGGTAAATTAATATAATAATACATACGGAAAATGAAGCATTTACTGTACAAAATGAATAATTATTTGGTGCGAAAAAAATAATAATTTCTAAAAATAAATTACGTCATTCAAAGTAAATTATGTGACCCGAAATACAGAAAATATTCGTTGGTAACTTTTATGAAAAATAATTTTTTAAAGCAAATTTGTGCAAAAAATCAAAAATTCACAATTATTCTCGCACTTTGGCCTAGAAAGGCAATCAAATCAGCATCGCACTATCTATTGATGCTCATAAGTCAATTAATAATAATTTTAAAAAACACAAATTTTAAAAAATTTACATTAATTTCTTTTAAAAATTTTATTAATCAGATATCAGACCTTAAAGTTCGGAGATATTTTTCTTGTGTATATGGTCCGTTTTTATTGAAATGCTTCTAAATAATGAAAGTGGAAAGCAAGTAGCATTTCAGATTTTCACAATTTTCTGATTAACAATATATTATATAGGTCTGGAAATTCCTGAGCATAATGTCCTCGCTTTTAACAATTTTTCGAATAAAAAATTTTACGGTAGAAGCCCTACGTAAACGATTTAGACGACAGTACTGATTTGTGTCACTTTTCTATTTGGAAGCATTTTTTAAAAAACAGACTATAGGTGCTTAGAAGCCGTAGGGAAGTTCTCACATAGAAATATGATATGGTTCATGGCAAAATACGAATTTCAGACAGAGCGGGTTTAAAAAAAATTGATTATCCAATCAATAACACGATCATATTACTGTACTGTTCACATTCATTCAGGTACCTAGTGTTATTCAGCGCACAGTAGCATATACTGTGTCGATTGCGGCTACCAGCACCGAAAAAAGTACTCCACTCGAGAACTCATTGCGGGTCCATAAACCGCACTAAACCGCAATGCGGATGCGGGTTGCGACCCGCAATATTTTTTCCGGTTGCGGTTGACTTGCGGGTTATTTTTTTGTTATTTTCTTTCCATTTGCAACTTTCGATTGATTTTAGCTTTCCGCTGCTTTATTCACTTCTTTTGGTTCATCACTTAATTTACAGTCACTCTGTTTCTTTCCCGTTTGCATTTGTATTGCTCTTGTGGGCCGGTTTCATCGAAGAGACTAAAGCTCCAGCTGAGCTGCAGCTTAAGCTGTACCTTAACTCTATATGTTATACCATTGCTGTTAAGGTGCAGCTCAGTTGCAGCTTAACTCATGCACACAAAACATACCGAGAAAGTTGAGCGGCAGCTGATCTGTACTTTGTATGCTATAGCATTTTCGTTAAGCTGCAGTTCAGTTGCAGCTTATTCTTCCCGACATGTTCATGTATAGGATTTAAGCTACAGCTGGGCTGCACCTTAACGGTAATGTTATAAAGAGTTAAGCTACAGCTAAAGCTGCAGTTCAGCTGGAGCTTATTCTCTGATGAAACCGGCCCTTCTTTTTTCTTCCACTTCGTTTGATTTCGCTAAACTGTTATTTTCTTCTTTATTAATTTTTTTCTGGCGCTTTCTTTTCTTTTCTATTTTTCTTCTTCATTGTTTCATTTTTGATTTGTTTATGGTTATTTCTTCCTTTTTTATTTTATTCCCTTCAATTTGACTCTGTTTTGCCTTCCGATTGTTTATATTTGATTTTTAACTTTTATTTGTGTTTTGGTCAGCCTTGTAAGTTTCTCTCTGTTATTGTGCTTAGTAGTCTCGTATGTTTCCTGTTTTAATCTCCCATTTGATCTTCCCGTTTATCTTTCTAACCATATTTTTCGTTTGACAAACTTTCTTCGTCACTCGTTTAGTTACCATTCCATCTTCACTTTAGTTGTGTTATTGTTTTCTTTTACTTTCTTCATTTTCTGTTTTAATTTCAATTTTTAATATTTTTTTTCTTTTCTGTTTTGTTTTTATTATACAGTTTTCTCAATTTAAATTCTTACATCACTACACTTTGTGTTTAGTCTACAGATTTTCGATTATTTACCTTTTCTCATTCATTTTGATTTTTTCACTGTTCTTTCTTTTCAGCTACGGTTACGTTTTTGCTGCTGTTTCTGTTTTTATCAATATTTTCTTGTCTTAATCTCCTGGTAGTTTGTGCGGAAATTTCCAAATATAACTCACATTTTAGCGTCCTTGCATTCAAATTATACTTTCTGACCAACTCTTCGTCGGCGTGTAATTTTGTCACCGAATCGACACCCTGTATGCCGAAAGGGTCGTCACCCACACCGTTGTCGCCGCCACCTGCTTCTTTGTCTCCCACCGCCGCATTTTTCATTTTTCCGTATGACGGTTTGCCGTTCTTCGCCGCCCCGAAAATAAGAACCATGAAAATTTGGCTTTTTCGTCTTCGTCGTCTCGTAAAAAATTAATACTTTATCATCAAAATGGAAATTTTTTATCGCTTCTTCTCGTCGACCGGACTGACGGATAACATTTGGAAATCTTATCGTTAATTGAAGAATAATTAGGCAAACTAAGAGAAAACAATAAGGCACACGTTTTATATTATGATAGGATTGTAACTTGAAACGGTCAGGAGCAGAAAAATTCTATAAACTGGTTTCGTGAAAAATTTTCTAGTGCTCGATAATGAAGACGTTTATTTTTGGCTACAAAATAATTTTATAATACAATGTGCAAAATTTTTTTTCTTTCTATCGAACCAAAAATACAAAAATTTTCAATTCATTTATAGTCCAAAGACAAACTCGGAGCAAGAAAAAACCTGCCATTTTAGGCATTGTCAGACTTAAAACATCTGACGAAAGTGGACTCGATAAACGTATGCATACGCATAGGTTGGTGGTGCATAACTTTTCAGTGGTGGTATGCGTAAGAAAAAAGGTTCTCAGTTTTCATCATCAGCCAAAATGTAAGATGGTATACTAGATAAGGATGGCAGTGTATTTTAGCCGACCCACACGCCACAGCTTTTTCTGAAGCGTCACATAGTTCCCCCAAACGGGAATTGAAAGTTAGAATCGAAAATTACTTGCCATAATTATTTATTAAAATCACCCATATTCTTGTAGTCAAAAACGGTATCAGTTGAAATGGGTCGTTGCAGAACCGGTAATATTCTATTTTAGCGGTCCTAGCTTATTAAAATGGAAAATTCGTCATTCCGAACCAAAAAGTTAAATATACTCATCTGATGCTTCGCCATAGTAAAAAGCCTTTGTGAAACGATTCTGAAAACATTTATGTGAAAATAATCTTGTAAAATTTGACTTTCGAACAAAATAGTGATGAGTGTACTTGCGCGCGGTGAGTACTTGTTATTGTAACTGCCAAAAAACGTTTCTTATGAAAAAGTTCATCTCATGCGTCGAGTGCATTGGGTATGTCCATAAGCGCGAACGGCCCATAAGAGCAAATGGGCCCACAAGCGCAAAAGGCCGATAAGCACGAAATCCCAGAAGGGTTCACAAGTGCAAATGGCTCACAAGCGCGAAAACGTTATTTCTATCCTATCATTAAAACTGCCTGTGAGAAAAGGCGTATAACATGGTAATGAAGTCTCGACTTTTTGAGTTAAGAATAGAAACAAAACATGCAACTAAGAACTTCAACAAAACAACAATACATTCAAAAATTTAGTTCTATCGTTGAGTTTCGACAGGTTAGTGATAGAAATCATGGATTTTTGTGTCTGTATCACAGATGTCTGCGCCATGCTCGACATATTGTTGGTAAAAAGTCATGGGTGGTTATGGCCGACAATTGAATGAAAATGATTTTTGTTAATTTTTTTGGGTAAATAAAATCTTAAACTTTAGCACAGATTAAATCGGAGACTGCAGAGTTTAAACATTAGCGTACATCAGCAGGGTCTTTTAGCATGGTGCTAAAGGGAGAAATTTTAAAAAAAGTTCGAGAAGAAACTGAAGATATCACAAAATTATGGTGAAAAATCAAAATCGTCATTTTCCCAAATAACAACTTCGTCAATATCCTCATAATCTTCATCAGTTTTGCTTAATGAATGATTATGGCTCGAATCTGAATTTTCTTCGGCTCTAACCTCCTGAACACTACTTGAATAATTCAAAAACAGCTGTTTTGACATATGCTAAATTTACACAAATCAGTAATAGTGAGAAAAAACTATGGTACGTTTTCTGGAGAAAAAAACAATCGAGAACCCATATAGAAGTTGGAGCGCAATTCCAGATACAATAAAAACATGTGAACTTTTATCCCAACAGAATATGACTAACGATTCCTAAAAGCTTTACTGTCAAACTTACCACTGAACTTGTCGGTCAAGCCTGGGCCGTGGTATAAGCCGCTATCACGGCATTAGTATTACCCTTGACCTCAGCAAAATCATCATGCTGACAGTAGGTCATTGACACCAGTTGCTCCTTGATTAATCTAACATTTTAAATAATGTTGACAATGTTCCTCACAAGTTCAAAATATCCTTTAGGTGCATTGTAGATAATAGTCTTGTATATATTGTTTCATTGACCAAACTGAAAAACATAAAAAAATAAGTATGTAAAATAAATAAATAAAAAAATTATTATGCAAAACTACCTTCCCCCAGAATGAATTTAGCATTAATTCGGCCAAAACTTTCTTTCCAGGATTTTTCAAAATTTTTGAAGGGTCCAGTCATATCTTTCCTCAGTTGTGGACTTCCTTTCCATATTCACTTTTTTGCTCATCAGTCTGAGCTCTAACAGGGTAGCCTTCACTCTCCTACAAAAAATTACAATCACATTTTGACACATTTACAAAACATTAAATTACTAGTTTCATTTTCATAAAAGTGTTGACATACTGAGTGAAGTAAGGTGCCGACCTGTATAGGTCGTATGGTTAAGGATACCCCTATCTTTTGTGTACGACCTATAATTTGTCATTTTTGGTCGATTTATAGGTCGTACAGTAAACATATACGGTCAACTTTTGGCCGATTTATAGGTCCTAGAGTAAACATATACGGTCAACTTTTGGCTGATTTATAGGTTGTACAGTAAACATATATGGTCAATTTCTTCGTCGATTTATAGGTTGTATGGTAAAGGATACAGGTTCCAGAGTTACCATAAGAGTGGAATTACGGTAATTTTTTGATTATGGTAATAGTGGAGCTAGGGTAATAGGTGTGTTACTGTAGATGAAAAAGGAAAATCGATGATGAATGGAAAATGGAAAACGAAAATATATGTGGAACAAAAAATGGACATACAGTATACATGTACGGCACAAAAAGTAAGGCAAAAAATCAATCTGGAAATTACTGGAAATACAGTGCCCGTGTAGTGCACAAAGGTGAGAAAGGTAAGGTAAAAAAAACACCAAAAATGGATCTGGAAAAAGTGGACGTACAGTGCATATAGTGTACAAAGGAAAAAAGGTAAGGTAACAAAACCAAAATCAATTTGGAAAAAGTGAACGAGGGAAAAGAGCACACCTAGCCGGCATAGAGAAAGAACATGCAGAAAAGATTATACATAGATCTGAAAGAGATGGTGTAGTGGACAAAGGAAAAAGAGCATGCCTAGTGGAAATAAAGAGAAGACCTACAGGAAAAAATGTTATTGATCTAAGAAGAGAACATTAGACAGCAGTGAAGAAAGCACCTGTACTTGATAAAGGAAAAACACTACTAAGTGACTTTTCAAAAATCTAATGTGTTGTTTGCTTATATTACAAAATAATCTCATCTAAGCCATGACCCCGGACTACTGTAAGCTGTCTAGAAAAAAAGAAAAAGGTCTAAGAAGGTAATGTATGAAAAACAAAAATCGATCTAAAGAGAACATGTTATGCGCAAAGAAAAAAGAGCATATGTAGTGGACAAAATAAAAAGACGCCCATAAAATTATTGTCATTTCATGGAGAAAATGTACTGGCCAGTATCAAAAATAACAAGTAATCTGAAAAAGGATAGTACCAGCAACAAATAAAGCTGTAAATGTTTTTTATTATAAAAAAATGAGAATGTACATGATATATAAATATATAGCTCAGTTAAATACTATAATCGGTAAAAGTTTCTCGATTTTTGTCAATCATTACAAGAGAGTCAAATTCTGCGTATATAATTGCTTCTATTTTACCACCAGGTATATATTCTCCAAAGTTCATTTGCAAACTGGTTGTTCCTTCGTGTATAAAATCCCAAAAATTACCATCCATACTGCAAGGAGTCAAATCAAAAACAAAAATTGCACTATGAGTCATAAAATTATTTCGAGTAATTACATTGCCTTTATTATCTGTACCAATCCCTACGCCTTCAAATAATTGTATGAGAATACACAAATATTTGTTTTCTCTAAAATCTAGCATATAAGGAGTAGTAGGTAAAGTTGTAGTACCACTAGTTATTTTAATCTCATTTAATCCAAAATGTTTAAAATTAAAGGGGCTCTGATAATAATCACCCCTAGCAGCAGCACCATCAAAGAGTGTGACAATGAGTCAACAAGGCAATGCTCCTGTGAACAACGAGTTTAGAGGTGCTGATCGAGGACTAGCTGTTATGTATAGACTTGTAACATGACATCGACGAATAGGGTATTTTGCAGCTGTATTTTGTAACATAGGTTCAATAGCTAGATTGATATTATCTGCAACTTCTACTTTTTTAATAAATAAAGACATGCTTTTAACTTCGATTTTGTATGCCTCTGTGTCAGTAGATATAAATTTCTGCAAACAAAAATCATCTCTATGTCTGTATAAATCAATTTTCAAGGTACATTGATTCAGTAGAAAGGGTTCTTGCATAAATAGATCAGTATGTATGGGGGCCATTAATTCAACGACAGTACTGTTTTTGAACATTCACACTCTTTCCAAAGCACCCTTGTTTTTCTTTATATCAAGAATATCATCATTTTCAAAAGCATAACCAGCAGCTGCAACATGTGTTGATTTTGCATTGCGACCATAGTTCAATTCTGTTTCCAAATAAGATCTGTAAGCGTATCTATCTCCGCTGAAATTTTAAACTGTAAAAAATATGTGCACATACATATAGTTATCATAAAACTTACCTGTCAGATATTAATTTTCCATTTAGGTAAATTTTGATCTGTTTAAAAAACGTTTTGCCAATCAGATTGATTGGTGCTACAACATTTCCAGTAGGGTTATTGTTGACATCTGATGTTAAAACGCAAGCACCACCATTAGCTTTCATAATTGGAATAGCAAAATATATAAAATTTTTTGATAAATCCAGCATATATGAATCTGGTGAAACAACAAACTCGTACAGTCCCTCATTAGTACAAAGATTCTGAAGTTGTATTTCAGACCAAAAATTTCTACAAATAGCTACTTGAGTTGGAGGTAGGGTAAATAAATCTAATTCCTTTTTACTACTAGTAGATGATGCAGCATCAATAAATTTACTCATTTCGAATAGATATCCTTAAAACTGACTATTCTACGTGGAGTCTTTTTTAAGAATGAGGAATGTTGTTTTAGCTGCTTATGCTTATGTTGCTTTATTTGACCATTATTCAACATTTTATTGCTCTTCAAATGTATCATAGAAGTTACATGTTTGCACTTTCCTAGACCTTTTCCTTTCTGAATAGGATCAGCTGTCTCGTGTGATAAATTGCTTGCTGCATTTGGCCCATGATCTGTAACACTTTCTTTAAAAGAACGTCCTTCTATATATCACCTGCAATTTAAGAACCTGCAGCAAGTACGTGTTTTCCTGCAGTCTTCAACAAGGGCATAGCTAGTCGCCATAAACTCTTGAAAAAATTACCCAATCCAGCTCCCTGGTGTCTATAATAAAATGGGTATGCTGCACTAAAACCTTCCAATGCACCACCACCTAATTGAAATTGACTATCTTGTATGCTCTGTTGATAAATCTTGACCCAGTAATCAACAGTTTCGGGAATATATACTGCATGCATATATTGCTTTGCAGATAAAAATTAAATAAATAAATAAATAAAGAGCATTTGCGAAAATTCAACCTGACGACAATGTGTCCAAAAGCAAATGAATGAATGATTGTGATAAATTCAATAGTATTATAAGAATGAAGGAGTACGTCGCCTGAAATGTAATATAACTATAACATTCCCAAATTGGAATGGTATAAACTCATTCATACTGTTTTTAATATTAATTTCAAGTACCGTAATTTCCTCCAATTGAATGGGTATATAGTGAGGTGTTTCATATAATCGGCTTACTATATCCTTGTATTTTCCCTGCACATTCACTATACATAAAAGTGGTGCTAAAGTATTTCCAACAATTTGATTTTCAATAATATTACAGTAAACATAAAAACTCTGTAAATCCTTTAAATTTGGTGGCTGAATCCCCAACATTTATAAATGTTTATTTCCTGGATCGGCAAGAAAAATTGATTTGGATGGTGGCATATGAGTGTTAGAATTTTTTGGTGGTTTTTCTCCAACAGTATATAGGTTAATATTGACACTTCTATTTAAAAAAATCTTCAGCAGTTGCATCAGAAGCAGTGTTAGTAGCACTGAAACCAAGAATTCCCATTAAACACTTGCTTAGATCAATTCTACGCGAACTTGTACCACTTTTTATTTTTAAATTAACCAATCCTCATCCATGTTCATCCTGTGAAAATACAATTTCAATATCTGTTCCTGCAATAGCTGCTCCAATTTTAGCATTTAATTCCTCAATCAAATCGGCTGCATTAAAGTAATGTTTTTCAAAAACTATTACTTTAATTTCTTTAAATTTATTTCCAATACCATCTGTAATTAATGTTATCACATTATGTCCACCATGGATGGAAATTGTAGCCCAGCTGTATGGATATATTATTTCACTTAAGCCCACCTCCCAATTTCCATCTAGTTTTAAATGGTAGGGTAAATGAGCTGAAAAATCGGAGGGTGTGTTTCCATATTCGCTATTACTAGGAAGAGTAATATAAAATTGGTTGTCAAGGGTTGTCATTATTATTTATAGTGTTAGCTGTTGTGGCTATTGTCTTTAATGAGTTTGGAGAAGGTAACAGTGTTGGTACAGGACTGGGTAATAAATATCCTATACAAGGGCAAAATAAGCCAACCCACAATTGTGTATTAGTATTGTAGAGATAAATTTATTATAGCCGTAATGACTACAATGTATATTAGTACGACCTGACTGAAAAACACCACTTCGTTTCGAGGTAGACGTTTTCCAAACAACTCCCAAAACCTGATGCGAGATGTTTCCAAATGCGTACTATTATTACTGTCCATTTCAAAAAAAAAATTTTTATTTAACAATTAACTAGTCAATCATAAATTTATAAAAAGGCGGAGCTAGTAAAGTAACCAGTAAAATTACACAAAAATACATAAAGCAGGTTGAGCTAGTAAAGTTATAAAATAATACAAAAATAGGTAAAGAAGGCATAGTTAACTTTTACAAATGTGTACATAAATTATTTTGCAATCGACCTTCTACAGAAAACTTACAATGAAAGAAGTAACAAACTAACTTATTATTATAAGCAAAATTTGTAGTACTAAAACTTCTAAACATTTTATACATAGGAACACATCGCGCTTTATAATACAAAAAATACAAAGTATATATACCACAAACTCTTCTAGAAAAATTTTGTAGGCGTTTCACATTTATGTGTCTTACTGCAGCATTCTTGTTAATATAGTTTATAAAAGCAGGAATCATTGGTGGTACACCATATGAATCAAAATAATATGCAGAGTTGTCATTATCAAAATACATAGCGATCCAATGACTTCCTTTTTGAAAAGATGAATCTATGTTTGCAATTAGAGCGGCTGGTCTTCTAACTATCTTTGGTAATGTATCACAAGCAAAAACTCTGAGAAAAATTTTTGATAATAGTCTATCTTGTTGAACATAATATGCCAGTTCAAAGTTGTTCATCATAATTGTCATCGTCATCGTTTTGTATATCCTTTTCTAAAATCCAGCTGTTGAATTTTTCAGGATAACCCCACCACTTCACAAGTAGTTTATTTTGACCGTCTGGTAAATGTTTAGTTTTTAAAATCTTTTCAATTTTATATTTTTTGATATCAGGGTTAAAATAATTTTCTGTAGCTCTTTTTCATAAAACCATCCTTCTATATCTTCTCCTTCCAAATCCTTAGTTCTATAAAGTATTTGGTTTCTAGTCTTTACAGTTTGTTTTACCCTGAAAACTTCCTCACTCCATTGAGGTAAATAACCTTTGTTGAACACACCTCTATGCTAACTAATTCGCACGTAATCTCCTATATCAATCTTAGGTTTTCTAGTGTATGTGTTCTTGGGGTGCAGTCTCTGCCATATAAATTTTTCATTGGAATAATTAACATTAACTGGTTTTTCACCAATTGATCTATGAATAGAATGATTATAGTTTGAAACTACTGTTGATAGAATATCGATCCATTTATAAGTGGTAAACTCTGTAAAATATTTAAACAATTTAGTTTTTAAGGTTCTATTAAATCGTTCTACTATTGAACATATTATGTCTTCATTCTGGGAAGTAAAAAATTGTATATCATTTAGTTTTAATAATTTTTGGAAATCTTTGTTGACGAATTCTTTTCCTTTATCGCTGCCCACTCTCCAAGGGATTTGATTTCTTTTCAAAATATTTTGAAAAGCATCACATACATTCTTTGCATGTTTTGATTTCAATGGTTCAACCTATGCGTATTTACTTAATACATCTATACATAAAAACATAAATTTATATCCATCGTTAAAATCTGCTAAAGAAGACATATCTGCCAAATCAATTTCCCATTGTTGATCCATAGCTGTAACATAAATATGGTTACGTGAAAACTTTTTGTTGACTTGCTTATGTAATGTATAACTATCTTGTTTTGAGAGCCAATCTTCAACATTTTTACATGTAATTGTTTAATTGTGTTTTCTAGCTTCAACATATAATTTTTCAATACTAGAAAAAGCTGTAGGATTTCCATGTAAATTTTTGTACAATTTTGAAAGTAGTTAATCCATTGTTCTAGTATAAAGGGGTATATTGTCTAAGTGTTCTAGCTTTTCTCCGTATCTTCTTTTCTGTTGAGTTTCCTTTACTCAAGATTGTATTGTCTTTGATATCTTCTTGGTCACTTGAAAATACACCAACACCTTTCACGATGGATTTATTCAACTGTTTGAGACTACCGTTTGCCTGATTATCTCATTCTTCAGCAGCCATTTGGTAGGAGAGTTTCTAAGGTAGAGTGAATAACATTCTGCACAAAGGATTTCCTATAGCCTCTAAGGCTACATTATTTTTTCTCAAAGCATTAGCAAATTCGCCGACAAATCATGTAATAAATCAATAATATGGGAACATTTAATTAATTTCCCATCAATTAATATTTCTCCTTGCTTATTAACATGTATACTAGGGTTACGTCGCACATGTTCCAATAATAATGATGCAGAACGTTTAAATTGTTTGAGAATTCTACTGAGTAATTTCTCATCATTCAACCAATCTTTTTCCTCAACCTTTAAATTAATGCTATCACATTCATCATTAGTATTTTCTTTTAAAATTATGGTAGCAGGTTGGGCGTTTTTGTGTTCAAAAGTTAAATATTGTGACAATAATTGAGAGTATATTTTGTATTGTTCTTCGGGTGTTAATGTATTATCCTTCATAATGTGCTCTAATTCGTTACGATACATATCAACTTGTCTAGCTATACCCGTCTTTTCATTTGCACTCGACGAAGAAGAAGCCTGAGAGTTATTCAACTTATTCAGAACCTCATGAGGGATAAGAGCAAATTTACTAGCAAATTTCATTCTATAATAATTTCTCTGTAACAAAAGCTGCTAGTGTAGATAATAAAGCCGGTAGTACTAGAGGTAAAAATGCTCCACCATTTTGAACTATTCTCGTACGTTTATTATGTAAGTCTTTTTTCTTGTTTTTTCCGTGTCTTGTAGCTAAAGCTCTGAGCAATAATTTATGCTTTGCCAATTTCTTTTTTAACTTTGAATAATTAGGGATATAACCATTCAATATGTTCAAACAAATTTCCCATATACAACAGATCAAATCGGGGGAAGAATGTTGAAGAAAAACACGTCTCTGAACACAATTTGAATTTTTCAACACATTGAGCTCGTGAATATATTTCTTTAACCTAGAAGCCATACAAAATAGACTGTACAGTACATAAAAATATCACAATAATGACCAAATGTTAAATGAACATTGAAACAGTTAATGTATTACATTAAGATAGTAATCAAGCTTCATTTTGTATAATAATATTCAACTCTTCGAGTCTAGAAAAAGCATACAAATTATTCATATTCATAAAAAACAGTTTGAGTGTTGTATCTAGCTTTAAAAAAGGATCTTCTACAAAAATAGATCGAGGTTCCATCATATCCAGTTCTATTAGTAATAATTTAGCAAAACACCAAAATTGTGTAACTTTTTTACCTCCCATAGGTAAACCAACTTCAGGACGTAAATGATTGCATGCCTTAGCTGTCTTTGTAAAAAATCTTGGCTTCAGGTGAGAAACGAGTCCAAAACAAATCAGCCATCTCGCTTTTCTGTTTGTTGGTTAGTGTTTTACCTCAAATAAAAATAATATTATAGATTAATAACTAGGTGAATAAATAGATAAAAATTTTTACCTTTTAGTTTACTTTGCACCATTCTGACAAAAGCTTCAAATGGGGCAGACATTGTAATTGGCACAGAAGAAACAAAGAAACAAATTATAGAAAAACGACCAACCTCTTCCAAAATTTTGACTAAACTGATGTACTGTCAAATATTTTTTTCTGACTACGTAATAAATCCACAGTATCACTATATCCTAATTTAGTTCCCTTGATGTACAAGTTTTGAAATTTACTGGTAGGGCTACAGCAAGAAAATACAGTAGGATTGAAAATATATATTTTGAAACACATTCGTAATTGCATAATTGACCATCATTCTGAGGACATTGTAAAATTGTTTCTACAAAATGTAGTAAGGGTGTTATATGCAATTTATAATTTTCCCATAATAATTCCTGATCTGTACCATTATTTGTATTTGGTATCATAAAATCTGTAACATTTACAGTTTCTCCATTTTCATAAATTTGCAAAGGATATTGTAACCATACAATAAAATCAGATATAAAAAGAATTACGGTAAGACTATTAAGAAAAGTGTATTTACTGTATAACATATCCATAAATAATAAGATCCGACTAACTTGTAAAAAGTTTTCTGTAAAAAGGATGAATCATTTAGGTGTATATAAAATCATATGATTATTGTTAGGAAATATATTAGATCTAAGTCGATATTTTTCAGGACATGTCTGTGTAAGATCTATTAATAAATAGCCATAAGATATACTGGTAGCATCCTCATAGGCTTCTATAAAATAATTTGAAGTAGTTGGGAAAATCTGTGGAGCCAGTGTTCGCACTTGTAATCTATCCCTAGGGTTTTTTAAAAAAATCAAATATTGAGCATTTATTCTACTTGTACGCATTCCATCAAAAAAGGCGTTTTGAACTATATGTATAATTGATAGATTCCAGTGATGCGATCCTTTAGTAAAAAGTTGAGTTAAACGTTTATCATTCTTCATCTCTTGCATCATATCATCCATAATTAATAGTTTAGGTGTATCCTTACTTTTTTGAAGTTTGTCCAAGTTGGGTGAACCTTGAATGAATTCTAGGTAAGAACATTTTTGAACTAATTCATCGTAAGCTTCTTGCCATTCAGAATAACGCCAATAATTTTTCACAGGTGCAGGGTGAATCATTTCTTTAGCAAAAATTACAAGTTTTTTAACGAATTGTGTTTTTCCTGATTTTGTTGGAGCGGAAACTATGCAGTTAAATGGATATTTCCATACATAAAACTCATCAAAATCTGACATCTTCCAAGAAAAACCAACCACTTTTTTACTTGGACACTTTTTCAAAATGATTTTATTTCATTGAGATTCTATTTATAATTATCAAAATTTCAATACAGTAAAACACAAATAGTTGGACAAAACAAAATAGAGTGAAGCTAACTTCCATGAAACATTAAACATGCACCTTTTTCTTTTTCTACTACATATGCTCTTTTTTCTTTACCACAACATGTTCTCTTTAGACAATCAAAAAATTACCCTAATTCCACTATTATGGTAACTCGAGAACATGTATCCTTTACCGTAGGACCTATAAATTGACGAAGAAATTGACCGTATATGTTTACTGTAGGACCTATAAATCAGCCAAAATTTGACTGTATATGTTTACTGTACAACCTATAAATCGACCAAAAATGACAAATTATAGGTCGTACACAAAAGATAGGGGTATCCTTAACCATACGACCTATACGGGCGGGCCTTACTACTAACCCCCATCACCATTTTTCATTGGATGATATTTCAACCTTATCATAATGCCAAACTTCAAAAATTTTGAGGATCTAAAACAAAAATTAAAATATTTGCTTACAAAAGGCAAATTATTACAGTAACAATATACCTTATATCCTTTTTCTAAAGCTTTTTACATTTCTACTGTAACCCTTGTGCGATTTAATGCTCCATCTTCATCATTATGGTCACAGGTCATCTTTTGTGAAACATGTGTACAAGTTTTGCATAAAGAGAACAGTAATTTACCACCATATTGATATGGTAGAACAGGGTGTAAGAGTTTGTGAGGTGGTAAAACTGTACATTTGATCGACCCCTCGTAAGGTTGAGAAGTTGAACTGACTTCTTCAAAAGCTTCAGTCACGATTTTTGGATGATCTGTGGTATATATCCCATATTTGTTGAAGAATGGGTATAAACTGCACGCATCCAAATAATTGATCTTTTCTACAGGAGTTCCATCTTCATTGTACTTTACAGCATTAGTATGACCACAAAAGAAAGCTAAAACAACAACAACAAAACTTTTGACAAAATGAAATGGAATATATTTTAAAATTTTACCTTCTTGAGGGTTTATAGGTTCACATAGTTCAACTGTATCAAAAAATGTTTTCATTTCAGGATTTTAATGAACTTGTTGTAACAGTTCACATTCCCATATTTCAACTATGTTATAACCGGCTGTTTGAAGTTCCATAGGATGATTAAATGTGTGCTCATATGCATCGCTTGCTTTTATATTGTTATTAGCTGTTAGTTGATGTCTATTTTTCATACATTTTAGACAACTGTGCCAATAACAACTGTCAAATTCATAAAAACTTATTCCTTTAACAAACAAAGAAACAAATAAATAGACATTAAAAATTTAAAAATTTTGACAAAACTACCTGATAAACCTTTAACCTTATACTTTCCAATTTGAACTTTTTTTTTGAGAAAGAAAGAAAGAAAGAAAGTTTTTAAAATGTTAAAATGCAAACAAGTAAGTAAGTTAGTTAGCTTACCACGACCAGTAGGTGATGTTACAACAATAGTAGGAATTATAGTTTCTCAACTATCAATTTGAATTTGTTCATTTGATTGAAAAACAGTGTTAAGAGTATTCATGATCAAATCACCTGTTAAAGCATGTTTTTGTCTGAAGGGTATCAAAATGCATCATTTTGTCTAATCTGGATGGTCAAAAGAAAAACCCATAAGTGCATTATCATCCACATTCTCTAATATTTATTGTACTGGGTTAACCTAACTCGAAATAATCATCCGGAACAAAAGATGTATTTATTACACTTTGACGGCCAATCTGAACTGGTTCATAAATTTTTTCTTCATCTGAACTGTGCAGTATATGAGTTTTGTACTGTTCACTTTCATCATTGTCATAATCTAAAATAATTCCTTCTTCATCTGAAATATGATTATTGCAGTGTTTTTTCTACTTCTTCCTTGGAAGTAATATCCTCCAAATCCTCATCTGCAACCAATTCCTCTTCATTGGAAGTAATATCCTCTAAAATTTCGCCATGTATGTCATCCTCATCGGAAGTGATATCCTCATATATCGGTTTCATTATAAAGATTATTGAAAACTAGAAAAAACTGGAAAACACAACTATTTATCAAAATTTATACGGTAATAGTGAAAAATTATTTATAACAAAAACTATTATTCTGCAGTATAGTTTTAATTATTATTTGTGGCCCTGTTGCACTAGCTTTTCCTTTTACGATAGGAAAATCTTTAAAGACCTCTATAACTCATGAACACATGGTCATATCATATCTTTAGCTTATTTTACTAGCATATAACCATTTAAAACCAGTTGGAACACCTGTTTTACAGTATGAATCTAGTATTTTTGTCTTGATTCTCAATACTATAAAGGAACTGTAATAGTTGTTTATAAACCTATTGCACCATCTTTTCTTTTTATGAGGGAAAGCTTTAAAGACCACTATAACTCATAAGCATGTGGCTATATCATTTTTCTAGCCTTGACCTTGAAGGTTAATATTGGTCATAAACACACAATTATTTTATTTCTCTAGCTTCTACACGTAGATGTCAAAATAATGGGTTACTGTAGGACATATAGCCTGGATTTTTATTATACTTATAACCCTGCCTTATACTCTCTAAATTTTTGACCAATTTATACATTTTTCATTTCTGTTGGTACAAAACCTGCTTGTTAGTTTGTTTTTCTTTCTTTCTCTTTAGTACATTGCCTCTATTATATTCCTTAATACATATTTTTAGAAATCAAACACCACTTTATGTTAGATGATAACATGGCCTTATTCATAGTGGTTGAGGGTAAATATGTGTCAATTTATTTTCCTAACATTGACGTCAAAACAAAGGAGGCATACGGTCGCGGGTTCAAACTCATTCTGCTACAATATGTTATATTGTGTCGAAATGTCAACATTATTGAAAAGACATTTTCCCATCGAAGTCAATGGGGCATCAACCTTAGATATAAGATGATGGTCAAAAGCAATGGGGTTACAGTATTCCCAATCTCTTTAATGGAATGAAATGGAGTTTATCTAAAGAAGTAAGTTGAAATGAGCTGATGTGAATTTCTTCTTTTAACAATTCCAAAGACGAAAATGTTTTTTGTTTAGCAATTTTGGCATTCAACCAATTTGATACATGAAATATCACCAACTATTTCAAATGAGTACATTAGCAATAAAACATCAGACAACAACAATGAATTGCAAAACGATTGATGATGATGATGATGATGATGATGATGATGATGACACAACAATCAACGACACTACAAAAAATGTTGAACAGGTTGGTGATGTTACAAAAATCATTGAAGAAGGCAGCTATGCTACAAAAATCGTTGAAGATGGTGGCAATGCTACAAAAATTGTTGAAAAAGGAGGTGATGCTACTGTAGATCCAAAGACAGATAGCACTCAAATGATGTTTGTTAACGAGCTCTTCATCGACTACCTCAATGATCCAGACTATGATTTATCATCCGATACGAGTTCTCTAGACACAGAAACCAAACATATTTGTGAATTACATGTTCCGGGTTTAGATATTCCGTGGTCTTTTGACAAGCAAGTAGTAAAAGGTGCAAAATTGTTTATAATCATATGTGCTGAACTGGCTATACAAAACATTTTCATTGAGTGTATTTTTGACTGTTATTGTGCAAAAGATGTAGGAAATGTTGAGGATCATCAGTGTCTGGGGGGTCATTCCATATATAATAATGCAATTATACCAACAGTTGATCCTTTGTATGAAGAGATGGGGGGTTATTATTGACTGTTTTGAGTATGCTATAGGGGACGTTCAAGGTTACTATTGTCTTCACACTTTTAAACAGATTATTGATATATTTCACTGTATTCCACTTACAAGTACAGGTTGTAAGATTGTTAGGGATACTTTAGCTCATTTTATTGATGAGAGCTATCATTATGATTATGATGAGGTTTTTATCGAAACACTGATTGAGTTTATTAATCCTAAACTGTAAAGTTTTATTTACTCTTTGTATTATAGCTTTGTATGCTAAATTAATTAATTAATGCTTAATGTGTTTTCATATATCCATTGCGCATATCTTATTTTTGCAAACAATAACCATGTATTTTGGTAATACGCATACTGTATGCTTACGTAATCAAGCAAGTTAATTTATACTGTACTTTGTCTTATTCAATCATTTGGTTTAATATTTTATGCCAGTTATCTTTAATGAATCATGCTTTATGTAACTATTAATGTTTTATTCTATTGTAATTTATGTAATTATAAATAACATTCCACTTAAATAAAATTATTTTTTGAACTGTTGAAGTAAAAAAGTGGTTGATTTTTGTCCAAAAATGTCATATCTGGAAAAGTTTTATATATATAAGCACCCATTTAATTGCATAGTTTCTGCTCCAACAAAATCATGAAAAACTCAATTTGTTAAAAAACTAGTAATTTTTGCAAAAAAAATGATTCACCTTGCTCCTGTAAAAATTTATTGGTGTTACTCAGAATGGCAAGAAGCACATGATGAATTAGTTCAAAAATGTTCTTATGTGGAATTTTTTCAAGGTTCACCTGACTTGGATGAACTTCAAAAAAGTAAATACACACCTAATTTATCAATTATCGATGATATGATGCAAGAGAGGAAGAACAATCAATGCTTAACTCAACTTTTTACTAAACGTTCACATCACTGGAGCCTATCAATTATACATATAGTTCAGAATGCATTTTCTGATGGAATGCATATGAGTAGAATAAACACTCAATATTTGATTCTTTTTTAAAAACTCTAGTGATAGTTTGCAAGTTTCTACATTGGCTTGACAGATTTTTCCAACTAGTTCAAATTATTTCATAGAAGCATATGAGGATGCTACCAGTATACCCTACAGTTATTTACTAATAGATCTTACACAGACATGTCCTAAAAAATATCAACTTCAGTCTAATATATTTCCTAACAATAATCACATGATTTTATATACACCTAAATAATTTGTCATTTTTACAAAAAACTTTTTACAAATTAGTCGGATCTTATTATTTATTTATTTATTTATCAATATGCTATGCAGTAAATACACGTTTTTAATGGTCTTACCATAACTCTTTTTATATCTGTTTTTATTGTATGGTTACAATACCCTTTCGAAATTTAAGAAAATGGAGAAACTGTAATTGGTATGGATTTTATGATAGCAAATACAAATAATTTCACAGTTCGGGTATATTTATGGAAAAATTACAAATTGCATGTAACACCCATACTACATTTTGTAGAAAAAATTTTACAATGTCCTCAAAAGGATGATCAATTTATGCATCTATGCGCATGTTGTTTATGCATCTATGCACATTCTTGTTGTAGCCATACTAATGAATTTCAGAACTTTTATATCACGGGTTCTAGCTTATGATACATTGATAATGCAGATTTATTACATAGTCAGAAAAAAATATTTTATGATACATCATCAGTTTAGTCAAAATTTTCGAAGAGGTTGGTCATCTTCTATAATTTGCTGGTTCTGTGACAATTATAATTATAATGTCTGTAGCATTTGGAGTTTTTGCCAGAATGGTACAAAATAAAGTAAAAGGTAAAAATTTTATATAAATTTTATCTACTCATTTAATTATAATATTATTTTTTATTTGAGGTAAAACACTAACTAATAAACAGAAACGAGAGATGACTGATTTGTTTTGGACTCCCTTTTCACCTGAAGCCAAGACCTTTTACAAGGACAAAGTTAAGGCTTGCAGTCATTTATGTTGTGAAGTTGGATTATCTATTGGGCATAAAAAAAATAACATTTTCGGTGTTTTGCTAAACTGTTACTACTGGAATTAGATATGATTGAACCTTGTTCTATTTTTGAAGAAGATCTTTTTTAAAAGTTAGATACAAATCATAAAGTAGTTTTTCATGAATATGAATAGTTTGTGTGCTTTTTCTACATGTGAAGAGTTGAATGTTATCATACAAGATGAAGCTTCTTTACTGTTTTAATGTGACACATTAATTGCTTTGATTCTTATTTAGTATTCTGTCATTATTGTAATATTTTTCTCTACTGTATGGTCTGTTTTGTATGGCTTCTATATTGAAGAAATGTATTCACGAGCTCAATGTGTTGAAAAATTCAAATTGTATTCAAAGATGTGTTTTTCTTCAACATTTTTCCCTGGCCTGATCTGTTGCATATGTGAAATCTGTTTAAACATATTGAATGGTAATATTCCTATTAATTCTATGTTAAAAAGGAAATTGGCAAAACATAAATTATTGCTTAGAGCTTTAGCAACAAGACACCAAAAAACCAGAAAAAGGATTTACCAAATAAACCTGCAAGAATTGTTCAAAGTGGTGGAGCATTTTTACCTCTAGTATTACCATCTTTATTATTTACACTAGCAACTTTTGTTACAGAGAAATTATTATAAAATGGAATTTGCAAGTAAATTTGTTCTTATACCTCACGAGGTTCATAATAAGTTGAATAACTCTCATGTTTTTTCTTCGACTGCAAATGAAAAGATGGGTATAGCTAAACAAGTTGACATGTATCATAACCAATTAGAGCACATTTTAAACAATAATACATTAAAGCCTGAAGAACAATACAAAATGTACTCTCAATTATTTTCACAATATTTAACTTTTGAACATGAAAATGCTCAACCTGCTACAATAATTTCAAAAACTATTGATGATGAAAATGGTAGCATTAATTTGAAAGTTAAAGAAAATGATTGGTTAAATGATTAAAAATTACTTAGTGGAATTCCTAAACAATTTAAAGGTTCAGCATCATTATGATTGGAACATGTGCCATGTAACCACAGTGTAAATGTTAACCAGCAAAGACAAGTATTAATTGATGGGAAATTAACTGAAGGATCACATATTATTGATTTATTACATGATTTGTCGAGTAAACATTCAAAAATTATGCAACCATTAGGAGTAAATGAGTTTGCTACTGCTTTGAGAAACATAATGTACCCTTAGAGGCTATAGGAAATCCTTTATGTAAAATGTTATTCACTCTACCTCGGAAGCTCTCCTACCAAACAGCTGCAGAAGAATCAGATAGTCAGGCAAGCACTAGTCTCAAATGGTTGAATAAATCCCTCTCGAAAGGTGTTGGTTTATTTTCAAGTGGCAAAAAAGATATCAAAGACAATTCATTCTTGAGTAAAGGAAACTCGACAGAAAAGAAAATATGGAGAAAAGTTGGAACACTCAGATGGTATACTCCCTTGTACTAGAATGATAAATGCATTACTTTCAAATTGTACAAAAATTTGAATGGAAATCTTACAGCCTTTTCTTGTATTGAAAAATTATATGTTGAGGCTAGAAAACACTATAAAACAATTACACGTAAAAATGTTAAAGATTGGCTCTTGAAACAAGATAGTTACACCCTACATAAATAAGTCAACAAAAAGTTTTCACGTAATCGTATTTATGTTACAGCTATGGATCAACAATGGGAACTTGATTTGGCTGATATGTCTTGTTTAGCAGATTTTAATGATGGATATAAATTTATGTTTACCTGTATAGATGTATTGAGTAAATATGCATGGGTTGAACCATTAAAATCAAAACATGCAAAGAATGTATGTGATGCCTTTCAAAATATTTTAAAAAGAGGTTGAAGGCCTTGGAGAGCGTGCTGATAAAGGAAAAGAATTTGTCAACACAGATTTCCAAGAATTATTAAAAGCTAACAATATACAATTTTTTACTTCTCAGAATGAAGATATAAAATGTTCAATAGTGGAACAGTTTAATAGAACCTTAAAAACTAAATTGTTTAAATATTTTACAGAATTTACAACTCAAAAATGGATTGATATTTTTCCAACATTTGTTTCAAACTATAATCATTCTGTTCATAGATCAATTGGTGAAAACCCCATTAATGTGAATTATTCTAACCAAAAAATTATATGGTATAGACTTTACCCAGAGAATGCATACACTAGAAACCATACATGCACAGCATAGAAATTCTGCTGGGGGTCAGCCAGGACGGGGGGGTGGAATACAATTTTTTTCATTCTTGATAATGAAAAGAAAGGTCTTAGAAAGATTTTCTAACATCCAAACAGCATATTCTCACAACTATAGTAGTCAGATATATTAAATAATTTGCTTAGACAGCACTTTTTACAGTTTTAATGTTACTCTTTTGGAATCAAGTATGCTTTGTTTAGAAAAATTGTTAAACTAAAGGATCATTTCCATTTTTATGATGACTTTCTATTCTCTCTTGATCATTTTCCTTCATCAACTTCTCAATCATTGCTAGGGGAGTCAAATCTTCTGGGGGTCAGCAAGAATCTGCTGGGGGTCAATAAAAATCTGCTGGGGGTCAAAACCCCCCAACCCCCCCCCATGTGCATGTATGCTAGAAACCCTAAAATTAATATAGGGGATTACGTACAAATTAGTATACATAGAGGCATGTTGGACAAAGGTTGTTTACCTCAATAGAGTGAGGAAGTTTTTTGGGTAAAACAAATTGTAAAGACTAGAAATCATATAGTTTATAGAATTCGGGATTTGAAAGGTAGGGGTATAGAAGGATGTTTTTATGAAAAAACAATATAGAAAACTGATTTCAACCCTGATATCAAAGAATACAAAATTGAAAAGATAACTAAACATTTACCAGATGGTCAAAGTAGACTACTTGTAAAGTGGTGGGGTTATCCTGAAAAATTCAACAGCTGGATTTTAGAAAAGGAAATACAGAATGATGATTATGATGAACAAGTTTGAATTGATGTACTATGTTCAACAAGATGCAATTTTATTAAGAATTTTTCTTGGAGTTTTTGCTTGTGATACATTACTGGAGATAGTTAAAAGACCTGTGGCTCTAATTGCAAACATTGATTCATCTTTTGAAAAAACAAGTCATTGGATCACCATGTATTTCGATAATGATAACTCTGTATATTATTTTGATTCATATGGTTTACCCCTAATTATCCCTGCTTTCATGAATTATATTAACAAGAATGCTGCAGTAACACATGTAAATGTGAAATGCTTACAAAACTCCTATAGTAGAGTTTGTGGTATACATACCTTGTATTTTTTGTATTATAAAGCACGACATGTTCCTATGTATAAAATGTTTCAGATTTGTTTTGGGGGCACGTTTTTACTGGCTTGGGGACACATTTTTAAACAAAACATGTGAAAATCATGCTCGAGATAGTAAAAAAATGTGCTCTGAAAACAATGCTCAACCAGAATCATTGAAAAAGGCAATCCGATTATGTAAAATTGTAGCCCAAACAAAAATTTTCTGTAAAAAATCGAGTGAAACCCTTAGATCATCAGATTTTGAGAGTCACCCTAAAATTAAGATTTCAAGAGTAGGATCTAACAATCTAAGAGTTTTACTAATAAAACTTTTTTCGGAAGATCAATACTGCAGCTGCTGACTGTAACCTGTCCAATGATCCATTTTGTCCTGCATTCCTGAGAAAATTTTTTTTGTAAAAAGTCGAGTAAAACTGTTAGATCATTATATTCTGTGATCCTCTGGCGTTTTTAAAGTTTTCCCATTTTTTTATGGGTTTACTCGTTTTTTTACATAAAATTTCGTTTTGAATATGTAAAATTGTACCCAAGAATTGTATGATTTTAATAAAATTTTAGCCCGCAACTAAAATTTTTCGAGATGATGCAGGACAAACCAAGCATCCTGCAAACAATAAAACTATGGAAAATGCAATATTGTAGACTAAAGTTTTGGACTTACTGTAAGCACACAGAAGCTAATGGACAGTCCAATAAAGCATAAAACTATTTAAATAAATTTTAAAAAGCATATCAGATTTTAAAATATCAAATTATACATTTACATATAAAATTACATTCATAATGTATCAAATTACATAACTTGTCAGAATTTTTGTGAATTGTCTTTTTACAAAACACATAGAAAATCGTGCCCCAAAATAGTTAAAAACTTGTCCTGAAAACAATGCTTAAGCATAGGGAATCATCATAAAACATGTCCTGAGTATGTAAAAAATGTGTCCCAAAATAAATTTTTTGCTAAATTTTGTAAAAAATGAGTAAAACTGCTAGATTGTTAGATTCTATGACCCTCAGGTGTTTTTTTTTTAAATTGTAAAAAATGAGTAAAACTGTTAGATTCTATGATCCTCAGATGTTTTTTAAAAATTTTCTGGTGGAGATATTATGTTATCAACTTTAACCTCCAAGTCAAGTTGACCAAGGCATACTTTCCACATTGAAGTCGATTTTTACCCATTAAAGCTTCAAGCCCAGTTTCTACATGGAAGTAGAATTCTAGGATTGGAACTTGAATGTGTAAAATTCTACTTCCATGTAGAAAGTACGGTTGAAGCTTCAGGCATACTTTCTAACATGAATGTAGAATTCTAGGGTTGAAGCTTTGTGCGTACTTTCTACATGGAAGTAGAATTTTACATGTTGAAGCTTTGAGTATACTTTCTACACCATCTCTATCACCCCACACAGTTAAGGTGGCAAACTTTGAAGTATATGTTTTGTACAGGAGTATCTTTTGTGTATCCCCTGTATGGGCCCGTGTCTAACTACTAATGCCAAGTTGGGATCGACGCCAAATTGGGATTGATGCCAAAGATGGGATAGACATCAACACCTGTCTAACTTTCGTCCCCATCTCACTTTGGCGCCCATCCCAAATTGGCGCCCATCTTTGGTGTCTAGTTTATCGGATTGTGCACTGAGTGGTAGCTGTATTCTACCACTGACTGCACAGCCCTGCATCGCCTGAGCGAGTGCAGCAGTGCACATCACAAATATCCAGGTGTCGGCCCATGACTTGGGAGTGAAACATCAAGTCTACAAGTTCAGAGGAAAGGGCACGATGGCAGCATGTGCGCATCCTGACACTAGTATGTATGTTTTTATCTGGGCAAATTTTACGAGCAGTTTTGAATTTTACATTTTGCACTAGGCTATAAAAAATCTACTATATTTTCCTGTAAGAAAATTATGTACTTTAATGGAATCACTACTTTTTAGTAAACTGCTGTTTTTTGTGCTAATTGTCTTTATATTAATTTAACTTATTAAATCAACAGTACGTAGTGTGACAACAGTAAGAAAATCGTGGACAACAAAAAATCATGTTGTTAATCGTTTTCCTTTATTATCTGCATATCATTCCTTCACTGTTTCCCTTTCATTCTTTCTTCTATTTCAGTTTCTTCCTTTCTATTATGATAATTTTGAGTCACACACTTATATGTCACACTGTTTTTCCGTTTTATTTCCATATTGTGTTTTTTTGTTTCTTCATTTTTGTTTCCAGGCATTTCTTTTTCGTTTCATTTTATCCACCGTTTCCCTTATTATCTTATATTCGTATTTCAGTTTTTATTTCTTTCGATTTGTCTGTTCTTATATTCATTTTTTGCTCTTCTTGTTCTCTATTCTTTTCTCCTTTTACTTTTGTTTTGTTTTATCTTTTTTTCTTCTATTCGCTCATTTGCCACTCTGTTAATTTTCTCACATCTTGTAAAATAGTTGTACATATTTACGTTCCTTGTTTCCACGTCCTCCTACCTTTTCAGTTTCCGTTTTTCCGTTTTTACATTTCAGTTTGTGTTCTGTATTTTATTCTTTTTACATAGTTTCTTTTCTTTCTGTGTCTTCCTTTCTCTTTTCCTCTTTCTCAAAAACTGTCACGTTTGGGGCCTGATCTTTCGCATTACTGTAATATTTATCTCATGGTCTGCTAATTTCTGAGCCATTTTCAATTTGTTCCAAATCTTTATGTTACATTTCGAGCTTTAGCAGATACAACTCCCACCGATCAAAGATCTTTGAAATTTGGTGATTGCTTCTTACTTAAATAAATGATCAGCATAAATGCTGAAAAGCAAACTTAGACAGGATGCCGAAGTGAGACAGGCGCCAAAGTAAGACGGGTGCCAAAGTGAGACGAGCGCCAAAATAGGATGGGCGCCAATTTGAGACATCCAAGAAAAGCCATTTCTAAACAATGGGCGCCAAAGTAAGACTGTACCCTATTGATGTCATAGAGTTTGAATGATGACGCTTATGGATCATCAGGAGCAGTGTAAAGCTTTCTATACATTCAGGCGTCAAGATCAAAATCAAAAAATGTGCTTGGGAGAGTCAGGCAAAAATAATTACCCTAATTCTGTCAAAAATGGACATGCGCTCTAAATTCTGTTCTTGCATGGATCTCGGACTTGACGAGACCTATCGATTGATGTCTGATTGCTGCGTTTTGGATCAGGAAAGTTCATGCTCGCCTTGAAAGTAATTATATGAGTAGGATCAAACACCTATTTGGGTGAGGTCAACAGCTCTGCGCTCCTACGCTCAAGGCATGCTGTTTGCATTTACGAGAAATAAATCGCAGTGATAAATTTGCCGACATTATTTACTAAACTTCACCTTCCCGTGAAAGATGAGTTTGTAAACAGTAAAGTGCACTGAACAAAGAAAAATTAAAAATTTCATCAGCACATCGAATGTGAGCAGTAGCTAATATCAACACGTGCTTTTCATTTTTACTAATGATAAATGAGCATGATCAGTAACGAAGCAATAACGAAAGAGGAACAAGACACATGATCGTTGTTTTTCGCTTCGAAAGGTTCTTTTCATCACTTTTCATCACACGATTCATAAAGCCAAATTATCAAAAAATCAAGATAAATTTTCCACACGTGAATTTCAACCCGTTTTTGAATTTAGGTTAGACGTCTAATGTTTCAAGAAACTCCGACTTGATCAAAATGATTTTGATTCTGAAATTTGAAAATATAAATACAGTCGCCAAGAAATTCAAGGATTCGAATCTTCGACGAATTTTGTACACGATTTTAATCGCTCAACGTGATAAATTCAGAAGAATATCGTTGCTCGCAATTCGTACTTCATAGTCGGGGCACACTGTTGCGCGAAATCGCTTCTTCGTCGCGTCCCAAATGCTGCTTCGAAAAATAAGAGTTTGCTATAAAATTTGGGATTTTTAAGCTCATCAATATTCTCAAAAATGAATGGTAAAATAATGACACTCGAATGCTTTCAAAGCAGATCTCAGTCTCGGGATTAGCAAGTCTGTTTCTGCATCAATAGTGAAGCGGTTTCGTCCGTTCATTTTAAAAACTGATACTAGTGAAATCCAATCGTATCTTATAAAGTAATAAAATAATGTAGCGGATGCAAAAAAATGAGATATTTTTAAACAGCCGAGCGGAAAAACCACGAAAAAATGGGACAATCAGCCATATCTGAATTAGCTTTCTGAGATTAGTTCATTTATTAGACGAGCGTCAAGGATAACTTGTTTTTGATCTCGTGAAAGGATGTTCAGACGTAGTTTCTTTCATGGCGACAACTTTTTACATGAATGAAGATGATTAGCTTCAGTAGAGGTGCACACACTAAGAGAAATCCATGATCTTTAAGGTAACAGTTGTGATCAAGCTTGATCCAGGCTAGGCCACAAAATATCTGTGCAAAAACTCAGCAATTTACGTTTTCAAGAGCGATCAAACTTCTTGAACTGTCTCATTCTCTATCTCTGAAGAAATTACCATGCGATTGAGCGGTTTGATGTTTTAATTGCTTTCTGACCAGCTCTAGAAAGATTAGATATTTTAATACCTGCGATGAGCGAATAATTTCAACTGATACTTTAGAGGTACTGTGGTTTTCTCTTACGCTTTTGGGTCTATCATATCAGGGAAGTCGTTTTAAATGCACGTGAATCTGCCATTATTGAACTTTCAGATCTTTCCAGAGAAAGGTTAAAAATTGCAAAAATTGTATCATATAGGTCACCTTGGATTAATACTTGTAAAAGTAATCACATGAAGATGAGAAGAAATTCGGCAGTATTCTCAGATATAAATGTGGAAAATTCCTAAAAATTAAAGCAAATTTTGAAATGATTTTTATGATCATTTTTCACAGTTTCAGTAAAATAGATATGGGTGGTTTCGAATTTATATAAATTTTTTGTAAGATACAACACCAAAGATTGCTTATACAATCGGCTGAAATGTTATTAAACTTAGCTTTACTTACTTTGAATAGACACTCCATTTTCAACGGCATTCTTGGCGTTTCTGACCTGTATAGAAAGCAAACAAGAATCGTTGGGTAAAGTTACGAGTATAACATGCAAAACTTTTTATAATCAAATATTGACATACAAAAACGCTCGTCGTTGAACTCTATGAGGGAAGCTTTCACAATGATCTCAGAGTTCTCTATTTTCACATCTGTAGATCACTGGGAAAACCGCGTTCACAGGCTCTAAGCGTCATATTGAAAGTGAAAATGGCACAAAATTGCACGAGAACAAAAAGGACTATACATTACCATTCTCGTACCTACCTGTAACAACTCCAAGTTACAAAAAAAAGTTTTTATTTTCGCCCAAGGAAAAAGTCTAGGCTGCCACTACTGCTACAACCCATTTTTCACTTATCTTGTAAAATAATCAACAGGTATTTTATGACTTGTTGGACGAAAAATGTGCGAGACTACTGAAAGCTAGAAGGTAACACACTTTTCTGAAAAATGTGTGGTGAAGTACGTAGGTAGCTAACATTTTGGACCAGTTTTGAAATAGCGACATCAGTTGACGTTCACTTTTCACCAAAAGATATAGCAGATATGAAAAAATTTCCAGGGCACACACGAATATGCAAATAAGTTTAGGCTGCTACTGATCAGGTGTAGGTAACTTAAGAGTCTATGCAACATTATTGGAGCCCCATATCCAAATGGCTGACTTTCCAGCTACGGGTTTATATATAGATGGAGAAACAAAGCTAAAAGGTAAAGCAAACATAGCTGAATGAATAATTTTCCGGCTAATCTACTATATGCTATCTTTTTGTGCATTATAATACAAACGGGCATAAATAAGAATCATTGGGAAAGGAAGTGGGAATACAACACGACAGATGCAGCGGGTTCTATGACGCAAATAGTCCGAGAAAGGGAGATTTCTATCACCTATTTCAGCGGCCGCATGTTCTGTGACACATTCTGCTCTGTGAATCAGCAGAACAAAATTTCACAGAGATAACAAAATTTTTACCACTTAAACAAAAAAATCTTGCAGCACAACAGCTGAGAGACACGACTGGCGACCTGTCGGCTTGTTGACTCAGGCTTTTTAGGGATGGCTCTTGCATGCCGAAAAGCAACTGACAAAATATTGTAGAACAGAATAGAAGAGCCGAAATTTTGAGGGAAGACGAAAACCTAGACGACAGTAATTTAGCATAACAATGTCCGGCCCATTTTAGACCATTAACCGAAACACCTGAATTTGGGCAAACAGAAAATGGCGAATTATTGAACACACAAAACCGTGTACCTTAGTTACAAGCGGCTGATGGAAGAACGACATTGGAGAATAGAGTTACGGGGAGACACACAAAACGAAGCTTTTGCTGACTATCGGAAGCAAAATATTTGAATAGAATTCTGATAACAAAGGTGGACGGGCACAAAAACGGCACGCGAACTGAATCTGGTTGTCTGCAATTTATGAAATCTGTTTCGAGTATTTGTAATATTTTGACTACCTCATGCGATGAAACTGATCCAGAAAAACTAGTAAATTCTTGATTGTGTCATCAGGACAAAAGTGGGCACAATGATGATTTATCTCGACCAAAATCGCATTCTCCCTGGGTGCTAGTTTTAATCGCTTGAGAGCAGTTTCAGATGTGAATTAGTCTTGCAAGTATTTTTAAACTTGAGGACTACTTGAGAAGAGAGATTATGATTATGAAGGAGCCGCATATCAGTCGTCAGCGCTATGATTTGAAATCTAAACCTCACTTGGTTTATTAATTTAGAAGTGCTTTTCGAAAAAAACGAAAGTATACTTTCTCAAGTGACACTTTGAACATTTTATATATCGTAGTTGATGAATACATTTATTCACAAGAGCTAAAAGTTATGTCTCAATATGCTCACAAATTTTCAGTCCTATATGATATATTGTTTATCAGAAAATCGTGAAAACCTTATATTACCTGCTCTCCACTTTCATTGTTTAGAAGCATTTCAAGAAGAATGGATTATAGAGTGGGAAACGTCTTTGATGGCCAAGTTTGAGTCGAATGTTTACAAGTCGGTCCCATCCGAAGTTTTCTCTAAACTACGGTTTTCGGCCTTTTTGGAGTGAACGCAAGTCAAACCATACGAAAACCCCTATTGGCAAAGCAAATCTGAGGCGATTTCCACAAGCCTAATCTAAGCCAAAATGATGAAACTAAAGAGTCACTACTACCTTTTTGCCTGAGCACGCCTAAGCCTAATCTAAGCCTAAACAATGAAACTAAAGACTCATTATTCTCTTTTTGTTAACCTAAGCACAGCCTACGCCTAATCTTAGCCGGCTCGGATTTGCCTTGTCGATAGGGATTTTCGTCTAATTTGACTTGCATTCACCCTAAGAAGGCCCAAAACCAAGAATCGGAGCAAATTTTGGAGCGGACCGACTTGCAAAACTTAGTCAAACTTGATAAAACGATATTAATTTCGAAATTTCGATTTCGAAAGGGTCCAAAATTCATTGACCAAAAAATTCGGAAAAATTTATTCGAATTGGGCACAGAAAGCAAAATGATTTTCATGCAAATACCTCCGTCAGTTCTCGACCATCCGAGCTATCGACTTCAAGTTCATAAATATAAAATTGCGTGTTTTGTATTATAACTCTTGGTTATTGAACAAGTTCGGGCCATCATGTACTAAACGTGCCGATTCAGCTGAGAAATGTGTAAAGTTCTCCAACTTCATGCACGTAAGTTATAGTCCGTTTTTTATAAAATGCTTCCAAATAGTAAAGTGACATAGATCAGTACTGTCGTCAGAATCGTTTACATAAAGTCCTTATTGTAAAATTTTTTACTCGAGAAATTGCTAACGGTTAGGACAGTATGCTCACAAATTTCCAGTCCTACATGATATTTTGTTCATCAGAAAATTGCAAAAATCTGAAATAGTACTTGCTTTCCACATTCGTTATTTGGCAGCATTTCAAGAAAAACATACTATAGGTGAAAAACAATGAGCGGCCCACCTATGAAGCTGTCCGTGCGACCGAGGATCACGTGAAATTTCACTTTACAGCTTGGAGGCTTTCTGCGCTCCACATTCAGCTCGAAAAGGGGTTTCCAAGTGCGAATCGGATGCGGTAATGCTTTTGAAAGAATGCTCAATTTTTTCCTTTTAAATTCCTCAGAAATTTTTCGCTATGACTTATGGAGGATGTGGTTGTGAGTCATCTATGCAAATAAAAAGCTATTAGTAGCACCTTACAACATTCCATTGATCCCATATTACCATCGGCCACGATGTACACACTATTTACCACACACAAAAGCGGTGATTTCGACGGTATTTAACATCTTTTCCAGCCTCGATCTCTCCAAAAAGTGAGAAATGATATAAAAATCCGCACTACAAAATACACACGATAAGTAAGTCACGGTTGGAAGATTCAGTTGTCACCAACGGAGTGGCTGGCGGATTACGGTGCACAAAACTGTTCACCAATGGACGTATATAGGCGGTCAGTGGAAAACTCTTAGACAATTTCGCAGAACTTACTGTAGCCGGCAGCGTATTGACAGAAAAGTGATCGATGAACACATTCCGCACTTTTCTGCACGGATGGCGAAACTGCGAAGTCGAGTTTTCAAAAAGCGATCGATAGATACGAAAAAGTGGCAATGGTATGGACGATGATAGTGAAAGTTTTCATAGCCAGGCGGATAGAGAAAGAGGGCTAGGTCGCATATAACAGGTTTAGCAGAGTTTTACTGTAGCTATACATTCCACACGACCAGTTCTTCGAACGTTGTTTATAGGAAAACTTTTTTCCATTGAAAGTATGCAGTACTGGAGAAGAGATGGGCGCATTCCTGCAACGGTGTTTACTTTTCTCTTCCACACCATCCAGTACCTTTCCAGGTTAAAAACAATAATCAAGTTGAAAAGACTAAATTATTCCGACGCGGTAAGTCTATTATGCTGAATAGAATATCGGTGCATCATTTCGGGAGTGACCTCGACATTCGGGGCCATAATGGAAAATGATCCATTTTGGACGAAATTCATCCAGCACTGATAGTTGACACTTTGCGACGGTTAAATGTGATAAGAGAAAAAGGCGAATAATGATAAAATACTAAACGGATGAACAAATTGAAATATACAAATTGTATGCACTATTGCAGGACAAGGTGTCTCCAAACATAAAATTCAGATTAGAGATCCTGATGTGATGTCCTAAACACGCAGTACTTATTATTTGATTGAGCCACAATCAATAAATTACTGTATACAGATGGGAAAGCTGTTAGAAGAGAGCAATTCAAGTATCAGAATCCTGTGGCCATGGTCCTCTAATTAAAAGCTGCTGTTGTACAGCAGATTGCTATACAGAATGAAGACTCTTGATGTGCTAGATACATCAAATGAATTTCAAGCCTTTGAGCCAATGTGGTCCCAAAATTGCCACCATATTAATATTGCTGATATGAGACAAAAATTCATCATTTTTTATACCACGGCTTAAGAGATGGCTTCAAGAATAAATATTTCAATATTTCTCATGAGATCGTGAAGCAAACCAAGTGCCACCATTTTCAAGAATCATGTGAAGTAATCATGCCGCCTTTAATTTTCCTTAATTTTTCGGACTGAGGCTTAGGCTTAGGGGCTTAGGCTTAGTCTTGGGCTTTTTATTAAAAATAGAGGCATACTCTTTGCTTCACAAGATTACACCTCAGTATCTTATGTGGAATTACTATCTGTGAAGCCATTTTGAAAAAACGAAGTATCAAAGAATGAAGAGTTTTTATCTTACATCAAATAGTGGCAATGTTTTAATGGTGGCTATCTTGAGACGATGACAATGTGGGGATGGTGCCAATGTTGAGGCGCAATCGTGAAGTCTCTGCACACGTTTCTAGTTCATAGATTTTAAATTGCATTGTATTTGAACATAATCCTATAAATTGTAGAATATGTTAAGCATTAGATCCGACAATCTTGGTCTCAGAAGCTGGTCGGTGCCAGATTTGCTACCTAGTGCACAACCGCTACCTAGTGCACATCCGCTGCTTTCTGCTGAGGTATATAAGTAACAGGTTACATTTACTTTTTGCATTGAATAACCTAGGCAGGATTTCGTTATGGAAGAATATACAGTATGCTTTTACAAATTATTAGGCTCATTTAATTTTTCTATCAATTAGATGGCGCTAGTTTCTTGAAAATTAAAAATTTCATCCGTTAAAAATTGGGAAATATGCGGTTGATGCGCATCAAAATTTTCAATTTTCCCCGTATTTTCAGAAGTAAATGCAAGAAATTGTGTTCTGCCAAATGCGTGTCACGAACCCCGGTGAGATGCAGTGATTTGTTGTTCTTGGCCCGGTTATCCCAATAATTTTAGATTAGAAATAAGACAATTGCCATGGATCCACGTTTGCTGAAAATAATCAGTCCTTGGTCTACGCGGGAGGTATATTCAACAATAGTTTTTTTTAATTTTGAACTCAAAATGAATATTTGAAAATCATTGAAAAAAATCTTTGAAAAAATTAAAAAACAAAACGAAAACGATATTTTCATCACCCGGATTGGTACAGGTAAAGAATGAAAAACGTCCATCTAGGCCATACCTGTACTTGGGGGGGTTGGGGGGGACCCCCCCCCAACTTGGCCAACCCTGTACCCAAAATCATTTCCCCCCCCCCCAACCCCCTCCCAGTTTGGAAAAAATTAAAAAAATTTTCAAAAAAGTGTATGTTTTTTGGCCTTTTTTGGGAAAAATTTCGACTTTTTTCTACCCCCCCCCCCAAAATTTCTGATTTACCCCCCCCCCCAACTGGTCGGAGGTCTTACAGGTATGATCTAGGCTGCTTGTCCTGTCACTCGAGGTGCTAGTGTGGTGGTCACCTTTTATCTAAATAAAAATTTTTCACTCATTAGAATGTGGTTATTTTGATGATTTTATTACTTATCTTTACTCATTAGTGACTTATCTTTACGTAGACTCTCTGTAGTATTACGTTTTTTGCGATTCCATAAAAGTGATAAACAAAATATTTTTCACCTCGCAGAACGCCTACCGTATTCCATTTTCCTTTATTGTTTTGTTTTCAGAAAACCCTTATGAAAATAATAGCAAAACTTTTTTAACATTTTTCGCTGTCTAGTAGTGGATGTGACTATGGTAGCGGATGTGCACCAGGTAGCGGTCATGCACTAGGTAGCGGATGTGCACTGATAGCGGATGTGCAGTAGGTAGCGGATCTGCTACCCAATCTCAGAAGCGACAGATACAAATTGGGAGAAATGCGCACTCACTGAAAAATTATCATATGCTCGCGTACACATTCTATCTAAAACAACTGATTTTTTTCAAAGTATATGAATTTCGAACTCTGCCGTTAATGTTGAACAGTTTATACCGTTCAATTCAAAAATATCACAGCCCAATCTCTATGCCTGCATGTGAACCTCCCTCTGTCCTACCCAATCGTCTCATTGGTCCCAGGAAACCTGTGCTTGAAACGTTAGCACAAATCTGCATGCGTTGTTCAATTCGGATACCTAAGCTATCCATGAACCGCAGGCCAGAGCCTTTTTTGAATTGAATTGTGTTTGTATAGTATATTCGCGTAGGAACGAGAAGTAACAACCTTGATCTACTTCCGACGAAATCGGGAGGATTTGACGAGACAATCATATTTCAAATTTGCATATTCTAACCAAGTATATTTTGAAAAAGCTGGGAATATTTCACTCCACATAGAAGATTTTTTTAGTTATTGTGTTAAACATTGAAATCAACCATAAATGCTGATTTGAGCTGATGATGTGAATTTCACGGGACCTCGAATATGAAACGTTTCTCTAAAGTCGGGACTAGGATTGGTGCGAGAATTTTGCTTGTTTGGCCCCGTTGAGCCCGCACTCTCATCACTTATTGAAAGATGAACGATGTGTTACAAATAGAACGGTAGTTGACCATCCAGGTCGTTTCATATACAATGAAAAATCTTATTAATCAACACGGATTAATTTTTTCTCACCTCTCAACCCAATACTACTAAAACACGAAGTTTCACCATTTTTTGCGACAGGGGTAATTGCTACCTCTTCTAAAGTGAACGACGACGAAGAACTAGAATTCATTATAAAATTTAAATGTTTAATGGGAAAATAATTACTGTGATGCGAAATAGAAAGAGAAAAAAATTTCCAAGCCATCCACCAATATTGGAGCGAAAGTTTTGAATGAGCAAGAACTTGTTTTCCGTCTAGTCTACACCGGAAACAGAGGATGTCGAAATTTTTAAGCTTAATTCCGTAACTATTTTTTTAGTCGTTTCCACTCATTTTTCCTCCTTCGAAAAAAGGAGCAGAGTAGAACCAGAGACGGAAACTGATAAGAAATCTACGGTTTACCACAGCATAACAAGTTTGTGGAAATCGACCAGAAAAAATGGGCACATACGCATTAATTAAATTGTGAAAGTTTTCTCTCATCACCTACAGAAAGGCGGGTCTGCGAAAAAATCGGCAAAAACAAAAATCTGGATCCTGTTTTTCAGGAGTGGATTTTTTTGGTTGCGGGTAAAATATGATTAATTTTTCCGTCTGCAGAAAAAGTTTGCTGACCGGCGAAATATGGGTATTCTGTTTGAGAGGGCTTTTCGGCTTTTCATTCTTAGCAACCAGATTTTTTAGGATTGATGTAAAAATAGTGGAGTGCGCGAGCAAACTTTGTAGAGTGAAATAAACCAAAATCATGGAAAAATCGAATATTTCAAAAATGCTAGATGCTGTAGAATAATCGTGATAACAGAAAAAACTGTCATTAGCTTACGTTCTTCAGACGGTATCATTTTTGTAGAATGCTTTAGAGTTGACTATACTGCGAAAAATACTCCAATCGGTTGAGTGTTTCGATTATTCAGCACATTCACATCCTCGATTTTTCAGAATCGTCGAGGTACAACTGACTAGCTACGGCCGTAAGCAAGGTATACTCTTATCTTGGCGCTCGTCTTTACTTTGACGCCCATCGCAAATTGGTGTTCAAGCGTCAAAGTAAACACTTATCTTAACTGACACCCATGGTGCTATCCCATAGAAGTAGGAAAAACTGACTTATATCAATCAAATAATGAAGAAATAGAAAGAACGAATGCAAGTAAAGAACAGATAATTATTATCAGAAGCTTGAGAATGAGGACAGGGTACAATAATTGGCAAACTTGTGGTATTTAAAAAACACTCTCGGACGTTTTGATGTGTAGAATGAGTAATATTTGAGACCAGAACTTGATTCTTTTTGCCTGAATATTTTCCAAACTATGTCAGTTATGGTAAACAGGAATTTATTGATGCACGATAAACATTTCGGACAATATCTTTGATTTACAATGCCCTCTTTTAGCAGCAATAATCAATTTCAAACGTTTACAAAATTCATCGATGGGACTAATTTTTTCCTGATTTAAGCGTTTTAATGCGCAATACAATTTTGAGGCATTGTTGAAGTTGTGGGACGTCTGCAGCCCTTCTTACATTTGTCAGTTCCCATTTGTATAGTTCTCCCAACTAGCGTCTGGGTACCTTGGTCGTTTTAAATTAATGCACTAAAGTAGAACTTGCTCCTAGCAGAATCTTATCATAATTTGTCCAAGTGGTTATGAGGTCAATTTCACGAAAATTGTGTTAGAAAATGTCAGATGTAGATTCTTTATGCTGCGAACAAAAAAGTGGATAAACTTGTGTACTATTGGATATATATTACTACACCCCATTCATTTTGAAATGATCCATGCAGCGATCGGGGTTTTGACAAACTCAGCTTTATTAGAGACCAAGAAACCAATTTCTATAATTCTGAAATCATTTAAATTAATGATCATCAAAGAGTTAGTATCATGAAGGAAACATTTATTGAATAGAGTCAACGAGTCTTTCATAAATTTGAATAAAAGTTTAGCTGTGACCTTGTTGCATCGATCCCTTCAAAATGAATGGAGTAAATATTAGTTCAAATGATTTGCTGGAAAAACGAAAAAAAACTTTTCCGTCTTTTCCGTGTTTATTACGGTTATTAATGCCATGCTCGAAGGCGACATTTGAAGAGTAAGTTTTTGTAAAGAAATATTTGGACATTGTCTTATTTTTGTTTTGAAGTGTGCTACCTAGTCTGGCTAGATTTATTCAGGCTTTTCTTGAACAGGTAAGATTTCTGTCCTAGACTTCTCGCCCGTGAAAGTGGAGTCATTTTGATTTTTGAGACAGGCACAGGGAAGCACTGGTGTTAGGACGATTCTTGGCTATCTCTCCTGCATCCCTTTCTTACCGATTTTCACTAATTCCTCCAACCCCACTGATTAAGCAGTCATTACCGATCTGAGCCGCAGCCCAATTTCACAATTATAACATACACCCCACTAATCGGAATGCTAGAGGGGCTCCTTGATTTTCTTGTCGTAACTTGAAAAAGGAGTATGATACTTGAAAACTGTGTTTGAAGTTCCTTATGAGCAAAGTAAGTCAAAACAAAAGGACTATAATCTATTTATTCTGAAATGACAGATGCAGGCATTAATTGAAAGTAAGTTCACCAGGGAAAAATTACTAAGCTTATTACAGTAATCAATGGAAAAACATGCTCATCTATGAGCGACAAACGGAACAACTGAAAATTTCCTTCAATAATCTTATCCAAATGTTTTGACTAACACTCAGGTACCAACACAGTTAGTTCTGTCTAAATCAAGAGTGATGAGCATTCAGGTTTCTCTTAGCATTTTTACAGTATGGAGTTTTTAACACTGTAAAAATTGCGTGTCAAATTAAACCTGCTGTTTTTTGTTTGTTTTTTTAATCTGCCGTTTTGGTTGTCGCGTCTTCGATCAGTGTTTTTCCTAAGCAACTAAGCAAACGTATTTTTTTCGGCTGGTATGGAAAACTTTTACAGAAGTTTTCCATGCGGTACGGATTTTATTATGAAAACCGGTGCAAAACGGAAATTTTTTGACTAGAATTCCATGTATTCCGTATAGTACGGATCGACTGGTTCGAGAAAAATCTGCTTCTATCTCGAACTAAAAGAGCTATAATAAGCTTTGCAGTCAATGTGAAAAACTGCAGCAGTGATCACAAAAATCCAGATCTGGGGCTTGAATATGCAAGATCAAGTCAACGGGTTCTGAAGAAAATGCATGACTGAACGCTTTGTACATCGGCACATACCAGCATGACCACACCAGGGCAGCTTGCCTGCCTCAGCAGAGAAAGGGATGTTGTAGGTGATGAGCATACATGTACAGCATAGAAATTTTGGGGGATCAGACTAAATTTTTTTTCAAAAGTGCTTAGAATTCGGTAAAAATTAGTCACAATGCCCATAACTTTATTGTTACATTTTTTCCAACGAAAAGAATTAAGCTTTTTTTATTGATAATTTTTATTATTTTTACATGAAATTTACTAAATTATCAAGTCTTCGAGGAGCATTAAAATATTCTAAAATCATATTTATTTCATACTTAATATATCTGTTTGCAACATTTATTCGGGGAAAAATTTACTTCTACATTTTATGGTGTAAAAGACCTAAAAATGAGAATTCTGGGAGGGGTCAAACAGGATTCTGCCTGTAGTCAGAATAACCGCAACGCCTCTAAGAACATGCTCAGGGTGGAAAGAAACTTCGTGTAAGGGAGTACAGAAAACGTGTCAACTTTTGGTGCAAAACGTTTAAACCATTATTGTATGGGTAAAGTTTTAATTTTTGTTTTTTTGACATGGCTAAAGTTGAGATTCTGATTTAATGAAAGAGATGGACAGGATTATAGCTGATGTCATGAAAGTTGGTGCCATGTTTATCATCAAGATTTGATTCCTCAATGAAGGAAGCATTTGCCAACCTGGGTAATTGAGAGAAGAATCCAGAAAATTGCCTGATTGACAGATTAGGGCATGGGCCGGAGAAGTGCGTCCAATCCTTCAGCCCATCCGATCCATCAATGGGCCGAAAAAAGCCCAGCCCGTAAAAGCCTATCTTCCAAAATACAAATATTGCATGATTAAAAATTCAGAAAACGAAAAAAAACACATCAAAGGATCATAGTCAGTCAAAATTACCCAATAACAATATCAGATTATCAAGTTTTCCTGGATTAAATCTTTGAATCTGTGATAATAGTTCGCTTGTACTGAAATTGCATTCTCTATAACTCATTTAAAATGATAGACGCAGCAGAAACCAAAAAAGTAAGTTTTGATACGCAATTTTCACTTAGTGGAAACTTTATACTGTAGGAAAAAGTCAAAGTTCTTCGTGAGAATGAGAGAGGTCGAAATCATTGGAAAACATCATGCTTGTCCATTGCCGACTTGTACAGAACTGCATTGATACCTTAGTGCTACTCGATAAATTTCGACCGCTTAACCAGGTTATTGAAGGAATTTTCTGATGTCCTGTTTGCTGCTTACTGATGAAAATGGTTTTTATTGATTATAGTAATAAGCTTATTGGATTTTTTCTGTATTGCACATATTTTCACAAGATCGCCGCATTGATCATTTTAAAATGGATGGAGTATAGCAGTACTTGAAGGTGGAATCGATAAAATTCTCTATGCAGCAATCGCCACTTTGAGAAAATTATTTGATTCCTCTTCCGCCTCACAAATTTCCAATTTTTCGACGGGCAGGGTATAAATATCTCTCCAACTCACTAGCATAAGCGACGGTTTTTCATGCTGTTCAGTACTTTTTGAACGTCTGAGCTTTCAACGGCAGTTTTACCAAGATCTTGAAAAAACTGACGAGTCTTCTCATGCTCTAGAATAGTATGAATAATTTTTTACATTTCGGCTTTAATAACAATGCTGCTTTATGAAAGTTGACAATTTTTAATTTTTAATGCAGCAAATTGACGTGTTTTCGGCCAATTGAAATGGTTGCAAAGTCTGACCAACGATCATTAAAAGAAATTACATTGAAACTAAAGGCAGTGTTGGCATTTTTCTTACTTCAGTTGTATCCAAAAAAGCAGGAAAGTAATTGTCCCTTCAAGCAAATGTTTGTCGATATCATACATATGATGCTGCAAATTTGTTTCCAATGATTTCGATGATCAGCTGTAAATTGAGATGTTGGTCTATCATCATTGAAGAATGAATAAAAAATGGTACGATGAGTTGCATCACACTTAGAAACGAGGCACAGGGCCGTGCCAAGGATTTTTGCGGCCCGGTGCGAAGTAGATTTTTGCGGCCCTATTTTTTAAAATTAGTAGGTATATACATCTATACAGTCCTAAACGTCTATGCAGTCATTTTCACGTGAAATAAGTCTTAAATGGGAAATTCTATTGGTGTTGCACATCTCATATTGCAGAAAAAAGTTTTTTTCTTGCATCACGAATCAGGATACATAAAGAATAGCATAGGCGAGGCAACGAAATTTTCTATGTGTATTACGTCCAACTGAATTCACACATTACTGAACGATACTGTGGCTACGTATACAAGTATACAAAAAAATTTTAAAAACGAACAAATAACATATTCACAACAATATTTTTCGAGCCTTTTGGGCTGAAAATTCAGATATAACTTCTGAAAAGTCAATATTGGAAGACAAATCGTTTTCAATTGAAATAATGGCCAATGAATTTAGACGATCATCTGACATTGTTGACCTCAAATACGTCTTGATTAGTTTCAATTTAGAAAAAGATCTTTCGGCAGTGGCAACAGTTACCGGAATAGTCAACATGATTCGCAAAGCAATGGACAAATTAGGTACCACTTCCAGTAACCTATTTTTAAGAATATACTCCAAAACGTCCAATGACGATAAGTTTCCTATGGACGCCGTTTTGGAAAGCATCGTAATTTCAGTAAAGAGTTCTAAGCCATTAATGTCGCTCAAAAAGTTAGCTAATTTCAAGCATGATGCTTTCAAGGTGTCGTCATTTTTAAATTTTAACGAATTAAATAAAAAGCCGAATATTTCTTTGAAATTATTCATTTGATCAAAATGTTCCTGAATAGACATTAATGCTTGATCGAGAAGCACATTGAAAAAATTTACGCGAAAATTGTGTTCTGGATCAGAAACAAGCGTTTGTACATTAGCAAAAAAGTTATGCGTGAAAAACTTTTAAAAATCATAAGTAAGGCAAAATGGAAGGCCGCAAAGATTAGTAAAAAACAGCAGTAATCTACATACAATACAACGTGAAGCTGGCGAGTATGATAACATTATAGGAAACAGTTAAATACGTGCTGAGATACATACAGACAAATGTGTAAAACTATCGATACAGACTTTACACAGTGAAACACAAAGGCGTGCTCCTGCCTTGTTGAGCATACACGTACAGTACAGTATGACACGTATGTAAGCTAGTTCAGCTCAAGTTCTTGCGGCCCCTAGTCAATGATGAAACATCAAATTTTCTGTTACACAGAAGTGCACATTATTATTTTTATTCGTGTTCGCATTGTCTAGCATACATATAGTGTACAATATATGTATACAAAGTACAAACTTAGGTCAGTTAAGTTTTTGCGGCCCCGTGCGGCTGTACCCTTTGCACCCCCCAAGGCACGGCTCTGACGAGGCATCTTTACTTTGGTACGTGAAGCGGCAGAAAAATAGATGAAACGAAAACAGAATCATTAAATTCAGTTATTTACTTACACAACAAAAAGTGCTGAGTCTAAAACAGACACTAAATTGAATAGCACAACAAATTTCAAACTTGTGAAACATCAGTGATGATGTATAAATATTTTCAGGTGTAGCTTGGAAGTCTGCCAAATGACAAACGCGGTCTTGTCTTAGATAAAAAGCAACAAAGTCAGGAAAAAAATTGAACTGAAATTTAAAATTCAGATTTGGAGCATCTTTTGACTGTCTTACCATGGGCGTAATGCAGGACAGATGACCAAACAGTCAAAATTTGATTAAGTAACTCAACAGATAGTAAATATGTATCTGACCATAAATCAATTTTAGATATATCCACTTACTTATTTTTAATAGGCTTTTACGCGCCTGTATAGGAAGGCACCAATTTATTTTTCGACGCATGCCCAGCCCGGCCTGCTCATGGGCCGGGCTGCGCCATGGGCCGCCCATGTGTAACGGCCAGATTGAGAAGTACTTTACTTTATCCCAAAAACGGACGGTGGTGAAACGGCATGGGTTATGGGGCGAGAACGATAAAAAATGATAATCGATGGCAGCTTGGTCGTTGACAATGAATAATGGGGGACAATGCGTGTTCGGCTTGCAAATAATAAAAACAGACTCCGTTTAACTGCTTTCGTATAAAAAGACGCGGCGCTTGCAAATAAGACGAATTCCAAAAACTAAATTTGAGACGAACATGAACTAACTAAATCATGCTTTGCTTCTCTTTAAATACGGCGTTTTTGGCCACTCCCTGAGCTTCGCAGGTGGTCTTGCTTCTGTCCATCTTCTTCCACCAATCCCCACTTCCTGCTTCACTATTCTCGCTAATTTGGTCACACCCTCCAATGCTTTCCTAGAACTGTATGCTTTTCGTGTCTTCTCTGTGCTTGCTTCCTACGGTGGGCTTAGCCACACCTTTGTGCTTCTGTGCATGCTTCTGTATCTATTTCCTCTGTGTACACATGTTTTGTGGGACCATCGCTACCGTCCCACTTGAGACTACTGTCTGGCGGGGCTTTTACTTTTTACTGTGTGCAGGTGTTGTTTACGATTCTTATGAGGAATTTCGGTAGCCGTGGAATGTGTTTAGTGTAGGTTCTAGGGGACCAGCTGCCATTATGCAAATTAATTGGAGCGTCTTAATTGGGTCAATAGCGGCTACCAGGGTGTGGAAGGATCAAAATAGGGTACTTCACATGATTTTACAGTAATGTTTGGGTGTGAATCCCAGTCACCCTTGAGACGATAAATTACGAAAATGAAATAATATTTAATAAATGACTATCACATACAGTATGCTATATATTTACAGTACTGCGTTAGCAGGTACATTACATTTCCCTCCTTTCGGAGTTGAACATCCTCGCTCAAGGGTTTCGAGGGCGAGGAGGGGTGGGGGCAGTTTCGATAGTTGCTTCTCGAGGGTAGAAAGGGGTTGTCTTGTTTACATATACCGTAAAGGTAATATTCTTGTGGGGGTGTGTGAGTGTAACATTGGGGTACATGAAATTTGCAATTGGATAGGGCCCGTTTTGGCGAGGGAGGAATTTGGGAGTCAACCCTTGTTTACACAAATGATTTTTGTAGAGAATGAGATCACCGGCCTTGTAATGGATGTTCTGAGCATGCTTGTTATACTGAAGGGTATAGTGATCTTGGGCTTTTTGCAAATTTTTCTGCACGGTTGAGAGTGCTTCTGTAAAGTGAGATTTTACACGAAGGGCATAATCGTCTAAATCAACCATATAGGCTGTTGGGAAAAAATTTAAGGCTGCGTCTGATGGAAGATTAGCCTGTCTACCATGGAGCAATTCAAACGCGGGATACAAAGTGCTATCATTCTAATGAATGTTAATCGAAAAAATGGCATAGGGTAGATAAGTATCCGAATCAGTGTGATTTGAATTGATGTACATGCAGATAGGGGTGGCTGGGGTCTGGTTACAATGCTCAACTTCCCCATTGGCAATGGGATGGTATGGGGTGGTATGAATTTTTTGAGTATTACATAAACTAGTGATCTGTGAAAAGAGATCAGATATAAAATCGGAGCCATGATTACAATGGATGATTTTTGGGGAGCCATGACTGCAAACAATTTTGGTTACAAATAATTTGGCGATAGTGGCTGCAGTAATATCAGGGGTCGGGAATGCCTCCACATACTTGGTGAAATAGTTGATGAAGATGACAATGAATCAGTTGCCGTCTTCAGTGAGGGGTAACGGCCCCATGCAATCAACACCGACTCTATCAAATGGGGCTGTCGGCTGAATTGGGACAAGATTTGCATGTATTTTGTGCTGGAGGGCTTTCTGTGTCTGGCATGGATGGCAGGTTTTGCAATAACATTTGATATCACAGCTCATTTGGGGCCAAAAATATTTTTGATGGAGCAAGTGTAGGGTTTTCCAGAATGCAAAATGACCTGTAAACTTGCTGTCATGATGGGAGGCGATGAGATGCTGTATTTGGGATTTGGGGATGTATAGTTTTGCCTGTTTGTTGACTATACAAAAGAGGATATTTTGATGCACTGCAAATTTGATCATAGTAAGGGGGTGTTTTTTGGCGATTTTTGCTAAAATATTTTTGACAGTTGCGTCAGTGCGTTGGAGTTCAGCAAAATTTTTCTGTTGCTCTTCTTGTTCAGTTGCTTCAGCTTCAAGAACAGAATTGATGGTTGATATCTCAGGATGGGTTTCTAGTTGCTCAATATCAAAGGATTGCTTCGCTGTATCTGAGGGGAAACGAGAAATAGTGTCTGCATTGCGGTTAGCAATGCCTTTCTTAGGGTGAATGTCTAGCTGAATACTGGAGAGGGCTAATCCCCAATGGGCAATGCGAGGGGACGGAAATACTTGATAAACTCAACTAGGGCAAGGGTTTCCAACTCAGTGTTTGGGTAGTTGCATTCTGCGGGTTTCAACGTGTGGCTCCCAAAAGCAATGGGGCGATCCTGACCTTTACTGTCTAGTTGGCTGGGAATGGCGCCAATTCTGAGTTTTGAGGCGTCAGTTTGCAAAATGAACAGTTTTGTGAAATCAGGATGCTGCAGTATTGGGGCATGAATAAGCAGCTCTTTGAGTTTAGTGAATGTGTTTTGTTGTTCAGGCCCCCATGAAAAGTCCGAATTCTTTTTGAGCAATGCTGTGAGGGTGCTAGAAATTTGGGAGCAGTTCAGGATGAATCTGCGGTAATAAGAGGGTAGGCCAAGGAATGACTTGACTTCTTTGGAGCTTTTGGGGGTAGGGATGTCATAAATGGACTGTACCTTATTGGGGTCTGGTGAAATGCCTTGCTGAGAAATGACGTGGCCTAAGTATTGGACTTGGGGCTGGCAAAATTTGCATTTTTGTATGTTGAGTTTGAGGCCTGCTTTAGAGAAACGAGTGAGAATATTGTCTAAATGTTCTAGCATTTGGACATGGCATTTGGACATGGCATCATCGAGATAGACAAAGCACGTGTTCCATTGCAATCCGGAAAGGATAACATCCACTAACCTTTGGAATGTGGCTGGGGGGTTGGTGAGACCAAAGAGGAGATAGTTAAACTGATATTGTCCGGCTGAGCAATTAAAGGCAGTTTTTTCTCTGTCTGCTTCTGCAATTGGAATGGAATAGTAGGCATTTGATTGGTCAAGAGACGTAAAATATTTCATTCCACATAGGGTGTCTAGGATTTCGTCTATGCTGGGCAAGGGGTAGGTATTTCTCTTGGTTACTTTATTGAGGCCTCTAAAGTCAATGCATAAACGATGGCCACCATCTTTTTTGGGGACTAAAACTGTATTTGTGCACCATAGAGAGTTGCTCTGGCTTATGACACCTGCTGCTGGGAGTTGCTCCACTTCTGCTTGTATGATTTGCTTTTCCCTTGGGGAAGTCCTAAAAAGGTGTCTAGGTACGGGTTGGGAGCCATTGGTGTCAATTGTATGTGAAACAAGGGTGGTTCTCCTACGTCCATTTTGGATTTAGCATATAACGTAGGATACTTTGATAGGGCACGTAGGAGTTGGGTTTTTTCTGTTTCTGTGAGGTCACTGGAGGTTAAGTTAACCTTTTCTTTTAACCATGTGAATGTATCAAAAAGGTTTGGCTGGTTTTGTGTTGAGGGGGTTAGTTTAGCGGAAGCATCTTGTTTTGGGATGTAACATGAGACTGTACCAATGCATGTTCCAGGGTAAAGAGTTTGGACTGTGTCTTGTGTGTTTAAGACTGATATGCATATGCGACTGTTTTGATTTTCAGAAACACAAGCTGCAAAATGAACTTTGGCATTCTGTTTGGGTTTTGGAGTAAATTCAAGCTGTTTAACTTGTAAGTAGGATTTGGGCAGGAAGACAGTAAATTTGGTGACTGTACGGGGTGGTAATTCTAGCTTCTCATCTAAGTAGGTTCCACCACGGGTCGAAAGGGGACTATATTCCAGGCCATCACAAGGTAGTATGACATTGCCAAATTTGACCTGGGACTTCTGATTGTTGATAGTGTATTCCGAAAATCAACTGAGAAAGTTTTTGCCTAGAAGGAAGTCTGCTGTGCAGTCTTTTTGGACAGGGACCATTATTGTTTCCTGGATAGTTTGGGCTGTTACTGTAACAAAAGTGGTTCCTACAAAGTGAATCGGAAGGTTATTTGCTGCTTTGGCTTGGACTAGCGGGGGTTTCATGTCTAGCTGTAGGATTTGAGCGATTCGTGAACCAATGAGTGAGTATACGGCACCAGTGTCAATCATGCCTTTTGTAATTAGCTTGCCGTTAAGTGTGATCGGAATGTGAGGGGTATGTTTCTCAGGCACATTCTGGGGTGGCTTATTTGATCCAGATTAGTGGATTTGATTAATGAGTTCAATTGCAGGAGTTCTGGGGGTATCGATATCGACAAGGACGTATTTCTGCTGTGTTTGGGCCCCACGATGATTGGCTAATTCTAAGAGAGCATGGCCAAATGACGAGGGAATGGTCTCATGTAAATGCCTGGTGTGTGATGGTATTTTGTATGCATGTTCATTGGTAACATGATGCTTTGGGGAAGGGAAATATTTTCGAAGAATGAGAAACGAGTAAAAGACGCGTGCAATGACTACAGTAATAACCGCTAGATTGATAATGATTTGCAGGGGTCCTTTGAGTAAATTATTTAATATGTCTGTGAGGCTTTGGGTAGTGTGGGTGATTACATGTTCTATGCCTTGGCCGGGGCCAGAGAGGGTATTGCTGATTGCTTGGCCACTGCCTGAGATCATGTTGTAAACTGTATCAGAGTTAAGAGACATTTGGGCGGTGTAATTGATGAGTTTTTTAACAATGTTTTCAAGTGTGTGAGTTTTGTAAATGTATTGTTTCAAAAAGAGTAAGTTGGTTGAAATGGTTGGGAGTTGATCAAAAAAAATTGCAGGTGTGTTGAAATGGAAGAGGGAGAAATTTTGGTTCCATACAATTTTTATGGGTAGATCTGTGACATGTGGGGATCCTGTTTCACTGACCCATGTATTATTCTGTTTGTAAAGGGCTACATGCAAGTGATGGCAGTTGACAGTTTGTGAGAAAGGGATCAAATCGTTTCCTCCTGGGTTCGAAAACATGAGTTTGGTTCCTACCAGAATAGTGAAAGTTTGTAGCATGTTTGGTTGATTTTATGATAGTAAAAGACTTTTGATGCATTTACCTGCTTACAGGGCCAGACTGTGAGGGCATCTCCTGTGAATTCTGCTATTATGTCAGTTCGTTGTAGGAATTCACGCGCCCCAAGGGTTGCATCCAGGCGTAAAATTTGCCATACTAGATCAAGGTGACGCTGTGCCTGTCTGCATAATTCACTCCTGACGTTTTTGAAATTTTGGATTTCGAATTAATGGATTTTATCTGCTAGATAGTTTAGTTTTGCATTAATGGGTTCAAAATGGTCAAAATCGTAGAGTGTAGTATGGGTTTCATTAATTTTTGGAGTTAAAAAGGCGTTACAATGTGGGTTGCTTTTGTCTAACTGCACAACAATGCCCTGTTTGGTTAGGACACTGTCTTGGATTTCTGGGCAGTTGGAGTTCTAAAAGAGTGTATTTTTGATGGAGAATGCACCTTGTACTCTCTTCTATTATCATGTGGGTTTGTGTCAGTTTTACGGGATGTGTATTTTTGTATTTGAAGGGGCATAAGTTTTTGAATGCGGTTTCATTCCAGATAATGAACCCGTCGGCGGTTACACAATGGCCTGATGTCAGTTTGCATGACCCCAGGTCACCTAATGTATCTGTCATTGATTTTCCATTCCAAGATGCTATTTGTCCTATTTCTATGATGATAATAGTGACCAACATACAGTGGTCTGTGCAACACCATGTGTATTCTATGCTTAGGGAGTTATTTGTTGACCAAAATCCTGGTTGAGTTTTGTATAATTTTTGACCATTGTGTTCTTTGTCTATAACGATTGCCTTACAAACGTGCATGGTTAGATTTTGCATTTCGGTTTGGTCGAAAACAATACCTTTTGAGCCAAAAAATCCCGTATTAGTACAAGTTTTGCATTTGCGAACACTACATTTGTATGCATCTGTTATGTGAGGTTTAGTGGAGGGGATATAGATTTTTCTGAATGTCTGTACTGGTTTGTCTACTGTGGAAGGGGGCATACATGATACAAGTTTTGGTATGCTGACAGAGTGGCCGCTCAATGAAGTTCCACAGGTCTGAAATTGGGCACTACACGATGTGGGGATTATTATACAGAAAAAGATACAAAACAACGACCAACATAATTTTTTATTGGAGGTGGCGGGGCATTGTGTTTTTCCGTTCTGGTCGGTTTGGTGTGCCTTTTGTTGGCGTTTTGCGGTTTTTAGCTGAGGAGGTGGCTGGTTTGTAATCTGAACAGTCTGTAAAACTTTAGAAGTTGAGTCATGGGATGGGGTTTGGATTTGCTTACTCGTGGGGGTCAGCAATAGTGTTTGGTGGGGATGGAATCTGTAGGGTTCAGGGGTGAGGCCATGTAAGAGGCATAGGAGGTTGCAGCTGATTTTAGAGGGTGTCTCTGGGGCGGTGGGCGAATTGGCGGTTTGTTTTCATGGAATTTTGTAATCGACAGGTATGGTGGGCAGCGATTTTACAACTTTGTTGGCTTCGGGCGTGGGGGGATGGTGACATTGCACACCAATCAGGAATGTCCAAGTCTAGGATGTATTCCTCCTGACTGCAGCGATGGGTGGTTGGCATTATAGTTCCTAAAGTAGTCTGAGGGCCGTTAGTTATGGCGGGTAATGTTGAGTAGAATGCAGGGTCATCAATGTCCATTAGGGGTTGGGGTTGCCTGTACTCAATGCAATTTTGAATATTACGACTTTGTTGATTTGGACAGTACCTAGTTGTATGACCTCTCTGCTTGCATAGAAAACATTGAAAATTTGAGTAGGGTTTTGAAAGGCAGTTATCAGATCTATGTCCTGTTTGGGAGCAGTGGATGCATCGGCTTTTTCAATCACAGGTACTGTGATTATTGGGAAAACAAATTTCACATGATTTTCGGGTGCCTACTGATTAACAATTGTGAGCTACGTGTCCGAGTTGTCCACACTGAAAGCATGTGGGTTGCCTAGGAGTAGTATTGTTCCTGTAAGCATTATTCCTGCTGAAAGTGTTGTTACTGAAACTGTTGTAGTTACTCTGTTGTGGGGGTTGAGGTTTTTGTTTGATCTGCAACTGTAAATCTTTTACTTGTTGTTCTAATTAATGCAAGAGGTCCTGTTGGTCCGTATTTTTGGTTAGGGAAAAGATGGGTTCGGATTTTGGAGGTATAAATGGAAGGGTGTTGGACTTTAGCTCATTTCTAAGGATTTGCTGTTCAATGTAAGCTGCTTCATCTGACATTTCTTTTAGGGTTGCGAATCATCTATACTTAATTGCTTCCCTGATTTCGTTTTGCATACCTTCTACAAAAAGGGGTTTTATGATCATTTCTCGTGGGTCTGTGTTAAAGTTCGGGTAGGCGAGGGTTGCTAGGTGTTCTAGATCAAACAAGAATTCAGTTACTGTTTCTGATCGTTTTTGTTTCCTCTCTCGCAAAAATTGTTGATGTAGCTCATTATCTCGATTGTTTGGGAAAAAGGCCTGCAATGCGATTTTATACTGCTCCTATGTGTTGGGAGGGTTTTCGGAATTGGCTAAACTTTTGAATTTTGCTAATGCGGCTCCTGCTAAATAAATCTCTAAACATGCCAACTTTAACTGTACATCTGTATCTTTCATGCCTTGGAGTGCCATGAACTGCTCTGAACGTTTATTCCATTCACCAAAATGTTGGGTCATGCCCCCTGAATACTGTAGGTTTCACATAAAAATTATTTGCCATGTTATTACGAATGTTTAATGTTCTTAGATCATCAATTAGGGTAGGGTTTACTGTATTCTGGTTCAATTGTGTGCGCAGAGTATGAAAATGTTCAGAAAATAAATCGTTTATCTGCTCTCTAATGATTTCTCCTAAATGATCTTGCGTTTGGTGGGTCATTCTTTGTTTACGCTGGGATTTCTGCTTAAATGCTTCAATTTTTGCTTTACACTGTATTGGTAAAAATGTATCGCTTAATGTTTCGTTGGAGGGGATTTTCAGTTTGCTTTCTACGAATGTCTGTCTTACTGTAGGAAATGATTACTACTGTATTATCTAATGCTTCAGGATGCCCAGATAAACGATACACCTAATCGGGGCAGGGAGTTCCAGTGGTTAAGGGTATGGTACGGTCACCAAAATATGTAACAATCAGTTTGAGAAGTACTTTACTTTATCCCAAAAACGTACAGTGGTGAAATGGCGCGGGTTACGGGTCAAGGACGATACAAAATGATAATCAACGGCGGCTTGGTTGTCGACAAAGAATAATGGGGGACAACTTGTGTTCGGCTTGCAAATAATAAAAACAGACTCGGTTTAACTGCTTTCATATAAAAAAACGCGGCGCTTGCAAGTAAGACGAATTCGAAAAACTGAATTTGAGACGAACACAAACTAACTAAATCATGCTTTGCTTCTCTTTAAATACGGCGTTTTTGGCCACTCCCTGAGTGTCACAGGTGGTCTTGCTTCTGTCCATCTTCTTCCACCAATCCCCGCTTCCTGCTTCACTATTCTCACTAATTTGGTCAGGCCCTCCAATGCTTTCCTAGTACAGTATGCTTTTCGTGTCTTCTCTGTGCTTGCTTCCTACAGTGGGCATAGCCACACCTCTGTGCTTCTGTGCATGCTTCTGTATCTATTTCCTCTGTGTACACATGTTTTGTCGGACCATGGCTACCATCCCACTTGAGACTACTGTCTGACGGGGCTTTTACTTTTTACTGTGTGCAGGTGTTGTTTATGATTCTTACGAGGAATTTCGGTAGCCATGGAATGTGTAGTTTAGTGTAGGTTCTAGGGGACCAGCTGCCATTATGCAAATTAATTGGGGCGTCTTAATTGGGTCAATAGCAGCTACCTGGGTGTGGAAGGATCAAAATAAAGTACTTCACATGATTTTACAGGAATGTGTAACGAAGAGTGAAATTTGGTAAAATCTCATTTTTCCGACTAATGTAAAAAATATGTTTTTCATTTCTGTACAAATATGTTTTCTTTGGCTGCAATTAGTTACTTTCCTTAAGTACTTTGTTTTCGTCTTTTTCTATTGTTTAACCGTCATTCCGAGAAACACCAAAAATCCACACACACATAATAATTACAAAAATATCCAACAATGGGCCTGCGCAAACAGCAGAGCCCTTTTCGATAATCCACATAAAATCATGCAAAAGCCCAAATGTATGCAAAACATGAGCTGTGCATGCTCACACATGACAATTTACAGTAACCGCACAGTATGGCACCTGTGCACTGGGATGGGTGGTCCAAAAGACTGCCCAATTTTGATTGGTTCCACGACTAGGTCCTGATGGATAGTCAACATGAGAATTGAGGAGATTCTCCTTCTTACTCTTCGACGACTTTCGGTTCTCACGCTTATGTTTTGGGAAATATTTTTTGGAGCATAGGGTCGTCCCTACAACACTGTAATTGCCGACTTCTCAAGCGCCAGGGAACCTGCCCTACAGCCAATGACGATTGGATCGTCACCCTTTGCTCACCTTTGGGGCTTTTGCACTGCATACAGTATACCTGTGTAATCGCCTGCAACTTTTCTTTCGACTATCGGAACGATGGATGTTTTAACTCGAACTTAATTTCGTGTAACTATTCAATTTGTTATTTATTTTAAATATTAAAATATCCAAAAGCCCCCCTTTTCGCATTTCAACGTCACATCGGCGTGACAAATTTTGGTGACCTAACACAAGGGGAAATTTATCTAATCGAACAATTGGAACTCCGTTACGATTTCAAAGCCTTATCCATTTTGCTACAGTAACCAGAAACATTTTTGTTTCTTTTTCTTTCGTTTTCTTGTATCAAATCAACGTTGGGTACAATTTTTTTCTTTTCCAAAAAAAACAAAAATCTTTTTCGGGAGAATCTTTGTTTCAAATCTCTGTATTTTCGCCCTTTACACGAACGTTTAATAAAAACTGGTGTTACGACTTGCGTAACCCGAAAAATAATTTTACGTATAACGTTCAACCCCTTCATTTTTTTCGTTTGCAAAACTTTGGAGGATCGTCGTAAGGAAACAGTGTGCGAAAGTTTCCAGTGGGTTGAAAGAGAAGGAAAATACAGCATATTAAAAAACATGCCAAATCAAAATCAACTTGATCCATTGGGCGCCATCGTAAAAGATTCCATCAGGGCTGCGATTCAAGAAGAATTGCAGACCTTTCAAGCCCAGATGTTTAGAAATACTGCAAAAACAGATGCAAGTGTAAAAGAACTGCAAATTAATAATTTAAGAAACGAAATGTTGACAAAAAACTGCGATTTTTCACTTTTTTCGTGTCGGCCCATGGAAAATTTTGAAGAATGGGCCAAAAAGTTAGAAAAACAAATGTTACTTAAGGGTCTCCATCCAGACGATGATACCCTAAAATTAGTTTTTCTTGAATTTCATTTGGATGGTGATGCTCTCACCAAATTCGAAAATATATCAAGTTCACCTAATCCACCCGCAACGTATGACCAATTCAAGAATGCCTTAATTTTGGCGTTTCCAAATCATCACGATGCTTTGTACCATCGTCAACTTTTGAACGAAAGAAAACAAGGGCGAAATGAAACCGCCCTAGCATATTTCAATGAACTCGAAAAACTTGCGCGCTTGGCTTACTCCACTTTTGACGTGAATGCACGTAGTAACATACTTGAACCCGGCGGGCTTGCAGCATGATGTGCGACAAGCCCTAAAGTTCAAGCGTTTTGGAGACATACAAAGTTTAGTAGACGAAGCAGTTTTCGTTGAAAGGGAAATTTTACGGGATTCAACGGCCATGATTCCCATTCCCACTCGATACAGTAATCCGTGGGGACAAATTTTAACTGTTGGAGAAAACATTATGCAAAAGCAAATAAAGGATTTGAACACTAAATTCGATAAACTCATAAACCAACTCAGCAAAAACACGGTTGAGACACCCTATCGTCAAAAACCATCGTCAAAATCAAAAATCACATGTCACAAATGCGGGCAAAAAGGTCATTATGCAAATGAATGCGATCTGGAGCCCCTTACAAAATGTGATATCTGTTACAAAGAGGGTCATAGCAAAGAAACATGTCGTTCAAAGTGTAAGCACTGTCAACAAACAGGACATAAACACAGTCAATGTCCTTCAAAAAACCCCGAATGCTTCAATTGTTAAGAAACTGGGCATTTGAGCTGAGAATGCCCGAAAAAACATTCCAGTAATCAACATAATATTTTGGGCAATCAAAACGTTTGCCCTTTGGACAATGATGACCCTGACATGTACCTAGAAGCTTCACATGTGTATGTAGGTTCCATAAACGCAAATTTTTCTTCACGGGTCACAAAGAGTTACCCGACATCAGCCCCCATGTGTGGGCCTGACCAACAAAAAACAACGTGCGATGACTATCATCAGTTGTCAGAATCTTCATTACAGTCTGACCCGAAAATGCAAACAATTCATGAAACAGAAAATTTAACAAAAGAACTCGCACATGATACAAATATTGAATCAAGCGGTGTAAAAATCAGTTCATGTGAGCTAAAACGCAATTTTTGTCTTAGCCCCTACAGTATTCTCACAATCGCCTTAATTTTTTTTACACCCTGCATCTCGTGCTACCAAATGTGTGGTACCGGGTTAACCGGACACTCCATCGAAATTCCAAAGATCATTTCCTGTACTCGACCCGAAATCGAAGGCACTCCCGTGACCACCCAAGGTCAAGTTTACATGCCCCGAAGTCACCCTAAGCACAGTTTTGCATTTAAATGTTATTTACGTACAAGACGAATTTGTACCCAAGTGAGTTTCTTTGGCTCGAGAAGTATCATTTCGGATCACACGGAAAAAAAACACCTCACAGCTTTTGAATGCAAAAATATTTTTGAAACAAAATTGTACACAGATCAACACTTAAATCAAACAATAAACGGATTTTGGACAGCAAATAACAAACTGGACGTCAAATTTAGGTGGTGCTGTACGGATCACTGTTCTTCCATAGACAATTTAATCATCGAAGAAGGTCAAGTGGCCTCTTGGGACGGGAATTGCCTTATCAATACCCTTGGAGATTTGGGAGGCTGCTGGGCTACTTCCGGTCATTGCGTTTTACAAGATGGCGTTGTCGTTTGGGACGAGACCCATTTTCGACGGGTCTGTCCTTTCGAATTTAAAAATTTTTACAAAATAAAACTCATTGGTCCTCGTTTGATCATCCATGACCTGCAAGCCGCTTTTTATATTCAAAACGCAACTTCGTTTTCACATAAAAATTGCCCAGATTTTGACGAACATACGTTTCAAACAGAACAAGAGTTCATAGTAAGGTTGCAAGCTTTGAAAGCTAACAACAATGCATTCATCAACATGAAAAACAACTTTTCTGAAACGGACTATGATCCCCTAAATTCAAAACTAAACTATCTTGAAGAAAAAATTCATGAATTTGAAGTGCAAACGTTCAGAAACATGTGGAATGAACTTTGTCTTCAGGCCCAGTGTCACCTGGACGTTGTGTGGCAGCTGTTGCGCCTGGATGCAACCTGAACTGACATAGTTTCCGCGTTCACAGGAGAGGCCTTGACAATATGGCCCTGTAAACAAATAAACGCAACTTACGTGTACAAAGACTACAAAATTGATGGAGTGTGTTATCAAAATCTCCCCATCCTTGTGGAGAACACGGTCATGTTCGTGGCACCTGGAACCGAAGATCTTTTGGAAAGTAGCCAAAAAGTGGATTGCAACCACAGGCACGAGCCTCTTTACAAAAAAGGTGGGATATGGACTTCCCCATTGGGAAAAACCCACGTTAGCCGTATCCCCTTAGAAGTTAGCCGTATCCCCTTAGAAGGAAAAACCCACGTTAGCCGTATCCCCTTAGAAGGCACGGAAATGCAACTGTTTTTTACTTCAACGCACCGCCAATTTTTCATGACAAATTGGCATCCATTTCAACAAATCTTGCATTTTTAAAAGAATATATGTTCAAAACTCATAAACTGGAACTTACAGTGAACCGTTTGCTCAAAGAAGCCACGCTATTTTCCTAGGGGAAACAAATCATCTCGAAACCCTGCCGCACTGGTTCGACCGATGGGGTCGTCCTTTTCAGAAGGAGAGGAATGTAAAAAAGAGTGAAATTTGGTAAAATCTCATTTTTCCGACTAATGTAAAAAATATGTTTTTCATTTCTGTACAAATAGGTTTTCTTTTGCTGCAATTAGTTACTTTCATTAAGTACTTTGTTTTCGTCTTTTTCTATTGTTTAACCATCATTCCGGGAAACACCAAAAATCTACACACACATAATAATTACAAAAATATCCAACAATGGGCCTGCGCAAACAGCAGGGCCCTTTTTGATAATCCACATAAAATCATGCAAAAGCCCAAATGTATGCAAAACACGAGCTGTGCATGCTCACACGTGAGTAGTAAGGCCGGCCCGTATAGGTCGTATGGTTAAGGATACCCCTATCTTTTGTGTACGACCTATAATTTGTCATTTTTGGTCGATTTATAGGTCCTACAGTAAACATGTACGGTCGACTTTTGGCCGATTTATAGGTTGTACAGTAAACATATACAGTCAATTTCTTTGTCCATTTATAGGTCGTACCGTTAAGGATACAGGTTCTAGAGTTACCGTAATAGTGGAATTACGGTAATTTTTGATTATGGTAATAGTGGAGTTAGGGTAATAGGTGTGTTATTGTAGATGAAAAAGGAGAATCAATGATGAATGGAAAATGGAAAACGAAAATATATGTGGAACAAAAAAATGGACATACAGTATACAAGTACGGCACAAAAAGTAAGGCAAAAAGTCGATCTGGAAATTACTGGAAATACAGTGCCCGTGTAGTGCACAAAGGTGAGAAAGGTAAGGTAAAAAAACACCAAAAATGGATCTGGAAAAAGTGGACATACGGTGCATATAGTGTACAAAGGAAAAAAGGTTAGGTAACAAAACCAAAATCAATTTGGAAAAAGTGAACAAGGGAAAAGAGCACACCTAGGGGGCATAGAGAAAGAACATGCAGAAAAGATTATACATAGATCTGAAAGAGATGGTGTAGTGAACAAAGGACAAAGAGCATGCCTAGTCGAAATAGACCTACAGGAAAAATGTTATCAATCCAAAAAGAGAACATCTTGCCAGCAGTGAAAAAAGCACCTGTACTTACACCAATTTGTGCAACAAAATACGGACCAAAATGGCCGGGTCGACTAAAGAAGCCATGGCCACCAAAGGAAAAACACTACTGGATGACTTTTCAAATATCTAACCTGTTGTTTGTTTATATTACAAAATTATCCTATTTAACCCATGAGCTCAGACTACTGTAAACTGCCTAGAAAAAAGAAAAAGACCTGAGAAGGTAATGTATGAAAAACAAAAATGGCTCTAAAGAGAACATGTCGTGGATAAAGAAAAAAGAGCATATGTAGTAGAAAAAGAAAAAGATGCATGTTCAATGTTTCATGGAAGTTAGCTTCACTGTATTTTGTTTTGTCCAACTATTTGTGTTTTACTGTATTGAAATTTTGATAATTATAAATAGAATCTCAATGAAATAAAATCATTTTGAAAAAGTGTCCAAGTAAAAAAGTGGTTGGTTTTTCTTGGAAGATGTCAGATTTTGATGAGTTTTATGTATGGAAATATCCATTTAACTGCATAGTTTCCGCTCCAACAAAATCAGGAAAAACACAATTCGTTAAAAAACTTGTAATTTTTGCTAAAGAAATGATTCACCCTGCACCTGTGAAAAATTATTGGCGTTATTCTGAATGGCAAGAAGCTTACGATGAATTAGTTCAAAAATGTTCTTACCTAGAATTCATTCAAGGTTCACCCAACTTGGACAAACTTCAAAAAAGTAAGGATACACCTAAACTATTAATTATGGATGATATGATGCAAGAGATGAAGAATGATAAACGTTTAACTCAACTTTTTACTAAAGGATCGCATCACTGGAATCTATCAATTATACATATAGTTCAAAACGCCTTTTTTGATGGAATGCGTACAAGTAGAATAAATGCTCAATATTTGATTCTTTTAAAAAACCCTAGCAATAGATTACAAGTGGGCACACTGGCTCAACAGATTTTCCCAACTACTTCAAATTATTTTATAGAAGCGTATGAGGATGCTACCAGTATACCATATGGCTATTTATTAATAGATCTTACACAGACATGTCCTGAAAAATATCGACTTAGATCTAATATATTTCCTAACAATAATCATATGATTTTATATACACCTAAATGATTCATCCTTTTTACAGAAAACTTTTTACAAGTTAGTCGGATCTTATTATTTATGGATATGTTATACAGTAAATACACTTTTCTTAATAGTCTTACCGTAATTCTTTTTATATCTGATTTTATTGTATGGTTACAATATCCTTTGCAAATTTATGAAAATGGAGAAACTGTAAATGTTACAGATTTTATGATACCAAATACAAATAATGGTACAGATCAGGAATTATTATGGGAAAATTATAAATTGCATATAACACCCTTACTACATTTTGTAGAAACAATTTTACAATGTCCTCAGAATGATGGTCAATTATGCAATTACGAATGTGTTTCAAAATATATATTTTCAATCCTACTGTATTTTCTTGCTGTAGCCCTACCAGTAAATTTCAAAACTTGTACATCAAGGGAACTAAATTAGGATATAGTGATACTGTGGATTTATTACGTAGTCAGAAAAAAATATTTGACAGTACATCAGTTTAGTCAAAATTTTGGAAGAGGTTGGTCGTTTTTCTATAATTTGTTTCTTTGTTTCTTCTGTGCCAATTACAATGTCTGCCCCATTTGAAGCTTTTGTCAGAATGGTGCAAAGTAAACTAAAAGGTAAAAATTTTTATCTATTTATTCACCTAGTTATTAATCTATAATATTATTTTTATTTGAGGTAAAACACTAACCAACAAACAGAAAAGCGAGATGGCTGATTTGTTTTGGACTCGTTTCTCACCTGAAGCCAAGATTTTTTACAAAGACAGCTAAGGCATGCAATCATTTACGTCCTGAAGTTGGTTTACCTATGGGACGTAAAAAAGTTACACAATTTTGGTGTTTTGCTAAATTATTACTAATAGAACTGGATATGATGGAACCTCTATCTATTTTTGTAGAAGATCCTTTTTTAAAGCTAGATACAACACTCAAACTGTTTTTTATGAATATTAATAATTTGTATGCTTTTTCTAGACTCGAAGAGTTGAATATTATTATACAAAATGAAGCTTGATTACTATCTTAATGTAATACATTAACTGTTTCAATGTCCATTTAACATTTGGTCATTATTGTGATATTTTTATGTACTGTACAGTCTATTTTGTATGGCTTCTAGGTTAAAGAAATATATTCACGAGCTCAATGTGTTGAAAAATTCAAATTGTGTTCAAAGATGTGTTTTTCTTCAACATTCTTCCCCCGATTTGATCTGTTGTATATGGGAAATTTGTTTGAACATATTGAATGGTTATATCCCTAATTATTCAAAGTTAAAAAAGAAATTGGCAAAGCATAAATTATTGCTCAGAGCTTTAGCTACAAGACACGGAAAAAACAAGAAAAAAGACTTACATAATAAACGTACGAGAATAGTTCAAAATGGTGGAGCATTTTTACCTCTAGTACTACCGGCTTTATTATCTACACTAGCAGCTTTTGTTACAGAGAAATTATTATAGAATGAAATTTGCTAGTAAATTTGCTCTTATCCCTCATGAGGTTCTGAATAAGTTGAATAACTCTCAGGCTTCTTCTTCGTCGAGTGCAAATGAAAAGATGGGTATAGCTAGACAAGTTGATATGTATCGTAACAAATTAGAGCACATTATGAAGGATAATGTATTAACACCCGAAGAACAATACAAAATGTACTCTCAATTATTGTCACAATATTTAACTTTTGAACACAAAAACGCCCAACCTGCTACCATAATTTTAATAGAAAATACTAATGATGAAAGTGATAGCATTAATTTAAAGGTTGAGGAAAAAGATTGGTTGAATGATGAGAAATTACTCAGTAGAATTCTCAAACAATTTAAATGTTCTGCATCATTATTATTGGAACATGTGCCACGTAACCCTAGTATACATGTTAACAAGCAAGGAGAAATATTAATTGATGGAAAATTAATTAAATGTTCCCATATTATTGATTTATTACATGATTTGTCGGTGAATTTGCTAATGCTTTGAGAAAAAGTAATGTACCCTTAGAGGCTATAGGAAATCCTTTGCGCAGAATGTTATTCACTCTACCTCAGAAACTCTCCTACCAAACGGCTGCTGAAGAATCAGATAATCAGGCAAACGGTAGTCTCAAACAGTTGAATAAATCCCTCGTGAAAGGTGTTGGTGTATTTTCAAGTGACCAAGAAGATATCAAAGACAATACAATCTTGAGTAAAGGAAACTCAACAGAAAAGAAGATACGGAGAAAAGCTAGAACACTTAGACAATATACCCCTTTATACTAGAACAATGGATTAACTACTTTCAAAATTGTACAAAAATTTACATGGAAATCCTACAGCTTTTTCTAGTATTGGAAAATTATATGTTGAAGCTAGAAAACACAATTAAACAATTACATGTAAAAATGTTGAAGATTGGCTCTCAAAACAAGATAGTTATACATTACATGAGCAAGTCAACAAAAAGTTTTCACGTAACCATATTTATGTTACAGCTATGGATCAACAATGGGAAATTGATTTGGCAGATATGTCTTCTTTAGCAGATTTTAACGATGGATATAAATTTATGTTTACATGTATAGATGTATTAAGTAAATACGCATAGGTTGAACCATTGAAATCAAAACATGCAAAGAATGTATGTGATGCTTTTCAAAATATTTTGAAAAGAAATTGAATCCCTTGGAGAGTGGGCAGCGATAAAGGAAAAGAATTTGTCAACAAAGATTTCCAAAAATTATTAAAACTAAATGATATACAACTTTTTACTTCCCAGAATGAAGACATAATATGTTCAATAGTAGAACGATTTAATAGAACCTTAAAAACTAAATTGTTTAAATATTTTACAGAGTTTACCACTTATAAATGGATCGATATTCTATCAACAGTAGTTTCAAACTATAATCATTCTATTCATAGATCAATTGGTGAAAAACCAGTTAATGTTAATTATTCCAATGAAAAATTTATATGGCAGAGACTGCACCCCAAGAACACATACACTAGAAAACCTAAGATTGATATAGGAGATTACGTGCGAATTAGTTAGCATAGAGGTGTGTTCGACAAAGGTTATTTACCTCAATGGAGTGAGGAAGTTTTCAGGGTAAAACAAACTGTAAAGACTAGAAACCAAATACTTTATAGAATTAAGGATTTGGAAGGAGAAGATATGGAAGGATGGTTTTATGAAAAAGAGCTACAGAAAATTGATTTTAACCCTGATATCAAAAAATATAAAATTGAAAAGATTTTAAAAACTAAACATTTACCAGACGGTCAAAATAAACTACTTGTGAAGTGGTGGGGTTATCCTGAAAAATTCAACAGCTGGATTTTAGAAAAGGATATACAAAACGATGACGATGACAATTATGATGAACAACTTTGAACTGGCATATTATGTTCAACAAGATAGACTATTATCAAAAATTTTTCTCAGAGTTTTTGCTTGTGATACATTACCAAAGATAGTTAGAAGACCAGCCGCTCTAATTGCAAACATAGATTCATCTTTTCAAAAAGGAAGTCATTGGATCGCTATGTATTTTGATAATGACAACTCTGCATATTATTTTGATTCATATGGTGTACCACCAATGATTCCTGCTTTTATAAACTATATTAACAAGAATGCTGCAGTAAGACACATAAATGTGAAACGCCTACAAAATTTTTCTAGAAGAGTTTGTGGTATATATACTTTGTATTTTTTGTATTATAAAGCGCGATGTGTTCCTATGTATAAAATGTTTAGAAGTTTTAGTACTACAAATTTTGCTTATAATAATAAGTTAGTTTGTTACTTCTTTCATTGTAAGTTTTCTGTAGAAGGTCAATTGCAAAATAATTTATGTACACATTTGTAAAAGTTAACTCTGCCTTCTTTACCTATTTTTGTATAATTTTATTACTCTACTAGCTCAGCCTGCTTTATGTATTTTTGTGTAATTTTATTGGTTACTTTACTAGCTCGGCCTTTTTATAAATTTATGATTGACTAGTTAATTGTTAAATAAAAAATTTTTTTTTTTGAAATGGACAGTAATAATAGTACGCATTTGGAAACATCTTGCATCAGGTTTTGGGAGTTGTTTGGAAAACATCTACCTTGAAACGAAGTGGTGTTTTTCAGTCAGGTCGTACTAATATACATTGTAGTCATTACGGCTATAATAAATTTATCTCTACAATACTAATACACAATTGTGGGTTGGCTTATTGTGCCCTTGTATAGGATATTTATTACCCAGTCCTGTACCAACACTGTTACCTTCTCCAAACTCATTAAAGACAATAGCCACAACAGCTAACACTATAAATAATAATGACAACCTTTGACAACCAATTTTATATTACTCTTCCTAGTAATAGCGAATATGGAAACACACCCTCCGATTTTTCAGCTCATTTACCCTACCGTTTAAAACTAGATGGAAATTGGGAGGTGGGCTTAAGTGAAATAATATATCCATACAGCTGGGCTACAATTTCCATCCATGGTGGACATAATGTGATAACATTAATTACAGATGGTATTGGAAATAAATTTAAAGAAATTAAAGTAATAGTTTTTGAAAAACATTACTTTAATGCAGCCGATTTAATTGAGGAATTAAATGCTAAAATTGGAGCAGCTATTGCAGGAAAGGATATTGAAATTGTATTTTCACACGATGAACATGGATGAGGATTGGTTAATTTAAAAATAAAAAGTGGTACAAGTTTGCGTAGAATTGATCTAAGCAAGTGTTTAATGGAAATTCTTGGTTTCAGCGCTACTAACACTGCTTCTGATGCAACTGCTGAAGATTTTTTTAAATAGAAGTGTCAATATTAACCTATATACTGTTGGAGAAAAACCACCAAAAAATTCTAACACTCATATGCCACCATCCAAATCAACTTTTCTTGCCGATCCAGGAAATAAACATTTATAAATGTTGGGGATTCAGCTCCAAATTTAAAGGATTTACAGAATTTTTATGTTTACTGTAATATTATCGAAAATCAAATTGTTGGAAATACTTTAGCACCACTTTTATGTATAGTAAATGTGCAGGGAAAATACAAGGATATAGTAAGCCGATTATATGAAACACCTCACTATATACCCATTCAATTGAAAGAAATTACGGTACTTGAAATTAATATAAAAAACAGTATGAATGAGTTTATACCATTCCAATTTGGGAATGTTATAGTTAAATTACATTTCAGGCGAGGTACTCCTTCATTCTTATAATACTATTGAATTTATCACAATCATTCATTCATTTGCTTTTGGACACATTGTCATCAGGTTGAATTTTCGCAAATGCTCTTAATTTATTTATTTATTTAATTTTTATCTGCAAAGCAATATATGCATACAGTATATATTCCGGAAACTGTTGATTACTGGGTCAAGATTTATCAACAGAGCATACAAGATAGTCAATTTCAATTAGGTGGTGGTGCATTGGAAGGTTTTAGAGCAGCATACCCATTTTATTATAGACACCAGGGAGCTGGATTGGGTAATTTTTTCAAGAGTTTATGGCGACTAGCTATGCCCTTGTTGAAGTCTGCAGGAAAACACGCACTTGCTGCAGGTTCTAAAATTGCAGGTGATATGGTAGAAGGATGTTCTTTTAAAGAAAGTGTTACAGATCATGGGCGAAATGCAGCAAGCAATTTATTACACGAGACAGGTGATCATATTCAGAAAGGAAAAGGTCTAGGAAAGCGCAAACATGTAACTTCTATGATACATTTGAAGAGCAATAAAATGTTGAATAATGGTCAAATAAAGCAACATAAACATAAGCAGCTAAAACAACATTCGTCATTCTTAAAAAAGACTCCATGTAGAATAGTCGGTTTTAAGGATATCTATTCAAAATGAGTAAATTTATTGATGCTGCATCATCTCCTAGTAGTAAAAGGGGATTAGATTTATTTACAGTACCTCCAACTCAAGTAGCTATTTGTAGAAATTTTTGGTCTGAAATACAACTTCAGAATCTTTGTACTAATGAGGGACTGTATGAGTTTGTTGTTTCACCAGATTCATATATGCTGGATTTATCAAAAAATTTTATATACTTTGCTATTCCTATTACGAAAGCTAATGGTGGTGCTTGCGTTTTAACATCAGATGTCAAGAATAACCCTACTGGAAATGTTGTAGCACCAATCAATCTGATTGGTAAAACATGTTTTAAACAGATCAAAATTTACCTAAATGGAAAATTGATATCTGACAGGTAAGTTTTTGATAACTATATGTATGTGCACATATTTTTTACAGTTTAAAATTTCAGCGGAGATAGACACGCTTACAGATCTTATTTGGAAACGGAATTGAACTATGGTCGTGATGCTAAATCAACGCATGTTGCAGCTGCTGGTTATGCTTTTGAAAATGATGATATTCTTGATATAAAGAAAAACAAGGGTGCTTTGTAAAGAGTGCGAATGTTCAAAAACAGTACTGTCATTGAATTAATGGCCCCCATACATGCAGATCTATTTATGCAAGAACACTTTCTACTGAATCAATGTACCTTGAAAATTGATTTATACAGACATGGAGATGATTTTTGTTTGCAGAAATTTATATCTACAGACACAGAGGCATACAAAATCGAAGTTAAAAGCATGTCTTTATTTATTAAAAAGGTAGAAGTTGCAGATAATATCAATCCAGCTATTGAATCTATGTTACAAAATATGGCTGCAAAATACCCTATTCGTCGATGTCATGTTACAAGTCTATACATAACAGCTAGTCCTCGATCAGCACCTCTAAACTTGTTGTTCACAGGAGCATTGCCTCGTCGACTTGTTGTCACACTCGTTGATGGTGCTGCCGCTAGGGGTGATTATTATCAGAGCCCCTTTAATTTTAAACATTTTGGATTAAATGAGATTAAAATAACTAGTGGTACTACAACTTTACCTACTACGCCTTATATGCTAGATTTTAAAGAAAACAAATATTTGTGTATTCTCATACAATTATTTGAAGGCGTAGGGATTGGTACAGATAATAAAGGCAATGTAATTACTCGAAATAATTTTATGACTCATTGTGCAATTTTTGTTTTTGATTTGACTCCTTGCGGTATGGATGGTAATTTTTGGGAACTTATACACAAAGGAACAACCAGTTTGCAAATGAACTTTGGAGAAGATATACCTGGTGGTGGAATAGAAGCAATTATATATGCAGAATTTGACTCTCTCGTAATGATTGACAAAAATGGTGAAACTTTTACCGATTATAGTATTTAACTGAGCTATATATTTATATATCATGTACATTCTCATTTTTTTTATAATAAAAAACATTTACAGCTTTATTTGTTGCTGGTACTATCCTTTTCCAGATTACTCGTTATTTTTGATACTGGCCAGTACATGTACTTCATGAAATGACAATAATTTTTTGGGCATCTTTTTATTTTGTCTACTACATATGCTCTTTTTTCTTTGTCCACTACATGTTCCCTTTAGATCGATTTTTGTTTTTCATACATTACGTTCTTGGGCCTTTTTCTTTTTTTCTAGACAGCTTACAGTAGTCCGGGGTCATGGGTTAGATAAGATTATTTTGTAATATAAGCAAACAACACATTAGATTTTCGAAAAGTCATTTAGTAGCGTTTTTCCTTTATCAAGCACAGGTGCTTTCTTCACTGCTGTCTAATGTTCTCTTCTTAGATCAATAACATTTTTTCCTGTAGGTCTTCTCTTTATATCCACTAGGCATGCTCTTTTTCCTTTGTTCACTACACCATCTCTTTCAGATCTATGTATAATCTTTTCTGCATGTTCTTTCTCTATGCCCCCTAGGTGTGCTCTTTTTCCTTGTTCACTTTTTCAAATTGATTTTGGTTTTGTTACCTTACCTTTTTTCCTTTGTACACTATATGCACCGTACGTCCACTTTTTCCAGATCCATTTTTGGTGTTTTTTTTACCTTACCTTTCCCACGTTTGTGCACTGCATGGGCACTGTATTTCCAGCTTTTTCTAGATCGATTTTTGTCTTATTTTTCGTGCCGTACTTGTATACTGTAGGTCCATTTTTTGTTCCACATATATTTTCGTTTTCCATTTTCCATTCATCATCGATTTTCCTTTTTCATCTACAGTAACACACCTATTACCCTAACTCCACTATTACCATAATCAAAAATTACCGTAATTCCACTATTATGGTAACTCTAGAACCTGTATCCTTAACTGTATGACCTATAAATGGACAAACAAATTGACTGTATATGTTTACTGTACGACCTATAAATCGGCCAAAAGTCGACCGTATATGTTTACTGTAGGACCTATAAATCGACCAAAAATGACAAATTATAGGTTGTACACAAAAGATAGGGGTATCCTTAACCATACTACCTATACGGGCTAGCCTTACTACTCACGTGACATTTTACAGTAATCACACAGTATGGCACCTGTGCACTGGGATGGGCGGTCCAAAAGACTGCCCAATTTTGATTGATTCCATGACTACGTCCTGATGGATAGTCAACACGAAAATCGAGGAGATTCTCATTCTTACTCTTCGACCACTTTTGGTTCTCATGCTTACGTTTTGGGAACCATTTTTTCGAGCATAGGGTCGTCCCTACAACACTGTAATTGTCGACTTTTCAAGTGCCAGGGAACCTGCCCTACGGCCAACGACGATTGGATCGTCACCCTTTGCTCACCTTTGGGGCTTTTGCATCGCATACAGTATACCCGTGTAATCGCCCGCAACTTTTCTTTCGACTATTGGAACGACGGACGTTTTAACTCGAACTTAATTTCATGTAACTATTCAATTTGTTATTTATTTTAAATATTAAAATATCCACAAGCCCCCTTTTTCGCATTTCAACGTCACATCGGCGTGACAAATGTTTGGGTGTGAATCCCAGACAACCTTGAGATGATAAATTACGAAAATGAAATAATATTTAATAAATGACTATCACATACAGTATGCTATATATTTACAGTACTGCGTTAGCAGGTACGTTACACATGCAGAACCCTACGCGTGTACAGTCGATGACAGTGCCATCTTTGTCATTTCTTACTTTATAAGCATTTGATAGAAAACTTTCTTACAATATGTAGAATGCATGTAAATTGAACAACGACAAAAATTGCTTTGTCATACAATCATTTTACCGTGCAATCCTTAAGAAATTGACGTTTATGATTGTAGTCGAGCGTGCTCATACAAATTTTCAGTTGTAAGCCTTGATTTAGTAAAAAAATTTAAAATACAAAATAGGTTCTACTTTCCGGTTACATAATTTAGAAGCATTGTAAGCCGGTAATCAACAAAGTTCATCAGCTCCTCATAAATTGTCTTTTATTTCAAAGAAAAATTTCCGTGGTTGAAAACACTATTTTCATAATATTTTATTATGAATTTCACCATATTTTTTATTGTCTATACTACATTTATACAAAGAATTCTACAAGTGCGTTATCTATTTATGATAGTATATCATACCGTATGCAAATGATTTCTGCTAATTACTAACAAAGAAGAATTGAGATCTGAATCATCGTACAACTGTTGACCAAAATGGCCCAAGATTTCCGTAACGATCGTGCACTTTCTAATAACCGCAGCAGTTTGAGGTTTGCGTCGTTTCATACTCGCGTAAAAGTGACCCAAATTCGACGCAGCCTGAGCCACTGCCGATGGAGCCGTGACGTGGACATCGTTTTCGACCATTGCGGCGTTATTCGGAGTCGGTGTCAAATTCGACGAATGGCTTATTGATCTGTGCATCATTATGCGCGACAGTGTTGGCGATACGGAATTCAATGACGTTTTTTGTGATGAAGAATCTACGAGAAAATAAAAAAGTCCAAGTGGGTGGTTTACTTTCTAGGATTGTGTATCGGGTGGACGATTGCGCCGTCTGACCAACTGTAGCGGCTGGCCGACCGTAGCTGCTGGCCGACTGTAGCACATGGCCGACTGTACCGGGTGGCCGAATTCAATTTGAAATAGTTTATACGTAAGTCGAACCTTATGTAAAACGTTTTCTCACGAAATATGAATAAAATGTTGCTAAATGTAGGTTTCAATGCACAATATATCATCAAAAAATGCAAGAGTGATGGGAAAGTATGCTAATTAAGTGCAGAAATATGCCGTCCATAATTTTTTAACTCATTATAAAAGCCTAGATTAATTGATTCTATTGACTTTTTCTAAAATTTTTGTAGCAAAAAACTATGAATAAAATATATTAGATATGTTAGAACAATTTTCAAGAAAGATAAAACAACAACAACAGAATTTCGTCCTTACTTGAGTAAATTATCTAAGGATCGTACTCTGAAATGTGTCTGGCTCATTACTTTTTTCGATGTATGGGTTTAGCTGTGGTAAAATTCATGGGGCTTTCCCATTTGTGGAATATCAGCATGGTGCTTTTATCTGAAAAGAATATTGGTGAATATTTTGCATTTTCTGTTTATGAAAATTGAAAATAAGTATTTCAAAATTAAGATTTTCTTGTATATAAATGCCAAGTACGACCCTGAATGAAAATAGTTTCTATAAAACGAACCATCGAATCCTCGTTTAGTTTTATTCTTTTTGAAAGGCCAAAAATGATTGGGATTTGTGCGACTTTCGCACTTGAGTAACGTCGAATGTCCATGAACTGTCAACAGATATTCTGCAGCCCCAAAATCATTTTCATTCATCTTTATAACAATTATGCTCAACAAAGTGAACGGATACGAGGGGAAAAATTTCTTACAAAATGAAAATTTTTTGAATTCAAATAGGTATCCTTCTGTGCTCTTACTTAATTAGCATATTTTTGCGTTGCACTTGCATTTTTTGATGATATCTTGTACGTTGAAACCTGTATTTAGCAACATTTTATTCACATTTCGTGCAAAAACATTTTACATAAGGTTCGACTTATACATATAAACTATTTCAAATTGAATTCGGCCACCCGGTACAGTGGGCCATGTGCTACAGTCGGCCACTCGGCACACTCAGCCAGCTGCTGCAGCCGGCCAACCGGTCTACAACGACTTTCTAGAGGTCTTTGTGTAGTAGGAAGTACAGTATTTCATTTGCTATTTTGCTTACTAATGTAATTTTGCTTGTGGCCTCGGTCCTTTATTCTCGTCTTGTTTAGTGAAGTGTGGGCCAGCCGTAAACCAGGGATTCTCCGTATTTTTCCTCGTTTATTTGCGTTTTTTTTTTTCGTAATGCATTCTAATAGAAGTTGTCTCGCCCAATTTGGGAGAGCCCATTCTCCTTGGAGTGCAGGAAAATTTTCTTACTAAGGTGCTGTGCTTGTGTCAGAGTCCCTGTTGCGTCAGGATATAAGCCGAATTCAATATAAATTTGCCTCATTTATTTTACTTTTTCTTCTTTTCACAGTTTAGTTAGCATCTTATTCTTCGCATCTTTCCAATTAATACTACGACTTACTTGTTCCTATGCTATTTTTTTATATTTTTCATCATTTTCAAATTTGCTTGTCTTTCAGTAGTTTTTATATTCACTTTTTCCTTACTTTTTTCTTGCGGTCTTTTCTCTTCTTTTGGATTTTTTATTAGTATCCTTCCATTTCTTTTTGTATTGTTTTCTCAATTTTCTCTGGTATTTTGCCGTCATGTCTATAATTTTTTCTAACGATGCAAACATGGCTTCTTTTCAGCTTTTGAAGTTCACGTCCGAAACTTACGTTTTCGAACTTGCTTCTCCAGGTCGTTCACCGACGTTTTTCTTCTTTCTGTTTCGGCTTTCAAAACATCGTGGTCACACGTGGCGGAAGGGCTGGCCGGTCGTCCCACTCTGTCCAACGACGGACCGCTATCCGGAACAATTTCGTTAACAAAGCCTTGAAGACCACCCGTTAGGACGAAATTTTGTCTAAAATATGCAATTTTTACAGATGCTATACTAATTTAGAAAAATTCAAAGAAAAAGCTAAATTAGATTAAAATGAACAAAATAATTGATGATGGATTAGAATTTTCTGTATGAAGGAGTGTTTCTGTAAGCCAGGAAACACTGTATCCGTTTTTTTATAAAATTCTAATAAATTGAAAATTGACAAAAAATACTTACAGCCGTCAAAATCGCTTACACGAAGCGTTTGCTATTGGACAAACAAATAATTATTAAAGGTTGGTTGATTATGTTCACAAATTTCCACTTATGGTTTAGCAAAAAATCTTAAAAATACAAAATAGTACCCTGCTTTTACAGTTTTATCACTTAGAAGCATTTCAAGAAAATATAAATGTTATATTGCGTTCTAGCCACAGCGACCCATATCCGTCATGTTAAACTGATCCCGTCTGTCCTTTGGGGCTTTTTTAGGCTAAAATTTGCATGAATATGTTCGACAACTAACCTGTATCTGATTTTAAACTACACACAACACATATGCAAAATGGAAAATCATATTTTATAGTAGTTGATCATATTGACAAAGAATTATCTCAGACCAATAATACGACATTGTCTCATTTTGGAGTTGTAAAGCCTCAAGCAAAACCAAAGTTCAGGGTTTTACATTTCACAAAGTATAACAGATTTTGCGTAAGAACATTGCTACAAACTGACATCCATTTGCCAAATGCATTTATGATTACTTGACATCTGTCCTGTTGCTGTAGTCGGGTACGGAAGTACACTCTAGAGGCTTACAGGGTGTCCAGCGGTTTCCTAAAACGAAATTCCTTGCCTTTTCTAGGGTTTTCAGGTCATTTTTCAAGGATATTCCAGGTTAACCCGGGCAAAAATCAATAATTCCTGCATCAAATATGGCTAAATGAGTAATGTGCCTATCTTTTCATTCAGCTAGATAATGTCGTCAACATACTATAAAACCAAAGAAGACAGTCATTTTTCGTAAACTGGGTCAAAACGGCAAAAATCAAATCAGTCTTAGACTGAAAAAAACAAGTAAAATTCGGAAATCAAGGAACCAATCAAAAATTGAAATTTTTTGACCAGCAAGAAATTATGTCATTTCCAAGTACTGACCAGGAGCTGTGAATACGTACAACATTATGATGCAGACATGATAATAAAAAAATCCATAAAATTGATTTTAAAATGTTGTAGTAACATTTCATTTTCTTTTCGATTACAGTGCTTATCTTCCAACAGTTTAATCTCAGTTCTCACATTTTTTTCGTTTCAGTAGCTTGTTATTTCTCCTAACTAATCTCTTTAAACTCATGGACAATGTTTTGGCGCGAAAAATGGCGGTTTTGCACTAACTTTTTTCTGTAATGTAAAGCGTCAAATTTTTTTCCAAATAAGAAGGATTTTTTCAAAACTCGTTATTGCCCAGAAGAGCTATATCTCGTAGTGGGTCTTAGGACCTATTTTATTCCTACTTTACAAAAATGACATTTCTCATTTATTGAACGACAACATTAAAATTAAAATGCATATCTTTAGTGATGATGTTAAAATCTTTCTAACCGAAACAATTTAAGGTATCCACAACATACATATACTCTAAATCTAGTGGCCAAATGGTCAGTCGAATTTCAACTAAATCTGTCATCAACTGCATTTCGGCAGCAATAATGCGAAATATGGATACAGGATTAATGACGAACTCCTGCTCAAAACAGCCAATTGGATCAAAAATTAGGGTATTATGTTATCGAAAAATTGTAAATTTAATGAAATATCAGTGCAATGATAAAAAACAGTCCCTTTCGTAGTGCTGCTGCAATTGATGTTATTATTCTCATTCTTAAACGTATTTTTGCAATCCATTTTTAATCACATGGAAAATTTTAAAAATCAAAGAAAATGTAATCTCATGAAATTCGTTCTAATTTCGTCAGGTAAGAAGAAATAAATGTTATTCAAAGCATCTCTCATAGGGGTATCAGGTTTAGCATTTCTTCTACCGGAACAATAAATCTCACTGCATTATCAGTATATGGAAATCGTAATTAAAAGTAAGTTATCAAAATGTTTTCCTTATGTTCATCAATGACAACGATGCAACAATCATCAATTTAGCGAACATAATATCATCAGAAAGCTTAAATCCTAATTACTCTTTATTAAACGTCTAATATTCATAGTTAGAGCCGAAAAAGAGCTACAGATGCACTGAAACCATTAAAAATGTTAATTGAGTAATGACACTGAACTTAAAATAATCACACTTTAGCCAAACCCAGATGATACTAATGCTAATCGACGTGAAGCACCGAGAAATTTAGAGATTTTCAACTTCTGAAACGCAAATTTGGCTCACCATCCAATAATTCGGGAAAATTTTTCAATAAAAACAACTACATCATAACAATTCTAATCGAAATTCCTTGACTTTTCCAGGTTTTCCAAGCACAATATTTTTTCCTCGACTTTTCGAGATTTTCCAGGTTGTTCGACACTCTGTCATTAGTGCAATTGATGCATAAGGTATGTTTTTGACTATAGACACCTATCGTGTCCGATCAAGATGAAGTAATTGTCGTAGAAAATCGAGTACTATTTTTATCGATTCCGAATAAATTTCAAACACCTCCGACACGCCACAAGCAGACATACTTATGGCCAAAAATGCAAAGATCCGGCTGCCTGGACAAACACTCTTCGACCGCCGTTTCGACAACATTTTCGGTTTCTAAATCGATCAATTCCAAAGTCGACGAATTCGGTTTCAATTTAATCAAAGATTTGACCATTTCTAGAAGATCATCGTCGACCGTACTTCTTATGGCAGCAGGGTGGGGAGCGAATATGCTGGATCTTTTTTCGCGCACTGTACTTATCGATTCGTGATGAGTCACGGGATATGTGGCGGGAGGGAATACTTCTGAAAATTGAGGTTCACGCAGCAGGCACAACAGCAATCATTAGTCAGCAATAGTCGATTAGATATACGGCGATACTGCCAATTGTCAGAGGGTGGCAGCAGTCAGCTTTTCGCTTTAAGAATTCACACAGTGGCAACGATATGCCGTGGGCTGAACTTATGGAAAGCCAATGATTTCTGGTGTCAAGTTTGAATTATTACTTGAAAGTAATAAGCATGTCAGACTAACGTTATACACTAAGGCCCGTTTGCCAGAAGGTGGAGTAGAATACTCCACGGAGTAGTCTAATCCGAGGAGTAGCCACTCCATGGAGTAAACTAATCCACCAAATAGGTACTTCTCGGATTAGGTTACTCCACGGATTTTCTTTTTCGGCATTCCAAAAGGTGGAGTAGTGGCGGAGTTCGTAATCCGTGGATTAGAAGTGGAGTAGTAGCAATAAGACAAGAAAAAAAAGCGTCACATTTTTCACAGTGGATTTCTGCTGTTCATCGCGGGTTTATAGATTTTATTACTTTTCTCTACAAGACAACTTTATCGACTTTTTCTCTGCAAGACCACACATCGTCAACTTTTTAACCGGAAAAATCCGGTAACATGGTCAAAATTTGAGACACTTCTGCAGCTTTTTCGCACCGTTTTTTGAAATTTTTAGCATGTCCATTATGGGAAAGCAGCAGACGATTAAGTAGTATAGAAGCCATTTAAAATCAAGATGTTAAACTTCATTCAGCTTTTTTATAATCTTGAATTAGATTCTTCAAGAGAATCTTTCTCGACATGTGTTCTCTATCCTACAGTCTGGTTCGTAAAAATGCTTGAAAATGACAAAAATAAGCACTGCTGTCTAAATCGTCTACACAAAACTTTTGTTGTTAAATTTTGCTTTCAAGAAAGGTTGAAAGTCAGCTAAGTAACATCAAAAATTTTTAGTTCTATGTGACACTCGGTTTAGCAGGAAATCGCAAAATATGAAGTAGTGCCTACTTATCAATCTTATTATTAAGTAGCATTTCAGGAAAGACTATAGAATATCTGTCAAAAACTTCGTGAAAAATCACCAAAGTTCCTTCTACTTCAAACCATATCGTCCAATCTGCGAATTTTGAGTAAATAAAATCTAGAAATGATACTAGAAAGATTTGACATTGAGTTTGCTGAAACATCAGACCCGTGCACAATATGAATAATAAAATTTGTATTAATTTTGAAACTTGTCCAGCACGATCAACATAAAATTCATAAGTTCATAAAAAAGTACAAATTACAAGTCTAAATCGTGATACACATTTCGACAAAGCTGTCGATTTGTGACTAATTTGCAGCGCTTTGTTGAGAAAATTTTCACAAACAGGGTTTTTAAAGCCTTAAGTTTTAGTAAAGAATGAACTGGTATGCCAAAACTCACAGTAGATCCGGTCAACTATTGCGGATAAAGATCTTTTTTATCTTTATTTCTCCATTATCAATCAAATAACCCAATTTTAAACTTCTAGATGAGGCCAAACTTCCCGAACTCCAATGTTTAATTCTCACTGTCTGTCAAATCGGGTGACGACATGGCCGACACGGGGTTCATATTCGAATCAAGTTTACGAGGCATCCTGTAGACTACATTCAAAACGACGACTTTAAGGCCAGCACCATGTCTATAAATTCGAAGGCCAATGTTCAAAGCTTCCCTGTCGTCCGGACCGCCGAAAAAAATGACCACAACTTTTTTGTAGCTGGCCGGCGGACCGCTTTCGTTTTTTTTCGTTTTCGGTACGAAAGTAGCCGTCGGCACGTCCGAAGCATTGATAATATTTCGAATTTTTTCCTGAATTTACCGAATAAGCTGTTTACGGTGAATAACAATAAATTTTTCCTATTGTAGTTCTTCCCTACCTGCGGACTACTGCTCAATATGCTACCGATAACGAGCCTATTGTTCCAAGGTAAGACGATCAAAGAACAGTTTTCTCGATTGGAAATATGGTTGACTTCTTCGCCTATATCTTCCACTGAAGACATGGTTACGAAACTGGAAGTATTGACGTTGATCAGTGTACCGAATAGATTGATCATATTCAGGGCGGGATCTGTCTTGACGGCTTCATCGATCTGGCTAGCTATCATAACGCTTGAAGACCTTTCGCTTGGTTCCAAAACCTGGGAGTAATTACCTGAGTAAACATTAATCCAACCACCATAATAACCTGAATAATGTAACACAAGTAGCTTTTCCTCGTGGGACTTGTTAATAATAAAATTTGCATAAATATAAATTGTAATGAAAATTTCGTCTGTATCCGATATCAGCAACCACTGAAGATTATATAATGGAAAAAATGTATTGCTTAGTGCGTGTCAAAAACTGTGATAATGTTTATACGATTACAGGGTGTCCAAAAACCGGTTCATTTTCTGATAAGATGTAATACGTCATTTGAAAGAGCAACTAATTCTGTTTGGAAAGCAACACTAAAAACCAGTGTGGCCAGGGCCACCACTTTCGCGAACAGCAATAAAATGTGGAGGCAATGAGGAGAGCAAGTTTCCAAAAAATAAGAAGTCATGTCATTGGAATCTTGCCAAAGCACAAGTGGACACCCACACGCTGATGTATCAATCAGACATTGATCAACTAAATTTCTTCCATGACTCAATGAGTTGACGTTTTCAATGGTTTGACAACACAAGATTGATTGATAAACGTTGCACCAGCTTCCATCGAAATTCACTATGAAATCGCTGTTATTCTATCAGTCTTTTCTCTCAAATCAGAATCCCCAACTTTAGATATGACGAAAATCAACCAAAAGGAAATTTTTTCTATACAAAAATGGACGTTTTATCTGATGATGTGTAACTATTTACACCGCGACTCTACATTGCTCTAACCTGCTGTACCAAATTTTTTGGACACCCTGTACAGGTCGTTTTTCTCGAAACGCTACTAAATCATATAAGTACCTCTAATTTTTCTGCTAAACCATACGCCACACATTAGTGGAAATTAATTAGTGAAGCATAGTCAAAAATCAAACTGTAAAAGCTTGGTGTAAACGACATTAATGATTTTAATCATTTTTCAACTTAGAAGCATTTTATAAAAAACAAACTATAATTTACGTCTATACTGAATTCATTTTGAAATGATCGATGCGGCGAGGTCACAGCCAAACTTTTATTCAAAATTATGGAAGGCTCGTCTGCTCTATTCAATAAATTTTTTCTTCATAACAGGCTCTTTGATAATCTTTCTTTTCAATAATTTCAAGATTATGCGAATTGATTCCCTGATCTCCAGTAAGGCTGCGTTTGCCGAAACTTCGGTCGCTGCATCGATCATTTTATAATTAAATACTTCGATCATTAAATGCAGTATGATAATGCCAGAAATATGCAGTTGTGAATTTCGATGAAGTTGGAAAGCTTAGAACTCCGTTCAGTGTAAAACCAGTCGTTCATAACAGGAAAAACTTTACTGAAATTAGCTCGTTTATACATGAGCAAAAACTATATATTTATGAGATGTTGAAAAATTTCGAAAAACTGCATTCTACTGAAGTAGTTTTTGTTCAAAAATTGCTAAAGGCTTAGTTGAGTAGTGAGCTCACACATACGTTGTGTCTTATTATTCTCATGATAATGTTTGTTTACAACAAAATTGGCGTGTCTCGGAATAAAAGCATTTGGGCCCGTATGCCAGAAGATGGAGTAGAATACTCTACAGGATAGTTTAATCCGAGGAGGAGCCACTACCCAGAGTAAACTAATCCACCGAGTAGCAACTCCCCGTATTAGGCTACTCCACGAAGGCAGAGTTTGTAATCCGTGGATTGAGCAGTGGAGTAATGGGAAAAAGACAAGAAAAAGTCGTCACATTTTTCACAATGGATTTCTGCTGTTCATAGTGGGTATATCGATTTTTTTAGTTATCTCTACAAGACCACTTTATCGATCTTTTCTCTGCGAGACCACACTTCGTCAACTTTATCGGTTTTTTCTGCATTCGAATGCAGAAAATTGCTCCTTTGATCGTCTACATTTTTTGAAATTTCAGATTTTGGATCAATCTTACAAGTGAACCGACAGAAGTAGAGAAAATCAGCGTCACTTATCTTAATCATAGGTGGCGCGACAGCGTCAACCTATAATATACTTGGCCCTCAAATTTCATGCCCCCCCTCTAGAGCCAAAACGGTAAGAGCTAGAACGTTCGGGTTTTTTGCATAATATCGGGCATAGGGACAAACTATGGGGTGCCTTTTGTCATTCCGCCTTTATCTGCAAGTGGTGCTCGGTGGCGCCCCAAAAACAGGTAAAAAACGCACTTTTTAAGGCCCTCCAGTTCCACCATGCCCAGCGATCGGTGTGCCATATCCAACCTCCATACTTCGGCCTAAGCATCTTGGGGGTGTAATCTCAAATGCGAATTTTTTTTTATTTGAAATATGGCCTCAATTCAATTATATGGTTGACCAAAGTCCGGGAAAACGCCAAATTCCTCAATTTTGTTATATAATACTTATGGGTTCAAAAAAATAATTTTTTGCCGCATACACTACTAATTTTTTTGCAGTTTCAATTGAACTTGTAGCCTTATTGGGATTTTTAAGCTGCTAAGATTTGGGAATTTGATGGACGCGGTCACTTTACACAAAAAATTATCCCGGGTGTAAACAAGCGTATTTTCGTGATTTTTCAGCGGAGGGAATTTTCCTCCGCGGGGATTCAATAGATGTGGTCACTTTACACAAAAAATTATCCATTGTGTAAACAAGCGTATTTTCGTGATTTTTTGGTGGAAGGAGTTTACGACCACGAGGAATTCAATAAATGTGATCACTTTACACAAAAAATTATCCCGTGAGTAAACAAGCGTATTTTCGTGATTTTTCATTGGAAGGGGTTTTCGACCACGGGGAATTTGATGAATGTGATCATCTTACATAAAAGAACTAGCCCGGGTGTAAACAAGTGTATTTTTGTGATTTTCTATGGAAGGGGTTTTTGACTGCGGGGAATTCAATGGATGCTTCACTTTACACAAAAAAGTTATCCAGGGTGTAAACATGCGTATTGCCGTGATTTTCTTGTGGAGGGGATTTTCGACCACAATGAATTCCATGAATGTGATCACTTTACACAAAAAATTATCCCGTGAGTAAACAGGCGTATTTTCGAGATTTTTCAGTGGAAGGGGTTTTCGACCATGGGGAATTTGATGAATGCGGTCATCTTACATATAAAACTATTCCGGGTGTAAACAAGTGTATTTTCGTTATTTTTTGTGGAAGGGGTTTTCGACTGCGGAAAATTCAATGGATACGTCATTTTACACGAAAATCTATCTGGGGTGTAAACAACCATATTTTTGTGATTTTCTATGGAAGGGGTTTTTGACTGTTGGGAATTCAATGGATGCGTCACTTTACACAAAAAAATTATTCTGGATTTAACCAAGCCTATTTTCGTAATTTTTTTGTGGAAGAGGTTTTCGATCATTGGGAATTTAATGAATGCGATCACTTTATGCAAAAAAATTTCCTTGGGAGGGGTTTTCGATCACTGAGAATTTAGTGAATGTGATCACTTTACACACTAATTCATATCGAGTGTAAACAAAGGTATTTCTGCGATTTTTTGGGTTTAAGGATTCTAGACCATGAAGAATTCAATAGGTGTGGTCATTTTTCAGTCTGTTTACAATGTTTTTTTAAGTACTATGCAGTTTACACATCTTTTACTTTTGCCGGAAGTGAGAATTCGTAGCTTGGAGATGGTTTTTTATTGTTTTTTTTGACGTGAAGATGACCAAATTCAAAACTTCAATGTGCTTCTATGAAGGTTTTCGTGCATGGTTGAGGCCCACTAAAAAGAGGTGAACTAGTTTAATAGAAAATGCCCCGATGGGGCAGAAAAAAGGAGAATATACTTGCTTCGACAGTTGCCATGGTAGAAAAAGAAGTGGACTAGATTTTTGAGAACTTGGGTCAAAGTTGGAAAAAATTCACTTCCTTTATATTGGATTTTCATTCTTTCTCAAAAAAATTGTCTATGTCTGCGAAAAAGTATATTCTGCAGCTAAGTGCATCAACACACTTTCCAACCAAATATGTGCATCTCTGAAATTTCTAGGAGGGTACAGAGGTGGATCTTGGTTTTATGGCGTTTGTTAGACAAAAAACTAAAAAAAATTGACCAAAAAATTTTTTGCATAACAAATTTTCCAGTTCCAAAACCCTTGTGGAAGTTTGTGCCCCCATGTCCCCTCTCACACATGTTTGCTTCCAACTGTGTTGAACTTTTTTACTGAATTTGGTGTCAACAAAAGAAATCAACTGTGGGAAAGTGGCACATAAAATCTCACTCAGCTTTTTTAGAAAAAAAGCTACAACACAAAGTCTTCTAAGAACTAAACCGATTGTGCCCGATACGTTTCATTCACTCATTTTATATATTATATAACATATCGTATAAAATTCACTCCATAAGTTCTACTGATTACAAGCTATAAACAAATTTATTCTCTTTTATTTAACTATGCAACAAAATAGCATCATTAACAGTTTTTGGATTTAAACTGAAATTGCAGAAAGAGCGCTTTTTACGGGCTTCCAGATGGGAAGCAATTTCGCCCATCCCTGTCGCTCCCGTCCTGCTTTCAAAAAAGTCGTTTTGTTGCCATGGGAGTGCCAGTAGAGTCGAGGAGAACACCCTAATATCTAATATAACTACAACCCTAATATAGGCACGGCTGAATCCCATTTGCAGATCAGTGCCCAATGACTGTAACCAAGGCCCAGTTGCACAAAAGGGGTCTAAGCTCCAGCGCAAAGTAATCTCGAACAAAGAGGTGAATCAGTTTGATCTCAAATCCGGTATAAATTGAATGCCATCAGGATTATAACGAGCTCAATGTCGAGATTATCCCCAGCTCGAGCTGTCGGGTTGCACTAACATTTTCGCATAATTTTCTTATCTCTAAAGCAAATAAATATAAAAATTTCTGCAATTTCCAAACTCGAACTTAAACCTCAGTATTAGTTAATCCTGAACTGAGTGTTGTTTGTGCATTGGACGAGAATAATTTGGACATTGCGATTAGCTCAACCTCAGGATCGTCAATTTAATCCCGATGTTGAGATTATCCTCATGTTGGGTTAGTGCAACCACCCCAGGTTTCTTTATAGTTCTGAAAATGACTTTAATATGCCTCCCACACTATTTTCCAGCTAGTGTGAGAGGCAGGAGTTTTGAATTGGTCGGGAGTTAGAATGCTATTGGTTTACCATTTCTTTACATTTGAAATCATGCGCATATAATTCTCTTATAGAAAAATTTGATTGTAGTTGATGCCAGGGGAAGGACAAAATGCACGATGCTGCAGAATATACTTTTTCACAGACATGGAAAATTTTTTTGAGAAAGAATGAAAATCCAATATAAAGAAAGTGAATTTTTTCCAACTTTGACCCAAGTTCTCAAAAATCTAGTCCACTTCTTTTTCTACCATGGCAACTGTCGAAGCAAGTATATTCTCCTTTTTTCTGCCCCATCGGGGCATTTTCTATTAAACTATTGCAATATTTTCGTACCTAAAGGCCCTGTCATACTTCACCGCGCGGTGCCGCGCGGTACCGCCTTTGAAGTATGAATAGGTTTTTGTAATTTTTGCGGCGCCCCGTCAGGTTTCAACTAAACCAATACACATTTTTTGAGAAGAGCAAAATCCAAAAGTAAAAAGGCGGCGCCGTTCGGCGCCGCGCGGTGAAGTATGACAGGGCCTTAAGACGTGTCTTAAGATATAGATATGTCCTAAGGCATTGTCCAGAAACGGGCCGCTGAATAACAAAAGTGAAAGTTTTTTTTATAAAGGTTTACGATTTTCCTCTAAACCAATTGTCGCATAGAGCTGAGAATATGTGAGCTTACTTAAGTAAACTTTTAATTTTTTAACTGCAAATTGTATGTACTGACTTTTGTCATTTTTCAATTCACTGGCATTGTATAAGAAATAGACTGTAAATTGACAAGACAATCTTACTTTCAGAGCAGAAAACGATAAAATATCGTCCTCAAATCTTTCCGGCTTGAACAGCCATATCAAACGAGCTATGGAGGGTACAGGTTCAAGATCGTCCAAGTAGATCAACATTTTCATCGGTTCTTTGATACTGTCGGGTAAAATTTCAACAGCTGATACTTTCCGATGGTCGAAACGATTGGTCGATTCGGACGAATTTATCCGGCTCAATTTTCTATCTTTGGCTTTAACGGTGTGCTCAGGTTCACCGTAATGTTTAGGCGTGTAAATGACAGAGATGATCGGCGTTGTCATAAATGTGGTGACCAAGGCCATGACCACCATGATCAAGAAGATACGATCGTTAATGACGTGGGTATCGTAGCCGATGTTTAGCACGATTAGTTCAACCAATCTTAAATTAAAATACATATTTCACAAAAGATTCACAAACCAGCATCGATAAAGAAAAATCGGAATTTCGAAAATGAAGTTAAGGTTTGGAGATAAAAGACTGCTTAATTTCACGTGAGCACAATGGGTAGTAGGAAAACGGTTCCAAGCTTATCTCAATAGTTCGTGCATCAAACATCGTGGCATTTTGAAAATCTTTGGTATCTGAGGAAAAGCTTAAAATTTTTCTTCATTTATTCGAAATTCCTATTACCGAAAACACGAGTATTTTTCAAAATATGCAGAGACGGGAAAGATCTGTAAACTACAAAGCTTGTTTTTGTAATTGCTATATACTCCTACTATAATTAGGAATCCCCAATGATATACTAATTTCAATATACTCGTACATACTGTAGAATACGAGTGATTCAATTGAAACTTTAGATGAATATGGGCTTTTTGACATCCAGCGCTGCTTGTGCATGCCACTACTTAACATGAGCAATAATCAACTATACTCGATTTATTTTAAGTGATCGATGCAGCGATAACCAAGTTCAACTTGATAAACAATTATGATGAAGGAGAAAAGAGTATACTGTGGAAAAACGCTAAACTTTTTAATGACGATAGGAGGGCAAAAATTATAGAAAACCATCATGCTTGTCCACTTTTGATTTAGGTAGGACCTTGTTTGACACTCGAGAAATTTTCGCTGCTCAACGAGATTATGGGAGGAAATTTTTGGTTGTTACTTTTACCGCTCTTCCTTTACTAATTTTTCGGCGTTGAACTTACTTTCATGGGTTCAATGCATCGATCATTTCAAAATAAATGGAGCACAGTCGTTACAGGAGGAGTAGCCTATAGAAAGTTACCCAAGACGCACTTTTTTTATACTGACATGCAGACGACTGAATGTCTGCCGTTCACTCTACTTGAAATGGTGGTGTATATTTTTACATAATCAGTAAAATATTTTATTTTTTTATTTTTTACGCTGTAAAAGAATCATATAATGTGATATAGTATATAAAATCTGGCATAAGTTCAGAATATTTGTGAAATTTTGATAACTTAGAGAAGAAACTCAACGTAATACACGTTAGGAGATATGCTAGACTTATCGATGGAACATGTTGCCATAATAAGCAGATGTTCTAGTTATTAATTGCAGACTCATCAGACTATGTGTTAAGTAATAATAAATTTTCATTTTGTTGAATATTTTTTCATTCTTGGACACTGGTAGTGATCGTTCCGAGTTAGCCTGTTGTTCATATTATCATAGCATATATTAAATCTGCCATGCAGGTTGAACGGATATTTGGTTGGTCTACTTTTGAAAATAATATAACTAGAAAATATAGGAGATTCTTGAGTCATTCACATCTCAAAACAATACACAGAATGGTCAGATTAACATGGTTTGAGAATGTTTTTGAATATACTACGATTGTATAACTAACTGATACAGTATCAAAACCATTGAAAGTCTGGAATAATATTTATTGACAACTGTTTTGAATTTCCATGCTTATTTTCCTTAGAAACCTCTCTGGTTGACACTGAACTAGATCAAGCTTTTCATTTCCAATTCATAGATCATTTTACTCCTTGGACGGAATTTTTCCAAGCCAAAGCCGGAATTTTTCAAGCCGTTTCCAGGGATTTAGGAGCCACAAAAAAAGTTTTTGGACTTCTATCCACAAGAAAAAACGGATCGCAGCCTGATAAGATCGGATTCTATTAATGAGCGGAAATGCTGCGCAATTTTAAGGCACTGAGAAGTCATTTTGTTATTTTAAAAAGAGATGGCTGTAGTTTGGCCCAAAAAAGCGTAGAATGAATACGCTTGCGAGCAGAAAAATCATCTTTTACGATTTTCTGCTAAACCATATGTCATATAGTAGGAGTAAAAAATTGTGAGCACAGTCAACAAGCCGTAACAATTTATCGAGTAAAAAATTTTCTCGTAGAAGATTTATGTATAAAAATTGTTGACGAAAGTGCAAATTTTTGTCATTTTGTGATAATTTACAAACTTTTTAAAAAACAAACTACACGACATGCAGCTCATTGTTGGGGTACGGCTGAAATGCCTGTCAAGGAATGATCTCATGGATAACGAGACTTCTCCTGTAATTCTTCTTCTCCCTTTCTCCTGTAATGATCGCACTCTAATGCTTTTTCAGCTGAGTTCGAGACAAATAATCTATCATAAGTATGGTATAAGGTCGTTATATATTATTTCTGGTAAGAAACTAGAATTTCCGTCTACCATGAAAAGAATATATGATATAGAAAATGACATGTAGTTCATCGGAATCACGGCCGTCTAAAAATCATATCATATTCCTTCTGGAGAATCGAAAAAATCAATTTTTAGCATTTCACGAGACGTTTTCAGCTGAAAAAAGGGCTATTCACTAAATTTGGCCTAAAAACCTCGGCCTCCGGCCAGTTTTCACCTTTTCTCCAGTCCGGAGGTCGAAAAATAGGCATAATTTTTCAGAAGCCGATAACTGGCTACTGGTCAAAGCAGTGGCGGAATTTAACTCATTAAAAGACGAATTTCTCTCCTAATTATGAATAATTTCGTTTTTTATATTTAATGATGATTTAAATTCAGGCTAAATTTTTTTTTTTATTCCCTCCGACTTTTGATCTGTTCTGCTTGAAACGCTTGTTCATTCACAGAAATTGAAAATTTTGCTAATCCGCTCTATAATTTGTAACTCGACAGATTGTTGAAAGTTCATGCACTAAGCGCCTAGTGAAAACGATTTTGAGCACGTTTACACATTGAATACATTCTGGTTCATTCAATTTGACGGTTCGTGCAGACTTGGCCCGGACTTCAGCAGAAATCAAGTGCTGAAACTTTCCTAAAAATTCAAAATTCTTTCGACCGATTTTTGTTTTATTCATCTATGAACCGAACCTTATCAATTGGTAGTTTTACCCTTTAGTATTCATCAGAACGCCGATGCTAAACGATTCACGCCAACTCATTCGCATAAGCCTGGCTGTAATGGCGCTGCCGAACAATTTGCCGACGCAGGCCACGGCGATAACAACGAAGAGCCACAGCCAAGTTTCAGCTTCGTTTAGTAAACCGATGTTAGTCCGTAGGCCGGACAAGGCGAAAAACTAAAATGAATACAAATACTGATGTGAGATCTGTTCGCTCTCCAGGTAAAATATCTGGAATGGTAAATGCATTAATGCATTAGATACTAGTTCACACGAAGCTGAGATACATAACACTGATCGTTTTCTTGCAGGTTCTCGAAATTTAATTTCAATTAAATAAAATAAACTATTGAAAAATTAACTTTTAACCTCAAATAATGAAATTTTAGAAAAGGTTAAAAACACCGTGGCCGGACATTGGAGCACGGGACGATAGAGCGCGGACATTAGAGCGCAAGACAATAGAGCGCAGGGAAATTAGAGCGCAGGGACATTTGAGCGCAGCGACACTAGAGCGCAGTGACACTAGAGCGCAGTGACACTAGAGCGCAGGACAATAGAGCGCATGAGCGTATGGACAATAGAGCGCAGGAGAATAGAGCACAGGGACATTAGAGTGCATTTGGAAAAACTGATTTTTTTAGAGCCAACGTTCCCTGATCTGCAATGAAAGCGAATTTTGAATTGTTTCTGAAAATGGAAAAAATATTAAGCAAGCAGCTTTATTTCAAAAGCTGACATGAAACTGTATGTGTCATCCAGAAAGCGACTTAGAAATTCGCGATGAATTCGAAAATAATAAAATGAAACAATTTGATTCACAGCTTCAAAGGTCGAATATTTGCGATTTTCCGTGTCTTTCTCAATTTTTGTATGAAAGATTTGCATACCCCATCTTCCTACTAACAACTCGAACAAGTATTGATTCCGCGGTTTATCTACTCACAAAGTGGTTTTTAAATGGATTAGAGGCAAATCCCATATGAGCGACTGAATAAAAAATGTAAAAAGCATTTGAGTAATGAGAGAGTGGACGAACAATGAGATATAAAAAGAATAAAAGATAAAAACACAAGAAAATGAAAACAAAGGGATAAATAAGTAAGATAAAGTAAGAAATGTGAAATAGAAAAAGTGAAAAGGGAAGAAAAAGAAGAAAAACTAGAAAAATACTCAATGCTGGAAAAATTATGGGACCTGAACTTCTCCAGAGTCAAGAAAAAAGTGAAGAAAGCATTTTTGAGCTGAAATGTAGTTATTCTTAAAATTATTTTATTTTCGGCTTTTTTATTTCACTCTGATCTAGTGTTTCTGTGCTCTATTTTCCTGTGCTCTAATGTCTCTATGCCCTACTGACAACGCTCTATTGTCCTGCGCTCTATTGTCCTGCGCTCTAATGTCTGCGCTCTAATGTGCCTTGCATTCTGTTGTCCCTGCACGCTGTTGTCCTGTGCTCTATTGTCCTGCTCTCTAATGTTCCTGCGCTCAACTATCCTGTGCTCTAATGTCCCTGCGCTTTATTATCCTGCGCTCTAATGTGCCTTGCATTCTGTTGTCCCTGCACGCTGTTGTCCTGTGCTCTATTGTCCTGCGCTCTAATGTTCCTGCGCTCAACTATCCTGTGCTCTAATGTCCCTGCGCTTTATTATCCTGCGCTCTAATGTCCCTGCGCTCTATTGTCCTGCGCTCTATTGTCCCTGTGCTCTAATGCCCGTGCTGTAATGTCTGCGCTCTATTGTTCTGCGCTCTAATGTCTCGGTTCCTAAAAACACATTAAATAATTAAAAAAACTAAACTTCAGCATATTCACGGTGGCAGATCCATATGCTTCTAATGGCGGAATCCACGCGCGGATGCGAATTGTGTCTAAGTTGTGGATGCAAATAGTAAACACGGAATACTCATTTTTTGAGGCGGATGTTGACAAAGAGGCGGATTTCGGATGACAGAACCCGCATTTTCGGTGGATTTGGCGGCTTAGACCTAGACTCAGGCTTAGGCTTAGCCTTAGGCCATGGAAACTCGCAATAAATGCACCAAAAAGAGGATTCCGCAATTTTTAGTAAAAAATAGCGGATTGTGCATCTATGGGCGGATTCCACCATTTACCTGCTGAGAATGTGTAATAAATAATAAATATTTATTTGAATCAAAAGATCCAACTTCGTTGGAGCTCAGGATTTTTAAAATTCAGAAAGCCTCAATTTTAATAAAGTCATACTCAATAAAATGAGACTGCAAACAAATTGTTTATTCTTAGATATTTTGCTTTCAGAGAGTATGGAAAACGAAGGCACGTGCAATGTAGTTTCTTCCTTGAAAGAATAAGGTTCTCATAGTTAGTAATGACAATTTTCTTTAAAAAATTTAATTGTTGCTATGAACTATAATACTCATACTCTTTCTAATTTATGAATCAATGCAGTACAGCAGCTGACATGAGATAGAAAAAGGATCATAATCAAAACTTCCCTACAAATCATATACGAAACATGGTACCAAATTAATGGTATTTTGTGAGCTTTTTTGCAACTTTACAAAGTTGCGCTTTACAACCAATTTGAGACATATGATCACTTCATGTACTAAAGAACCACTCCATGTATCTCTATCCGATTACTGTAGCCAGAAAAACCTGCCGATGTTGCTGCGAGCATCACAACTTTCATAGTTGCCTGGGATTTCACTGAAACTCAAGGCCGGCCAACTACCTTGGGTGGTTCATTCCGCTATTTGTAAGGTTGATGAAGTACAATCGACCAAGGACACTTTGAAGAAATATACCCAGACAAGGGCCTTCGATATTCCTATGAAAATTGGCAACTTTCGATACAGGTGCCCAATGCTCCATCATCTCTTCCAGCCAAATGAAATGTGCCTATAACCACAAAACATTGTCTCTGCCTTTCTATGAGCAGCTCAAAGTTGCCAACAGACCATCGTTCAAGCTCACAATCCAGTTCTGTTAACCATGGGATCCAGATTTGGCAAACATTTGGTAAATGTGTCATTCTGGAGGAAAACATGCAAGACCAGTTTATTATTGGCACTGAAAGCACTGTGCTCAATTTGAAAACAAATTTATCAAATTGAGAAACAAATGCTTGCTGCGGCAAATCACAGCAGACATTTCCTTCCAAGGCCAAACAACTGTCACTGCTATAAAATACTACACAACTGCAGCAGTATCAGTGGTCAGTTTCAAATCTTTGTTGTAAATATTTTGTTAGTAGTCACACAAATTCTGTACATATTTTTGGCACCGCCCTTCTATAAAAAATTTTGAGTGGTGCCAATTGACCGCTTTCATTGTCTCAACCAAATGAAGAGGCAGTGGAGACATTCGGTCTACTTTTACATGTTTACTGACTATTTTATACAGTGTTACACATTTACATTATGTAAATCTTGAATAATCAAAACCAGACCAAGTCCTGGTTTGTTGGCTCTGTTGTGTGTAACTATTTGGTTTCCCCCTATCATAATTATTTTCAGCCTCATGAGTGCAAACTTTTGGTTGGGATGACAGCCTAGATTTTTCTACTTTTCCTTTTATTTTTCTCTCCACTTTGTCCTATCTTACTATGTCATACAATTCGTCTGCCAATCCCGATGCACCATGTCATCAACGCCTATTACGGATGGTTTCATCTCAATTATTCTTGCATGCATATGTTTGTTTATATATACCTTTACTTGACCTGTACTCTTGGGTTTCCTACTCGACTGATCCTAGCCAAAGCCACAAACAGGAAGATCAGTGGTCAGCCACCATGACTTTCACCTATGGCCTAGCTTGTGCAATCTCCGACACCATGGTTGGCCATTGTCTTGACTAGACTGTATGCTTCCTTCTTACCACCTCACTCAAGTGGGATGTTTGAAAATGGCAAGACTGCGCCTGTCTTGATGAAGTCCATGCCCCAAGTTGCCGCCACCAAGTGACTATACCATTATTTCCTATTTTTCGATTCCTTTTGTTAAAAAGTCTTATTTTCAAAATAAAATCCAGGGGTCGGTTTTTCAAAAAGCGTTCAATGCTAAACGGCTCTAACCCACGTCTAAAATGACTTCATGTGTTTATTCGATGCTTCTTAAAAGACGTTCAAACTAAACACGTTTAAAGTTAGACGAAAAATTTAGGCCGGTAGGACCCTGGGTTAAGTAGCGTGAAAATTTTTCAAATTATGCTTACACGTTTTTTCTTTATATTATTGTTGTGCTTGGTGATGTGAATACATGGCTCTAGCATTTGTAAATCAGTTTGGAATTAGGCTTTAAAGGCGAAATCTCAATTGATAATTTTTTCATTGAACGATAATGAATTATAGGAAAGTTTTGTATTTTCAAAACTTACACTTGCTTGGATTCGAGCATCAGTACCATAGTTGAGATAACAGTGTGTTCGATGCGAGATTGATACGAATTTGGCTGTAACTTTGAATTTTTATGGAACGGGTGGTTCATATTCTAAAATCATGAAATTTTTTGGGTTATATCTAAAGAGCTACAGTTTCGACATTGTGACAAAAATTACGGATTGTTTACCAACAAATATCGTAGACAAATATGCCAATCCAGATAGAATGGAGGATTTCATCAGGCTAAACGAGCAATTTGATGCTCAATGTTATTGGGTCATTGGGTGCATAGTAGGGACCTGCACGGGCCGCAAAAACGCGGCCCGGCCCGCCCAGGTTCCCTTCTCGGCCCGAGCCCTCTCCGTGAAAGCTCAGTTTTTCAAAAGTGTGTCACAATGATAAAAAATTATGAAAATGCAAAAAAATTGACCCAAATCAAATCAAATTGAAGTTGCTAAATAAAAAAATATCTAATTATTAATTTTTCTAGAACTGATTGTAATGATATGTCCTGCCGCGTGGAAAATGTCGTTCATTTGCAGTACTGCGATCTTTAAAAATGCTTGAATTTTGGGAACGAAGCATTTGTATTTGGAAAATGATTAAAACATCACGAGCAAAGAACAATAACAGAAGTTGTTAGAGAATTCCAATTCTTCGTTGCTTGTCTGATTTTTGAATTTTGGCTGGATGTTTTCAATATAATTTTTGCATTTTGCGCGACTGAAAAACTATTGAATGACCGAAAAATTAAACTTTTTATCAATGAAATCAAAGCTGGAAAAATTCTTGCCCCAGCGTTGTTGAATATCTAAGTCCAAAATTTTTTTCTGGTTTTCTGCGCCGGAATTAATTATATTTGAATCCGAGATAAGGTGTTTGCACTTTGCATCCAAAATTTTTTCGGAATTTGTTTATTTAACCTTTAGATCGTTTTAAAATTAAAAATAGTATAATTTATTGTTACGATTATCTGAACTAGAAATTAAAAAGTTGATTTTTATTAATTTTTGGTTCACTTTGGAAATAGTAAAATTTTCAACTTCAAGGAAGCATGAATAACGCATCTATCGACTTTTTTGAGTGAAAAAGGTGACTTCGAGAAAATGGCTAAAACAATTTCGACCTTTTTCGCCAAATGGCGAAACGAGCCGGACAAAAAAACAGTGCATAAGATGCATTATCTCGATTTCTGACAAACTAATCAAAGAAATTTGAACAGAAAAGATGCATGCTAGTAACAGAAATCTTCAAATTCGTCAGAATGCTGAACAGTATTGCTAATAGTTAAAACTGCTTCTGAAACAAATAGTAATTATGCTGATGATAACATCTAAATTATTAATTACACACTAAATATAATAGCAGTGAAATTCTAGCAAATTTGAAATTAGGAAACATATAGTAAATGGCAGTTTGTCGGAAGTTCACTTGTAAACGTATATAGTTGCTTAAATTTCGGCCTTTTATGAGCCTGAACCCTCGGGCCCGGCTCAGCCTGGCAATATTTTTCGTAGGCCAGAAGCACAGCCCACTCTTGGGCTGGGCCAGGCGGCCCGTGCAGGTCCGCACTTCCCATTGGGAAAGTACACAAATGCATATAAATGAACATCAGTGTTTACTCGAACTTCCACGCGTCTAATTCATTGCCGAGAAACACATATCCCCCATGTCACCAATCTAACTTTAAACGACTACAAGAAACGAAAAGTTTAGATTCGTTTGAAGTCCGTTTAACTTCGACGCGTCTAAAGTTATACGCCTGTAACTTTAGACGTTTTTTGAGAAAGCCGCCCCAGATTTCATTCCATTAGTGTGTGTGAGGAACATCCCATAGTTAATTTCCATGGCGTCACACCATGACTCAAATTATCATGTGCACCCTGCCATACATTTAACGGGGCCCCAAGGTGGGGTCCGACGACTTTTTGGGCCGAGGTTCAGTGACTCCCCAAAATTTTAGGGTAGGGGTCTCTGAAAGAAAAAAAAATAGATTTTTTCACCATCAAAAAATAGTAACTTTTGTCTAAAGAAGCCGTAAAAATATTCACGGCGCGAAGCGCCGAGAAAATTGACGTTTTTGATTAGATTTTGTTCAAAAATTGACACATTTTTATAAAAAAATATTTTTTCGCCCAAAAATATAGTGGTCCCTATGACTACCATATACCTGGCCATAGGATTGGAAAATCCTGGGGGGATTGACCAATGGCTAGCCGTATTGCCAACGATTTCTGGGGGGGGGAGTTCCTATAGCACTTACCCCCACAATTACATGTATGCACTCTGCCCCGTTACAATTACGGAGCTGGCTCAAACTTCCGGCTTCCCTGCCGATTGTTCCTGCCACTTTTCGCGCATGACAGTTTGGATTTGGATGATCAATTTGACTCACGGCAGTTTGATATACTGTCAGACACAATCCCTTATGACCAACCGACGGTTTTGTGAGTTGTATTGTCGGTTTCTGTATAAATCAACAACTAATACACCCACATCACTAATTTGATTGGTCATGCGTTCCTCCCACAGTCTGGATGCCAAACAGTGACAGCCAAACACCATGCGAAATCTCAATTCAGTTTGAAACCCACATATATGGAAGGGAATCAGGTAACATGTAGCTGACTTCATTTTTTGGCTTCCTTTCACTTTCTAATTTTTGTTCCAATATCCGTTTGGTCAGTTTTTTTGTGTTGTAATTTACAACCAATTTGACATGCATGTATAGAAAAACCACGTGCACGTATTTTCAGCCGACTACTATATCTGAAAGAATCCACTTGTCGGTCGTCGATTTTTAGTGCTCTCATCATGTTTTTATTTTCTATGCTTTATTAGCATTTCTTCATCGTCTATTGCTAGATAATTATTTCTATGTTGTACGACAAGGGAACTCAAGCTAGTAGTTGAAAATGCGAGTAAAGAAAACTTTAGTTCCGATTTTGGTTCCCTTTCTATAACTTAAATTGGGAAACCAAAAGTTTAACAATTTGGATTAACTTTCAAGTCGAATTTGATTCAAAATTCGAATACGTTTTTGCCTCAAAAATTGAGGTTAGACAATCGATTCACCGAGCCAATTTCGGGTAAACACAGTGTTTTGAGACTGATCTTTGGCTCTTGCTTATCGTCGCCTAATGATTTTACCTTCTTTCTCCGGCACCACGGATTAAGAAGCAGCACTTCTGTCTGAGACTATCCTTAAATTTTCAAATACAACATGCCCCAGCGCCGGACCCAGCAAAAGTGTCCGCCCGGGTTAAGCCTTGTATTAAACAAGCAAGGAAGCCATAATTCTACTATTCCTTTTGTCAGTGTTTCAAACAAAAGTATTTTGTCTTTTTTACATGTTATTTACTGTACTATTGTTGTAGAACATTGTACTTGTAGAATAAAATACACCTCTAGAAAAATTACGTGAGATTAATGGGGAAAGTTACCTCACGGAAATACACGAAACCTATTATCATCCCGGGAAAGAAACAGATTATTCTTGTGCTTTAAAAACATAATATTTGCTGTTCGTAAGGTATGTTATTGGAGTTTTGATGTGAAACACCGTTACATTACTCTTAGCGACTTTTCACTTGTTATGCGGTTGCCAAAATAGAGCTCAAAAATCATAATTTCTGGCAGGAGTAAAGTTCAACGTTTGCAGAGGTAGCTCTACATTCGCTAAATGATCTACCATTTCGAAATCGACTGCTCTATTTTTCCTGAAATCGGGCAGGTACGGGTAACACCCTTCACATCCTCCATACGAGATAACCTACTAGAACTCTTGATGGCGTAACAGCGTGCTATCTTTTAAACGTGCTTAAAGCTGGAGTCAATTCTACTCATTACAGGGACACTGATTCCAGTGGAAATTTGTCATTTACAGCAAAGCTGCGGGCATCTTGGTATTTCTTCATATCAATAACAAAGAAATTTCAGTGTGTTCGTTGTTATGATATTAAATTAGAACTTTTTCGACTTCACAATATAAGTTTGTTTAGATCAAAGTGCAAAACATCTTCGCCTGAGTCATATCTTCAGTGAACATTTCAAATTGGGCAGCCCGCGAAACCAAGTCACAATATTCAGTGTATTGACTCACCAAAGGCAAAAATCCGACAATGATCACGTCCTCGATCTTTTCCGTCAACTTAATGGCCATATTATTGCCGCGGGGTATAACTAGGCCTAAAAGGAAAGCGCCGAAAATGGCGTGAATGCCGATCAGCTCTGTAATCCAAGCCGAAATGAAAAGACAGCAAAAAACGCTGGCCACCAGAAACTGGCTGACCGGATTAGAATTTTTGGCCATGAAGCGATCGAATAGCATCAACGTCAATTTTCGAAATCCAAATAATAAGATTAGAGTGTAGGCCAAGGCCAGCAGGAAAACGTACAAAGCTGTCATGTTGTTCGTAGCATGGACTATGGAGATCACCAAGGCTAACAATGCCCTGTAAACATAAGAGGCAACAGCACACAGTTGAAATTAAGTAAGGATCGCCAGATTTATACATTTTGATTAGTATAAATTTGCCTACGAAATTTTTCAAAAATTTTCGGTTTTAGATCACAGTATTTCTTGCGATAATGTTTTTTCCGGAAGTTCTGCCCAATCTCTATGATCAAAAACTTCGATCTAACAAATGCAAATTTGCGGTCTAAAACAGAACATCCATATCAGCTTAAGAGTTATCTTCCTGTTGTGAGCACTTCCCTAACTTCTTCGAAATTGCCCAAAAAAGAGAAAAAAGGTGAATTTTTACCTGCTGGTAATGAAAAATAATTCGTGGACACGGCGAATTGAATTGACAATATTATAATATTAGCAGAAGACTTTTGAATATCTCCAGTATAATTACTTTTTTGTTTGCCTTCTTGCTCTTATTTATTATTGCTTTTTCTCCGAAACACAGCTGCTGGAGTTCCAACTATAGTCTGTTTTTTTTAAAATACTTGTAACCGAAAAAAGATGAAATGAAGTATACATTGCTTGTTGAACTACCGCGCGTGGGCATACGGGAAAAAACGCGGCAATTAAAATTGGACGGATTTAAAGGCTATTTGTTAGGAAAAAAGTTGGAAATGAGAAAAAAATTTGCACAAGATTCTCATTTAATGAAAAAAATTCGGGAATTAAGATCGTGATACAATTGGTGTGCTTTGGAAAGTTGAAATCTCAAAATCTGGCGCACACGCCACAGCGCTGGTCATTTGCTTATAGCTTTTTCTGTGCAGAGCAAATATTTTTTCAGCCGTGAGAAATTTTTCGAGTAGATTTCTCGCACCGGACGGAAATTATTTTTAAAAGAGTTATCGAGTTTTGTTAAAAATTTAGTCTCATTTTACCACCGCCGGTTAATCGATTCCTAACATACGGTCAACAACGATATTGTCTCGGCACGAAATTCTGCATGCGTACTTACTTTCAGCATTTTGCGTACAAGCATTTGAAAAAAACAGACTATACATATCGACAATTTTCAAAAGCAGCCAAGTTGCGAATGAAGTCATGATGATGACTTCATACATCAACTGACTAAACAAGCTAAGCAAACTAAGCTTCTAAGCAAAACAAGGATCATCCAGATGTTGAAATCATTTGGGAATTATGTTTTTCATAAGCCCTACGTTGTCCATGAACACATTAATCTCATTCAAATTGGTGCGCAACTTGACTTGATGGAGCCAAAAATGCATGGTTCTTGTTATGCGAAAGGATACTTCTGAGGTTAAGACACTGTTCAGAAACGGGCTTCTGGTTGCAAGTGAATTGTCATTGATAAGTTGATTTTATTTAAATTACAAGCAGCACGTCATGCTGAATCACTCTGATCGCGCTTACTGTAGCATTTTCCCGGAACTACAATCTATCCCAGAGGCAGCAGCACATAAAATATTTTTTATGTAAACTTGTCTGGAGTAAGTAATTTATGATCACGATAATTTTCACTGCTGATAGTGTATTAATTTTGAAATGGCAGATGCAGCTAAGTCGTAGCGTAAGTTCTGTATGGGACGCTTATCAACATGATTCAATAATTTTTTATTCGTGATTGAGAATCATTCCTAATTCAACAGTCCTGATGCTACAATAGATGATTATCGGAACTTAATAAGGCTGCGTCATGCTATATATACTTCTGCTAAATCTGTCATTCCAAAATGGAAGCCTATAGTTTCAATTCAATCCAACTTTCATAATATATAGAAACATTGATTTTACCAAGCAGTTGCGTCGTTCAAGGCTGCAGCACTTATGGCCATCAAACCAACCGGTGTGTGCAACAACTTTTTTTCGGTCAAAATTCTGGCTAAAACCGGGAAAGCCTGAAAGATGGTCGCGCAATTAGGACGAGCAAACATCAAAAAAATTAGTAAAACAACAAAAGAACAAGTGCCTAGTTAAAATGTGAAAAGCGTTAGAAATATAATGAGTAAGTAAACAATTCAATAAATAAAAAACTGGTTAATAAGACAATATGGAGTTGAGAAAGGCAAACAAGAACTAAAAAATTGTGAATAATGGGATTGGAAAATGTTTCGTATTTTTTGTTTTTTCTGCTAAAACGATAGCATCATACGAGGTTGAAAATTTGCAAATCATTGAGCTTCGAATGGAAAGTTGTGTGGACATAAGCGTGGTCAAGTAAATAAGTTAGAGAATTCATCTGTAATAAAATCCCCAGTCAGCGAATATGTATGCTTCGCATTTCAGCTTACTGGCTCTGCCTGTCATTAACGGCATTTTATGATAGTCTGTCAGAAAGTAGAGTACACTACTCCATGGATTAGTTACTCCTCGACTAGCTTACACCGCGGGGTTTTTCAGGTCGGAGTTGTTGCTCGGTAGATTGATCGGTGAAGTTTGTGACTTTGTGATGAAAAAGACAACACATAGCACTTTACAGAACTTCAGTTTGATTTCTCAATCAAAGCGGCCAAGGCATAAGCCGATTAAGAACAGCATTGCCAGCAAGCGAGATACGAAATAATGAAGACAAAATAGGAAGTTTTGAAAAACCTGAAAGTTTAAAGAAGAGCCAGACGAAAATATTTTTTTTCGATCTTCGCCATTTGCTCAATTCTTTTGACCGCAAAAAAAGATTATCCGTGAGATAGTCCGCTGTTTACTCCACGGAGTAGAATAGCTTATTGCTTATGGGCCTTGAAATGGTCGTACAAACATGAACTTACTTCAATGAACACTTTGAAGTAATATCGTCAATCATTTTTGATCATGCTCATTATTCATTTTTGGGTTTTAGCATTACACTGGAACGATGACATCATGCAGCAAAAGATCATTTCCGAAAATCCTATCTCGTTAAAATATACCAGTTTTCCTTTACCGATAACACAATGAACAGCCATCCTCTTGTTATTTGCGGAGTTTATGTAATGAACAATATTAATAACGTTGAAAAAAATAATTAGCATGACTTTACGTATTATGAATGTATACTCAACCTGTGGCATTTCAGAATTCACACTTTGGTAAACATCTCAAATATATGAGGAAAGTTTCTTGGTAAAGGTTCTTAACAATCTGTCATATTTTTGAATAAAATACAACATACAAGAAACACAAAAACTTACCGTAATAGAAATGGCGCAACCCGTAAAAAGTAGGAAAGAAGTGAAAGGTACATTGTGCTCGTTCGGTACCAAAAGATAGACGTAAAGCCCGTAGCTACAGGCCACTCCGACCGTGAAAGGCAATACTATGCCGGCCAAACTAATGGCCAACGAACGCTTTATATTATTGAAGAAGGCCTGTGGTTCCAATTCCAAACCGACCAAAAATAGGTAGAACACCAAGCCTATGTTGGCCACCAAATTCAAGGTGCGCAGCGACGATTTCGGAAATAGCAAGTTCGTGAAGCCTGGTATACTGCCCAAAGCCGACGGACCCAGTAAAATACCTCCCAACATTTCGGCTATGACTCGCGGTTGACGCAACTTTCGCAGGAAAATGTGCAAAAATCGGGAAAGAACTATAATTATCGTCGCCTGAATTTGGAAAAATGAATTATACTGGATGTTCTTGACCCATATAAAAGCAGATACGACCATCGAAGCCTCTCTCGAGCAATAGAATCTATCTGGTAGAAAATGACATTGTAATTTTTCTGTCTGTGTTCGTTGTTGATTTATGCAGCCTTAAATGTTAGGTCAGCCGATACTTACATGCAGATCAATTAGACACACTATCTGTACTGCAGCTACTACAGACGTTATTGTGACTTAGCATTCCTACTGTAGGACAAAATCGTTTCTAGAGTTTCAGCAGGAAAATCTAAACGAAAATTCTTTCTTGTTCTGAGTTATAAATATCTTACTAAAAAGTATAAAATGGGTCAAAATTAAAAAATACTTCTCCGGGCTTAATTAATTATAGTCTGTTTTTTCGCAAAATGTTTGTAAACTGAAAAAGGACAGAATTTAGTACTGCCGTGGAAATCGTTCACAGGAATCTTTAGTAAAAAACCTTTTACTTGGAAAATTGTCGAAGCTTAGTTGAGTCTGCTCACGAGTTTCCAATCCTATTTTAAAAATGGTTTATCTGAGAATCGTGTAAACATGAAATAATACTTGCTTTCCACTTTTATTATTGGGAAACATTTCAAGAAACCGACCATATTCATACTATATGTAATATCCACGAACGTTGACTCTGGCTACAGTTTTCCCACTTCCGCTGCTTATTAAGCTGGGGTCCACAATGTATCAACCAACCTGCACTAAAAATCGCGATAAATCTGAATCTAAGGCGTTCCTGCCGCTCAAAACGCCTCCTTCCTGCGAGTGATCCGAATTTTCGGCCGATTTGCATAATTGACCGGTCGTCTGACGACTAATGTTAATAATTTCGTTCATGTTGAAAGCAGAAATGGTAGAAATCTATAAAAATAATAACAGCAATTCTCGTTAACTTACGAATAAATCAATGCTCGCTGTATGACCACCACAAAAAGTTCTGCATATCACAAGGTGAAATTGCTGCTTTCCATCTAGAGAAGGTCCTTCAACGCGCACACGCAGTGCATTATAATAGAAAATGACTAAAATTGATGGCCGATCGCGGCAAAAATACCGTTCTTTTGCCGAAAAATGAAAAATTACGCCAAACCTTTTTTATGTCTGTAGATTTACCTGTATTACCACTTTTGTAATCGATTCATCATCAATCATATAGCGTTCTCCGTATGTCAAAGGTTGAACGATTTATCGAAAAAACTCGTCGAACGTTCTGCAATTAAACATGTTCGCTTTTCGCCAAATGTTCGCGTCATGTTGCAGTATGATGCCACCGTCGAAAATCTCGTTTTTTCGATACTATCTACAATTGCATAAACTAATAGAAGTCACGTGATCGACGGCGAAACGTTTTCTATCACGTGACCGATTCTGACTCAGGAGTTGATCCCAGGCATTAAAGATGGGTATCGTGTTTACAGTAATCTGGACTGGAAAATGCTACACTATAGTCTGTTTTTTTATAAAATGCTTCCAAATAGAAAAGTAACACAAATCAGTATCGTTGTCAAAATCGTTTACATAGAGCTCTTGTAAAATTGTTCACTCGGAAAATTTTTAAGAGTTAGGTCAGTATGCTCACAAATTTTCATTCCTATATGATATATTGTTTATCAGAAAATCGTGAAAATCTAAAATACTGCTTGCTTTCCACTTTCATTATTTAGAAGCATTTCACGGAAAAACATACTATATATGCTGCTCCTAAAATCACCTCAATACTTCCAGTCCGAAACACTTTACAAAAAAGTTATTACATGACGTTGGCATGCCTGGACAAAAACACTTTTGAAAACACAGCGAAACGTTCATTTGAGCTACCGTGCATCACTAAACATAAAAATATTTTTACAATACTTCCGCATTAACCATCCTATCAATTCAGATACCAGTATCATCCTAACTTTTGGATAAGTTCAGCCATTACTTTATGGCGTTACATGGATTTATTTATTTACAAGGGAAGGTCTTCAAATTTTAATTCAGAAATCATACACGTTGTCATTCGATAGTCACGACAACCCGAGTGGAAACCACCGGTATCCCTCACTGTTGGCTGCTTTTAAGTGCGAATGATGTCTGCAATTCATACTGCTGCTAGTGCGTGTAAGGGCTATGATAATTATAGTTATCTGAGCGAGTTACGATACAAAAGACCGAATGAATTTGTTTGGTTTCGGCGGGGAAATGTCAAGCGCAATAACAATGTACACCATAAGGACCGAATCGCCGAAGGTGGAGCAAAGAAAGAGCAAAGGAGTGAAGTAGCAAACTAGGGGAATAGAGCAAACTCGTAGCAAACTAGGGGAATAGAAGAATTATAGTCTTTTTTTTATAAAATGCTTCCAAATTGAAGAATGACAAAAATCAGTACTATCGTCAAAATCGTTCACACAAGAGCTTTTGCAGTAAAATTTTTTGCTCAAAAAACTGCTAACGGTTGGTTGAGAAAGCTCACAAATTTGCAGTTCGTTGTGACGTATGGTTCAGCAGAAAATCGTACAAATATGGAATAGTACTTGCTTTTCACTTTTATTATTCGGAAGCATTTCGGGAAAAATAGATTATAGATTCTCCAAGTTTACTTCACCATTTTATTTGCTCAAAATTTGCTGTCGTATCGCAGAAGCGGGAGTAAAGTACGACCAGAACAAAGTCGGAGAACGCTTGAAGCAAGTAGAAACATTTTTATAAGTCTTTTTTCCACTTTCGTCATACTCACGCTTTGATCATCAATTTCTTTCGCTGCGACCATCGACTTTCTGCAAGAAGAATGCAAGAAGAATAAGGAGAATAAGAAGCGGAATACCAATTTCATTTCTGAAGACCTCGATTTTTTGTTGTGTCTAACCCAACACCGTTTTGGAAAATAAAAGAACTGACCGTTTCCTGTCAACCAAAAAAGGAAGATTAGCGCATAATCGAATGAGCTTACGAATCAAATCCCAACTGTTAATCTCTAAAATCAGCTCAACTAGAAAGCGTTTGTTCTTCGAATCAGCCTCCTCACCAGTATCAATGTTTCATCCTTATCCCATCAATATGATCAATTTTATTCAAGCGATCAATATCTACTAATCCTACGACTATTTTTTCACAGCGGGAAAGTATGCCTTTCTTCAACTTTACTTCTGCTCCTAGCAGGAGGAATATCCAGAACAATTTTATTTTCTTTTTCTCTCAGTTTGCTCCAAAGTTTACCCAAGTTTGTTCCTACTTCACTCTCTCCATCTTCTGCGATGCAAAAAAAAATTTCTCTCTGAATTTACTGCACGATTGCTCCCATTTGCTGTTTGAATGCTCCCAAACTTCTTTTGTTTTACTCCATCTTCAGCGATTTGGCCCATACCATGATGGTAGCTGAAGATTCCAGTGCGGCAGTTGCTTAATCGGCACTAATGAACGACACCTGAATGAATTCTATTGGCTAAACCGAATGATCAACTTGATCATTTGCTGCTGACCTCTATGCCAAGAAATCAGAAAGAAATCTCGAAACAGTCAGGATAATTTTCATCCAGCATTGCCGATCTTCCACACTCAATCGAATGGTTTGTGGAGGAAAACCCATGGGACATTAGGATTCGATACTATTTTGAAGAGTGAAATTAATTAGACAAGTTCGCATTTCCAGACGATTTCTATAGGGTAACTGTAGCCAGGAATCAAGCAAATTAATGCATACGTGCAAAGTAGCTGCCTCGCTGTTTCTATAACGGGTCGAAAATTGAGTAATGACCTCATTTCCAAAGTCAATATTGAATGCATAAATGGCATTCCCGCCGCCGAAACGAATTAGCCATTTTCGAGAAATTTTCGTAAAAAAAATTATGCAGCATCCTGCTAATTATTGCGAATCGTGATTCAAACGATGAATAAGTACGGGGCTGGCCGCAAGACACCCCGTTCACGAAAGGCCACATGTAGGTCAGCAATTTGAAGTTTTTCTGAGAATGTTATTTGACATGCGGGACTGCTTCATTCAAAAAGAGCTAAATGCAGTGGATTGAGTCATTGCTACGACTTTCTGGTGTAGAATTTACGAATTATTGTGACAATAGAATCACTCGTAGAATTTTCATAGATCAAAGTCAAGAGTACAAGTTCAAAAGCTAATTCAAAGCGCATGAAATTTAGCAGAAATTACACGACATAATTCGTAACTATATGTAACTTGACTACTTTTTGAATTTTGCTGCTGTTTATTTGCTCTGAAAGAACAGAGTTGTACTTCTGAAATGACTCTTTCTTTTGACTATCGAATTTCACAGTTTCGACACTCAAAATTTTGTCACACAAAAAATATGTCGTTGACGCGCTAAACATGAAGAGTGTGGGAAAGCTATACTTTTCGAGGAGAATTTGAAATGAATCATCTTTTAATGAGAAGAAAAGTAATTTGCGAAAAATTCGAAGCTGGATACACTTGCTGAAGCATGTTAGTCGTTACTTAACAACATGTTCAAAAATGCAATTAAAAAATGTGTATCCGAACATCTCACACAAAAATTGCAATAAAGAAAAAACAACAGGATTTTGAATTCGAACCAGAATTTGTTCCACTCATAAATACACTACGCAGACTATACAAAATGAGTATACAAAATACTCTGAAGCTACAAAAGAGTGCGTGACAGTGGTATTAATGCACCTTGTTTTCTAGCCACTGCAAAAAAAACGATCAAAAATGGTGACTAAAGTCTATAGAAAAGAAGCAAGTAGATAATTTTGCAGAAACAAAAATTGACGAAACACAATTTGAATCTGGCACATAGGCAAGGCGCCAATGAGAATTTTTTTCTATTGATTTGATAAAGCTAACATGCACAATTTGCTCACATAACAATCTTGTCGCTTCAAAATTTAAGCCTAGAAATCTGTGTTGCTTAACATGCTGACCGTTGTTGATTGTTTATCATGTCTGTACTATATATCATTTTTTCCAAGTTAAGACTTGGAACCATACATCGACAGCAAAGAAAATCTTATATAGGTCAATTAAATTTTAACTCAACTCTAACCGCTTATAGCTCTGTCAAAAAAGACGATATGTCATTTCAAACCGTACTTCAGAATAGATCTCAACGATACTTATCCACTGATACCTAATTTATTGCATTTTGGGAGAAAAATATTCCTATTCGTCTTCAAAAGTCACTGTGTGGATTAAAAACGTAACCTGAGTGAGGTCAACCCCATCAAATTCCTTCCACACCGATGAATGCCTGAACGCCAAAAGATGCTTTGGCTGCGAAGAACGACCTACCCTCGCGGACACCTCTTCTCGCAAATCGGCAGTATCGCATGGGCCTGAAACGCGCGAAAAAAATATTTTCGCGTACACTACGGATTTTTCAACTGCAAAAGCATTTTCCCGTTTTTGTGCGTTCCAGGTCTTGTTTTATATTAAATGAACTATAAGTCTAACGACGTCTAAAGACCGCAATTTAAATTTGTATTGTCGACGAATTCATGATTAACAGAGAGTTTGGGATCAAACGAGATTTCTTCGAGATCTTCAACCAGAATAGAAATGAATCAGAGAAAGTGTTATCAGTAACAAGTGCTGCCAGGAACATGCTGACAATGGCAAAAAATACTATCAAAAGCAACAAATCCACGGAAAAGGAGTAGAATATGGCAGTTTGAATAGAGTTCAACAAGGGCGGAAAATACTAACTCGTCTCACACGGAATAATTTTCTTCGCATGATTTCTCCAAGAAAATCGACTCTTTATTCGTCATTTTGTTTTCAGCCGCAGTGCATCATTTTATGCTTTCAAATTATTTATGTTAATGGTGTCGCTAAGTTAGCCTTGCCAAAAATTTCAAATTTCTTTTGTTCTCTGCTGAACTATATACCACATACAAAAATATAAATTTGTAGCGTATTCCACTAAGCTTTTACAATTTGTTGAATATGCTATGTCTGCGTTGTAGTATTTACGAAATAGAGTTATGGACCCATGCTCATAGTAAACGGAATAGTTTGACATTTAACCATTTCATGGCGAGCCGCATTTACACAAAAAAAAGTATGGAGAACAACAGGTTGAGCAAGTGATGTTTTAATACAATCGTTTGAAGAATCAGACACGAGTTACAGTATAATGCGCCAATCCAAGGATTTGTGTCTCGTGCCAATTATTACGCATCACAGTTGAAGTTTCAACTTAAGCCTGGGCAATAGATGCAGTTGGATACAATTCGGTATGAAATGAGCTTAGTACTAGATCGACATATGTTCAGCATCAGATCAGATCAACAAGTATGTGGGGAGAAAACCATCCATCGACCAATAGATCAGAAAACCAGTTAGGCGGCTAAATAACCCAAATAATCAATAAAAAATAAGGAAAACAACCAAACAACCAACCAAAGAAGGAAAAAGTCAAGAAAGAATCATCATAGGTGGCGCAGAGGCGACAACCTGTAATATACTTGGACCCCCAAGTTCGCGTCCCCTTCTGGAGCCAAAACGGTAAAGGCTAGAACCTTGGGGTTTTAGTCATAATTTCGGATATAGGGATAAACTATGGTGTGCATGTGGTCATTTGGCCTCTATCTGTAAATTGTGCTGTTGGACCCTAAAAACATGCAAAAAACGGCCTTTTTTAGGGCTTTTAGTTCCAGCATGCCCCACATTGGGTGTAGCATCCCCGAGCTCGATACTTCTACCAGATGTCCCTCCGATTACACTTTTTTTGAAAAAATGGCCTAAATCCAATTATACCATGGCCCTAAGTCCCGGGAACCACCTAATTCCACAAATTTTGTTATATAAAAACTACGGCAGCAAAAAAATTTTTTTACTGTATGTTTTTAAAGTTTTTTTGCTGTAATTTTTTGCTGTATGTTTTTTAAGCATGATGCATTCATATCCACATGTCTGCATGCAGAAAGTCGTAGATAGACTCCGTAGTTAGCCCTGTTACCCGGGCACACAATGTTTAAGGATTGGCGAAACAAGTTATCCTCAGCTAGCTGATCACATGACCACAAGGGCTTCCAGCGGAAGGGTCGACAGCGGGCGCGTCTGAGCTTGCATGACGTTGACCCGAGGATCACTTTCGCCACCGGGTTACTTCCTCCATCTGATTCCCTCCGCCACAACGTCGCTTCTCCAACCAGGTCACTTCCGTCACTGGTCCCTTTCAGTCACTGACTTAGTCGGACTATCGGAGCTTCACCTAGATAGACTATGGAAGCTCGACCTAGTTGGACTGTGTAACCATTAAGAGCAAGTGAGCCACAGCTGACCGCAAGTGAAATACAGCCATTTGCAAGCAAGACGAATGAGGTGCAGGTGTCTGCAAGTGAGACGCAGGCACTCACAAGCAACACGCAGCTGTCCACAGGTGGCACGTGGTTGTTGTGGTGGTACGTCCGGCTGTTCATTACGCGGCATGCCCCGCACTCACCACCATAACTACAATCACAATTTCCGAACCATCCACTTGGCTCGGTTAGCACAGTTGGATAGCGCGTCTGCCTTGTATGCAGAACGTCGGGTGTTCGAGCCCCTCACCAAGCGTTATTTTTCTGACGCGCCGCCTACGTGGATTTGGGCATACGACATAGTCATTGGCTAGTAAAACGCAGCCGTCTGCAAGTGAAATGCAGCCATGCGCATGCTAGATGCAGCCAGCCGCTAGGGAGACGCAGTTATCTGCGAATGAAACGCAGCTGTCTACAGATGAGACGCAGTCGTCAGCACGCAAGACGTAGCAACACGAAAGTGAGCTGCAGTCGACTACAAGCAACACACAGCCGCCCGCAAGCGAGGCGCAGCCGTCTGCGGACGAGACGCAGCCGTATGCGAGTGAGATGCAGTTTCCTGCAAGTGAGACACAGCGAGACACAACCATACACATGTGAGACGCTACTGTCCGCAAGTAAGACGCGGCCTTCCGCAATCGGGACGCAGTCGTTCGCAACGAAGACGGAGCAGAACGCAGCCATCCACAAGTGAGATGCAGCTGCTCGCATGCGAGACACAGCTATTGTTGTAGTGTGTTTTCCGCCGATTTTTCATTATTTGTCAAAACGCGTCACAGGCCCGCAGGTGGCAAGTGGAGAGAGCAACGCGGACCACCAGTGGCCATCTTACTGTAGCGCACGTCGGTACGCGTGCGCTGGTCTCTCTCTAATCATCCTTCGTTACGTATACTTTACGTGTATTTTATCTTTCTTTACTAGTTGTGTGCCCCGCCGGCCACCACTAGTACGTATTAGCCGCCTCCCACCACACTTTTCTCGTCCTTGCGCGCCCGTGTGTGGGAGTAGAATTTTTATTGTCATTTTATTTTTCGTCTCGCCCGTAACGTTTTGGTCACGTAAGTTTTTCGTACGTTTTGTATAATAATAAATAGGTAGGAGAGTCCCCTTATTTTAGTAAGTGAGAAAAGAAGGGAGACAATTAAAGAAACTAGGTTTTCTTTAATTGTTGGGATAATTATTGTCGGGGTTTAAGTACCAGAAATTAAGTAATCGGGTAAACGTGGGCGTGGGACGCACGTACATTAAGGCCGCAACCTTGGAATCCCAATCCTGCCCGCGCCGCATCCTCTTCGCCCCGATAAACCAAGATATAACACTGGTGACCGTTTGGATTGTACGTTGCCGCTCCCCGCTGTTGCGTTGCATCCGAAGGAATTAAAGAATTCAAAATTCGACCCCGCCGTAGCTGCGCCAAAGGGTACAAACGAGGTTATTATACCTTGAGAAAAAAGATGCCAACGGTAAGCCACACACCGCCGGACTTCACTCGATTTCCGTCGCGTTCCAGTTCTCCCAACGCCGCCACAGCCGCACGCCGCGCTTTAAGTTTTGATCAGATGATGTTGCCGCGACCGTCAAATATTACGCAATCGACAGCGGTACCCGCGGTAAGTCTCCCGCCCCATAATCCGCCCTTGTCTAATTTCAGCACTCCCGCGCTGGACGGGACGGCACAGCCGCAAGCACCGCTCATTCCCGCAACCGCGGCGACCAACATTTCCCAAACTCCGCGGTTTGGAAACCAAAATATTCATGCCGCCGCCGAAAATCGTCTCAACGCGCCGCCCGCATCGCAAATGCCGCCGCCGCCCGCGCCGGCTCGAAGTAATGATGACCAAATTGTCGCCAGAACTGACTCTTCCGAATCCTTTGTCAATATTGAACCGCCGCAAGCCCCAGCCGCCACCCGTGCTTCAGTAAACGATCACCGCAGCAGTCTCGCTATCGCAAACGCCAACGAAGTCCAAAATTTTCGAATAGAAGCACGCGACGCGCTGGAACAACTAAACACCGCCGCCGCGCGCATAACCAACAATGTCCCCACGGTACAAACCATTGATCAAATTATCGGCGCCGTCTCCGATCAATTCCAAGCCCAACAATTACGCGTTCAACGCGAAATTCAAGAACAAACAAAAGCCACTAATGCACGTTTCGCCGCGCTCGCCGAGCAAATGCAACAGTTGATTTCCACAACCGCCGCCGCGACGCACGCGCGTAATCCGCCTACACCAAGACCGCCGCCGGTGTCCTCACGGTTTCACGGCGAAGAAACAAGAGATGTTTATATCCCTAACGAAACTCTCCGTGAAACTGAACCGGCTCCAGTCTTTGGCAGGCTACCAAACCAAGTCAAACCCAAAGCACCGTCGACGGATACCTTATATAATAACGACTTCACCCGCAATACACGCGCCGATGAAGATTTACACCGTTCCGCGCTTCAAAGACGCCCACCGCCCGCGGCCAACCAATTTGGCTTTTCAGATTATCCACCCGAGGATTATTATGAACACCCGCATCCTCGGTACGACATGCCGCGCACGTCTCATCGTGAAGAAGATAGCCGCATCAAAACAATCGTCGACAATATGCATCCGTTGATAATTGACGGCGCCGCAACAAATAAACGCCTGTTACGCTTCTTCATACGACTGGAAAATGAGTTCGGCTACGACGCCTCCAATCACGTAAAGATGAGTGCCCTCCGCCGACTCACCCGCGATACGCCGAGCGACATGATCCAAGATATGACGCGGTACGAAGACGCCAAACATTTGCTTATGTTCCAGTTGGCGCCCGATTGCAATCCAATGACTCTTAAACGCGAACTCGCGTCAATCACGCCAGAAGCTGGAGAGGAACCCGCCGCATTCTTGAGTAAGGTGATGACTTATGTACAACTATTATATCAGCATGAAGATCAAACTTTCCGGCATAAACAAGTAATCGATACCTTTTTGACAAAAATGCCTGTTTTCTATCAACTCACAATTGGCGAACAAGCAAAGGGTTTCACAAATGTTCAACAATTGGCCGACGCCGTAGCCAAAGCCCGTAGTGTCCTCAACGCAACTAAAGCCGAAATCGGAACCGCGGAACGACCCATTCTGGTAAATCAAGCCGATCAAGATGCACCACCTCCGAAGTCGCCGCAACCGTTTGACCGCCGTTTTGAACGCCGCCGCAGCATGGACCGTCCTCAAAATCGCTACCGCGAGCGCTCTCCATCGATGGACCGCAGGACGCAAAACACGGCGATGCAGCCCAATAAATTCGTCTCTTTCCAACCACAAGCGATTGAACCACCACCACCGCAACCGCCGCGCACGGAGATGCTTCTGGAACAATTGATTCAACGATACGACCGCGACTATGAAGAAAGAAAATCTCGACAACGCCCTGAAGAAACGACCCCCATCATTCGGCAACCGCGCCATCCATCTCAGAGCAGAGACCCGTATGTAAATCGCGTTGACCGATCCGCCAGCAGAGACCGCGCACGCACGACGCAACCTACAGGTCTGTGGTGCGACGCTCACAAATCCCGCACTCACAACACAGAAGATTGCGTCTGGCTCAAACGGCAAAACGCTCAACAATCAGCCCGACTTGAACCAAATCGCTCAAATTACGTCGCCCAACCACGGCAAGTTGACTTCCGAAATAATTCAAACGACGTCCGTGGACAACGCGATTGGCGACCCCGCCGCGGAGGACCGCCCCAACGTGGAGCGAACTACGCCCGCGGCGCGCGAAACCATTTCTATGAAGGTAACCCTATACAACGTCCAAATGATTTCATTCAGAATACATACGCCGTCTACCCGAACCAACAATTTCCGGCGCCGTGGGAACAACATATTCATTACAACGCGGTACCTGCTCCATACGTCACAACGCCGACGGATTCATCGCGTGCTAGTTCTCAATCTTCAGAAATGCAAATTACCCTACCCGCCCTTCCGGCACCAAACACCGCGCCCGTACCTGCGCTTGAAACACGCGTCAACAATCATTCAACGTCCGCGGCCAATATGGTTGTTCCATCTAAAGAAATCGCTTCCGCCGCGCCCATTGTCAGCCCCGGCATCGTCCGTTGGAACGCAACAGGCCGCGCTTTTCAAGATCCCTGTCATATTCGTTCGTCCGTTTGTCAAATTGATAATCTAACGCCATCTTCCAAATCGTTTGTTCGCAAATACGCTTCTACGAGAGCCTTTCAAATCCCAATCAAAATTGGAGCCGTCAAAGCACACGCGCTCATCGATACAGGTGCCCAATGTTCCGTCCTCTCGTCAGGTTTGGTCAAACGCGCTTTCGACAAGCAATCGCTCCAACTCCCGATTTGTGGAAAAATTAAAGTAGCCGACGGCGCCGTAGTCAACGCTCACGGCCCGGTAGTTGTCACAATGGAATCCGCCTTCGGAGAGCACATGATCAAATGCGTAATTCTTGACGACGACGGAAACGATCAATTCATCATCGGAACCGATTTCCTCGCGCACCCCGATATCCACGCCATTTTAAATTTCAAAGACAATTATATCGAAATTCAAGACGTTAAACTGCCGCTCAAAGTAATCGCCTCGATCCGCCCGCAAACGGAATTATTTCTCAACGCCGCTAACGACAACGTTTTAGAAGAGATACCAGAAGACGAACGAGTAAGTTGTTATGATGATAAATCTGATATTTTTAGCCAACCCGAAGAAATCGAAGTCGAACAACCGATACGGCAGGCTCAACCTGGTCCACACCAACCGCCCCCTAGGCGGTTGGAGGTTACTGAGCTCGCCGAACCAATTTTTCTCGTCGCCCAAGCTTCCATTTCGATTTCGCCGCACTGCCAACAATGGGTCAAAAGTAGCGTTTTTCCCACAACATCGGCGACAGTGCCCGACGTGATTGTACAACCACTCGCCACGGATAACGTTGCCGCAGAGCTCCCAGTCGAAACCGCAGTGGTCAACATCACCAATGGCCATTGTCCGCTCCTTTTCATCAACAATACGCCGAACAGTATCAAACTCCGACCGAATCAACTCATTGCGATGGCAAAGCACACGTTGGAGTATTCCGAAACCCACGCCGATTGTCAGATAGCAACCGCCGCCGCCGACCGCGACTTAACCGACCACGAGCCGGCCGCATTGGATAAATCATTCCCAGGCAACACCGCACAACAAAAGCTGGAATACGCCCTGAACAAAATGACGGAAAAGACGTATGTTTCTACCGCGCAAAAAGAGAGAGCCCTCAGGATGCTTCGACAGCACCGCGATGTTTTCAGTCTCCCCGGCGATAAACCAACTATCACTAGCGAATTAACCGTCAGCATCGACACCGGCACCGCAAAACCAGTTTCCCGCCATTACTACCGCGCCGCGATGGAACAAAGACCGATTGTACGCCGCCACATCCAAGAAATGCTTGACAACGAGTTTATCGAACCATCTCGCTCGCCATGGGCCGCACCGCTATTTTTGGTAAAGAAAAAAGACGGCTCGTGGAGACCCGTTGTTGACTACCGCGGAATAAACGACGTTACGCCAAGCGACAAATTTCCAATCCCGCGCATCGACGACTACCTGGATGCAATGGGACACGCAAAATTCTTCACCACGCTCGACCTCAAGGCTGGGTATTGGCAAGTACCCCTCGACGTCGATTCCCGCGATAAAACAACCTTCATTTGTCAAGAAGGTTTGTTTCGATTCAAAGTTTTGCCTTTCGGCTTGAAAAACGCGCCCGCCGAGTTTCAACGTTTAATGGAAAGAATTCTCCGCCCGTATATCTGGAAAATCTGCCTCGTCTACATCGATGATATCATCATTTTCTCGAACTCGTTTGAAGAGCATTTGGAACACCTTCAAATCGTTTTTGACGCCCTCCGCGCCGCCAATCTTACGCTTCGACCCGACAAATGCGAGTTTTTGCCGCCGCAAGTCAAATTCCTGGGACATCTTCTTAGCGCCCGCGGAATCGCCGCCGATCCCGAAAAAGTCAAAGCGATCGCCGAATACGAATTTCCGAAGACCAAAAAAGGTATGCAAAGTTTTTTAGGTCTAGTTCAATGGTGCAAGCGATTCATTCCGAATTTGGCAACCTTGTCCAGTCCACTGTACGGACTCTTACGCAAAGACGCCCAATATTTCGCCACGGATGAACACCACGCCGCATTCAAAGGCATCAAAACAGCCCTTACGTCGTCACCCTTTCTCCGCTATCCCGTTTACGATGGCAAAGCTCAATTCGTTATTCAAACCGACGCCAGTACGACCGCCATCGGAGCAATTCTGTACCAAGAAAACGGAAAAGATCAATGGGTCATCGCCTACAATAGTCGCGTACTCACCGATGCCGAAACCCGCTACAGTACAACTGAGCGTGAATGCCTCGCCATTGTATACGGCTTCCGGATGTACCGCCACTATGTGTACGGCCAGAAAGTTATCGTCCGCACCGACCACAAGCCCCTTGAATGGCTCAAAGACGAAAAACACCGAAACTCACGACTACAACGCTTCGCGATCAGTCTACAAGATTACGATTACAAAGTGGAATATGTTAAAGGTAAGGATAACGCTTGTGCTGATTTTCTATCTAGGAAAGATGACCGCGACAAATGCCCGATCCAGAACGCTGAAAATTTGACCGCCAAGATCTTCCGTGAAAATTTTCACCCTGCTGGTGCAACTACGGAAGCCGACCTGACGGTACCGGAAACACGCCCAGCAGTGGCTTCACTATCCACGGAAGTCGACGCCGAAATCAACGCCATCACCCGTGCGATGACGAGAAAGACCATCAGTTCACCCACACTCTCTAATTCAATGCCTAAGGATGCCGACCACGAACCGCCTCCGGCCGAAGCCATTACAATCGCCGCTCACGCAGAAGTTCGGAAAGCTCAAGCCGCAGATCCAGCCATAACGAAAATTGTCGCCACCCTCAAAGCAGATAACGCCGCCAAACACCCGCCGATTTTCTTCCTCGAAGATCAACTTTTATACCAGCAAATTAAAGATGTCAAGCAATTAGTCGTACCCGCCTCCATGGTCGATCAAACTCTTCACCAATTTCACGGCGCCAAAATTTTGAATCATCAAGGGACAAATCGGACGCTAGCCGCCATTAGAGCTCACTTTTGGTGGCCCCGCATGGAAGAGGACGTTCGGGATTGGATCAAAACCTGTAAAATTTGTCAACTAACAACGCCGCGCACGTCACCGCCTCCGCCATTGTTGCCAATTCAACCCAAACATCCATTCGAAATCGTGGCAACCGACATCGTCAATATTTCGCCAGTAGGTGAGAAGCGTCCCTACGTTATTGTTTTTCAGGACTATTTTACGAAATTCGTATCCGCGCACCCGATTCCGGATCAGAAAGCCTCAACAATAGTGGAATGTTTCATCAACAACGTCGTCCTCACGCACGGTAGCCCACTTGTACTCCTTTCCGATCAAGGCGGATGCTTTACGTCCAAACTCATGCAAGATATTTGTGAACTTCTCAAAATTCGAAAAGTCAAAACAACGGCGTACCACCCCCAGTGCAACGGGATGGTCGAACGCTTCAATCAAACCTTGATCGCTCAACTCAAAAAGTATACCGCCGACGATCCAGACAACTGGGAACGATACCTGCCCTACGCCGTGTTCGCTTATAACGCCACGCCGCATACAGCCACACGACATTCGCCGTTCAGTTTATTACGAGGATATGAACCGCGCATCACCTTCGACTACGATTGCGCCCGCCGTCTCACCTTGCCGTTGAATTACGACGCTTATCAACATATTCTAACGCAAGCCCAACTCAAGATGCACGAAAAGATCAAAGCTAACCTCGATGCCGCAGCTGCCGCCAGCAAAGAATATTTTGATCGCAAAGCTCGAAAACGCGACTTCGCCGTCAACGACTTAGTTCTTATGACCAACACGCGCAAAGCCAACAAGATTCAACCCGACTTCATAGGGCCTTTCCTCATCACGGACGCCTCCCGCGCAGCCGAAAACGTTGTTACCATTGACGCACTCGACGCGCCCGGCCGCCCGCAGACCGTCTCCATAACGCATCTAAAACCGTTCATCCCACGACCGGCAAAGAATACTCTTGACAACGAAGAAGGTGGACCCCGCACGCCCCACACTTCCCGCCGGCAATAGTTCGCTTTGAAATTTTCCTTTTGTGATACGGCGCTCATCACGCCGCGTTGTACATAATCTTTGTGTTTGTTTAATTTAGATCATGGCGACCTCGATAACGAGCACGGATACACGGCAATTTCAACACGCCTCCACGCAATCCATCGTTTTTGCCTTCAGCCGACCTTACAATGTCACTTTACATCCGGTCCCGGTTTCCACACTTTCGCAATAGGAGGGGGTTCCTTCTATAATGTTAGGTTCTGTTGGCGCGAGGCCATTCGGTTTACTTCCGCCCGACCCTGGCCGCTATCACTCTCATAAGACTAATTGGGAAAGGTTGATTTTACTCTCCATTAACATAGTGGTGTTTGTGTTGCTTTTCGTAATGATAGTGTTTGCATTTTCCTACTTTACACTTTCTTCACCTTTCAGCGGCTCATTCTTTTTACTATTTCATTTCCATCTTTCGCTTCCATCAGCAATAGTCGCATTTTCCAGCTGCTCTCAAAAATTTTATTTTTCAATATGACGACGCCGTCGACCGCATCATCCTCCACGGCCGACGACCCTCCGCCGTATCGCGAATCGATAAACGTAAACGAACGTTACGTCCGCTGGGCAGAACGGCAGCCCCACCAGAACGACTTAAGTTTCGCCTGCGACGGTATTTTCTCATTTTATGCTTTTGCTGCTTACTTGCATGCTTTTGCTTGGGACCCCATGAGTTTCTTCCCCTCTGTAGTCTTGGGTCAGACTTCCATGGTCAGCCGCCCCGATCCCGTCATCGTCAAGTTGTGGCCTTCTCAGTCCACAACCGGCCGCTGCCTTGATTTCCGCATACCACAACTCTCGTTATCTCGCTATCGTAGCCCGATCCAGTTGTCCACGTGCGCCCATCAAGGTGACATCGCCGCCCAAGCCAACGCCGCCTCAAAGCATATGTCCTTCTAACGAATTGACGACACCACAGCGTTTCCCTCTTGGTTCACGTTTACATCATCCTTCAAACCCCATGTCGTTCATTCGACGTGGCGTCCCATGTGTCACTGATGAGTATCACATTCGCTCTTGTTTAGAAAACAACGTCAAACGCCTAACTCGCGTCGTCGATTTGGAGTCGTGGTACATTTCCATGTACGCGCGACCCCCGAACGTCTTGCCGCCGCCGATTTTCCTTTCACCCGGAAGTTTGGGACAGGCCTTGGCCGTCCAACCCACACCAAACTTCCGTGGCTACACGCTGGTCGGCTTTGACACCGAATCAATCACGGCCTCCGATTTCAAACAGTTTCAATGCACCGTTCAAATGCCAGCCGACTCCACGGCATCTAGTTACCCCCGCTACGTTCAACTCGCGTTTCCGAATGGCACAATGTTCGTCTTCGAAACGTTCACCGCCACCCCAGAAGACTGGACCGCGCTTTTCGCCCTAGTCGACGGCGACCACACCATCGTAGTCTCTTTCGATGGAGCCGACGACTGGGCGGGAATCTACGCGCTTCTGGGCACTCAATTTCGCACCGACCGGCAAAAGAAGAACAAAGATCCCGTTGTGAAAGCCATCCACTTCGACGCGTACCGCGTCATTCGCAATATCGACATATCTCCGCCACTGTACGAGTTGGCCCGCCGCATCGGTTTCTTTCCGGAAAAACGCACGCTCAAAGCCACAGTCTCCGCAATGTGGGCGCTAGACGTCTCAAAGCTCACCTTACGCTTTCCTCACGCTCTACGCTTTTTCAACAATCCAGCAACGTCGTTTCTACAATCCGACGTTTTGGCCTACGCGGCCCTCGACGCCTACTACCCGCTGTTATTGTTCTTGGCATTCGGTCGTTACGGCTTCATCCCCGAGGTCTACAACGCGCCCGCGTTGTTTCCCCACGACTCGTTGGACGCCGCCGAAATCGACCACCTCGCCGAGTACGTCATCGCAACTTTTCACAACGTCGCGCTGTCGGATGTCTTGCCTCCCGACTACGCCAACCGGATCTACCCGACTACGTCGCAAGTGGCCTTGCCCGCAATCATGCGAGATGAAGTTCTTTCGGCTTATAAATTTTTTATGTATGATTGCACATCGTCCGACCACGGTCGGTCTTTCTGTTTAGGAACGGTTCCCAACGGCTTCAGAGATGTCAAATCCTTGACGCGGACAACTCACCCGAAGCTTCTCCCCGTTCCGAAAGTGCCGAAAAAGAAATAAAAGAAACAGAAAGACGAATGGAACAAATCACCAGACGTCTCCGACGATGAAGACCCGGCTCTCAAACCACAATCGGTGTTCGACGATCCCAAACGTCTTCAAGCAGCCGTCACGTCGGCCATGAAAAGCAATCTCATCCACCGCATCATCGAGTTGCTCAACTTCCCGCTTTCACCGATATACAAGTTGGCCGTCCGCGATCGTATGCCTTACAACGATCCCAACTTGCCGCCGCTTCCCCACGAAGTCGAAGATCTTTGGACCGAACGCGTAGCCGCCGACCAACCCCTACGCGAGCGCACTTATAACGGTACCCATTATCGTTATCACCCCTCAACCATCCTTAATTTTTTACAGATTGATGGAGAATGGTTCCGGAAGCTAACGACTTTTATGCCGTTAGCAGCGCTCCTAGCTTCACCATGTTCCGCCGCGGAATACGCCTGGGTCAATGACGTCCTCCTCCGCCACGCGCAATCAATGACGCCAGATACACGTGCCGTGTTCTACGAATGCATGTGGTACCGCAGCGACGGCAACCCCAATTCGCTTCTCACGACTTGGATGAACCGCATTCCGGAACGCGAGCCCAGTTTTTCGGCCGACTCGAGCACGTACATATGCAACCGCTTCGCGTTACGCCCGATCGTGTTCGACGAAAACTTCCACATGGAAACGTCGGTCGAAGAAGTTGAAATCGATGAAAACAATTACACGGCCAATCCACATAGCCGTTTCCATTTTTATTCGACGTTCATCGCGCTCATCGACCATCAAAACCGTCTTTCGTTCCCCGCGCCGGTGTATGTGTACCCCATGCCGACTACGGCTTCGGTGCACACGCTCACCGCCGAGGAACTTCTCGACCGCCCCACCGACGTTGAAGTTGAACCCGCCGACGATGAACTACTTGAAACGCCAATCTTTGATCTCAACATAGCGAAGCTGCCGCCGTCAACGGACGTGTCGGCCCTTCCTATGGTACCCGCGCCCTCCGATATCACTGCAACCGCTACGCAAATCAACGATTTCCTGAAACTGACGCTCGATGAAATTTCCAACATCGCTCCGGCCCCGATGGACGAGTCCACACCCGTCCAACCCGCCGCGATTGACTCCGAGACAATGACGTCAGAACAAATGTTGACTGACATACCCGAGGAAAATACGGTGGACCAATCCACGTCTATGGACGTCGCCTCTATGGAACCAGCCGCTACGACAATCACCACGGCACCCGCCGTGGATCCACGAATATATTTGGCGACGCCGGCCGTTTTGCCGGGACCTCCGCTTATTGCTACTGTTGCCGCAGCCAGGTATAGTGCTCCTGTACGTTTTTCTCAACAAATTATTTCAGCTACGCAATGGGACGCTTTGGCCGCAGCACTGGCCGCGTATCATTTTCCGCCACCGCCGCCCGGTATGTTGTTTCCCGAACACCATTGGAAAGACTACCCTGAAGCGTTGAAAGAACAAATACAACAAATTTTGTTGCCGCAACCAACGTTGATCGCTCCGGCCCCGCAAGTAGCTCAAATGGCTCCTGCGATGGCCCAACCCGTCACGCAACCACCGGCCCCGTTACCGCCGCCGGTCATTACGCAACCGCAAGCGATCTCGCAACCGCCGCAACCAGCGATTCTACCGCCGCCGACGGCGCCTGTGGATGTCCAAACCCCACAGGCATCCAGCACGTCCGTGCCAGCTTTAGATCGCTATGGTAATCCCATCCGAAGACCCGGGCGGTATGAACATTCGATAAAACGAAAACAACAGCTCCAGGACGAGTCAGCGTACCGCAAATCTCACAAGACCAAAACATCGGACGAACCGAGTACACGGCGTACGCCGCCACCCAGCACTTCGCGTGCTGAGCGCGGCCGAACGCCCAGCGAGCGCACCACTCGACGCCGCGAACAACGCGATAAGCAAAGAATCCGCGAAGAAGCCGCACGCTCTTCGCACGCTACGTCAACGCCGAAACCCAAACGCGATTCTTCCAAGACAGACAGTCACCGTTCACACCACGAGTCTCATTCTCGTGATGACCGCCAACGAAAAGAAACGAAACAAACCCCAGCAACCGGCAGGGATAGCCGCCAACACGAACGCCGCGATGACGCACCGCCGCATCGTACTCAGAGCGAACAAACCCGTAAGGTGCACACAACGGGTTTCTACGAAGAACACTATCGCCACGGTTTCCGCCGCTCACCCACGAAATTAACCGACTATATTAGCCCATTGCACCGAGACGCCGAAATCCAGCGCCGCCTGGAAGCTCTAAAGAATCCGCCGAAAGATGAATTTAAAGCTCCACTTCCGCCGCCTCCTATGGACGTGGAGCCCGCAAAACCCTCGACTACGCCTACGGTAACGTCGCAGCCGCCCACGGCTCCGACAACCGCCATATCGACCACGGTAACCCACACCACGTCGCTGCCGCCTACGGCCCCGACGTCGGCTCCGGTTACTGCGGTCCAACAGCCGCATATGATCATCACCACCAAACCGGTCCTTGGAGTTCCGTTGCCACCAAAAACCGCGCCAGCAATCAAACCCCGGTTGCCTAGCGAGGCTACGCGCTTGCCGAACTATACGCGATTCCGTACTACCGATAAGCCGCATACTGTTACGATTGTCACGCCGGGCTATCCGCCACACATTGACCCGGCCGTTGAATTCTTCTCACCGCGCACGATGCACGAGATGGTGCTGATCAATTTTTTCGGGCGCCTTCGCATTCACATCATTATGCCGGTGCACATACGCGCCACGAACGCTTCGTTGGCGCTGTATCAGTATTTTCGCGACCACTACCGCCCCTCGTACGTAGAACAGCAACCACCGATTTCGCACGCCGTTGCCACGGTAATATTGAAATGGGTCGCCAGTCTTTGGGCCGAGGAGCTCGGCGTCGTTGACGCCGTTCACACCGCCCATTTGACGCTTTTCCTCTACGAAGCTCGCGGCCTGGACAATCCTTCGTGCCTGCTCCAAGCCTACAACACCGCTGTCGGACTCATCGACAGCTGGATGGCTTACCCAGACTACGCACCGTTTCCACAGCCGCCCGAACTCGCCGACGTCCGAAAACTTTATTTACAATACCATAGCGAGACGGATCGCCCGGCGCCCGTGCTGCGTCGGCACGATTTCTCTGCCCGGTGGAATCTTTTACCACCGCGACCGTTGCCGCCAACAGGGACGCCGTCCGACAAACCGTCGTTAATCGCGACTCAGTTACCAGCGCCAGGCGTTAACCCGCTATCGCCGCTCCCGCCTCAAATGTCAACCTCGTCGTCTCGCCGCCGGGATACCTCTGACTACGGTCGATCCCGCTATTCTCGTAACTACCGCTTTGACGGCCACGAAGATCCATACGATCCCCACGGCTACCACATCGAACGCCAACGGGAAAGAGAACGAGAACGAGAACGAGACCGCCGCGATCCGCAACGAAATCACCGTTCAGCGTCCGACACTCGTTATCGCCGCCGCCACTGATCACGAGCTTTTGTACAGTAACTTTTTACTTCTTTTTCGTTTTGTTGTTTTCTTTTAACCTCATTTTTCACACCGGTTGTTTATTTTCTAATCTCGTTCATGCTTTATTATTTTGTACTAGTGATCCCAGCGCACGTGCAGCCGACGCTGCAAACACACAGTAAGTTGACCGCCGGTGGCCCGCTACACGCCCCCACTTGCCCCGTTTTTGTCCGTACACTTCGGCGCCGGGCTTATGGTCGCAGCCCAAAAATCGGCTCAAACTACCCCAACAACTCCGCCGGCCCCGCTGTGTGACGCCGAAGACTCTTCGGCAACCCCGGCGACGGCCTGTAGTGGCGGAGCCCTTCCCCTTGCACGTTCTTTTCGGTATTTCTTGACGATCGCTTAGGGCGATCTACTGCAAGGGGGGAGGGGTGTTGTAGTGTGTTTTCCGCCGATTTTTCATTATTTGTCAAAACGCGTCACAGGCCCGCAGGTGGCAAGTGGAGAGAGCAACGCGGACCACCAGTGGCCATCTTACTGTAGCGCACGTCGGTACGCGTGCGCTGGTCTCTCTCTAATCATCATTCGTTACGTATACTTTACGTGTATTTTATCTTTCTTTACTAGTTGTGTGCCCCGCCGGCCACCACTAGTACGTATTAGCCGCCTCCCACCACACTTTTCTCGTCCTTGCGCGCCCGTGTGTGGGAGTAGAATTTTTATTGTCATTTTATTTTTCGTCTCGCCCGTAACGTTTTGGTCACGTAAGTTTTTCGTACGTTTTGTATAATAATAAATAGGTAGGAGAGTCCCCTTATTTTAGTAAGTGAGAAAAGAAGGGAGACAATTAAAGAAACTAGGTTTTCTTTAATTGTTGGGATAATTATTGTCGGGGTTTAAGTACCAGAAATTAAGTAATCGGGTAAACGTGGGCGTGGGACGCACGTACATTAAGGCCGCAACCTTGGAATCCCAATCCTGCCCGCGCCGCATCCTCTTCGCCCCGATAAACCAAGATATAACACTATCCGCGAGCAACATGCAAATGTTCGCAAGTAAAACGCAGCCGTCTGCAGGCATATATCAGAACTGTAGTCTGTTTTTTTAAATGCTTGTAACCGAAAAAAGATGAAATGAAGTATGAATTGCTTGTTCAATTACCGCGTGTGTGCACACTACACTGTATTACGGGGAAAGGCGGTAATTGAAGTTATGACGGAATTGAACGCTATTTGATAGGAAAAAAAGTTGGAAATAAGACAAAAATTTTCGCACGTGGTTCTCATTTAATGAAAAAAATTCGGGAATTAAGATCGTGATACAATCGGTGTGCTTTGGAAAGTTCAAATCTCAAAATCCGGCGCATCGCGCCGCAGGGTTGGTCATTTGCTAAGCTTTTTCTGCGCAGAACGAACAGTTTTTTAGCCATGCGAAATTTTTTTCGGAAACGGAAATTATTTTTTAAAGAGTTATCGAGTTAAGTTGAGAGTTCATTCACGGTTTACAGCCGCCGGTTAATCGATTCCTAACATTCAGTCAACAACGATTTTATCTTGGCACGAAATTCTGCATGCGTACTTCCTTTTGGCATTTTTGTGTTACAAACATTTGAAAAACACAGACTATAAGTCAAATTATCGAGTTCCAACTAGTCACTAGTCAGAGCAAAATGAATGAAAGCTATAGTCTGTTTTTTTTTTGAAATGCTTCTAAATTATAAAAGTGGAAAGCAAGTGCTGTTTACGATTTCTGATTACAACGAGCCACATAGGGCTTAAAATTTGTAGATTTATTAAACTAGCCTTTAACAATTTTTTGAATGGAAAATTTTACATTAAAGACTTTCTGTAAACAATTTTGACAACAGTAATGAGTTTTCTCATTTTTGAATTCAGAGGCACTTTATAAAAACCAAACTCTAAATGTAGTTTTTGACCATAGCTTGCATTATTTAGAACATGTTTTAACTAGTATGCAGTTTACACGTCTGTTACTTTTACCAAAAGTGAGAATTCGTAACCTCAAGATTGTTTATTGCTTCTCTGACGCGAAGATGACCAAATAAACTTCAATGTGCGTCAAGAAAGGTTTTCATGTATGGTCGAGGCCTACTAAAAAGGCGTGGACTAGTTAATTGGAAAATACCTGGATGGAGCAGAAAAAGGATAATATACCTGCTTGAATAGTTGTCAACTTAGAAAAAAAGATAAACTAGGTTTTTGACAACCTGAGTTTAAGTTTGAAAAATCCACTTTTGTAGTATTGGGTTTTCATTCTTTCTCATTAAAAAATTTTTCATGTCTGTGAGAAAGTATATTCTGCAGCTGAGTGCATCAACACACCTTCCAACCATACATGTGCAGCTCAGAAGTTTTGAGGGAGGTTCAGGGGGAACCTGGTTTTTTGAGGCAAATATCCAAAAAATTTGGCCCAAAATGTTTTTTACATGAAAAATTTTCCAATTCCAAAACAGTGGGGGGTATGTACCCCCATATCCCCTCGCGCACATGTGTGCTTCCAACTGCATTGAATTTTTTTCCTAAATTTAGTGTCAATAAAACAGGAATCAATTGTGGCAAGTTGACACATAAAATCCAATTCAGTTTTTTTAGAAAAAAAGCTACAGCAGAAGGTCTTCTTAGAACTAGATCAATTGTGTGGACAAATTCCAAGCAATAAAATTGTGCAGATGAGGAAAAGTCTGCAATTGTGTCAAAGTAATGCAGGCCAGGCGTTTGCGCAGGATTGAATACATTGCCTGCTTCCCACATGCAATGTCTCAAACCAATCCTGCTCCCATCCCCCTCCCGTCGCTGACCTGGTCTTCCCGTTCCGCGGGATACCGTTTACGTGTCCAGTCTTTTTATATATAACATATTTCATAGAATTTACTTCGTAAGTTTGGCTGATTAAAACAAATTTATTATCTCTATATAAGTACTCGATATCAAGTTAACACAAGTGCTTGTTCAATTTATTTAACTAAATTTTTGAATTTGAACTGCAAGTCAAACTGAAATTTTTAGAAAAAACGCTTTTTTGGGGGAATTGCCCATAGGAAGCAATTCCATTCATCCCGCCCGCCCCCATCCCACTTTCAAAAAGTCGACTTTACTTGCATTTCTACAGGGGGATGCGGGTGGGAACGGGATCCCATGCACACCCTTAATATAGGCATGGCTGAATGAGGAACTGTTTAAAGGCATTTTTGTATGCTTTACCCTTGTTCCATTTGCAGATGGTGCCCAACGAATGTAACCAGGGCCCAGTTGCACTAAAGGGGTCTAAGCTCGAGCTCAAGATAATCTCGAACAAAAAGGCGACCACCTCGGTTTCAGTGGTTGCACTAACATGTCGATGATCTCAAGTTTGGCATCGTCAGGATTATGGCGAGCGAGCTTGTTGTCGAGATTTCTCCAGCTCGAGCTGTCCAGTTGCACTATGTTCTCATAATTTTTTTTATGTCTGAAGCAAATAAATATAAAAACGTCTGCAATTCTGGAACTCAAGCTTAAACCTCAGTAGTTAATCCTGAAGTGAAAATTGTTTGTTCAACTGCGAAAACTCATCTTGACATTACAATTAGCTGAAACTGAAGTTCTGCAATTCAATCCCGACGTTGAGATTATCCTCAGATTGGGTAAGCGCAACCAACCCAAGGTTTTTTGTAGCGCGCCTTTTTAATCACAGGCATAAGTTGTAAAAAACAAAATGACTATGATATGCCCATCCCTCATTATTTTTCAGCTAGAGTTAGAGGCGCAGTTTTGAATCAGTCAGGAGTTAGAATGCTATTGTTTTACCATTTCTGTACATTTGAGTGAAGTCAGCCATCAGCATTATTGCATATAATTTTCATCCAGAAAAATGTTAATGTAGTTGATACAATTCTAGGGGGAGGACAAAATGCACAACGCTGCAGAATATAGTTTTCACAGACATGGAAAATTTTCTAATGAGAAAGAATGAAAATCCAATATTACAAAATTTAATTTTTCAAACTCCCAACCCAACTTCTCAAAAATCTAGTCCACCCCTTTTTCTAGCTTGACAATTATTCAAGCAAGTATATTCTCATTTTTCTGCCCCATCGCGTGAATTTCTAATTAATTCACCGATAGTCACTGGAGTCGGCCGACACCGGATACAGATAGCGTCGGCCGACGCTGTTCAACGAAGTATAGCAGGGTATCTGATACTATCCGACTTCATTGTATGTGTTGAGCAACGGGGCGGGCTTAAACACAGGAAACTGGAGGATTTTTTTGAGTGTGGGACAGCGTCGGACAAAAAATTTCAACTCGATCAAAATTGCAATCTGGTGTCGGTCTCCGATATCGGCCAAGACGGCCGACTCTGGCCGGTGTCGGCCGACGCTATCCGACGAAGTATGGCAGGGCCCTTAGTGGAAAACTTTATATTAATTTTCAGCTGTTCTGTTTGCCGCTCACTGACGAAAAATTCTTTCATTGATTACAGTGATAAATTTACTAAATTTTTCTGTATTGAACTTACTTTCAAACGATTGTTGCATCGATCATTTCAAAATGAACGTAATATAATTGGGACTTCCATAGGTAAAGGAACCAAACCAATTGACCAGCGAAGGCAATGAGTATCAATAAACCTACCAATCAACCTTCTTGGCTATGCTGAGCATTTAATGCAGTTGACCCATCGTATGTTTTAAGCTGCTTTATTTTGACGCCGATTACGATTACTAAACATTTCCGGTAAAACCGGTGCACCATAATACGTAATATCTGTCTGGTTTGTTTTGTTGGTTTATAACGATCGCTGTGAGTGAAACCTAATCTGTGTTCGTGATTATAACGCGGTTTTTGCGAACGATATGATAACCATCTTCCTATTTTTCATTATAGTCATTACGAAATGTAATGGCATAGATTTGAGCGACGATCTGGTAAGCATCCAACGCTGGAGATATTACAGTAAGTAGTTCGTCTCATTTCGCAGAAAATTATACAAACGGCTTGTTCATTGTATCGAAATTGTATTTTATCGACCGAAAATGAAAACAAACGTTGCATAACGAAAGAAAATCCTTACAACGAGATGTATAAACGTCAACGGCAAGGTCCTGTCATGGCCGATCATGATTCTAAAGCGTCCGTCATCAACAGCATTTACGATATGAAAATTGCACAGTGCGCCTACGACTCCATGTTGGTCAAGGCTTCTCAGCTGGCCATCAGTTTCAAAACCACTACTAACGTAATTGACATAATATGTCATTGTCAGAAGTGACACTAGCAAAGTGTGGTCACATGATAAGCTGCTATATAAACTCTGAATTCTTGAGTTAGTTACAATTCCTATTGCAAGGTGTCGTGATCCCAAGAAAGAATTATGAGCCTCCCAGCATCGTAACATTGATTATCGAGGTCATGCACATCTCAAGACAAAGTCATTTCGAACTATTGGAATGTGTTACATCATACTATAGTCTATTTTTTATAAACTTCTTGCAAATCGGGAAATGACAAAAATTATTTTTGTTATTTCCCGAAATCTTTTGTACAAAGCTTTTACAATGATATAGTTTTTTCAAAAAATTGTTAAAGGTTGGTAGAGTATACTCACAAACTTTCAGTCCCATGTAGCATATGTTTCAGTACTTGGTTTGCAAGATCATACATATGATCATAATCATGAAATACTACAGTATGTAAGTGGTAAAGTTCAACGGAAGCAATAATTGAGTTAGTGCAAACATATTCAAAGTTGCATGGAAGTTCTGTTGAATCCGGCGTGAAGCTTGAGTCAATGTATGTAAGAATGACTCCAAGCAAGAAAAGTTGTCCTGAACTTTACGTGTGTTGTTCAGTCTTTGACGCTGATTATCATGATAGCAATCATTTCACTCAAAACTAATGTTTCACGGTGTTATGGGCATGTGAATTTGCAAAAATTAGCATAAAAGTGCAAAATGGTTGATGTCGTACTGTTCTGTTGGTGTTTTATTCAAGTTTTTTCAAATAATAGAACAGATGTTGCACTACAGCTATATGCCATATTCAATGCAAAAGATTGTTTGCGTTAATTTTTCTATGATCAAAAGAGCACAAAACTTTCAAGATTTACCTATTAAAATTCCGCATATTGTGGTCTACAGTAACCCAGGTAGGTTCGGGTCGAACCCGAATTTTTGTCGGCTTGAAGAGCAACCATGTGGCCTTCAATGAGCAAAAAAATAGGAAAATTAGATTATCGTCTGTTGAGCTATAGTAATTCAAAGTACATTTGTGATTCTGGTCAAAATGGACAACAATACAAGTTTATAATTTTTCTGATGCCAAAAATGTACCAACAACCCACAAATATTTTAAAGCTCATTTTTTCTACATCATGTGTTACTTGTGCGAAATTTAATAAATTATACACTGTGTGTTACAAAAGCAAATTAATTATGCGGAAAAATCTTAGTCAACGTGTGATGGGGTTAAGACAGCAGAACATCATCGTTTGTCACAAAAATGATCAGGTAACTGGAAATGTAATGGCATCTCATTTTGGATTTTCCTACTTTTTTCCTACGCATAAAAAAGTTGACTTCAAAAAAAAGACAAAAAATATAAATATCTGACAATAATACATGAGCAAAAATTTCCATCAGTCGTACCATAGTGACTTACGTAAAAAATATTTCATTGGATTTCAGGCAATGTCATGCTGTGGATATGGTAGTTTATGCAAAAAGTGCCATTTAATCATGGTAAGATACTTCAGCCAATAAATGAGAACTTTAATTTCACGAGAAATTGCATTTATCATGAACTGGATAATGGATGCATGCCCAATCCTTTTCACCACGAGTCGTTCAGAGTTGGGAGGCCAATACCAGGAGATCCAAACAACTGTACAAGACACCAGTTCAATTCATCATTGTTACTTAGTGACCCTACAATCAACTTAGCAGAAGGTCCGTTTTGCAATCAGAAGTGTATGTCACTATAACAACAAGATTTATCAACTGTGATGACGAGCAATAGAACAGTGAGTTTATGTAATTGTAGTGTTTTGCCTATGGATGGTAGGAAGTATTGATGTCTGGGTTCAGGGTGGACAATGTCCAGGCTACTCGATGACCTATGCTCATCTAAAATCTGTATTAGAACGATGTTTTTTATTTAGGAGTACGAAAAATATGAGACACCAGAAATATTTACAACTGGCCAACAGGGCCACGAGTGGACGAGAATAAAAACAACCTATACACGAATAACTACGAAAAAACAGATGTGCAAAACATATCAAAAAACATAGGGTGGTTTAGAAAAATAGAGGAAATGCGAGCAGAGGTGAAACAGATTCGTGCCATAATGAAAAATGATATGTGAGAAAGAAAAACAAAAAAGCTTTAGAAAAATAACATGTGATTACTTATAAATTAACAAAAAATGCCAGAATATTACACTTTCTTCATTTCCGAAGTGAGCTCTGCGAACTCGAAAAAAGAATGAAAATTGTGCAGTGAGGTGACAGATACATGGGTAGAAAATAAGCACAAAACTACACGAAGAATTTCGTCATTACGAGAAAAAATATGTAAAAGAAGAAAATTTAACAACAAAAAATGATTACCCAATCGAACCTAATAACGCCCATGCTGTGGATGTTGTTTGTTGGGTTGTTGCCGTCCATAATCACTCCTGTCGTATCTATTACTGTATCCACTTATCGATTCAAATCTGCCGGATGGTCGACTATTGTTGCCGGCTATATTTGGGTTTTCTCGGTGACTAAAGTTTCGATTGTCCTGATTACTGTGGTTGTGGTTTGAATAATTGTATCGAGGATATGAAAAGGTATTGTTCAAACAATTTGGTGGCCAATTTTCAGTATTGTTCTGCCGGTATTCATTCCTGTGACTGGAATTACGATTGTAGCTGCCATGGTTGTAATTTCTCTGTTCTGGGCGGTGATATGGTGAATTTGAGTGGGAGTAATATGGTCGCCGATCTTGCTGATGGCTTTAGTGACAATTTTCGTTGGTTGGCTGGTTATGTTGATTGGGGCATGCTGGTCATCTGGAATCTGTCCAGATCTAATCTCAGCAGCAATCGATGCAATAGTTTCTTTCTGCAAAAGATGGTCGATAAAGTTTTCGAGCCAACACAGTTGTGCATCCTGTGAATCGTAATACTGTATGGGCTGTCAATAGTTGAATAAATCTTTTAAGCTTTTTTCTGTGGCAGGATCCTTCGTCCACTTTTCGAAAGAAGTTGTCGACGGAGGCAATTTTACTTGCCTGTTCATATTCAAAATTGCCGGACGTTTCTGGTGAATTATTTCAATTCATTCGTGGGCAGATTTGGGTGGATTCGGTGGTGTTTTGACGGCTTTCTTTGGCTTATTCGGGCATTTGACAACCTTGTTATTGACGATTTTCATACGTTTGTTGATATTTTTATAATTTACATGGGAAAATATCATTGAACAAAGAGTTAACAAAGCGATGTGAATAAATTCAACAGAATCTAACTCGTGAAACAATTTTACAATTTTAGCAGAATAAAAACCAAACTTTGAGTATATAAAATGTGTACGTAATAGGGGTGCTTAGGGTAAAGAATGTTTTAGAATTTTGACTTGCTCAGCAAAAGAACATACAATGTGGTAAAGGTAGCCTGTGAGGTGGGCATGGGAGGTGTGGAGGCATAACCAAAAATTTTGAGGAATCCAAAGCTAATGAAGCAACCTCGTCCTTGAGATTTTCAATTTCCACTTTCATTTCAAATAGAATGGGAGATGCTGATACACAATTTCCTAAGTTTTGGTTATTTTCCCCATCTGTAAGAAGACAATTAGCTAAATCAGGTTCCTTTGTCTGGAGGGAACTCTGTTCGGCTTCGGGAATTTCCATTTCATCATCGATAATTTCGTCTAATTCAGTTTCCAGATCTAAAACATAGTCCAGATTCACCAGAACTTCATTTGAGTCTTTTGGATCTAAGATCTGTTCAGCTCCTGCCTCACTTTCACACTCCATAATTAAATCAAAATCATCACTTTGTTTAGTGATGAGAACCTGGCTTGGATGGTATTTTGGGCGAGTTTTTATGAACAGAGGCCATGGCATATGATCAAGAACGATTTTCTTGGCCAAACTCAAAGCTAAAGATTGTAAAGCTTCAGGCCAAAACCTACTTTCATCTGTGAGAAGAAAATAGACACCCAAATCAACCACCTGGGTGGCGATAATAGCCATTTCAAATTGGTTTTGATGAAGGGCTAAGCGCTGGTCTAGACTCCAGTAGTCATCCCACATCAAAATTTCACTCTCTTGTTGTGTGTCGAAAAATAAAGAAAATAAGTGGTTATGAGATGAACCACTACGCTTTTTTGTCACATCACGGTGTCCAACAAACTCAGGGAAGCCAAGAGGCTGTTCAGGCTGTCCTTCATAAAAATAGGCAATGTCAAAAACAGATTTAGTTTTTTTCAAGACATTTGAATGAATCCAAATATCATGGTACTGTTGGCATGGAGACAAACCATAGAAAAATTTCATGATCTTCCAATCTTTAAGAAAACGGAAGAAGTAAATATTACCCCGTATTTCTTTTTTGAAAATAGGATAATGAATGATCATCGTTTTTTTGGCAGAAAAGATTGATAACACAATGGCCTGCAAAGTGTAGATTGTGTGAACAGAATTACTCATTTCCACGAAATTTTCCTCTCAAAAACCAATGGGTATAATTGACACGATCAGTAAATTGGCTGGGTCATCAAAGAAATCGTCCAGAGCTCTCATTTCATTCAAAAAATTGTCGACGGTAATTGTGTAGACGATATGGCCATAATCGAGGTTTGGGATTCCTGGCATGTGTCCAAAATTTTCTTCCCACAATAACCGCCAATTGTTATCATTGCGAAATGGGAGTTTGTCTTGTGGAGGACGATAATCTAATTAAACAACAAAAAGAATTTACAATCACCAATTCTACAAAACAAATTTTTTTTTGAGTTCCATTCAGTGCAATAAATGAGATTAATTGTAATTAGTGTCCCAGAGCCTGTAAGGGTTTACAGTGATTTTCAGAGCTCGAAATCTGTCAAAGCAGTGAAAACACTTGTCACTTCATTCAAAGTTAAATTCCATGTCATTCTGCTTTAGTTTCTCAAAGTAGCTTTCAGCCTCTTCTTTAATTTTCAAATCTAGTCTGGTTCTATCTGGAAGATGACCTTTTTCCACTGAATAAAACATGAGCTGTTCACGTTTGACAGGGACTATTCTTCCAGTCTCAAATAACTGTACTGCAAACACATTTTCCTCAATATTTGGATACTGAAGCTTGGTTTCCTCTGGACACAGTATATATCCAGCTCTGAGTAACCCATTTACACTCTTTACAATTACTGGCTCACCAACTCTACCATCATTTTCTGTAATAATGCGGGGATTGAATCGATAATTCTCTCTCTGATCATGACTTTGAATTGTCACTCGATCAGCAGAGTCCTCATGGGGAAAACTTTAATTTGTAGAGTTTTCTAGGACACGATTTTGCTTCTCTTCATTTTCTGTTTCTCGATCATAGTAAAGTCTCAATTGATTAGCATGAACCATTCATTCAGGCCCATGGCTATTCATGGATCTGATCGTGTAGTTGAGAGAAGTTGGATGAGCTACAACTCTGTATGGCCCTATCCAATGTGGTGATAGTTTACCTTCTACACCTTTAGCTTTTCTGTTATTGATAAGCCACACGATTTATCCTATATCGTATTTGACATCTTTAGCCTTCAGATCATAGTTCCGTTTCTGCTGTGCTTGAGCTTTTGCTAAGGCCTGTTGACCAACTTTCTATGACATTTCTAGTCTTTCTTTTACAATATTGATATCCCATAGACCTTCAATTGTTGCATCAAGAGAAGTCCTTAAAATTTGATCCACAGGGAAGACTGGTTTTCTTCCATATATCAGCTCAAATGGGCTGACCCCTGTAGAAATTTGCATAGATGTATTGTAAGCAAAAATGATATAAGGCAAAACTTTTGGCCACTCTATGTTGAAAGCCTCACATTTTCGATCACAAACTTTGCCACTGTTTCAGCTTTCATATCAGCAAGAGCTTTGGCAATAACCCATCATGACAAATACTCTACAGACAATGACGTACTTACAACCATCATCTGTAGCTGGTAATTGTAGGATATCCATGGCAATAAGATCGAAAAGATTACCAGTTTTTATACTGCTTAATGGCGAACGATTTATCTTACCCCTTTATACAGCTTGATAAATTTTACATGTTCTGATCCAATTCTGAACATCAATCCACATGGATGACCACCAATACTTACTTTGTATCTTTTTCAGAGTTTTCACCATGCCTATGTGACAACCAAAAATAGAATCGTGAAAATATTTCAAAATAGTATTCCTATGTCTGAGAGGAACTACTAATTACCATTGCTCTTGATCAGGGAAAACTAGGCGATGATAAAGCTGTTTATCATCAGCTACTACAAAGTCCCTGTACTCTATTTCAAATTTTACAGCATCATTTGGCAGCTATACTGTATCAAATACTCAATGACTGGATTACAAAACGGATCTTCCCACTGATCCAAACTCCAATTTTTAGGCCAATTAGACTCAAATTTTGTGAGGTCCAATCTGTCCGATATATAGGCTGCAACTTGGGAAGCATTTGCAAAGGTGATTTCGAGCGCAACTTCAGAATTCTGTTCTAAAACATGTGTTCCTGTAGCATGTGCACAAAAAGTCTCTTTTTGCCCCACAAAATCTTCAAAATTTATTGGCTCTTCAATTAGAGTCATACTATCCAATTTTTCCGAAATATCTGGATGTCTGGAAAGTTCATCTGCATTCGAATTAGCAGAGCTTTTTCGGTGGAAGAGTTGGAACTGATAGGTACCCAACTCTTGCTGCAACCTTAAAAGCTTACCATTATTACCCTTATACTTTTTAAGAGCAACTACTGCCGAGCTGTCAGTAACCAGGTCAAACTCACGACCAAAAACGTACGGTCGAAAGACGTTGGTTACAGCCCAAAATACAGCTAGCATTTCTTTTTCGTTGATGTGCAACTTTCTTTCTGAATCAGCTAGAACACGACTCGCATAAGGTACAGCCCATCTGGGTGATTTTCAAAGTATTGTTGCGTGTAAACAGCTTTACAAAACTTTTTTTCACAATAGAACAACTTTTACTTTCATTTCACAAGTTTTACTTTTTGAAAAATGATCTTTTTTACTAAATTTCTGTTTGTACAGTAACCATCAATGCTGCGAGCATAAAATTTGGGCCTTGTAACAAAGACAAACAGGGCATTCTAACGCAGCAATCCGTATTATAAAACCTTCATCCGTTCAAAAATTATGGAAGTCAGCACCGGCCGCGTTTTTTTGGCTCACCCTGTATATTCATTTTTTCAAAATCAATTTATATAAAATTGATATTTCTCTGCAGTTCAAGAGCTATTAATTAATCGTTGGAATGAGAAGCACATTGAAGCAAGAGCCCAAAATTTTTAGACTAGGCTTTTTGCAAGCTTCTATCTGCACCGTGTAGGAATGATTGATTTCATTTTTCTTTTGCGCTTTTTATTTTTCGATTTTTTTCGTTTTTTTCAATTTTTCGCATTTTTTTGTATTTCGTATTTGTCGAGACGAGCAATGCGCATTTTTTGACAAGCGCAAAATCCAAAGTAAAAAAGCGGCGCCGTAGGGCGCCGCGCGGTACCGCGCGGTGAAGTATGACAAGGCACCACGCGGTACCGCGCGGTACCTCGCGGCGAAGTATGACAGGGCCTTTAGACTGACATTACAGAATGTGGTATTGATGACGAAAGTAAACTTCACAAGATGTCAGACGTTCCTATAGTAACCTTAAAAAATTTACTAATGACTGCTGGAGTTGACAATAAAGTCGATTTAATTTTGTCCTGTGCAGATGGTGCTTAGAGGAAAAAGAATCGGAAACACTATGCTGCACATGGCCAGTTTGTGCATTTTTCTCATATCAGGTGGCAGCAAGGTCGACAATGCAGCTAAATATGTGACATTCTCGACTTAAATTTCTTCAGAACCAACAAAATATAACAAGTTCAATGAAGAGTGAGAGCTTGTAGAAGGGTCAGGCAGCTGAGTCATTTTTTTGTATTGTATTCATTATAAAATAATTTAGTCTTTGGCTGTACCGTTGTCATACAGAATTTTTCAAAGATTTGGTTGTTGAGCCCCGCTTCAATTCTAATATAATGATATCTGTCCGAGTGAAAATAAATATGGTCCTGAAAGTCTGACCTCCTCGTTTTTTGGGATGAGAGTACCTTTCAGTGACTAATTTATTGCTGCAAACTATAAATAATGGACGGATTTGCGCCTAAAGCACGAAAAAAATCTATAAAAGTTTCAGGAAGTACATGAGCAGAATAATTTATGAGAATTTTTGTGCCTATGAAATCTGATTTTTCTCGTTAGCAAGGAAAAATAAAGGAAAATAAAAGAAAATAAAAGAATGCATAAAGAAGAAAAAATAAGAAAAATAAAAAATAAAAGAAATAAAGAAATAAGGAAAAAGAAATAAAAATAAAAGGGAAAATAAGTAAAAAAATAAATTTAAGAAGAAGATATATTTTTCTAGATTTAGTTTTTCTAAAATTCAGTGACCAAGACACATACCTTGTCGGAAGGTTCTCGTTAAATCCAAGTCCTCGTTCATCCCCTGAAATATCGCACAACGAAAACGTACGACTGATTCAAATTCGTGCTCATGAAGTTCACACGTTGTCTCAGATTTTTGCTGTCTGTCTTCACAGAATCAATTTGTTTTTGTAACACACAGTGTATAAATTAGTCAATTTCGCACAAGTAGCATACGATGTATAAAAAACGAACTTTAAAACATTTGTGGGTCGTTGGTACATTTTTGGCACCAGAAACTTGTTCTGTTATTCATTTTGACCAGAATTACAATGTTGTGCACCATGGCGTAATATACTTTGAATTACTATAGCTCAATGAACGGTGATCTAATTTTCCTCATTTTCTATCCATTGAAGGCGGTATGGTTGCTCTTCAAGCTGACAAAATTTGGAGTTCCGCCCGAACCTGTCTGGATTACTGAAGACCCAAATATGCAAACTTTTAATAGTGCTTTTTTACATAAAAATAAGAAACAACTTTTTGCTTTGAATATGACATACAGCTGTTGCGAAACATATGCTATATAATTTTTAAAAACCAGAAACTGACAGAGCGGTACGTGAATATGCAACATCAACCATTTTTGCAGTTTTATGCAAATTTTCGCAACTTTATATGCCCATGACACCAATGAAAAATGAGTTTTGTGTAGAATAATTATAACCATGATAATCAGCGTCAAAAATTGATCAACATACTTAAAATTCAGCACAAGGTTTTTGATTATCGGACCTCAGGGTGATACTTATAGAAAGTGAATCAAGTTTTTTAGTCGTAAGACTCAGTTTCTGAGAAGTTCGACCTTGATTATGATGTTAAAAATAAATCATACCTGAAAATCAAGGATATTGTGTAGTATTAAACATACTGAGTATCGTTCCGGAATTTATTTTGCATGGAAATCAAAATTCGCGTAGCTACAGTATCCTGAACTTCTGAAATTTACAATTTTTTAGCATACTATGTTAGTAGTAAGGCCGGATCGTATAGGTCGTACGCTTAAGGATACTCCTATCTTTTGTGTACGACCTATAATTTGTCACTTTTTTTCGATTTATAGGTCGTACAGTAAACATACACGTTTTGCTTTTGTCGGATTTACAGGTCGTACAGTAAACATATACGGTTAATTTCTTCGTCGATTTATAGGTCGTACAGTAAACATATAAGTCGATTTATAGGTCGCACGGTTAAAAATGTATGTTCTAGAGTTACCGTAATTGTAGAATTACGGTAATTTTTTCGATTATGGTAATAAATGTGTTACTGTGCGTGGAAAAGGAAAATCAATGATGAACGTAAAAAGGAAAACTAAAATGAACAAAAAATGGAAAAGAAATAAAAAGTGATTGTGTGTAAAAACGGCTTCCCCTCTGGGAAGAGGAAGCCCACAAAAATTTGCACCCCGGACCCCCTTTGTCAAAAGGGTGCCACCTGCAGGTGTAAATATATTTCGGAGGTCCCATTTTCTGAACGATCGTTCAAGTCAACAAATGTCAGAACGGTCAATCTGGTCAGTAATGGTCTGTTTAATGAGTAAAATCTCGAGAGAGTCATTACGCGATGAAACATTATCCTTACGGGTGCATGCGTAAAAATTTTGATGTTCTGCCAAAAATGACCAAGAAGGTCTTTTATAAAAATGACCAGAGCGAGCTGGCCGTAAAAAGCATGTAGACAAATAAGGTCTTTTATAGAAAGATGACCAAACGAGCTGGTCGTAAAAAGCGTGTAGAAAATTTGGAGAGTTGACGTACGGTAAAGGATACAGATTTGGGAATTACTGTAATAGTAGAATTACGGTAAATTTTTCTATTATGGTAATAAATGTGTTATTGTGCGTGGAAAAGGAAAATCAATGATGAACGTAAAAAGGAAAACTAAAATGAACAAAAAATGGAAAAGAAATAAAAAGTGATTGAGTGTAAAAACGGCTTCCCCCCTCGGAAGAGGAAGCCCACAAAAATTTGCACCCCGGACCCCTTTGTCAAAAGGGTGCCACCTGCAGGTGTAAATATATTTCGGAGGTCCCATTTTCTGAACGATCGTTCAAGTCAACAAATGTCAGAATGGTCAATCTGGTCAGTAATGGTCTGTTTAATGAGTAAAATCTCGAGAGAGTCATTACGAGATGAAACATTATCCTTACGGGTGCATGCGTAAAAATTTTGATTTTCTGCCAAAAATGACCAAAAAGGTCTTTTATAAAAATGACCAGAGCGAATTGGCCGTAAAAAGCATGTAGACAAAAAAAGGGTCTTTTATAGAAAGAGGACCAAACGAGATGGTCCTAAAAACGTACGGAAAATTTGACGACTTAAAAAAATCTTTACATATCAAAAATTTTTAATTCAATGCAACATTCTATTTTATTATAAAACTTTTGAAACACTATTTTATTTTTGTTTATCACTAAAATATTGTAGTCTAAAAACAAAAATAATAACGTGAACAAAAAATGGAAAACATAAAAGAAAGAATTCATTTATAAAATTGACCCCCTCCGCCCACGGAGGAAGTCATTCAAAAAATCGCCCTCGGGCTCCAAAATAAGAGGTGCGCCGTCTGCAGGTTCACAGAAAAGTGAAGTGGAAGCCCTGCATACTGAACGATCGTCCAAATTAGAACGGTCTTTTAGATCAGAATGCTTAATTCCACATATAAAAACTCTAAAAGTCTATAAAACTTGAAACATTATTCCTACGGGTTTATACTTATAAAGCCGTAAATGATCAAATTCTTTTATAGAAAAATGACCCAAAAGAGTGGGTATAAAGCGCATGTAGAAAAGTGAACAGTTGAGATGAAAAATATTCTAAATGTAAAAAATAATTGATACCTCAAAAATATTTGAAGAAAAGAAAAGAAAAAGAAAAAGAAAAAGAAAAAAGAAAAGAACTAAATCATCAATACATGAACGTTATTCTACGTATCGGAAATTAATACATTATATTAGATGATTTATGTAGGTAGATGCGGTTTTGTATACAGAGTGTTTCCCAGAGCAAACATAGAAAGGTTAGACAGGTGAAGCCATTTAGATCATAAAACCAATTAGAAATGCTAGAAAAGGTCAAAGGTTCTATAAAACACGGTAGCAAGAGACGCTTTACCAAAATCATTAAGGTGGTGATTATTGTTATTTTGATAGTTTTCTAGAATAACCTAGAGCCTAAAACCTTTAAAGAGACGCAATACCAAAACAATTAAGATGGTGATTATTGTTATTTTGATAGAACCTTCAAAGAAAAACCGAAAAGATTCAACCAAAAAGCAGAAAAAACCGGAAAAGGTTTAATGAGGGTAAAGAGGTATAAATAGAAAAAATAGAAGAAGAAGAACCATTCTTATTTTTGTACTTGCGCGCGACACCCGAGACTACCAATGGAAGCCGTTTTCGTTACGTTTATTTCGACGTTGAGAGCCGCCTACGAGGCTTACGGTACATTGATTTTACAAATATTTTGAATTAAAAATTAATATGTATACTATTTCATTATTATTAATTTAGAGCCGTTTTTAACGACGGCCAACATTGACGCGTGGGCGTCCGTCTTCTGGGAGGAGGCCTCGACGGACTTCAAGAGCTGGTGGAAAAGCCAGCGAGGGGTTGAATATCCAGCTAGGCAGAAACCCTTTTGGGGTTTTATGAAACGTCTACGCGGGATGTTTGAAAACCCTTCGCTGGTCGACGGTCACCTAGCCTCGCACCTGTGGAATATCCTCCCCCCAGGTGCGAGGGTTGAATGGGAAAACGCCGACGGTCGCTACGTCGAGGAGAGGGTAAAACTAGCGCTGCCGCGTTTCTAGTAAGTTCAGATGTTATAGTTAAAACATGTAGTAGACATATAAATTTTATATTTAATGAGAGTAAAATTATTATAAGCTTTTACTACAACTGCAACATGTTACAGATTTCTAATTCATGTATATTAATGTATGGTATATAGCTGAGTTGTCTAAAACTTGACAAAGAACATTTCTAGAATATTCTAGAAGCTTTCAATTATTTACACGATTTATACGATAAAATTTTACGATAAAATAAAGGCTATTGATAGATCTTGTACCTATTACTTAGCAGTTAATTGATATATTAGAGTAAAAATTTTTGTTTAACTAAAATAGTTATTAAAATTTGTAAAAATTTTAGTGGATAGGCGTGAAACTTTTAGCGTGGGGGTGCGACGGCGGCGGCGGCGGCGAAGGCGAGTGCATATATGTATATTTTATTTTGTTTTTAAATTTTGTATATATGTATAATTTATTCTATTTTGTTTTAAATTTTGTATATATATATATATATATTTTGTTTCAAATAAATTAAATTGAATTAAAATTAATAAAATTTTTTATTTATTGCGTTTAATAGTAAAGATAATTTCTTTAGAGTTCTACTATGAGTGTGTGTGTGTATGTGTCAACTTCGGGAATATAAAAAAGGGTTTACTGTAGTCAGGTATTTAGAGATGTACGAGTAAACGATATGTAGAGAATATGCACAAACAGGTCTTAGGGTAAAAAGAACGTACAAGATAATTACGTAGCACTGTAGAATTAAAGGAGAAAATAAAGGAAAGGAGGAGTAATAAAAGGAAGTTCATTTATAATTAGGAATAAATTAAAAGAATATTTCTAAACAATACCTAAAGAGAAGGAGTGTATAAACAACAACTATAAGTGATTTTTTTATTATAAAAAAATGAGATGAAATGTACATATAAATATAACGTATTTAAATACTATAATCTGTAAAGGTTTCACGATTTTTATCAATCATTACGAGAGAGTCAAATTCTGCGTATATAAGTGCTTCAATACCGCCATCTGGTATATCCTCTCCAAAATTCATCTGTAAACTAGTGGTTCCTTCACGTACGAGTTCCCAAAAATTACCATCCATACCGCAAGGAGTCAAATCAAAAACAAAAACCGTGTTATGCGTTGTAAAAGAATTTCGAGTAATTTCATTACCCTTGTTATCTGTACCGATTCCTACACCCTCAAATAATTGTACAAAAGTGCGCAAATATTTGTTTTCTTTAAAATTTAGCATATATGGTGTTGTAGGTAAGGTTGTAGTACCACTTGTTATTTTAATCTCGTTTAATCCGAAATGCTTAAAATTGAAGGGGCTTTGATTATAATCACCCCTAGCAGCGGAACCATCAACGAGCGCCACAACGAGACGACGAGGTAAAGGACCTGTGAACAATGAGTTCAGAGGAGCTGAGCGACGACTAGTTGTTATGTATAGACTTGTAACATGACATCGACGAATAGGGTATTTTGCAGCTGTATTTTGTAACATGGATTCAATAGCTAGATTGATATTATCCGCAACTTCAACTTTTTTAATAAATAAAGACATGCTTTTAACTTCGATTTTATAAGCTTCGTTGTCAGTAGATATAAATTTTTGCAAGCAAAAATCATCTCTATGTCTGTATAAATCAATTTTCAAAGTACATTGATTCAATAGAAAACGTTCTTGCATAAATAGATCGGCGTGTATAGGAGCCATTAATTCAACAACTGCACTATTTTTGAACATCTGAACTCTTTCCAAAGCACCCTTGTTTTTCTTTATATCGAGAACATCGCCATTTTCAAAAGCATAACCAGCAGCTGCAACATGTGTCGACTTAGCATCACGACCATAGTTCAATTCCATTTCCAAATAAGATCTGTAAGCGTATCTATCCCCACTGAAATGTTAAAATGTTAAAATTAAAAAAGGTAAACATACATTTAATTATAAAACTTACCTGTCAGATATTAATTTTCCATTTAAGTACATCTTGATCTGTTTAAAAAATGTTTTCCCGATCAAATTAATTGGTGCTACAACATTTCCAGTAAGATTATTGTTGGCGTCTGTTGTTAAAGTGCAAGCAGCGCCATTAGCTTTCGTAATTCGAATAGTAAAATATATAAAATTTTTTGATAAGTCCAACATATATGAATCAGGTGAAATAACAAACTCGTAAGGTCCTTCATTAGTACAAGGATTTTGTAACTGAATTTCAGACCAAAAACTTCTGCGAATAGCAACTTGCGTTGGAGGTACGGTAAATAAATCTAACTCCGTTTTACTACTAGGAGATGACGCAGCATCAATAAATTTACTCATTTTGAATAGATATCCTTGAAACCGACTACTCTACGTGGAGTCTTTTTTAAGAATGAGGAACGTCGTTTCAGGTGTTTACGTTTATGTTGTTTTTGATGTTGATGTTGTTGACGCTGACCATCATTTAACTTTTTATTGCTTTTTATATGTATCGTAGAATTTATATGTTTACGCTTCCCTAAACCTTTTCCTTTATGAATGCGCTCGCCCGTTTCGTGTAATAAGCTACCAGCTGCGTTTCGTCCATGCTCGGCAACACTTTCTTTAAAAGAACGACCTTCTACAACATCACCTGCAATTTTGGAACCTGCAGCAAGTGCATGCTTTCCTGCAGATTTTAACAAAGGCATAGCTAGACGCCACAAACTCTTAAAAAAATTACCAACTCCAGCTCCTTGATGTCTATAATAATACGGGTATGCTGCTCGAAAACCTTCTAAACTACCACCTAATTGAAATTGATTATCTTGAATACTATGTTGATAAATTTTGATCCAGTAATCAACGGTTTCAGGAATAAATACGGTATGCATATTTTGCTTTGAAAATTAAAAGGAACAACAACTAAATGAATTAATTAATTAAGAGCGTTTGCGAAAATTCAACCTGACGACAACGTGTCCAAATGCAAATGAATGAATGAGTAAATAAAAATTTGATACTATGCTTATAGGAATAAAGGAGTACGTCGCCGAAAATGTAATTTAACTATAACATTCCCAAACTCAAAGGGTATAAGCTCATTCATACTGTTTTTTATATTAATCTGGAGTACTGTAATTTCTTTCAATTGAATTGGTATATAGTGAGGTGTTTTATATAAACGACTCACATTATCTTTGTATTTTCCCTGAACATTTACTATACGTAAAAGCGGTGCTAAAGTATTTCCAACAATCTGATTTTCAATAATATTACAGTAAACATAAAAATTCTGTAAATCATTCAAATTTGGTGGTTGAATACCTAACATGTATAAATGATTAGTTCCAGGCTCGGCAAGAAAAACAGCTTTGGATGGTGGAATATGTGTGTTAGAATTTTTTGGAGGTTTCTCTCCAACAGTATATAAGTTAATATTCACAGCTCTATTTAAAAAATCATCAGCAGTTGCATAGGCCTCAGTATTGGTAGCGCCAAATCCGAGAAGCTCCATTAATCGTTTGCTTATTTCGATTTTACGTAAGATTGTACCACTTTTTATTTTCAAATTAACTAATCCTCTACTATGTTCATCGTATGAAAACATGATTTCCATGTTAGTTCCGGCAATAGCTGCTCCAACTTTTGCATTCAACTCTTCAATTAATTCAGATATGGTAAAGTAATGTTTTTCAAAAACTATTACTTTAATTTTTTTGACCTTATTTCCAATACCATCCGTAGTTAACGTTATTACATTATCTCCACCATGATTGGTAAATGTAGCCCAACTATAGGGGTATATTATTTCACTTAGTCCTACCTCCCAGCTTCCATCTAGTTTTAAACGGTAAGGTAGATGGGCTGAAAAATCAGAGGGTTTGTTTCCATTTTTGCTATTACTAGGTAATGTGATATAAAATTGATCTTCAAAGGTTGTCATTATTTATAATGTTGTTTGCTGTTGCTATAGGTACGGTCTTCAATGAATTAGATGACTGTAATACGGTCGGTACGTGGCTAGGTAATAAATATCCTATACAAGCGCACAAAAGACCAACCCACAATTGTGTATTATTATTGTAGAGAGATAAATTTATTATAGCTGTAATGACTACAATGTATATTAGTATGACCTGACTGAAGAAAACCACTTCGTTTCGAGGTAGACGTTTTCCAAAAAACTCCCAAACGCTAATGCGAGACGTTTCTGAATGCGTACTATTACTACTATCCATTTCAAAATAAAAAATTTTTATTTAACAACTTAACACTCAGTTATAAATTTATAAAAAGGCGGAGCTACTAAAATAACCAATAAAATTATACAAAAATATGAAGGAGGCGGAGCTATCAAAGTGAAGTAAAATTTATATATATATAAATACATATAGAAGGAGTTAACTTTTTACAAACGTGTACATAATTTATTTCGCAAGTGACCTTTTACAGAAAATTTACAATGAAAAAACTTACAAATCAATCTATCATTATAAACAAAATTTGTGTTACTGAAACTTTTAAACATTTTATACATAGGAACATGTCGCACTTTATAATACAAAAAATATAAAGTATATATACCACAAACCCTACTATTAAAATTTTGTAAATGTTTCTTATTTGTATATATTATTAAAGCATTTTTGTTAATATAATTTATAAAAGCAGGAATAACTGGTGGTAAGCCATAAGAATCAAAATAATATACAGAGTTAGCATTATCAAAATACATAGCTATCCAATGACTTCCTTTTTGAAAAGATGTATCGGTGTTTGCAATTAAAGCCGCGGGTCTTTTAACTATCTTCGGTAGAGTATCGCAAGCAAAAACTCCTAAAAAATTTTGTGATAATAGCTCATCTTGTTGAGCATAATATGTCAATTCAAAGTTGTTCATCGTAATCGTCGTCGTCGTCGTTTTGTATATCCTTTTCTAAAATCCAACTGTTGAATTTTTCAGGATAACCCCACCACTTCACAAGTACTCTATTCTGACCATCTGGTAATTGTTTAGTCTTCAAAACCTTTTCAATTTTGTATTCTTTGATATTAGGATTAAAATCGATTTTCTGTAGTTCTTTTTCATAAAAACGTCCTTCTATATCTTCGCCTTCCAGATCTTGAATTGTATAAAGTATATGATTTCGGGTCTTCACAACATGTTTTACTTTGAAAACTTCTTCACTCCATTGAGGTAAATAACCTTTGTCAAATACACCTCTATGTTTACTAATTCGCACGTAATCTCCTATATCAATCTTAGGCTTTCTAGTGTATAATCTTTCAGGGTAGAGTCTTTGCCATATAATTTTTTCGTTAGAATAATCTACATTAATAGGTTTTTCCTTAATCGATCTATGAACAGAGTGATTGTAGTTGGAAACAACTGCGGGTAAAATATCAATCCATTTATAAGTGGTAAACTCTGTAAAATATTTAAATAATTTAGTTTTTAAAGTTCTATTAAACCGTTCCACTATTGAACATTTAATGTCTTCGTTTTGAGAAGTAAAAAAATGTATATTGTTAGTTTTCAATAATTTTTGGAAATCTTTGTTGACAAATTCTTTTCCTTTATCGCTGCGCACTCTCCAAGGGATTCGACCTCTTTTTAAAATATTTTGAAAAGCATCGCAAACATTCTTTGAGTGTTTCGATTTTAAGGGTTCAACCCATGCGTATTTACTTAATACATCTATACATGTAAGCATAAATTTGTATCCATCGTTAAAATCTGCTAAAGAAGACATATCTGCCAAATCATTTTCCCATTGTTGATCCATAGCTGTAACATAAATACGATTACGTGAAAATTTTTTGTTGACTTGTTTATGTAGAGTATAACTATCTTGTTTTGAAAGCCAATCTTTAACATTTTTACGTGTAATTGTTTTACGGTGCTTTCTAGCTTCAGCATATAATTTTTCAATACTAGAAAAAGCTGAGGGATTTCCGTGTAAATTTTTGTATAATTTCGAAAGTAAGGTGTTCATCGCTCTAGTACAAAGGAGTATACCGTCTAAGTGCTCTAGCTTTGCGCCGTATCTTCTTTTCTGTCGAGTTTCCTTTATTAAAGAATGAATCGTCTTTGATATCTTCCTCGGCACCACTTGAAAATAAATCAACACCTTTCACAAGTGGTTTATTCAACCGCTTGACACTACTAACTGCATGATCATCTGATTCTTCCGGAGGTGTATGGTAGGAGAGTTTCCGAGGTAAAGTGAATAACATTTTACGTAATGGGTTTCCTATAGCCTCTAATGGTACATTATATTTTTTCAAAGCATTAACAAACTCATCTACTCCAAGCGTTTGCGTAATTTTTGAACGTTTACGAGACAAATCATGTAATAAATCAATAATATGTGATCCTTCAATTAATTTTCCATCAATTAATACTTCACCTTGCTTATTAACATTTATACTAGGGTTACGTCGCACATGCTCCAATAATAAGGATGCCGAGCGTTTAAACTGTTTAGGAATACCGCTAAGTAACTTTTCATCGTTCAACCAATTTTTTTCTTTTTGTTTCAAATCGTCACTATCCTTCTCATCTTCTTCGTTATCAATAACTTTTTGTTTTAAAATCACTGTAGTAGGTTGGGCCTTTTCATGTTCAAAAGTTAAATATTGTGAAAATAGTTGCGAGTACATTTTGTATTGTTCTTCAGGTGTTAACGTATTATCTTTCAAAATGCGCTCTAGCTCGTTACGATACATGTCAACTTGCTTAGCTATACCTGTCTTTTCATTTGAACTCGTCGTCGTCGAAGAAGAAGAAACCTGAGAGTTATTCAGTTTATTCAGAACCTCCTGAGGTATAAGAGCAAATTTATTAGCAAATTTCATTCTATAATAATTTCTCTGTAACAAAACTTGCTAATGTAGATAATAAAACGGGTAGTACTAGAGGTAAAAATGCTCCACCACTTTGAACAATTCTTACACGTTTATTATGTAAATCTTTTTTCTTGTTTTTTTCGTGTCTAGTAGCTAAACCTCTGAGCAATAATTTATGTTTGGCCAATTTCTTTTTTAAGTTTGAATTAATAGGAATATTACCGTTCAAAATGTTCAAACAAATTTCACATATACAACAGATCAAATCGGGGGAAGAATGTTGAAGAAGAGCACGTCTTTGAACACGATTTGAATTTTTTAACACATTGAGCTCGTGAATATATTTCTTTAATCTAGAAGCCATACAAAACAGACCGTACAGTACAAAAAAATTTTACAATAATGACCAAATGATGAGTAAACATTGAAATATTTATTGTATTACATTAAGATAGTAATGAAGCTTCATTTTGTATGACGATATTCAACTCTTCGCGTCTAGAAAAAGCACACAAGTTATTCATATTCATAAAAAATAGTTTATGAGCTGTATCTAGTTTTAAAAAAAGATCTTCTACAAAAATAGCGCGAGTTTCGACCATATCCAACTCCGTCAGTAATAGTCTAGCAAAACACCAAAATTGTGTAACTTTTTTACGTCCCATAGGTAAACCAACTTCACGCCGTAAATGGTTGCACATCTTAGCTATGTCTTTGTAAAAAATCTTGGCTTCGGGTGAGAAACGAGTCCAAAACAAATCAGCTATTTCGCATTTCTGTTTGTTGTTTAGTATTTTACCTTAAATAAAAAATACTATAGTTTAATAAATAGTTAAAGAAGAGATATAAATTTTTACCTTTTACTTTATTTTGCACCATTCTGACAAAAACTTCAAATGCGGCGGACATTGTAATTGTCACAAAACAAACGAATTATAGAAAAACGACCAACCTCTTCAAAATTCTCGACTAGACTGATGAAGGGTATAATATTTTTTTCTGATTATGTAATAAAGCTATCGTATCAATATATCGTAATCTAGTTCCATTGATGTACAAGTTTTGAAATTTACTGCTTCGACTACAACAAGAAAATACGACAGGATTGAAAATATATATTTTGAAACACATTCGTAATTGCATAAATTGACCATCATTCTGAGGACAATGTAAAATTTTTTCTACAAAATGTAGTAAGGGTATTATATGTAATTTATAATTTTCCTGTAATAATAATATTTTCTGATCTGTAACATTTTTTGTGTTTGGTATCGTAAAATCTGTAACATTTTTTGTGTTTGGTATCGTAAAATCTGTAACATTTTTTGTGTTTGGTATCGTAAAATCTGTAACATTTACAGGTTCTTCTTCATTTTCATAAAATTGAAAAGGGTATTGTACCCATACAATAAAAACAGCTATGAAAAGGATCACAGCGAGAGTGTTTAAAAAAATGTGTTTACTGTATATCATATCGCTAAAATAATAGGATCCGACTAACCTGTATAAAGTTTTTTGTAAAAATGATGAATCATTTAGGTGTATACAAAATCATATGATCATTGTCGGGGAATATATTAGATCTAAGTCGATATTTTTCAGGACATGTCTGTGTAAGATCTATTAATAAATAACCGTATGGTTTACTAGTAGCATCCTCATACGATTCTATGAAATAATTTGAGGTAGTTGGAAAAATCTGTCGAGCCAGTGTGCGGACTTGTAATCTATCGCTTGGGTTTTTTAAAAGAATTAAATATTGAGCGTTTATCCTACTCGTACGCATTCCATCAAAAAAGGCATTCTGAACTATATGTATAATTGATATATTCCAATGATGCAATCCTTTAGTAAAAAGTTGAGTTAAACTTTGATCATTCTTCATCTCTTGCATCATATCATCCATAATTAATAATTTAGGTGTATCTTTACTTTTCTGAAGTTCATTCAAATCAGGCGAACCTTGAATAAATTCTACATAAGAACATTTCTGAACTAATTCATCGTAAGCTTCTTGCCATTCCGAATAACACCAATAAATTTTCACAGGAGCAGGGTGAAGCATTTCTTTAGCAAAAATTACAAGTTTTTTAACAAATTGTGTTTTTCCTGATTTTGTTGGAGCAGAAACTATACAGTTAAATGGATGTTTCCATATATAAAACTTTTCATCATCATCATTTGACATCTCTTTTTGACAACAACAAAAACCAACCACCTTTTTACTTGAACAATTTTTAAAATGATTTTTATTATTATTTAAAACAAAATGTTACATAATTATCAAAATTACAATATAAAGCAGTGCACATGTAAAACATAAAGATAGATGATTATATAAAATAGAATAGCATTACTGTATGCAAAATATACGCGCAATGTATGTATGTATGTATGAAATTATATATATAACAAGCAAATATGTAAGCAATTACATAAGCAATCAAAATATAGCTAATTAAAACATACAAGCTGTAATGAATGAATGAATGAATGAATGTAAGCAAAACTTTTACAATTTACTGTTAATAAAATCGCGTAGTGTTTTGATAACAACAGCATCATCAAAATCATAATGATAACCTTCATCAATAAAACAAGCTACAGTATCCTTAAGAATTTTACGGCCAGTACTTGTAAGTGGTATACATCTAAATATGTCAATCATCTGTTTAAAAGCGCGAAGACTGTAATAACCTTGAACTTCACCTATAACATATTCAAAACAGTCAATGATAAGTCCATCTTTTCATATAAACGATTAACTGTTGGTGTAATTGCGATATTATATATGGAATTACGAGCTGGACACTGATGATCCTCAACAATTCCTATCTCTTTCGCGCAATAACAATCAAAAATACACCCATTAAAGATGTCTTGTATAACTAACTCAGCACATATAATTATAAATAATTTTTCACCTTTTACTACTTGCTCATCAAAAAACCATGGAATATCTAAACCCGGAACACGTAACTCACAAATACGTCTGGTTTCGGCGTCCAACGAATTGGTATCCGACGCTGAATCGTAGTCTGGATCATTCAAACAATTGATGAAGAGATCATTAATAAACGACGTTTGAACGCTAGCTTCCTTTTGATCTTCACGAGCATTGCTTTGCTCTCCGGCGAATTTTGTAGCATGAATCCCTTCTTCTTCTTCTTTAATAATTTTCTTATCTGTAGCGACTTCTTCTTCTTTAACGATTTTCGGGGTAGAACCATCTTTTCCAGCAACGTCATCGTTTTCGTTTGTTTTGCGTTTTATCGCTAGCTGTAAATTTGCTGCTAAAGCATTGTACTCGTTTGAAATAGCTGGCGCTATCTCATGTATCATATTGGTCCAGCACCAAAATTGCTAAAGAATAAAACATTACATTTTAAAAGAAAGAAAGAAAGAATTCATATATCAACTCACTTCTTTAGATAAACACCATGTCGTTCCATTAAACAAATTGTTAAATCGTACTGTAACCCCGTCGCTCTCGACCAGCATTTTATAACCAAGGTTGATGCCACATCGACCTCCATGTGAAAATGTCTTTTCAATAATATTGACATTGCGACCTAGTATACCGTATTGTGGTAAAATGAGCTTGAATCCGCGACCGTACGCCTCTTTTGTTTTAGGGTCGACGTTATGAAAATAGATTGACACGTATCTACCTTCAACCACTACAAATAATGCCATGTTTTCGTCTAACATAAACTGGTGTTCCATTTTTGAAAATTCTTGAAGAAATATTAAAGAGAGAGAGAGAAGAAGAAGAAGCGAGTAGTTTTTGTAGCAACAAAACAGATAAATGTATAAAGTCTTCAAAATTTTAGAGTAAAAGGAGGTTATAGCTATAATAAAATAACCAAGATATATAGCTTATAGCTGTAAGAGGAGGAGTTATAGGCATAATAAATATTCAAGACATATATCCTACAGTATTCTACTATTCTGAGGAGTATATGAGAGGAGGAGCTATGATCTACAAAAATAAAATAAAATGTGTTTATGTTGTATGGTAACCTTTGAGATCAAAGCTAGAAAAATATATGTGTTTTATGTGTTATAGTAATTATCAAGGTCAGAGCTATAGAAGCAATATAGCCACGTGCGCATGAGTTATAAGGGTCTTTAAAGCTTTTCCACATAAAAAGAAAAGATGGTGCAACAGGGTTATAAGCAGCTATTACAGTTATTTTATAGCTTCAAGAATCAAAACAAAAATACTAGGGTTGTACAGTAAAACAGGTTTTCAACTGGTTTTAACTGGTTATATGCTAATAAAATAAGCTAAAGAAATGATATGGGCACGTGTTCATGAGTTATAGAGGTCTTTAAAGCTTTCCCATCATAAAAAAGAAAAGTACCACATTAACCCCATAAATAATAATTAAATCTCTACCATAAAATTAATAGTTTTTTTGCTAATTTATAAAAATTTTCTATTATTACTGTATAAGTTTTTGATGAATAGGTTGTTTTCTATTTTTCTAGTTTATAATTTTATATTTTCTAGATTAGATAATTTTTATAATGAAACCTATTTATGAGGATATTACTTCGGACGAAGACGACACGCCTATGGAAATTTTAGAAGATATTACTTCTGATGAAGACGATGAAACAATAGTGAATGAGTCTTCAGAGAATATTACCTCCGAGAAAGAAGAAGAAGAAACACTCGATAATAATAATATTTTGGAAGAAGAAGAAGAAGAAGGAACTGTTTTAGATTATGATGATGAAGATGATCAATACAAAAGTTATACGCCTCACAGTTCTGATGAGGAAGAAATTTACGAAACAGCTCAAATTGGTGGTGGTGGTGGTATTGAGGGTAGTGGAGGTGTAACAAATGCATCTTTTGTTGCGGATGATTTTTTCGAACTAGGTCAACCCAGTACCGTAAATATTAGGCGTTTTAATACCGAAGGTCGCGAGTACTCTGTGAACTTTCGTAATACCGAACATATGGACGATTTAAATGCTCAAATAGTGCCAACGTTTCAACGTATAGTAGAGCGAATTTCTGAGAATGTCGCTGATAATGCGTTTATAGGGTTTTCCTTTGACCATCCAGATTTGACAAAAGGTCGTGTTTTGATACCTTTTAGACCGAAACATGCTTTAACTGGAGACTTGATTGTAAACACTCTTAACGCTGTTCTTCAATCTAATGAGCAAATACAAATTGATAGTCGTCAGTCTACAATTCGTACCATTGTTGTAACACGACCTGAGGGTAGCGGTAAGCTGATTAAAATTACTTATGTAAGATTTTTATTTATTTATTTATTTATTTAAGGTATTCACAATGCTCATCAATATTTAAAACATAATGATTTTCTAAAAGATAAACACTGTATTATTCAAATCAGCAACACGGATGATTTATGTTTTGCTAGAGCTCTAGTTGTTGCTAGAGCTTACATTCATAAAAAAGATAAGAATGCTGAGCACAAATGGGAAAGTATTCGAAAATCTGACAAGTCACATCTGCTGCAAACAAAGGTTGCTAAAGAACTGATGACCTTAGCAGGCTTAGCTAATCATCAAGGAGCTTGCGGTTTTCATCAGTGGGAACAATTGCAAACTGTTTTATTACCCGATTATCAAATCAAAGTTTTTAGCAAAGAACGCTTTAAAGATTTAATATTTAGAGGTTAGAGTTTTTTATTTGTCTGTTATTGTGTACGTATTTAGAGTTTTAAGGACCTGAAGCAACGCATGTTTTGAATATTTACCACCATAATAATCATTACTCCGTCATTACAAAGATGCCTGGATTTTTTGACCGCGGCTATTTTTGTCCTCATTGCGATCTGGCCTACAACAACAAAATGGAACACAGATGCAGAAACATTTGTCCTCTGTGTTACAATACACCTCCCTGTAATCAATTTAATGCTCGAAAATGCAAAGATTGTCTGCGATATTTCAAAAACGATAAGTGTTTTGCTCGACACAAGCTTGTTTTTACTCAAAGACGTCAATCGAAACGTCAAAAAACAGGGGTATCTATTTGCGATCGTTTCAAAGTGTGCGAACAATGTGATACACTGGTTCGACGAGCACATTCTAATCCTCATAATTGCGGTTATTTTGAATGCAAAACATGCAAGAAAAGCGTACCTAAAAAAGGTATTAGATATGGTGTAATTATTTATTTTATTTTATTTTATATGAAAATTTTTATTTTAGATCATTTATGTTTTATGCAACCTGTTGGTAACGAACAAATTGAAGAGGAAGAAGATATATTTGAAACAAATGTTGATGAGGATGAGTGTCTAGATGATAATGAAACAGGAATTACCGATAAATGTCCTGTTAATCAAAAATTTGTTTTTTATGATTTTGAGACTACACAGGAAAAAATTCTACGACAAAGCGAGTTAGGGGATGTGTTCGAACATGAACCAAATTTATGTGTTGTCCATACTGTATGCGATCAGTGTCGTCAAAACGAGGGAGATTTTTGCTGCAATACATGCGGTCAACGCGAACGTATTTTCAAAGGATCTACATGTCTAAATGATTTCTGCGAATACCTTTTTGCAAAAGGTATGAAAAACATTACTGCAATAGCGCATAATTCTCGAGGATTCGATGGACAATTTATAATGCAGTTTTTGTATCGTAATGGACATCATAAACTACATATCATTAATAAGGGTGAATTAGTAAATTGTTTATAGTTTTTCATTTTCATCTATTTATTTATTTTTAGGTTTAGAGTTGATGTGTATCAAAGTAGGGTCGATAAAAATTATTGATTCTCTGAACTTTCTTCCGATGCCTTTGGCGGCTTTACCGAAAACATTTGGAATAAGTGAAATATGTAAAGGATATTTCCCTCATTTCTTTAATAGAAAAGAAAATTACGGATATATTGGCTCATATCCATCACCCAATATGTATGGTTACAATGCTATGAAACCTGCGGCTCGTGCCACGTTTCTGGAGTGGTATAATCGAAAGCTTGAAACAGTAAGTTTGCAAAAGTATAAAGTTTTGCATTTAAATGCATCATTGTTTAGGGTTGTCAATTTAATTTTGATAATGAGTTAATTGACTACTGTCGTAGCGATGTGCAAGTTTTACGACAATGTTGTATGAAATTTCGCGATATTTTTATGGAAGAAACAAATGTCGATCCTTTTGAAAATTCAATAACCATTGCTAGTGCTTGCAACTTAGTTTTCCGACGTTTATTTTTGAAGCCAGATACTATTGGTGTAATACCATACAAAGGTTATGGTAAAGAAGAAAGACAATCTGTTATAGCCTTAAAATGGTTAAAGTGGTTAGTCCATAAAAATGAAAAATTGTATATTCGACATAAACTTAATGGTGGCGAAGTTCAAATTGGAAGATTCAGAGTTGATGGTTTATCAGGTAGTTTTGTTCAAATTTTTGAAATTTTAATATTTATATGTTTGCTCATTAAGACATGACAATTTATGAATTTCACGGTTGTTATTGGCATGGTTGCCCTAAATGTATGAAAAATAGATATCAATTAACAGCCGATAATAATACAAAAGCAGTCGATGCATATGAGTGCACTTTTAACCGGGTTATGGAACTTCAAGCACTCGGTTATAGCGTAGTCGAAATGTGGGAGTGCGAGCTTTTACAACAACTTCACTCAGATCCCGAAATGAAAACATTTTTTGATACAGTCAAAATACCAGAACCTATAAATCCTCGAGAAGGTAAAATCTTAAATTGTTCTTTTTTATTTTGTCAAAAGTTTTCTTGTTTTAGCTTTCTTTGGCGGTCGCACTAATGCTGTAAAACTGTATCATAAAATTGAGTACAATGAAGATGGTACACCTGCAGAAAAGATCAATTATGTAGATGTATGCAGTTTATACCCGTTTGTCAACAAATACGGGAAATACCCTACAGGTCATCCAAAAATCTTTACTGAAGATTTTGAAGAGGTCAGTTCAACGTCACAACCTTATGAGGGGTTAATCAAGTGTAAGGTTTTACCACCTCCCAAACTCTTACATCCTGTTTTACCGTATCGACATGGTGGTAAATTATTGTTTCCTTTATGCAAAACTTGCACGCATGATTCACAAAAGACCGCATGCGTGCATAACGACCAAGACAGAGCATTAGACGGTACATGGGTTACGATAGAATTATATAAAGCCTTAGAGAAGGGATATAAGGTATATTGTTACGGTAATGGTTCTTTTTCTATGTATATTATTTTTGTTTCAGATCCTCAAGATTTTCGAGGTTTGGCATTATGATAATATTGAGCAATATCATCCAACCAAAAACCCCTCTGGTGGTTTATTTACTCAATATGTCAATACCTTTATGAAAATGAAACTAGTAAATTTTATATTATGTAAATGTGACAGAATTTGATTGTAATTTTTATAGGAGAGTGAAGGCTATCCTGCTAAAGCTCAAACAGATGAGCAAAAACGTGAATACGAGATGGAGGTCTACAATCGTGAGAATATTTCACTGGATTCTTCAAAAATTTTAAAAAATCCTGGAAAGAGGGCTTTGGCTAAATTAATGCTAAATTCTTTCTGGGGAAAAGTAACTATGCATAGTTTTTTGTATTTCATTTAATTATTTTTATGTTTTTTTAGTTTGGTCAACGAAACAATATGGATAAGACTGTTATCCACAATGCACCCAAAGAATATTTTGAACTTGTAATGAATGTCGCCAATATTATTAAGAATGTTAGACTAATCAATGAACAATTGGTGTCAACAACATATTGTCAACATGATGATTTTGCCGAAGTCATGGGAAATACTAACGCTGTTATTGCAGCTTATACGACGGCTCAAGCTCGATTAAAGTTATATTCTTACATTGAGCGATTAAAAAGTCGAGTATTGTATTTTGACACGGATAGTATTATTTACTTGTCAACAGTTGACAAACAACAATATCAAGTACCCACTGGTTGGTGTCTTGGTGAAATGACTGACGAGTTATGTGAATATGGTTCTGGATCTTACATTACCGAATTTGTTAGTGGAGGTCCCAAAAATTACGCCTACAGGTTGTACAGTCCCTCTACAGACCAATACCGTCACGTAATCAAAGTCCGCGGTATCACTTTGTCATCAGATACTATGAAAAAAGTTAATTTTTATTCGCTTCGTCGAATGGTTTTTGCTTTTGTAAAAAACAATGGAAAAGAAGAAGTAGATGTACATAGTCTCCGTATAGAGCGTCAGCAAGATCGTAAAGTCGTTACTCGTAAAACTTTGAAAAAATTTCGTATAGTATATGATAAACGTATTTTGAAACGTAATTTTTGTACATTTCCTTATGGTTGGACTAAATAATTTTACAATAAAGTAGAATGTTGCATCGAATTAAAAATTTTTCTTTTTGATATGCAAAGATTTTTTCTTTTTTCTACATGTCTTTTACGACTATTTTTTGATCATTTTTATAAAAGACCTTCTTGGTCGTTTTTTGGCAGAACATCAAAATTTATACGCATGCACCCGTAAGGATAATGTTTCATCTCGTAATGACTCTCCCGAGAATTTACTCATTAAACAGACCATTACTGACCAATTTGACCGTTTGAGATTGACTTGAACGATCGTTCAGGAATGGGGCCTCCGAGCATTTTTACGCCTGCAGGTGGCGCCCTTTTGTCAAAGGGGGTCCAGGGGCGCAAATTTTTGAAAGGCTTATCCTGCCCACGGGAGAAGCCATTTTTACACACAATCTCTTTTTATTTCTTTTCCATTTTTTGTTCATTATAGTTTTCCTTTTTCACCTACAGTAACACATCTATTACCCTAATTCCTCCATTACCATAATAAAAATTTACCGTAATTCTACTATTACGGTAATTCCCGAATCTGTCTCCTTTACCGTACGTCAACTCTCCAAATTTTCTACACGCTTTTTACGACCAGCTCGTTTGGTCATCTTTCTATAAAAGACCTTATTTGTCTACATGCTTTTTACGGCCAGCTCGCTCTGGTCATTTTTATAAAAGACCTTTTTGGTCATTTTTGGCAGAACATCAAAATTTTTACGCATGCACCCGTAAGAATAATGTTTCATCGCGTAATGACTCTCCCGAGATTTTACTCATTAAACAGACCATTACTGACCAGATTGACCGTTCTGACATTTGTTGACTTGAACGATCGTTCAGAAAATGGGACCTCCGAAATATTTTTACACCTGCAGGTGGCACCCTTTTGACAAAGGGGGTCTGGGGTGCAAATTTTTGTGGGCTTCCTCTTCCCAGAGGGGAAGCCGTTTTTACACACAATCTCTTTTTATTTCTTTTCCATTTTTTTGTTCATTTTAGTTTTCCTTTTTACGTTCATCATTGATTTTCCTTTTCCACGCACAATAACACATTTATTACCATAATCGAAAAAATTACCGTAATTCTACAATTACGGTAACTCTAGAACATGCATTTTTAATCTTGCGACCTATAAATCGACCTATATGTTTTCTGTACAACCTATAAATCGACGAAGAAATTAATCGTATATGTTTACTGTACGACCTGTAAATCCGACAAAAGCAAAACGTGTATGTTTACTGTACGACCTATAAATCGAAAAAAAGTGACAAATTATAGGTCGTACACAAAAGATAGGAGTATCCTTAAGCGTACGACCTATACGGTCCGGCCTTACTACTTACACCAAATGCATCTTTTTGTCATTGGTCACCAGAATTTTTCTCTTTTTCCCATACTTTGCCGTGTTTTCGAGTTGTGAATTTACTCAATGCATAAGAAACAAGAAAAACCTTTATGCCTGTCTACTCTATGTGTGCTCCATTGCAAAATAACATCCAGAATCGGGTCGATTGTCTGTTTGTCAACACATTTAGGAGAAAAAAGAAATCTAAAGGAGCTGTGAGACACATCTTTGTATGTTATACAACAAAAGACCTAGCCCTTGCATTACTCTTTCCTTGTCTTTCGTCTTCATTCATGGTATTATGGTGGTACTAATCCCTCCAGAAAGACAAGACGTGGTCATTATAATATCGATCTGTGCTGAATGTTTTCTTGTAGAAGAAAAAAGAAAAGACCTCTTTATGGGCTGAGATAAAATGACAACAAAGTGATACATGTCAAACTCCAAATCTAACAGAGTATAAAAATATTTATCAGTGTAATTATTTGGAAAAAATATTCATAAGGCAAAATCAAACAAAAATTTTGAAACCTGAAATACTTTGAAAAATTCTTTTCATTTAGGATCTTTCAGATGGCATAGTGTGTTAAATTTGAAAAATGAGTTTACTAATACTAAGTAATAAGCGAATGCAAATTTGACCTCTTTGGGGCTTTATGTGAAAATGATATAAATATTTTTAACGGATTTTTTACTAAAAGAAGACGATGCATATTGTCTATATTTTTTATAATTTAATTTTGCACTTCCCGTTGTGATATCATGTCTCATCACTATTAAAGACAAACATATGCTCATGCTCAAATTTGAAAAATTTTTTGCAAACTCCACATATGTGTCAGCTTGTTCAAATATTTCTACCAATAATTTGATAATGTTTATGCTTGAGTGAGGCACACAAACTACTATTTAGTACATCAAAATGACAGATAGATTTGATCAATGAACACTGGTGTAGTGGCAATAGGAATCCAGAACAAAGTTTCAATAGTTAACAAACAGCAGAAAGACTCGCTACCAGATGTTTTGCATGACAAAAATTGAGAATAATTGAATCACAGAAAATAAGCTATCAACAAGTACTGATACATAAATTTCTCATAGCATAAAAGAAATAGTTTTCGGTAGCATTATGGCTTAGGATCTACATTAAAAAAATTTTATCGTCAATTAATAAAGTATAATTTTCATAGTATATAATATTGACTACTCCATTTTGATTGATGTTTCTCATATTTAAGTTTGCACTCTAATGATTTTTTCTATACTGCTCAACATTGAATCAATCTGAAAAATAATATTAGAAACACCAGAGTAGCACGAAATGAGACATAGATTTAAAAATTTTTAATGCATGTTGTCCATTAGAGGACGTCACCATAAAACAAAAAATTAGTTTTGAGCTGAGTGTTACTGATCAAAATGCAAACGTCACGCATCAAATGGAGTGGATTTGTGAAACAAATAAATCTCCTGCTATGTTGATGGTTTGAAAAATTATACTCCAGTTTGTCAAATGACACTTTAAATGCAAATGACAAAAGATAAGTACTAGAGAAATAGTGATGTTAGTTGAGGAAGCATTTGTTGATTGCACGCATCACCAGTACAAGTATCAGCTGACCTTTCAGGGCACCTGTCCAGAAATATTATAGACTTTATATTCATGCTCCAGCTATTACTCCAAAAATCTCAACTCATTGTTTTAGTTATCAAGATCACACCTATGTAGTAAGTGAAGGTATTAAATTATCTATTTCCATTATAATGTATAAAAGGATCCCCAACACACTAGTTAAGGTTCCTCCATGAACTCTTCAACTTTTGTGTCATACTGTAATTGGGAAGTAACATTATAGTACTAAAATGTAAAATTCAGAAATGCAAAATGTTTGTTGTTCTTTATTCTATCATTATGTAAAACCAAAGTATACATGATTTAAAAATGATGAGTATAAAACATACAAGTATTGACAAAAATGAAAAATGTGTTTCAAAATTTAAAATTGATGATCATAAAGTTCATATTTGATATTCGCCAACATGAGGATTCACAATTACTGTGAAGCTTATTGTTCCCTTGTCTCTAGTAAAGTCATCTACTCGAATCTTTGTTAAAGCTTTTCGAATTTCAAATACCATTTGTTCTTTTATGATATACCCATTGAAGCGTAATATTGTCGAAAGTGGTGCACCAACACATGGATGTGAAAATTCTGCACCAATAATCGAGTCAGCTGGAATCTTACCAAGAAACTGGTCAATTATGTGTCCAATTATTTCGTGAATCTTTTGTTTTGGTTCAACCACATCATTAAAATTTATAAAGCGAATTCCATAGTGTTTCCAATATGTTCGAAATTTCTTTGAATGAACAATTTTTGGCTCATCCATCTCATAATATTGATCAATCAATTTATTATTAACATTGTCATCTTCATGATGACTGTCACTACATTTTATTTTTCCATTCAAATACTGATCCATTTTTGAAAGAAGAGAGAGAGAGACTTATAAAACACAACCGTTCGAAAGTAGCTAAAATTTGGACAATGACAAGAATGACCAGATGCAGAAATATCCAGAAGAAAAATATTGCACAATTGATTGGCAAAAACAGCCTATAAATACAAATAGCACATGACTTTTTTCTATTGCGCAAAAAAGGAGATCTTATTTTTTCTATTGCGCAATAAAGGAGATCTTAGAGGTTTTGTCATGTTTTGTTCAGTCTTATGCTTTTGTTACTTTGCTATACAGTCCTTTTGTGTAGTTACTCCTTGCTAGTTTAGAGCTCATAGAAATCATATGTTTTAATTATCCACCATAAGCAAATACTATCAACTCCATTAGTAATAAAAATTATTTTGAAAACAAAAAATCTGAATCTGAACTACTTCATGTTTTAGTTCATACAACAATGAATCCAATCGATGAAGATATTAGCTCTGATGAAGAAGGGCCAGTTTATGAATACATTAGCTCTGATGAAGAGCACTCAATGGTTGATGAGAACATCAGGTCAAATGAAAGTGATTATTCCGATATTGAAAATGAAACAGACAACCACAGTGAGCCAGATAATCAGGACATTCAGGAAGGTGTTAGCCAGCAAGAAGATGGTCTTGATCCTGATCAATTTTTCGAATTATCCGAACCCAATATTGTCAGTGTTCGTCGATTCAATACCGAAGGACGTAATTACTCCTTACAGTTCAGAAATTTAAACCAGCTGAATAATTTGAATGAGCAAATGGTGCCTATATTCCAGCGAATTATTAACAATGTATCAAATGGTGTGGATGAGAATGCTTTAATGGGGTTTTCATTTGGTCATCCAGACCTTAAGAGTGGACAAATCTTAATACCATTTCGACCCAAGCATGCTTTGACAGGGGATTTGGTGCTAAACACCATCAATGCTGTTCTGCAGTCCAATGAGCAGATCCAAATTGATAATCGTGAGGCATCTATTCGTTTGGTTACTGTAACACCACCTCAGGGATCAGGTATATTTGTGTATTTTCTTGTTTTTGTTTTTGCAATCTTGTAAAACTTTTAAGGTCTTCACAATGCACATCAGTACATGATGCATAATGACTTTCTAGAGAAAAAGCAGTGCATTATTCAAATCAACAACACTGATGGTTTATGCTTTGCTCGAGCTCTAGCTGTTGCTAGAGCATATGTCCATAAAGATGATTCAAACCCCTTGCACAAATGGGAAAATATTCGAAAATCTGACAAGAAGAAACATCTACTGCAAACAAGGGTAGCCAAAGAATTGATGATCCAAGCAGGGTTAACTAACCATCAAGGGCCATGTGGATTCAATGAGTGGCCAAAATTTCAGGCCATTATGCCAGGCTACCAAATCAAAGTGTTTAGTAAAGACCGATATAAAGATTTGTTATATAAGGGTAAGTTTTTCACATTTTGCATCATAGTATAATGTAGAGTTTTAATTTTTAAGGTCCTACTGCAACCTACATCTTGAATATTTACCACCACAACAATCATTACTCAGTCATTACAAAAATGCCAGCTTTTTTTGACCGCAGCTACTTTTGTCCTCATTGCGACGTAGCATACAGCAATAAAGGGAACCATCGCTGCAAGAGCATTTGCCCTCTATGTTATAACAGCCCACCTTGTTCACAGTTTTATGGCCGAAAATGCAAGGATTGTAATCGATATTTCAAGAGTGATGATTGCTTCAATCGCCATAAGAAATTATTTGCACCAAAAGGGGAAAACAGCTCGAAGCATCAGAAAACAGGGACATCTATTTGCGATCGCATTAAAGCATGTGAAAAGTGTGACATACTGTGTCAGAGAGCTCACTTAAAAGAGCACAAGTGTGGCTACTTTGAATGCAAAGTGTGCAAAAAAGAAGTCTTGAAAAAAGGTATGTAATTAATTTTTGATTAGTTGATAAAAATCAAATTTCAAAGAATGACAATTTTTATTTTCAGAGCATCAGTGTTACATGCAGCCAGAAGTGAACGAGGAAAATGAAATGGAGGTCGCCAATGATGATGTATCAGAAGATAAGTCATCTATGGATAAACTGGAACTACCAACTCGCTTTGTTTTCTATGATTTCGAGACAACACAGGAAAAAATTTTGCGACAAACAGACCAAGGCGATATTGTCGAGCATGAGCCAAACTTGTGTGTTTCACACACAGTTTGTGACCAGTGCTATCATAGTAACATTAATCACTGCAACTTTTGTGGTGATCGTGAACAAATTTTCAAAGGCTCCAATTGTTTGGATGATTTTTGTGCATACCTTTTTGGTAAAGGTATGAAAAATATTACAGCCATTGCCCACAACTCTCGAGGCTTCGATGGCCAATTCATCATGCAATTCTTGTATCGTAAAGGCCATCACAAAGTTGACATTGTCAATAAAGGTAAAATGGTCAAATATTTTGTTTCTTATTTCTACATAGAAATATATTCTTTCAGGATTGGAATTGATGTGCATCAAAATCGGATCAATAAAGTTTATTGATTCTTTGAACTTTCTTCCAATGCCTTTGGCGTCTTTACCAAAAACTTTTGGGGTCAATGAATTATGCAAGGGATATTTCCCCCATTTCTTCAACAGAAAAGAAAATTATGGATATATTGGACCCTATCCTTCGCCAGACATGTATGGTTACAATGCTATGAAACCTACTGCTCGTGCTATGTTTTTGGAATGGTATAATGGAAAGATTGAAGCAGTAAGTTTTGTAAAAAAGTATAAAACTTTTGCATTTAGAGTTGAGTCATTGTTTAGGGATGTCAATTTAATTTTGACAATGAGCTACTCAATTACTGTCGTAGCGATGTGCAAGTTTTACGACAATGCTGCATGAAATTTCGGGATATTTTTATGGAAGAAACCAATGTTGATCCATTTGAAAAATCAATAACCATTGCTAGTGCCTGCAACTTGGTTTTCCGTCGTCTTTTCCTCAAGCCAGATACCATAGGCATCATACCATACAAGGGTTATGGAAAAAGTGAGAGACAATCGATAATAGCTCTTAAGTGGCTGAAATGGTACTCGCATAGCCATGACAATTTATACATCCGCCATAAACTCAATGGTGGTGAGGTCCATATTAGTCAATACAAGGTTGATGGAGTTTCAGGTATGATGCTTAATCTTAAATATTTTAAAATACATATGGTGATGTTATAGGCAAAACAATATATGAATTTAATGGATGTTACTGGCATGGGTGTCCAAAATGCATGAAAGATAGGCATCGAGTGACTGCCGATGAGTTCACAAAAGCCTCAGATGCTTATGAGCGTACTTTCAAACGAAAAATGGAGCTCGAAACTCAAGGGTATACTGTTGTCGAAATGTGGGAATGCGATTTACTTAAACAATTGCACAGCAATCCAGAAATGAAGGAATTTTTCAACAAGATTGAATTGATTGAACCAATCAACCCTCGTGATGGTAAATAATTTGAGTATTATTTTTATACAATCTGCAATTAGTTTTTTTCAGCTTTCTTTGGAGGGCGGACGAATGCTGTAAAATTGTATCACAAAGTTAAGTACAATGAAGATGGAACACCTGCAGAAAAGATCAATTATGTGGATGTCTGCAGCTTGTACCCATTCATCAACAAATATGGGAAATATCCCACAGGTCATCCAAAAATCCTGACTGAAGGCTTTGAAGAGGTCAGCTCAACTTCTCAACCCTATGAGGGGTTGATCAAATGTACAGTTTTACCACCTGGCAAACTCTTACATCCTGTTCTACCATATCGACATGGTGGTAAATTGCTGTTCCCTTTATGCAAAACTTGCACCCATGATTCACAAAAGACCACATGCAAGCATAATGACCAAGATAGGGCATTAGATGGTACATGGGTTACAATAGAATTATACAAAGCGCTAGAGAAAGGATATAAGGTATATTGTTACTGTGATGATTCACCTTTCCTATGTATATATTATTATTTTTGTTTTAGATACTCAAGATTTTTGAAGTTTGGCATTATGATAATATTGAACAATATCATCCAACCAAAAACCCTGATGGTGGTTTATTCACTCAATACGTCAACACTTTTATGAAAATGAAACTAGTAAGTTTTATATAATGTAAATGTGACAGAATTGGATTGTAATTTTTGTAGGAGAGTGAAGGTTACCCTACTAGAGCTTAGACGGATGAGCAAAAACGGGAATACGAAATGGAAGTCTACCACCGAGAGAATATTTCATTGGATCCTTCGAAAATTGAAAAAAATCCTGGAAAGAGAGCTTTAGCTAAATTAATGTTAAATTCATTCTGGGGAAAGGTAGTTTTGCATAATAATTTTGTATTTATTTTATTTATTTTATGTTTTTCAGTTTGGCCAACGAAACAACATGGATAAGACTGTTATTCTAAACAACCCTAAAGAATTTTTCGAGCTGGCTATTGAACCATCCAATATTGTCAAAGCAATAAATATGATAAACGATTTGATGATATCATTGACCTACTACCAGCATGACGATTTTGCTGAAGTCATGGGGAATACTAACGCCGTTATTGCAGCTTATACAACAGCTCAGGCTCGACTGAAGTTATATTCTTACATTGATCGATTAAAAAGTCGAGTATTGTATTTTGATACCGACAGTATTATTTACTTGTCAACAATGGACAAGCAACAATATCAAGTACCGACAGGTTGGTGTCTGGGTGAAATGACAGATGAATTACGTGAATATGGTCCTGGATCGTACATTATGGAATTCGTCAGTGGAGGTCCGAAGAATTATGCTTACAAAGTGTACAGTCCATCTACTGAACAATACCATCATGTTATCAAGGTTCGGGGGATTACTCTGTCATCAGATGCAATGAGAAAAGTGAATTTTGATTCACTACGACGACTGGTTTTTGCTTTTGTAAAAAATAATGGACAAGAAGAAGTAAATGTACGTAGCCTACGAATTGAACGCCAGCAAGATCGAAAAGTTGTGACCAGAGAAACATTAAAAACATTTAGAATTGTGTATGATAAGCGTATTTTGAAAACCAATTTTTGTACATATCCTTATGGATGGACATCATAGAATGTTTTTTATATAATTAGTGCATGCATAATTTTTTCCATAAATAAATTCAAAATATAGAACTTCTTTGTCCACTACATTTTCTCTTCAGATCAATTTTTGTTTTTCATACATAACCTTCTCAGGTTTATTTCTTCTTCTAGGTGACTTGGAGTAGTCCTCAGTCATGGGTTAGATAAAATTATTTTGTAATAAAAACAAACTTACACAATGGATTTTTGAAAAGTCATTCAGTAGTGATTTTCTATTGTCAAGTACAGGTGCTCTTTTTCTTTGTTGGCTACTTGTCCTGTTTTTAAATCAATAACGTTTTTTCTGCGGGTCTTCTCTTTTTGCTCACAAAGAGTGCTCTTTTTCCTTTGTCCATTAGATGCTCTCTTTCAAATCTATAATATTTTCTACATGTCGTTTCTCTATGTCCATTAAGTGTGCTCCTTTCCTTTGCTCACTTTTTCTTCCAGATTGATTTTGGTTTCTTTTCACCTTACCCTTTTTACCTTTGTACACTATATGCACTCTGTACCTCCACTGTTTCCAGATCAATTTGGTTTTTATGGAATTTACAGTACTCCTCAAAACATTTTTTGCCTCTGTACACTACACACACAGTGTAGAGCTTTAGTGGTTCACCCTCTTTTATTATTGTTTTGGAAAACTGCCAACCTGGAAAATCAAACAGTTTTCTGTATAAATTACTATCTATTAACAGTGTCTATCTATGTATTTTACCTGGCCCTGTATATCTGGAGGTCAATTTTTTCTGTAGACCTTTCTTTTTGCAGACAGAAGTTTCTTTAAGTACAGTACCCATGCTCTCTTTTCTTAGTCCATTACATGCTCTCTTTAGATGGATAATGTTTTTCTACACATTTTTTTTTCCTTCTGTATGCTACATGCACAATGTACGTCCACTTTTCTTCCAGATCGATTTTCATTTTTACCTACCCTTTCTTACTTTTGTACAGTACATGCATATTGTATGTCCACTTTTTTTCCAGATTGATTTTTATTTTTTCGGCCTTGCCTTTTTTACATTTGTACACTTCATGTACACTGTATGTCCGTTTTTTCTTCCTGATCGATTTTTGTTTGTATGCACCCCACACTAGCCCTGAAAACGTGTTACCTCTGTACACTACATGTATATTGTATGTCCATTTTTTTTTCTCCTAGATCGATTTTCATTTTTGCCTTACCTTTCACATTTGTACACTATATGCATGGTGTGGTCCAGTTTTTCCAGATCGATTTTTGTTTCTGGTTCACCTTTTTGTACAGTACATGCATATTGTGCATCCATTTTTTGTTCTAAATCAGCTTTCATTTTTACCTTATTTTTTCACCTTTTGTACACCACTTGCATATCGATTTTTGTTTTTCCATACAATGTATAGTGAACCTCTCCTCTTATGATCTACAGTAACACAACTATTACCATAACCCAACTATTAGGGTAACTCGAAACAGGTTTGAACCTGTATGCTAAACCATACACCGTTCAAATTGACGAAAAATGACATATTACAGGGTGTACACAAAAAATATGGATATTCTCAGCTGTTACACATGTGATTGCTTAACACATTACTGTAGTTACATGTAAGATTGCATAATAATACCATACTGTAATGGGATTGCATAACACCCTACTGTAGTTACAGCATGACACCCTACCGTAGTTACGTGAGCATTGCATAACACACTACTGTATTTATGTAAGCATCGCCTAACACCCTACTGTAGTTACGTAAGCATTGCATAACACTTTACTGTATTTATGTGAGCATTGCGTAACACCCTACTGTATTTATGTAAGCATTGCATAACACCCTACTGTAGTTAGGTAAGCATTGCATAACACCCTACTGTAGTTACGTAAGCATTGCATAACACCCTACTGTAGTTACGTAAGCATTGCGTAACACCCTACTGTAGCTCCACCCACTATAGCTCCGCCCCCATACAGTAACCTATCCATCCTACTGTAGCTCCACCCACTGTAGCTCCGCCCCCATACAGTAACCCCTCCCCTACTGTAGCTCCGCCCATTTCCTATACTTTAACACGTGTATATGCTTAACCATACCCCCCTGGAGGGGCATGTATTACTACTCAGGGGGCATTACCAGAAAGCGAATGGTATCTCATCCCTAGCATAAGTCCTTGTTGGGCACCCTGTTGATGCCAATTTCGTGTGGGGAAATCGACATGCAAATCGACGAAAGGGACGACCAGCGGCGCAGACATTTGCATAGAATGGAGCGCCAAAGAAAGACGAAAAATGAAAGTGAAATCATTCTTCACTTATTATCGTTTTTATTATATTTTCGGTATATTTTGCTGGCATCCCCAAATATACATTTCCCAGCAACTTGTGTTTTTTATGAGTATTGCACTGTGGTATACCCACATTCTTTTTACATATTTCGCCGGACTTATTGCTATACATATTCGTTTATTTGTTTAGATAATTCGCATCGACGAAGGCGGAGGGCCAGAGGCCCAGGCGCCAGCTTACAGCAAGTAAGTTTTGGGAAACCCCTTTCGGGTTATACCCAAGTAAGTTTATCCCTGAGGGGATTCCTTGTCTCATCTAGGAGACTGCGGAGGTCTTTGGTAAGGCCCCCGTATTTAGAACAAAGTTTATCTTTGTTGTTGTAGGTCTGGGGACAAACGGACTGTTGCACAGATCACCGAGGCTTAGCCAAGGTATCAGTTCTAACAGGTCAGTTCAGACCCAATCTTTTCTTACGCCTCTTAAGGAAAGACCTGCACAACAAGTGGTGGCTTTTAACTCCTTACCACGGAACTTCGTAGTCAGACTAGGAGAAAAGAAAATCCTCCAGGTTTCTACAGAAAGTTAGCAGGATTTAAAATGCCTAACGAAAGGATACCGAGAGGTAATACTTTACGCAGATCACCACCCAGAGTGGCGAGTGCTGGGAATCTAGTCAATTTGGGAGACGGAGATCAGCAACGGCAGGCTGCTCCGGACCCAGTGATCCCAGATCAAACTCCCGCGAGGGTTCAACCATTGCAACAAAATGCAATGCATTTTACGCCTCAAGATGCAGGCGTACCAATTGACCGACCGCCAGCGATTGCCATCGATCCGCAGGAGGCAGGCCCGGCGAATCCAAACCCAGACGCCGATGGACCGCCGCAGCAAAATTTCAAAAGGTCACCGCCGCCAAAGGTCGAATTAGCAGGACCAAAAAGGGACGTCGTTACGCCCGAAATTCGACCAAATTTCGAAGAAAGGGACCCCGAAATCGATCAAAGATTAGAGAGGATTCCCCACGAACTAGAGCGATTCCAACCCCAGGAAAGAGCTCCCGAGATGTCCAATCAAGAGTTGGCGACGCAGCTACGCGAGTTGAAAGGGACCGTCGAGGCCTTGTTCGACATAATCGCAAATGCCGCCACAGAGGACAACAAAAGGGAAGCCGACAGGCGCCGACAGGAGCCGGATAGACAGGTTAGACCATGTAATAGGGGTGCAGAAAGAGACAACCGTCTCGCTGCTGAAATAAATGCAGGCGCAGGGCCTAGTAATAGGCCTGATATTGATGAAGGGCAAAGGCTTAACTTTGAGCCCAAAAGTTGGAGAGGTCCAGCTAGAGATCTTCGATTCGAAGGAGCTGAGCAATCGGCAGACTTCAGGAATCAAAATCAGATAGCTTCGCAGCATCCAACTTTAACTAGAGTGGTCTATGATGGTAGAGGAAATATAGTTGATCCAAATACCCTTAGACCAGATCAATTGGCATGTTTCCCATATAGGGATTACAGGTTTGACAAAGACAATATGCCATCATATCAAGGAGGTGTACCACCTCAACGAGATCCAAATAGGGTTATGCTGCAATCCCTGAACTCTGATCTTGACCCAGTATTAACAGCAGCTTATGATCAGAGGGAAGTGCCATCAAATAATTTGGCACAAGAGATTGTAGTCAGGAATATCGTTAAAGGTGTGTTACCCAAACTTTTAGATGAGGGTATGGTAAATCAGCAGGTGCTTAGCTTTTTAACAGCACTTGAAGGGGAATTCCGTAGGGATACACCCGAATCAGCTAAGTATGAAGCATTGCTGAGGCTTTCTAAAGGTAGACCGAAGGCTGTTGCAGGAGACAACATGACCTATAGGGAGGCCAGGAGAGCCATTATTAATGTCTTTGCACCTGAGTGCAACCTGGAAATGTTAACCAGGGAGTTGTTTGAGATCCAACAAAGACCCAATGAACAGGCCGTAGAGTTTTTAAAAAGGGTCAGTATATTAGTGGAACTAGTTAAAGGTGATTTAGACTATCAGTCTAAACAGAGACTGATTATTGATACCTTTATTTACAAGAGTGATCCTACATTTCAGTCTGAACTGAAAAATTCAAAGCATACCTTTAGAACCTGGTATGATCTTGCAGTAGAGGTTCATGATATTGAACGTAGGTACAAAAATGCCTTTCAGAGATATGGACCCAAGGGTACACAACAGGATCCTATAATAATTAATGAAGTAGGTATGCCTAGTGGGCATGATCCTGAAATTACCGTAGTTGCTAGGAACCAGTCAGAAGGATATCAACAAGGCCAGAGGCAAAGGTTTCGGCAACCATATCAAACCGTAGGTAATCAGGTACAGGCCCAAACCCAAAGGTCAAGGAGTGATTCTCCTGAAATAGAGGAGATTCCAGTTCGGGAAGCCCCTAGGGCTCAGACCGAAAAAGGTAAGAAAGAATCTCTTCTATTGAAAATCTCTAAAGAGATGGTACAACTGGTCGAAAGGTTCGACCAACTCCAGCAAAAGGTTGATAACAGGCAAATGGAAAATCGGTCTGATGTGGCCATACCTAGTACCAGTCAGGGAGGTCAAGTTTCCCGAGATCCGACTAAGCCATGGTGTGAGTTCCACAAGAACATAACACATAATACTGCAGACTGCAGGACATTGAGAGTATTGTCCGAGCGCAGGAGCAGAGGTAGAGCCAGCTTCCCTACCTATAATAGGGGAGGCTTCAACACTTTTGCGAGAGGTAACTACAGAGGTAGAGGAGGTTACCCAAATGCCAACTTTAATAGCAGGGGCAGAGGTGCTTATAATGTAGGCTATTCAGGTTATCAGGATAGCCACGAGAGTTACCAACAGAATTCAGATTATAATGAATTTCTGGAGTTTAAAAAACAGAAGGAGCTGCAGAAGCAGTTCCAACAGATGCAGCAATACCAACAGCAAGCTGCATTACAGCATCCTCAGCCTCCACAGGCTATTATGGGTCCGACTCAGACTCTTCAACAGGGTCAATTCACAAATCAGCCACCTCAGAAGGATTATTCAAGTGTTATGGTTGCAAGGCAATCTCAGATGAGTCCTTTATGTGAAGTAAACCAGAGAGTGAATTGCCCAAATGTTGTATTAGGTAGTATTGTGCAAATGAATGCAATTGCACCACAACCTATAGTACCATCAGTACAAGTAATAAGGAGAGGCACACCAGCTAGTCCTCAGGAACAACATTTGCTGGATACGTACCCCAGGACAGCCCCATTCCACATTGAGGTTGTTATAGGAGGTCGTAAGACAATGGCTTTAATTGACACAGGAGCTCAGTGCACTGTCATGTCGGCTAAGTTTCTGAAAGAAACTTTGGGCCCAGATTATACTGAATATCCCAGGATATTAAATGTCACTGTAGCCAACGGTAAGACAGTCCAAGCCCATGGGTATATCCAATTTAGGATGGATACGTTGTGTGGACAGTTCCCCGTAAAAGCAATTGTAATTCCTGAAGCAGGTGAAAATGTCATTGTAGGAACAGACTTTTTGGCTCATCCTCAGGTAGGAGCCATAATAGATTTCAGGAATAGGACTATGACGCTCAACAATCGCCAACAACGGATATACGTGACGCCGGACCAGCCCCAATCCAATTGCGGAGAGGTCATGACCACGAGCGCCGCGGAATCCACAATGAGCGCCGCCGACCAATACCAGCCAAAGATTTGCCTGCTAAAGGTTTCGGTGCCAGTGGTGAGTGTGAATCCCATCTACTTACCTAGTGGTACTGATATACTTCTGAGAGCAAAGCTTTGGGATAAGGTAGGCGAAAATCGCCTTAATGGAATCATAATAGAGTCTGAAGACAATGAAGAAAGGTTCCACATTGATAGTACCATAGTAGATGGTACAAAGGATGATTTTGTCGTTATGGTATCCAACAACACAGGATCAGGATGCCATTTGAAAAGAAATCAAATAATTGGCCATACTAATTCAGTGTTGTGTGATACTGATAACCAAGATCAACTTAAGGGGAAGATACTTGAGGATTTGGAGAAGCTGCAAACTTGTGCAGTCCAGGCTAGACCTGATTCGACTCAAGTGGATGAGAAAGAGTTCAAGGAAGCCTTGTACAATATGCTAGCTAAATCCAACATACCATCCGAACAATTGGAACAAGCTTTACGATGTCTCGCAAAATATAGAGACGTGTTCAGCTTGCCCAGTGATCCTCCAACTACTACACCCTATTTGACCTGTAAAATAAATACAGGGGATGCAGCACCTGTGGCAAAAAGTTACCACAGGACTGCCATAAATTTACGGCCACATGTTCGTGAGCATGTGCAAGATATGCTCAGAAAGGGTGTAATTGAGCCATCAAAGTCGCCTTGGGCAGCTCCGTTATTCCTGGTAAGTAAAAAGGATGGTACCAAGCGACCAGTAGTGGACTTTAGGGGTATAAATGATGTTACCAAGGATGATAAGTATCCCATTCCTAGAATGGATGACTATCTAGACTGTTTAGGTAAAGCCAAATTTTATACTACCCTAGATCTCAAATCAGGATATTGGCAAGTGCCAATGGATGAAGAAAGCAAGGAAAAAACTGCTTTCATATGCCAAGAAGGGCTTTATCAATTTAAAGTCATGCCCTTTGGCCTAAAAAATGCGCCAGCCGAATTCCAGCGTATGATGGAAAGAGTTTTGCATCCATATGTTTGGAAAATCTGTCTAGTCTATATAGACGACATTATTGTGTTCTCAAATACATTTGAAGAACACCTAGTTAATCTAGAGCTAGTCCTGCAAGCTCTAAGAAAGGCTCATTTGACCTTGAAGCCCGAGAAGTGTGAATTCCTGCCTGAGAGAGTTCATTTTTTAGGACATATCTTAAATTCGGATGGAGTTTCCCCAGATCCGAAAAAGGTCAAAGCTATAAATGATTTCCCATTCCCAGAGTCTAAACGTAAACTGCAAAGGTTTTTAGGTATGTTGCAGTGGTGTAAAAAGTTGATACCGGGTTTGGCTAAACACGCCGAACCGTTGTACAAACTAACTGGGAAGAACTGTGTTTGGGAAGTCACGGAGGTTCACCATCAGGCTTTTAGGAGCCTGAAAGAAGCACTATTGTCTGTGCCATTCCTTAGGTATCCGGTTTTGGACGGGTCTGCGGACTTTGTCCTTCAGACAGATGCCAGCGGAACGGCACTAGGAGCAGTCCTTTACCAGGAGACCAAGTCAGACCGCTGGGTAATTGCTTATAATAGCAGAATTTTAAAAGCGGATGAGAAAAAGTGGTCAGCCACGGAAAGGGAGTGCTTGGCAATTGTGTATGGCTTGAAGTTATACAAGCACTACTTAGTAGGTCATAAAGTGATCATAAGAACTGATCACAAACCTTTATTATCTATGAAGGTTAACGCCATAACCAATGGTAAGTTGAAGAGATGGTACTCATTCATCTCTCAGTTCAACCATAAACTAGAGTATGTGCCTGGAAAACAAAATGCCATGGCAGACTTTTTGTCCAGGATGGATGAACCAGACGATCAAGCGGAAAAGATACCGCCAAATTGGGAACACATGTTCTCAAAGGATAAACGAGAGTCCGAAAATCTGAAAGATCTTGAGGCACAGCTTATTGAGAAAAAACATCTCAATTTGGTGAAGAGATTCAGAATTCTGACAGATCGGAATCCTGAAGACGGTACTCCGTTACATCCGGAGCCAAAAGGTAAGAAGAATCAGAGGACTGATATGAGTCCGAGATTCACCCAGGTTTATCCAGAAGATTCTGAGGGTGATCCAGAATCAAACTCGCCTGCAGACTTGGTAAATGCCGTAACTACAAGGAGCATGGCGAAAGAAGCGGACAAGAATAATCAGGCTCAGATCCAGCCTGACGGCAATCAGGTCAAAGATAAGGTAAGTAGGGGAAACCAGGACAAAGGTAAGGAAAAAAGAGTAACCTGGTTATACCCAGAAAAGGAACAAGAGTTTACTTTGGCAGACCCCAAAGAAGATGAACTACCAAAAGGGCTAATTAGAGATGATCTCATGGCCCTCTTGCAGAGAAAAGATGAGGTACTACGACCATACTTTGATAGATTGGGTCCAAATGGGACAACCAAGTATCATAGTGGATTTTATATCCAAAATGAAGTGTTATACCGCGAAGCCGGACAGGGGTCGGACGATCAAGTGGTCGTCCCATCCTGCCTTAGGGACAATACTTTGCACCAGTACCACGGTGCCGTAATGATGACTCATCAGGGGTTCAAAAGGACCCTTGCTATGATCAAAAAACGGTTCTGGTGGCCTGGAATTGAAAAGGATGTCAGGCACTGGATCAAGTTTTGTCCAGTTTGTCAAATGGCTAATCAGGGAAACACAGAAATTCCACCACTGATACCAATTATTCCACAAGGTCCTTTTGACATTGTATCAGTGGATATCGTGGGTATTTCTCCACTCAGTGAGAAGAGACCGTATGTCATAGTCTTTCAGGACTATTTTACAAAGTGGGTTGAAGCTGAACTGATCCCGGATCAGTCAGCTAGCACCGTTGTAGATACCTTTCTACAAGCTATTGTATTTAGGCACGGGACTCCACGGAGACTACTCAGCGATAGAGGAGGTTGTTTTACCTCAGATCTGATGAAGGAAATCTGCAAGTTGTTAGAGTGTCAAAAAATATTTACAACAGCCTACCATCCACAAGGTAATGGCATGGTAGAGAGATTTAATCAGACACTGATTAAACAGCTCAGAAAGGTGGCCATAGAGGAAAAAGATAACTGGCCAAGATACTTGAGAGCTGTGGTGTTTGCATATAATGCCACACCGCATGCAGCCACGGGGCAATCCCCATTTTCGTTGCTTAGAGGTCACGAGGCAACCTTCGGGTTAAACTTATCGAAAGCATACGATATTGTAATGCCGGACAGCAATGCTGAGGCATACAAATTTGTGTTGACCAATCATTTAGTCAACCTTTACGAGGATATTGCCAAAAATATCCAGAGTGCTGCCGAAAAATCGAAGAAATACTTCGATAAAAAGTCCAAACAAAATGGATTTAAAGAAAAGGACTGGGTTCTGCTCAAAGTAGATAAGCAGAAAAAACTAGGACTACCATGGTCCGGTCCGTTCATAGTTACGGACATTTCGCGAGAAGCAGAGAACGTTGTCACCATTGTACATTGGGACAACCCGCTAAATCGCCAAACTGTTTCAATCAGCAGGTTGAAACATTTTCGTTACGAGACCACTAGGGTCTTGCCGCGAATAGCGCGAGCCAATCAGGACGCGCCACGTGACGAAAACACGTCATTTTCCAATATGGCACAAACAGTTACGACTGGAGCGCCGATTCAAATGAAATCATTTGAAAATTCGCTCAAGGCGAATCTATGCGCAATCTCGCGCTGATTTTTTTTTTTTATTTTGTGTACATATCTCGTGCGTGTAAGTACTAATTTTAATTAAAATTGTATTAATTTGTAATATTTATCGCGTTTATGTAGTATTTGTGTTAATTTTGTAAATTTTTCATATTTATCTCAGACTTTGGGAAAAATTCTTCGGAATTTTAGACCAAAGTGACAACCCAAAAAATTTCTGACATTTTTTCTAAAAAATTAATTTTCAAATTTTTCATTTTTTCAAAATCAAATTATAGCTGCCCCGCTTATCTGAATTCTAAACTTCCATCGGAAGGAAGAATTAAAACATTCCCCGAACTGCGATATAAAGGAAATTAGCAGAACTGCTAAATTAAACTTTTTCAGCGTTCAAAATTTTTAATAAATTTATCAATTTATTATTCGAAAACAAAAATTTCGAAAAGGAAAGAGATGGGAAAGGGCGCGCGGAACCGCCAACAAGCTCCGACGCGCGAGTGGTCGCACACAGAGCGCCACGTTGAATACGGCAGGGCCCAGCACCGCCAAGACAACCGTTTTTTCTTTATCGACGGTAAGTTTCGAACTTATTTTTATCAAATATTCTTGGAAACCGCAGGTAATGCCCAGAAGTCACTGGAAGACCAGCTCGGCGCCCCAAAGGGCAGACGAGGTTAGGACTTAGAGGGAACGAAAAATGGGAGTACTGAGAAGCGGAAGCTCGAAGCCAAGCAGGGAATTTCCAATTTGGAAATATACCTGATACCACCGAGAGCTATACGATTCAAGGGAAACCTAGAACCTTGGGTTCAGCCCGTTTTAAAGTTTTATCATTCAAAAATTTATCAAAAATTATTTATTTTCAAATCAAATCAAATCATATCACTTTTTCGATATCAAATTCATTAAAAAATTATCATTTTCGAGCGCTATAAAAATTGTAAATACAGCGCCATAAATGGAGCGTAGTTGGTCGCTCAAGCAGCTGGTCAGAGATTGGTGTCCGATCAAGTGGTGGACAATCGGATCAGGTCTACCCTCCCCAACATATAGAGGTAGCAAGGGTAAGATTTGGTAAGGTGTTAGTTGCCTACCAGCTCAATGTTTGTATATCAGTGGCTCACCTAACAACCTGCACTAAACTTAATTTTCTGCGAAACTTAACCCGCTTGGTGTTGTGGTGCTGGTGTAGTATAGACCCTAGAAATGCGCTGAAAAAAGGGGAATAAACACTAAAATTAATAGTACTTTATGTTTAGATTATAACGTCAAACGGGCCGTACGAATCCACGAACTGGATCAGTGGTTTAAAGCCACATTTGGGTACTGGCCGGCCAATCCCAAGGAACCTCGAATGGTAGACATCGGGAAGGTCAGCCAGGTACTCCATTTTATCCGAGAAGTGTCAATCTTCAGAGGACAACCAGTTTGTGGTTTCGACGTTGAAAAAGTCAACCAGGATAAGGTCGCCGCCTTGTTCAAAACAAGGGAGGTCGACAATCCAATGGGAAAACAGTTTGCCCGATATATCAGCTTCGCGCTAACGAACGGTCAAACTTACGTTATTGATACAACGTCGATGATGATCAAAGAGTGGACCAGCCTCCACGACTTCTTGAACTCCGACATGCTGTTCGCCGGATATGCCGTGCTGGAAGATCTGGTGAGTATCTATAACGTTTGTGGCGCAGGGCGAGAGAATAAGGATAGGGACAAAACTGTCCCCTTACGGGAATTTCTAAGGAAGACCAAAGGTCGATACTTTGACTTAGACCGTTTCGCCCTCACCATGGTAGGAGTAAACCTGGAGAAAAAATGCTTTCAGACAGGTATATGTCCCGAAACCTTTCGGTTAAAGGGACTGTTCACGGAATTTTATTTGATAGACGTGGGCCCCTACCAATATGACTTTTCGTTAAAAGCGAACCGTGATCGGTTTGCAAAAAGGGGTATATTGCCGGAAGAGCTCAGATACGCCGCTCTAGACGCATACTACTCCTTATTGGTCATGTTTGCCGCCATTCACTATGGCATGGCCGATCAACTGCTTATGCAAATGCAGATTTTCGACCATGACAAGGTGGATCCCAAACAGATCAACACCATTGCCCTCCATTTTTATCAACAATATCTAATGATTCCGGGCAATGTGAATCGAGAAATGGGGCTAGGTACCCCAGTTATGGAAACCGATCAGGTTCAACCAAACATGGTCTATCACATGATGAAGTGTGAGATGTATAACCGTTGGGCGGTACAGATGCAGGGAAATAACACAGGTTATTATACCGCGCCCACGGAGTGTAATCCAGTCCGTCCGCAGGGAGTTCAGTTGCCAAGTGGTTTCTACCCACTACTTCCAAGAGATAACAAACCACTGAAGGACGACGGATACACCACAGATAGCGATCCCGACGAAATCCAGGACGTCCAGATACCAGACTGGGTAAATATTTCAAAAGATATCCTGGAAAATCTCAAGTCAGGCGGAGCCTACTGGGATTTAGACGGGAAAATTTCTTTAACGTTGTACGAAAACGCCAAGCTATACTGGCAACAAGCCGGGAAGCCCGATACCATTCCACAAGAGGTGTTTTCCTCTAATAACCACTACCCAGTGGGTATCGAGGGCCATAGACAGGCCTATAAGACCAATTTTTACACGCCAAACTTGGCGAAAATTTCAGGTATGCTGGATGAGCGAAACTTCCCAGAGTTAGAGGTCATCTGCAAATTTATGCCATTGGCTTATCATTTGGCATGGCCTCATTCCAGAGCGGAGTGCGACTATGAAACTAGCGCTCTGCTAAACTATAACTTTCTAAATAGTTATACTAAAGAAGGCCAGGAAATGATAAAGAAAATGTCCTGGAAGTCAGGCGACCGCCTGGCTTACTATTTAGAATTAGCAGCGACGCTACCACCGTCGGAACCCCGCTTTCCATCTAAAAAAGGGGTATACGCATGGCAGAATCGGTTCGGTTTTGTCCCGCTACGATTTCGAGAAGCCGAGGAGATTCTACAAATTGGCGACGACAAATCGTTATTGAAGGACGGAGCCTACAAGGTAAATCCTTATTTCTATGTAACTTTTTACTACGTAGGCTTCGAAACTTTAACGCCGGGACTGCGGTATCCCATGACGGAAGACGCATCGCCGACCGACTACCCGATTACCTACGCACCGAGAAACCCGCTCGAGCTCAGACCGGAGTTTGTCACTAAAAGCTTCCGGGAGAGAACAATCGCTTCGGAAATGCCCGGGTATACACTTACATATACCCCAGCCGGTGAGTTAATTTCTAAGGTACCGCTAAATCGTCCCTCAACTTCCCAAACGGCGCAAGCCGGAGGGACGGGACAGGTCAAAGCGCAGCCGCAGGCGCTAGCGCCAGTGGTCAAAGCTACACCAGCTTTGGACACTGCTGCTACGCAGGCAGCTGCAGTAGTTGTCGTGGTGCCGCCGCCAATCCAACCAGCGGTGGCACAGCCGACTCAAGTACCTCAAGTACAACAACCGGCCGAGCCTGAGCCAGAGGTTGTCACCATAATGCAATCAGTACCTCCAGCACCAGCTGTTTTGCCAGCTAAAGTAAAGCAGCTGTTGCCGAAGATACGGAATTCAGACTCTGAGTCCAGTTCAGAGGAGGATGTAGAAGAAGAAGAAGAGGGTGAAATCCTCGAATCTGAGGGCCAGACATCAGAGAATAAGGATGCGATGGAGGCCAAAACTCAGAAACAGGCTCTTGAGGAGGAAAAAATCCAGACTCAAATTGACGAAGCAGTCACCAAAATGTCAGGGATCGATGTCAGACTGGAGAAGATGCAGGAAGCATCCCAGGAGATACCTGTGAAGGCCAAAGATCCTAAGGATCATGACCGTCAAGCGAAGCAAGAGGCCTTACAGGCCAAAATTCAGGAACAGAGAAGGCTGACGCAGCAGGAATTCCTGCGTCAGAGGGCAATCCAAAGAAAGCTGAAGGAGCAGGCACTAGCCGACGATAGCTCAGATTCAGCCATTGCAGCGACAGAGCTGATGCGGAGGGGAAGAATTGCCGAGGAAGGTATTCCTGGAATTTATTCCCCAGACAAAGTTCAGCAGATGTTAGCTGAAGGGATGTCGGAAAAATTTATCCGACACCTAGCCAAAGAAAAGGTAAGGCGCAGGAAGAGGATAAGTAAGGCCAAGCGACGCAGACTTGCAGCTCAGGGACAGCAGCAACAAGGAGCGGCCGCCACCGGATCCGAAAACGACGCCTACGATACGGCCGAAGAAACGACGACCCCACAATACTCGACGAGCCAAAAGTCGAGATCGGAGACTTCAAAGAGTCAGACGAGAACGGAGACTTCAAAAAGTCAGACGCGAACGGAGACCTCCATAGGCCAGACAAAATCGGATAGGACAACAGGGTCCACTGCGACAACATCGTACACTCAGACGCGAACGGTATCGAAAACCGGCGGAGAGGTTAGTACTTATTCTGGCAAAAGTAAATCCGTGCCCTCCAGCTATACCGCAAGAAGTAGCAAACCTGCGGGAAGCGTATTGGTGAAGGCCGATCTTGAATCGGAGGAAAAATTGATCAAGAAGGTCAAACTGAATGTGGTAGCTAGTAGACCCGAAAGGGAACCACAGCAGTTTGTCACTCCTGGTCAATTAGCCGAAACTCTGATTGATTATTGGGAGTGGCAACGGGAACAAAGGCGCTTAATTGGGCCGATCTCATTTGAAAATCCAGAGGTCGCCAATTATTTCGCCTTTGATCGGCAAGAACGGCCGATAATTTACAGAATGGTCAATGATGCCATGGCCGAAATTCACGAAAATTACCGCCAGCAATTCGAAATGCAAGGCGGATTTATGTTTGACGGAGAGCGCATCCCTGAGGAGATCTGGGAATGGATAATTTTAATTCTCATCCCCAGATGGCTTCAGGACTACGATGCCTCAGACGTCTTTACGGCCATTAGGTACGTGACCCTAATGATTTTTCTTCAGTTGGACTTCGCTCCGATCACGCCAACGGCAATTGGTAGGTGGTATGCCCAGGCGTGTTCGTTTGCGAACAGACAACTAGTCGTTGAGGCCCAGGGAAACCGCGTAGACGATGTCTACATTGCAGCCTTTAATCAGTATATTTTTATGGGCTCGCAAAGGTTAAACCAGATGGGTGTTAAGAGGAAGGCACCAGGCGATGACAGGTCGCAAGCTGATAAATTTCAGCGAACGGCTGCCAAGAGCCCGAGTAAGTTCAAAGTGCCTAGACTCCCTCCGGCTAAGAAACAACCACCGATGATACAACAATCATCGGCTACGACCAGCCAGAGGTCATATAGTGAAGCTGCTAGCACCTCTTACAAAAGTCCGCTCTCTCGATCAAAATCAATTTCATCAAAATCTCTTAATTCAACTTATCGGACACAAAAACCACAACGCAGCAGCTCCACTAGCAGTGGTCAAAGGCAGCAGGGGAGAGACGATATGTTCTCAAACCCGGCCCCGTACAGGGCTAGACCGGGGTATGACCAAGGTCAACCCAGGGGAGGCTTCAGAGGGCGCCCTCAGCGACCTTACAGAGGCCGAGGAACCTGGCAACACCAAGGTCAAGACCCGGATGCTGAATTTCATAATCCGAATTTTATTCCGCTAGGTAGACGCGGCGGAAGCCAACAAGGCCAAAATAGAGGCCAGGATGGAGGTCAAACCCGAGGCCAACCAGGTCAGAGGGGGTACTATCAAGGTAGACCTCGAGGAGGCTACCGAGGCGGCGGGCAGCAGCAGTAAATAGCCGCATAATTTTGGCCCAAAAATTTCCTTTTTGTACATATATTTTCTACTTATTTCATAAAACATAAAACCCAAAAACACTAATAAAATCACAAAAAATCCAAAAAAATCAAAAAACAAAAAATCCAAAAACATTTCTTTTCGGTGCTGCTGGCCATCAAAAATTTCTTTTTTGACAAAACCGGTGCAAAAACGCAACCGTAAAAAATATTTTAACTTTTGGCCACATTCTTGCTCAAATTTTTTAGCGCATTTTAAATTTTGTGATATCCGTACAACCCCGCGTCGTCTTTTTGTATCGTAATATAATCTCGTATTTTAGTTTAATTTAGAAAAAATAGAGACGCGGGAAGTCGATTTGCATGCGGTTAGACCCACGGCCAACGAATTGACACAGCATGCAGACCGAGCGGCCGAGCCCGAAGCCGACCACGCATCCGGCACCGACGTTTACGTCATACTCCTTAGGGCAGGAGGTTATTCCATCAATGCCGAGGTCAAAATGGACGTCACTTGCCAGCCATCGCGGCGAAGCCCTTGGTATTCGTTGTGTCCAACGACCAGCACAGGAGTTCTATTAGGACAGACTGTGAAACGGGAGTCCGGTGAGACAAACTGTTTATCAGGAGTCAGCCGGAATTGTAGATTTTTTCTTTTGATTAATTCTTTTTAATGCCGGGGTAACCCGGCCAAAAGTTTTTTTTTTCTACCTCCCGTAGGTCGGTTTCGACGCGCGAGGGATGTTGGGCACCCTGTTGATGCCAATTTCGTGTGGGGAAATCGACATGCAAATCGACGAAAAGGGACGACCAGCGGCGCAGACATTTGCATAGAATGGAGCGCCAAAGAAAGACGAAAAATGAAAGTGAAATCATTCTTCACTTAATATCGTTTTTATTATATTTTGGTTTTTATTGCTGGCGTCCCCAAATAAAGTTCCCAGCAATTTGTCTTTATTTTGCATATATTTCTACTGTGGTCAATCCACATTTTTTATTATTGCGTCGGAAATATTGATTTACATATTTGTTGTTTATTATTTAGGATTTGTTATCGAACGTCGAAGGCGGAGGGCCAGAGGCCCAGGCGCCGGCTTACATCAAGTAAGTTTTGGGAAACCCCTTTCGGGTTATACCCAAGTAAGTTTATCCCTGAGGGGATTCCTTGTCTCATCTAGGAGACTGCGGAGGTCTTTGGTAAGGCCCCCGTATTTAGAACAAAGTTTATCTTTGTTGTTGTAGGTCTGGGGATAAACGGACTGTTGCACAGATCACCGAGGCTTAGCCAAGGTATCAGTTCTAACAGGTCAGTTCAGACCCAATCTTTTCTTACGCCTCTTAAGGAAAGACCTGCACAACACGAGTACGGATTCACACAAGTTGAGGGCACCCAAAAATGAAAACACTTACTTGGAAAGTCGAAGGGACTTGCGGTCCGCAGCGCCACGGTGGCCTCCACAGAGAGTAGAGACGGCTCGTTGACCACTTAGGCGCGGAGTTCACCAGATCTTGGAGAGTTTTGAAGGATTGACGATATGACATCGTTAAATACACCAAGCCCGAACGAAGGTTCCGTACGAACAGGACCGATAAACATTAGAAAACTGCCTACTTATCGCTTTTTATAGCATGTTTGTACGCGTCATTCTCGAATCTTCGACAGAGAAACGGATTTTGCGTCATAAATAGCAACCTCCCTTCCTTTATTGTCAACAAAACAAAACGTATAAATAGTTCATAATTGCAAAACGAAGCGAAAAAGTTCAGAAAGGAATAGTCAGAAGGACTGAGTTTGCAGCAGACAACCCCTTAGGGAGGAGTATGAGGGGGTATTACCCCTACCTAAAGACCTAAAAATTGATCACTGGGTGTCTAATTTTGAGATAAAATGAAGCGTTTAGTGGACATTCAACTATACACTACCCCCCGCAAATTTTCAACTTTAACCCTACCTGAAAAATCTGACCTTGGGGACCTCTGGTTTGCAGAATAGATTTCCTAGGCCCCTAGTGCCTATGCACTTCAAAGCGCCTCGCTTTCTTGTGTCATACGTCATATAAAACCAATGATTAGCTACTCGTTTCCGAATATATCCGAAAGAAATCAACAATATTCAACATTTAAGGCCCAGATCTGGACTAAGCGTTGGTATGCTGATTTTTTCAACAAACAATATCATAGGTGTAAAACCACAAAACAGTAACAAGTCAAGCCTTTTTACAGTTTTAAACTGCAAATTGAAAAATTAGGTGGATGAAACGTAGCTGTCAGCCAGGCTGGACATTACTCAGCGAGCGATGTTAAGATTTTTACGGAATCGTTCAACATCACCCGCTGAAAGTATTTCGAACATTCTGGAATTGTTCCTAAATGTGGAGTAAAAAAACTTTCCGTTTAAAACAGAATTAAAGTCAAGTTTTTATCCTAAAGTAGACATGCTCATTCCTATTGTGTGGTTAGATCTGAGTCTAATGAAGGAATTGAAAAAACATAAATTAATAATAAAAAATACTCGCAAATGCAAAAAAACCACTTTCAACTTTGAAAATTAACAAAACTAAATAAATGTATATCAAGATTCGTTAACGTCGAATATTACAATCATTTTTGGTAAGGGACTAACCGACGTAGTTGATTAAAGTTTTGGCAGCTTTCGCAACATCGTAGGCAGCCTGAATTACGCGATAGATGGCTTGTTCTCTTTCCTGGAAGAAAGATGACAATAACGAAGAATCCCAGAAAAAGGTAGCCTACTCTGAGTAGTACAGTTACAAAACTGAATTCACAAAACGCCATTGGAAAGATCTCCAAAAAAGCAATTGACACACATTCAATAAAAAAGATTTTGCGATCAGCAATTTTAAACTTTATGACCGCTAACACTTAACCACGTAATGTTTTGCCGTGAAATATAAAATTTTGGGCCATGCAAAACCTTCTCTTATTAGTTTTTGAACTGTTGAACTGAACTGAACTTTCCGAACTGAACACGAGCTTCGAGAAATTCCAAAAAATTGAAAATATCAAACATTTTTGGCGACTCATATCAAAAGAATTATTTTAAGGTCTGACTTAAATTTTTCAGCATCTTCGTTGTAGTTGCTGAACCATGCGTGGGCAAAGCATACAGCTAGTTCACGACTCCGTAGGATAGATATGCGATTACGCAATTAAGGGAGGATTACGCATTTTCCCTACAGAATTCGAGACTAAGTGTATGATTCAGACAGATTTTTGTGATTTGATGTACCAAGCATAAAGTAACATGATTATTCGCTTTTTGCTAAGAGTCATTTTCGACAAAAAGTTGGTATTTTTGTCGATGTTCGGCCGGCTGGGGAGGGGTGGTAGCTGTCGCCAACTGAAAGTTGGGGAGCGAGTCGTCGACAACTGCCTACAAGATTGAAAATTTTTGGAGACCTTTCCCCCCAGTCCCCCATCTACAGGCGTAAACAAAATAGCTAACAATAGAAAATATCTTTTGTACGAAACAGCATAAAAACGTAAGTTTTGGAGACCACATACATTTCAAATTTTGACGTTTTTGTCCAACAATATAGAATGTGAAAAATCGCAAATATTTGACATTTTTCTCTTATCAAATTTTTCTGATTAAAATAAATTTATTCTCAAAAACTATTTAGAGGTTTTGCACGGTGCGAAGTGACTTTTGAGGAGGAGAAACATGACGTCCCAAACTATTCGCTGTAGTGCAGAGTGCCCCATAGGGGGGTATTACCCCTACCTTATGTCCTAAAAATTGATCACTTTGTGCCTTTTGGGGAGGGGGGAAATGGCGTATTTAGTGGACATTTAGGTACACTATCCTCACAAATTTTCAACTTTAGCCCTACCTGAAAATCTCGCCTTGGGGACTTCTGCTGTGGTGATTAAATTTTTGAAGCATTAATCCGGTAAAAGTAAATATTGGGAGTCACAAAAGCAGATTTGCCCCGCTAATGAAGTTCGGTCAGTTGATTTAAAAAAATCAAAAATGCAGTTTCGTCTGTCCAAAAATGTGAAACGAAATGCATCAAAAAACAGAAAGCATGATTTGTATCATGAAACAATTGACAGTGAAGAAGATTGTAACTTTATAATATAGATATTTTGTGAAACGAGATGAAGAGAAGCGACGAAATAAGTGACAGAGAACGGGGAAGAGAAAAAATAAGGTCTTCATCGAAAAAAATATGAAAACCAAAAATCAACAAAATACAAAAATTCAGAGAATTTCAATATTTTCGGACCTGATCGGCCTGCCGAGCGCTCTCGTGCCGCAAGAGCCAAGTCGTCGCTTCGGCGCAACGTACGGTCAGAGCGATCGATGCATCGGCCATTGTGCTCAGCGTCGAATCGATGCGAGTCGTTTTGTGGTCAGGAGGAACACACAAAAGCATACGGTCGACGACCGAACGGGCGGCGTCGGCGTGCGCGGCGAACGTTTCCGTTCGACCGGTTCGGGCGTCAGCGAACAATCGTTGCATAAGATTGGTGAGCGACTCAGTTAAGGCGATCAAATTCTGCGGATACGGTAAGCTGGCGGCGGGAACCGTAGAGACGGTATTTCGCTCGACGATCGACTTGACGGCTGATTCGGTGAAGACGCACAGCTCGGCGTTATCGTACCCGTTTGAATTTTCAGCCCTTGAATTCGGAAAAATGAAAAAATTTATAAAAAGTTGCATGACTGTTATTCCGAAGCTCTCCGATTTTTGTAAGAAAGACTAAACTACAAATGATTTTTTTCATTAGAATGTACAAAAACATATAAACTAGAAAAAATTTCTTATCCTAATCATATGTCTGAATTCGATTTTAAGCTAGTTCCGAAAACGGGTCTGTTTTAGACTTCATACGGTGCCAAACTTGCTGAAGTTTCTCGTATCTCGTACGTATCGTATCGTTCACTAGCTGTAGTAACAGTTAAGTTGTACGTATTTACAGTAAGAGAATAGCATTTGGCTATCAATTATTATTTAAGTTTTGAGGAATAAGTAATTGGTAATGCTGATTGGAAGTATGAAAATTTTATTGTGAAAATTAAAATAAAAATTCTATTTTAAAATTTAAATTTCATGTACTAATCAGAATTTTTTCGTGGTGTGCCAAGTGCACAAATCGAGTCAAAAAGTTTGTGCACAGTAAGAAAAAATCTGCACTTTCATAACATGAATTCATGTGATGTTACATCACCGTTGCTGACATTTACGTGAAAGGTAGCGAGACTGGAAACTGTGCTAACGTTTGCAGCCTTAAAAAACCTAAACAGATTTCTCTGCAACATCTGAAAATATGTCAAATATAACGCTCTAACGTGAATACCAACAATGAGTTCATGTAACAACGCTAACAACGGTAAACATGTGGCAGAAAAAAAAGATATAAATTGCCAACCTTTAACTGCCGAAACCCCGAAAAAACCGAACTTCCCAGATCACAAAACATGTATGGAATGCTAACAAAAAAACCATTCTATCAAATTAAAATGAGTTAGAACACTTTTTTTCGCGCAAGTTTTTTCGCCATTGGTCAAAAGTACCCTAAATTTTTTTCACTATTTTCATCAAATTGTTTTTTCACTGAAAAATATTCACACATGCCTAATTTATGCTTTTTTGAACTTATTAAAACATCATCATGCTTCTGCAGTCGCTAATTTACCAAAAATGATGACGAACAAAATTTTCGAGTATTAGGCCAAATAATCATAACAATTTAGCCAAATTAATAATGGAAAATCAACCAAAAACTGGAGCAAAAAATGCTAAATTCCTTACACATTCCACTTGCAACATCTCTGTGATCAGCCAAACTAAAAAACTAAGAACTGTATTTGACCTATTCTTTCTTCCGACGCGAAGCCCAGGAAATTTTTTTGGAATTTTAAAATCTAGGATACTGGGAAATGAATGTTTCCCAGAGTTATTCCATGACATAAGGTTTAATTTTTCGGTCTAGAATGATCTTCAAACTTGAGCAATGAGATGATGTTTTCAATCAACCAATCTAGTAAAGGATCAGCTTCAAGTCAATGATGTCTAATAAAATCGGACGAAACAGCAAGAAGAATACAAAAGTTCCGGCGCGAAGCACCGAAATTTTCTATAGATTTTGACGTTAGCATGCTGAAAAATGAATTTTGTCAACATATATTTCCTGGATAAGCGGTCTAATTATGCAGTTCATTGAATTATTTTCCATACAAGAACAAAATTTAAAAATCATATACAAAGCATGCAACTTGAAAACCCGCACGATATGAAAATCGATTTCTGCACAATGTACAGAACGCCTAAAAATTTTGTGCACGAGCTCCAAAAACTGTGTTCAATGCACACAAAAACCCTGGTGGTACTAATACTGTTTCTTGCTCCGTTTCAGGTTATTCTTTTCGACCACTAATAATTTGCAATCAAATTTACAGATATTTCAAGTAATCCTGAAAACAAAGAGTCTCAAATTACTTTGAGATTCCGAATGAAAGTCAACCAAAACCCAAAGCTTTTGGACGTGAATGTTCATCAATGCACTTATCTGAAATTCTCTCCACTATTTTCCTCACAATTTTTCGATTTTATGAGAATCTGTCGAAAAAACGAAAAATATGAGATTCCACATCAAAAGTGCCTAAACGTACACCATTCATTCTCAAATGAGCCTCGGAATTAAAAGAATGCAAACAAATCTCAGCAAGTGATGACCATGCATCGAAGCCAACGTTTCTTTTTTCAAGTTGTAGTTCCGATTGCTACATTGATGCGAGAAAAGGCGGCCGCATACTAGGGATATATCGGACCAGAGAATATTGGGTCGAGTCGGGCAGTAAAAATACCGAGTCGGGTCAGAGACCTCTGACCCGATTCATAAAAAACCGGTTCACGGGTCAAAATACAGTTATGTTCAGTTCGTAAAGTGTAACACAAGTATATACTCGCCATGTGACATGTTAGTTTATTATTCACTTTTTTAGTGTAAAAAGCATATCAGAAATGACTTATTTTATTGCTTTTAAATATCCGTTGCTGTTTTGAGAAATGAGAAACGAAACGAGAAAAGGAAATGAGAAATAAACAAAATTTTTCTCTTATTCAAGGCAAAAAACGAAAATCAAATAATCTACGATCATTGAAAATAGATAGAAAATTTGAAGTGATAGCAAAAAATGATATGTCCTCCTTGTTGCGGAAAAATATGTTTTTTCAGAATTTTATTTTTTTGCCTTATCTCAAAAACTGCTCCTTGAAAACTTTCTCTCAGGTAGAAGACGACCGATTGCAGAAAATGGCGCTTGTCTATGCATCGGTCGCTCCATTCAAGGCCGTTCTTGAGGAAGGGGGCGAGCTGGGCGGCCGCCCAGCACCGGTAAAAATTTAGGGCCACTAAAAACCTTTTAGTGTATGTTTGAAGAATGCCTTTTTTAGCGGCCCTCAATAAAATTTTCTATTTTTGTATGCAAACAGTACACCACAAACATAATTTTGGTGTCAGTTTATTAAATTCTTTTACTATTAGCACGGTGTCTAGCAACCTAGAAAATCTGGAAAAGTCAGGGAATTTCGACTTAGATTGTTATAATGCAGTTGCTTTTATTGCAAGATAAGCCTGAATTATCGAATGATAAGCCAAATTTGCATTTTAGAAATTCAAAACTTCAAAATTTCTCTTGCGCTTCGCATCGGTTTTAAGCATTAGTGTCATTATATGGCTTTAGCCAAAGTGCACATTGGAAGTCTATATAGTGTCAATTAACACTTTAGTGCATCTGTAGATCTATTTCGTCTAATTAATATTTAACGCTTTTTGAAGAGTAATTAGCATTTCAACTCTTCTGCTGATATTATGTTTGCCAAATCGATGATTGCTATAATTTTGGAAGCTTACTTTTTGTTACAATGTCCAGATATTGAGAGCTAGTAGTAATGCAATGAGATCTACTGTTCTGATCGAAGAACAGATTATACTCCTATGAGAGATGCTTTGAATGACATTAATTATTTTGTATATGATGAAATTGGAACGAATTTAAGGAAATTCTATTTTTCTTGATTTTTGAAATATTCGATGCAGCGAGATCGCAGCCAAACTTTTAATCAAAACTATGGAAGGCTCATTTACTCTATTCAAAATTTTTTTTCTCTATGATACGGACACCTTGTTGGCCACTTTTTACAATTTTTCGGTACCACTTTTAGTTTCAAGTCTCTTTCTTTCCTGATCTGGTGGTCGACTGCACGATATCGCAGAAGTCTTCCACCTTCAAATCAGTTTTTAAAAAGATATTTTATGTAACATGACAATAACAGTTAGGACCCTCCTTTTTTCAAAGGTATCGAGTTTCAGAGTAGCGATTCTCCCAGGATAACAATAAATCGGAAAGTTTATGATACGCTTTGAAACAAATTTTGGTACTTTGTCAACCGTTAGGTAATGACAGATTTAATTGAAATTCTGATAACCATGTAGCCACTAGATTCAGATTAAATTATGTTTTAGATACATAAAATTTATGTAGATTAACAGGTACTAAAACCCTCCTTGTGGTGCATAGTTAATACACCACTCAAAATGAATACAATAAGTAATAATCATTCTAACATGTACACAAACAGCAGCTATATGAGCTTTTCTGAGTAGAAACGTGTATTAAAAAATCTTTCCTACTTCTGAAAAAATTATGGAGCTTTACAGTCCACACAATGTGCATCAGAACACACAAATTTCACAACTGTGTAAATCACCTGTTTTTTTCACTCTGTGCTTCTTTGTGCCAAAAGTGACAAAAACAATCACTCTCGACAGAAAGAAGCCATCAAACACTTTAAACATAATTACTTAAAGAAAAATAGACAGCTACTGAAACGAAAAAATGTGGCAACAGAAATTAAATCGTCAAATATTGATAAAAATTCATTTTCGGAAAAAATGTTGAGCTCAGGCATCATAGAATCTAGAAAAATGTTGTTGAAATATTTCAGAATCAATTTCATAGAATTTTTTATTATCATGTCTGCTTTATAATGTTATACATGTTTACAGCTTCTGGTTAGTAATGGGCAATGACAAAAATTCTTGCTGGTCAAGGAATCTCTACTTTTGTTGGGCACCCTGTTGATGGCAAGCTGCATCGGGAAATCGACATGCAAATCGACGAATTGGATGACCAGTGGCGCAGACATTTGCATAGAAGTGGAGCCCCACAGAAAGATGGAAATGATAGTGATAAATCATTATCATATTTTTATATATTTTTCGATAAACATAGCTGGATTCCAATAAACCTTATCCCAGCAATTTGTTATTAAATTTACATAAATTATATAGTGGTGTAACCACATTCTTTTTAACATTCGTCGGAAATTATTGTTTAATATATTGTTTATTATTTAGAGTCCACTGATCGTTTGGAGCGAAGGGCCAGAGGCCCAGGCGCCCACTTGCTGACCGCAAGCTCAGGAAGACCTGTCAAGGGATCCTGCAGATAAGTCTATCTCAGAGGGGATACCTTTCTCTCCTAGGAGACTTAGAGGGCTCCATTGTGACGCCCCTCAATTAAAGTAAGTTATTTATTGTTGTTGTCAGGTCTGGGGGAACTGGAATGTTGCGCAATCTCCGAGGCATAGCCAAAGAATTAGCTCTAACGGGTCAGTTTAGACCAGCACCAATCTTTTCTTACACCCTAAGGAAAGACCTGCACAACAGTTTTTGATGATTGCCTGATTTCTGAATTTTACTTGAATTTTTCATTCCAAAACCGATTTGAGTCTTGTTGTTTCAACAAAATCTATCAAAAACGGTTGCTTTCTAGTTTATGTTTTTGGTATTCTTGTTTGTCGGCGGTGATCGAAAATATCAGCACATTGCTCAGGTCTCTGTGTGATATACACATCCCCACCATTCTATGTAGCAATAATTGAAACTTGCTCCCAAAAAAACCTGGTGTATTGTGGAAAAAAGACCTGGAAAACCTAATTTCATTTGTAAAAACCACTGTACACTCTGTCCCTGGCGTTTCATTTAGGTGTGTGCAGACGTTACATTACATACAAGTTATATGCTGTGTAATGTCGTTTATGATGCATGAGCATACATCTATTACCTGAAAATGGCGCGGTGTATATTTATTAGAAAAAATGAGGGCCGCTAAACCTGAGTTCGACCAGGGCCGCTAAAACCCTAAGAACGGCCCTGACTCCATCGGTAATATCAGCCAATATCTAATGGCTAATACTACTGAGCTAAATCTTTATAAATTATAACGCATATATAAATCAAGCAACACCCTTTGCACCATAAATCTATTTTTTTCTTGAAGACCTTCTTAATAATAAAACTGGAAAGCCAGTAAGTATTCTATACTTGCTTTCCAAATTTTTTGATAAATCATGTTGCCTTGGGCTGAAAATCTGGGAGCATGGTCCACTAGCCTACACCAATTTATAACTGAAAATTTCTAGTGCTTAAGCGATTTTGACCACAGTACTAATTTTCGTCTCTTTTTATTAAATCTTTGTAAATTGGAGAATGACCAACATTGGTACCACGTTGTTTGCACGAAGGTTTCACTATTTCACACTTATTGCTTTTAACATGATATTCTTGAATAATTCTACATAAATTAGGGAAATTGAACGATTTTTAAGCGTAGTTTTTCAGCAGGTGAAGGCTAAAAATTATTCATCACCCATTGTGTCATAACATACATGTAACGGAGCTCCGAGGTCTGGGGGGGGGGGGGGGGGTTGGAGCACTTTTTTGGGGCCGGGGGTCAGTAATTCCCAAAATTTTGGGGGGAGGGGTCCCTGAAGGAAAAAAATTCGATTTTTTCCATGAAAAATGTCCGAAAAAACGGTTTAAAAAGTAGTAATTTTTGTCTAAAAAATGATAAAATATGTACTTATGGCGCGAAGCGCCGAGAAAATTGACGTTTTTGACCATTTTTTGTTCAAAAATTGACATTTTTCATGGAAAAAATGACATTTTTCAGTATTTTTCCGACTAAAACTATGGGGGTCCCTAGGGCTACCATATGGCTAGCCATAGGATTGGAAAATCCTGGGGGGGGGGTCGCCCAATGGCTAGCCATATGGTCGACGATTTCTGGGGGGGGGGTCCCCATAGCACTTCCCCCCCCAATTACATGTATGTGTCATAATGCATTGAAGGAAAAAATCATATTGTCATTATAGTTAATGTTTCACTTATCAGAAACAACCAAAAGTGACCTAAGATTTACATTTGCCCAGTAAATAATCACATGCAAGGCTGATTAATGCAGGAATTGCCATAGAAAATAGGACACTATTGGTTAGGTCGCCCGAAAAACCATCAGCTGATATTCAAAAAAGTCAACTATCAGCCAATGCTAATACATCGATCATTCACTACTCTCGTTCACTACTTTCATGAGAAAACTGCCAAGAAAATTTTATGTTTGAAATATACGTAATAATGACTGAATTTTAATCTCGAATGTAGAATAAGATTTAATTTGTTTTCCTTCTAGCAGTGGAAATGATCAACGAAATTCTTTGACCTGTGACCCGTAATGCGCTGATCTATCCTAAATAACGGGTAGGGTCGGGTCAAGAATCTTTTTTCCCCTTTCGGGTCGGGTTGGGTAAGAAAAAATAAGGCAGTATCGGGTAGCATACCGGGTCAAAATGCCCGATACATCCCTACCGCATACCCACGTTATTTATTTGCACAAACATTTTTTTCCGAAACGCATTTGAAAAAAACTTTACTTTATGAGTTTTGGAGACGAATAAAATGTCGATTCTCAGCGTTTTATCATTATGAATAATTCTGTATTCCACTTCGGCATTGTGTAAGTCGATTGAAAATAAGTGAACTTTCAATTCGAAAATAATTGATTAATTCATTAATTTGAGCACAAAGAAGTCGAATTAACATTCCCATTTTCACCGTTTCTGTAGCATGTTGCTGCAGTCTTTCATTTTGAAATAATCGATGCAGCGAGATCACAGCCAAATTCTATTAAAAATTATGGAAGGCTCATTGAGTCTGTTCAATAAATTTTTCCTTCATGATAAGGACGCCTTGATGATCACTCTTTCCAACCATTTTAAGATTATCGGAATTATTTCCTGATCTTCAGTAAGGCTGCGTTTCCGGAAACTATGAATGCTGCATCGATCATTTCAAAATTGATGGAAAATAGACATATTTCGTTTAAAGAAATTCGTGTGAAAATTTTACTTTTGCGTAAATCGATTTTAATCTGTGATTCCAGCTTGTTTATCGTGGAACAGGAGTCAAGAACCAAATGAACATTGTAATTACTTGACAAATTCATGGAAATCCCCCGATCGTACATAAAGTTGATTGGACGAGCCATAATAACCCCCCTCAAAAAAATCGTCGGTTATATGGTTAGCCGTAAGGTGAACTCTTCAAGATTTGCCAATCATATGGGTGAAATGAGTAATCGATAGAAACCCTATCCCTTTGATCGAAAAAACTGAAATATGCCAATTTTTTTTGGTAGAAAGTGTTCATTTTTGAAACATAAAAGTCAAAAATGTAATTTTTTTTACCGCTTCGCGCCATAAATATATATTTCAACTGTGTTTGTTTTAATTACTATTTTTTGAACCGTTCTTCAGATTCTTTAGGTGAAAGAATAGAAATTTTTTCCTTCCATGACGCCAGCTAAAATTCTGGCCAATCGATGACTTCGGCCAGAAAAAAGTCGTTTTACCTCGCAGACCTCAGAGGTGCGTTACATGTATGCATCAAATTTGTAAAATATGTCCATTGTTATGATTTGAGCTGCTTGATTATTAATACTCGTAATGCTATTTCAGAAGGTTATGTAGAAGCATATTCTTGTAAATCTGTTTAAAAAAAACACGGAAAGATGGTGGTAAAATTGGAACGATATGGCTGAAGGCAGTTGATAGAAACACGACACTCTAAATAAAATAATTATGTACTCGTACTTCTGAGTTTCTTTCGCCATAATATTGCCATTTTGAGCGTGTTCGAACATACTGTCAACGATATTAAGAGAAGCTGACCGTAAAACCGAATGATTTTTTGGTTTCGCTTCGCTCAGTGGATTATTGATCGTGAATGCTTCACCGATCAGACGGTATTGACTTTGTTCTGATTCGATATCGCTGAATTTTCTGTTCAATTGGTTTTTAGTTGACTGTATGTCGCTTATATTAGTTACCGAGTAATATTTCTACAAAAAAAATTTCAGTTTATAATAGAGTTATTCAAATGAGGGCACGAAAGATTTACGCAGTAGTTTTCGGTACATATGCAATGCGAAATATTTGATATTTTTGCAATTTTTGACTGGAGGCATACTAGGTCAAAATAGTAATGTAAGACCACTTACATGCCCCATAGAAACATCCTGTTCATTTTTTCTCTGCATTTCTTCGACCATAGCTTCAGTCGCTGCTAATTGTGCCCGAAGGTCCAGATAATCTTCCAAGGTTACGGTAGCTTCAGCTTGCTTAGGTAGATTGAAGTTTGTACTTTCTTTTTTCACTGGCGTTTTTTTTTGCTTTTTCGTCACTTTTGTTCAATAAAGTTGCCCTATTCCGGCCGTTGGTCACATCTTCGCTATCAGATGCTACCACATCGTACACTGGACTATCGCTTTTTCGCCGAATGCCAGACTTTTGGAAATCTAGAATGAACTGAAATCAGCCCTCGAGAAAATTTCCATATTTGCATAAAATTGTTCGGACACGAAATTTTAGTCTTACGTCAAAAATTTAGGTAAAAAAGACCATTATCTGTAACCACTCATGTGTTACCTTACCTGAATTATGATTTTCAGAAAATAATCCACCGCTACTAGCTGTACTGTGCAACGATTCGTTGGGCGCTCTGCAGCCGTGCACAAAAGATGAGGCTGTGGCCGACGAAGACATAGATTTGGTCAATTTGCCGCCAATATCGAACGATGCCTACAAGGATTCGATACGAAATGGCTTGGAATACGATAGTAAGGCTTTATTGCGACGATGATAAATGTATAATTTATCACGGGGTATGACACAATAATCAATTCGTGCTGCCAAGAACTGGCGCCAAATGGCCAAAAATAATGTTTGGACTATTTTCCCAAAAAGCAACATATTCGAAAAAAGGAGAAAATGTCGTCTTCGTTATAAATTTAGTTATGCATATTAGTGAGTACCATATAATTTTGAATCTATGTGTAAAAAATACCTGATTAGACGGGCAAGCGCAACACCGACGTTTAGCTTCTGCCAAAACGTCAACGATTAACGTGCAGAATTCGCGATCAGTAAATTTGGCCAGTTTTTGACGATACTGATTACGAATAGAAGGCAAATCGGAGTTTACGGGCAAAAAAGGCGCAACGTATCGATCCCCTGTTAAGAATGCATCGTCGCTCAAACAGACCGACCTATGAGAATTTCATATTTTATCGGTCATGAATCAACGCATGAATATTACACATGCACGACGACATTCAAGATAATTTCTAAATTTAATTTTTGGAAAAATCTTGTGTGATTCAGATTAGCGATCAAGTCAAATTTTTCACCTTCCCTGAACATGTATTGCAATTCAACCAAAAGTAAATCCTATCTCCACTTGTAATATCGTGCATGTGTATACAGATCAAATGTGATTTGTTATTTTCCACAGTTTTTTAAAAATAATTATTTTCAGGGATTTTCTGGCTGAGCGAAAATCGTGGAACTGAAAATTGAAAGTCGAAAACGAGATTCCTGAGGATACTTCTAAGTTGAATTTCGGTGTAGATTCAGTTGACATATTCAACAATTTGTTTGAAAATGTCGCGACTTTTTGTTCCTTACTTCAAATGACAACTCGGAGATACAATTTTAGGCGACTATACAAGTGTTTTCAATATCTTTTGATATGTACAACACATATGCATAGAATCGATAACATTGGCATTAATACCACTTTTTGCATAAAATCACGTCTAGGCCAAAAAAGTTTAATGACTCGATCGAACAAATTGACTTTTTTCAAAGCATGGCAACGTTCATACGTGTAACTAAGAGGTCCAAGTAGTCTGGTCAGTCGGATTTTTTATGGATGGGGTCATTGATTGCCAAAAACTTGGGCGAGGAGTCTTGGAAGGATAAAAATTAAAAGTATAAAAATGTGTATTCACTAGATACGTTCCGGTTTCAATTTTTGGTTTTTCGGTTTCAGCGTTGCAATCATTGAAATTATGGTTTCGGTTTAACTAATTTCAAAATTGAGGTTTCAATTTCTCAGTTTTGAGGACACGTATGAAACAGATATCAAGAAAGATTTTTATATCCTAAAGTAAAAGTAACTGCCCTGAATGATAACTAGATGAAGTTTTAACGCTAAATTTTGGATTTTAAGTTTTTCATGGAATTTTGTGTTTTTCTGCTGGGTTTCTGTGGATTCCATTGAACATTCTCAGTTGTCGGATTGAATAAAAACTAAGTTTAATTTGCTTGAATTGAATTCACATAGCTGATATTGTAGATCTTCAGGTTGCTCGTGTCGTCAAAAGTTTGTGCTCAAAAATTTCACACATTACAGCAATAGTTTTTCAGAAACTAATGATTTTTCGGAAGTGCAACATTTACTTAGATGCGAGGTTGACAGTAACATACAGGGCCGTGCACAAGGGGCGGGGGGCGGCCGCCCCCCATTCAGGCAGTAAGCACTTAGTGTATCGCGTGAAATCGACATTTTCTGGAGCTATTTAGTGAAAACAATTTAGTCCTCCCCCCATGAAAAAATCCTGCGCACGGCCCCGCATATATATATATATACATATATCAAGTCCGGTAAAAATTAAACAGTTTTTCTAAACAGGATAAGGGGTCTGAAGCCAGGAATTTGTTCCGGGGGCGCACACATTTTTTTAACTTAATTTACTGTAAAATTGGCATTTCTGACTTGACTTTTTCTTGAAGAAAAGAAAACCTTTCTGGAGGCTATGGATTCCCCAACCCCACTGCCGACAGGCCTGTATACATATATGACATATTAGCCAATTCGAAGTTGATTGATTGACATCTACATAAATCAACAGTTTTACCTTACAGTTTTCTAGGAAAACTATCTAATTTATAGCACAAACAGCAAGTAATCTTTTCAAAAATAGCCTAACGTTTCTCAATAAGATAATCTCTTCACACTTTCCGCTTACTTTATTTTACTTTTTTGCGGTACATCCTCACTTTGCATTTACAAAACTTAATGATAGAAATTTACCATTCACTTTCCACCTCCCGCCTGTCTAATTCGTCGTAAACGTCTTGCGCTAATTTTTCGAAACTCGCGTCGTTCAAACCTTGAATACGTCGTCTCAACGGTTTCAAACGTACAATGTTGCTCGTAGAAGAATCTGATATAGCGATGGACTGACCAGATAGAGCATGTAACGATGAAAGTTCCGGCACGATGAAATGTTGATGGTCCAGCATCATAGAGGAATGATCAGGCTTCTTGGAGCATAGATAAAACGACATGCGATCGGTCACTTCGTATTGTAGGTCAAAAAGATGACTGGCCAAATCGAAGTGGCCAGCTTGTTTAGCATGCTCGTAGGGTGTCAAACCACCGAAATCTGGTTGCATGGGATCAGCGCCATATAAATACAGCAACTCGACCTGTAAGTGTATGAATCTTCAATAGAATAATTAGGAAAGGAGATTTGCGGCAATAACGAGGAAGATAATTGAAAATTTTCAACGTCATATTCTTTGTCATAAATTTCAAAATTTACCTGTAGGTCCTGACCTTCTCTTGCAGCTATGTGCATCGGAGTGAAGCCTGTGTCTGGATCGACGTAACCCATCGGATTGGCACCCTGAGCTAGAAGCCTTAACGTTGTCTCTACGTAATTCGTTCGGACACACGAATACAATTGTTTATTAATCTCTCTGAAGGCTTCTATTAATGATACGGCCGATATACCTCCCATCGTACCATCTTCGCCTTCTAAAATTTTGAAATATGGACATGCAAGAAAAATAGATTTTGGTAGACTATGATGGCCAAAAAAATCCAGCCGGTAACATCAATTTCGACTTTGTCATCTGCTAGACAATGAGAGGTCTAGCTGGTTGAATGACCCGAATTTTTGGTTGTCTGTCTGACTTGTGAATTTTGATTGGTTGGTTGGTTGAATGGCTGGTTGGCAACACTATCTAGCCACTTGAAAACATCAACACATTGCCCAGGTTTAAAATGGGTAGGAGGGATAGCTCAGACCGTCCCACATGGAGAGGTAGGGCGGGATTACTGCATACATGTAACGGGGTCCCAAGGTCCGGAGGGGGGAATCGGACGACTTTTTTTGGGCCGGGGGTCAGTAATTCCCAAAATTTGGGGGGGGGGGGGGGGGAGGGGCCTCTCAAGGAAAAAAAAATCGATTTTTTCGCGAAAAAAGTCCGAAAAATAGTAATTTTTTTCTAAAAATACTGAAAACATGTATTTATGGCGCGAAACGCCCAGAAAATCCACATTTTTGACCATTTTTTGTTCAAAAATTGACATTTTTCATCCAAAAATTAACATTTTTCAGACCCCCAATTACATGTACGGATTACCGTATTTAAAGTCGTAAAGATTTATCATTGGATGTCTGATTTTGACGAAAGGGAATTTTACGGATATTTGGACAACTTATCTCCGAAAATTTTGATCTTTATGCCTGCTTAAAAATCCAATCTTGGGGATATTTGGTTTAGCTGATTTTCGAAAAAGAAAAAAACAACGTTGTTTTCAGTCTAAAATCGCTCGTTAACATTCAATCAAAGTCATACATGCAATCATACATGTAATTGGGGGGGGGGGAGTGCTATGGGAACCCCCCCCAGAAATCGTCGACCATATGGCTAGCCGTTGGGCGACCGCCCCCCCCAGGATTTTCCCATCCTATGGCTAGCCATAGGGTAGCCCATGGACCCCCATACTTTTGGTCGGAAACATATATCAATTTTTTGATGAAAAATGTCGATTTTTGAACAAAAAAAAATGGTCAAAAACGTCAATTTTCTGGGCGCTTCGCGCCATAAATACATTTTTTATATCGTTTTTTAGATAAAAATCACTATTTTTTAAAGTCTTTTACGAACTTTTTTCGTGAAAAAATCGAATTTTTTTCCTTCAGAGACCCTTCCCCCCAAAATTTTGGGAATTACTGACCCCCGGCCCAAAAAAGTGGCCCAACCCCCCCCCCAGAGCTCAGGGCTCCGTAACATGTATGCATGCAATGGGGGAGAAGTGTCATAAGAACCCTCCAGAAATCGTCGGTCAAATAGCTAGTTATAGGGACGTCAACTTTTATGGGAAAAAAACTGAAAAATTCAAATTTTTGGCAGAAAATAGACATTTTTAAGCAAAAACGGTCAGAAATTTCATTTTTTCGGCGCTTTATCGTTTTTTAACATAAATATTATTTGTTTAACTATTTCCAGGACAAATTTTTGGTTGACCGCCTGATTTTTGAATTTTAGTTTCCTAATTCCAACTCGAAATCCATGGATTTTTTCTGTTTTTCCTGAGTTTACGAAAAACTATTTCTTAGTGACTTTTTTAGTTTTTCAGCTAGTTGACAATACCACCTAGCTAAAATCAAAAAATTGCCTATGTTTGTAGGCCAGCGGTTGTGTGGCTACTACAAGCGCCAAGTCGGCCGTTAATAGCTGAGACAATGTAAAATGTTCCTACTTTTGAGATAATGACTCAAACGAATTGGTTCTTAAATTTTCGGCTATCTTCCAGAACTTGCGGCAAACACAATTACCGGATAAACGCGAGAAATTTGGCTTCAGAACAAAGGCTTGATCAACGTATTTAGATTTGATAAAATCAGCTTTCGACGGATAAAGTGGATCACCAATAGTCGGTTTTCGCCTAAAACGACCAGATGTGGACGGATCCAATAAAAAATGTTCCCAAACGTTGTTAGATCCAGCATTGTATAATGTTTGAACCAATGCCGTTTGAATAGGCGTACAGAAACATCCAGCTTTGCTTGACCTTGGAAAAATAAAAAATTCCATTCCATGCATATACATGTAACGGGGCCCCGAGGTCTGGGGGAGGTCGGACGACTTTTTTTGGGCTGGGGGTCAGTAATTCCCAAAATTTTGGGTTGGGGGGAGAGGTCTCTCAAGGAAAAAAATTAGATTTCACGAAAAAAGTCCGAAAAATGGTTCGAAAAATAGCAATTTTTGTCTGAAAAGAACGAAAAAATGTACTCATGGCCCGAAGCGCCCACAAAATTCACATTTTTGACCATTTTTTTGTTCAAAAATTGACATTTTTATCAAAAAATTAACATTTTTCCGTCCAAAAGTATGGGGATTTCTACGGCTAGCACATGGTTAGTAGTGATGGACCGATGCATCGGCCGATTGTTGCGTTTTTTTGCCATCGGCCGATGTTTTGCCAAACAATCGGCGGCCGATTGTTTTGAAACTTCTTGCTACAATAAATGGAGGTGCTTATGCCTAAAAAACAGATTGTTCACATTTATATTTTACAGTACTTTGGTGAATAAATTACTTTTTTGTGAAAATGGTTGTTTTAGTGTCTGGCATGACTGCCCTGTATAGTCATGAGTCCCAAAAAAAAACCAGTGGAAATGGAACCAAAAAATACCAGCTAATATCTCGTTAAATATGAAAGATCGATCAACCAAACTTTTTTTCATTCATTACAGCGCTAAAAACTGCATATATACAACTTTTTACGTTTCAGAATTCATCGGGTTATTTTTGGGCGTATGGTTGGAAAACATGTGAAAAAGGGCAAATTTCGACTAGTTTTACGCCTATATTTAACGGCTAGCGCTGGCTAATACCCCTGCTATCACTATACCGTGCTGTTTCATTATGTTAGGCTCAATATAGAAGTACGTTTTATGACATTTTGTGCCATCATAACGTTACTTCTCGGGTTACTGTAGTATTCTAAAGTGGACCTAAAAAAAAACCAGGTGGAACCAAAAAAAAACCACCTACATTTTGCTTGTTTGTTTTACTAGTTGAATTGTAAGGGTCTAAAAACGCACATATCTAAAGTCTGTAAGCAATATCGTTGCTTTCTCGTAAAAAAATACGATGATTAATTTTGTGGAACCAAAAAAAAACCATGTGACCAAAAAAAAAACCACGTCCGATATTCGCGTAATATGTGTTGTTCACGTTTATTATTATGATATTATCAATTTTATACCTTTATATTTCCTTTCTCAGATTTTAAATATTATTAAAACGTCGATATGTCTAATTCTAAATACGTCAAGAAGACTGGATTGCGTCCATGGGTATACCCGTAAAGGCTATGACCAAAAAACAGTTTGTGAATAACGTTTCACAAATCTGGTTCAAAGGTGGGGGATAGTGAAAATTCTAACAGAGAATAATAATGTGCCAAACACAGTTACGTATTTATATAATTAGACATGTCGTCGAAAAATGTGAAAGCTGTTTTCGAAGCCGTTGGTATCTATCCTTTCAACCCTGAAAGATACGATCGTTCTTGTTTTGATCCGATTCTCGTTGAAAAGTACAACCGTTGGATTGAGATGGGCCAGCCAGACGAAATGCTGTCCGATGATCAGGATAAAGATCAAGAAGAAGCTGCACCAGATAACATTGATCAGCCGGTTAGAACACAAAAATTATTGCACTTTTCAAATGTTTCAACCATATATTTACCCTTTTTTGTATGTTTTAGAACCGCAATTAAGATCGGTGGATTCCGCCGCCACCGTTGGACAACGATGGGAATCCAGTGAAAGGACAATGGGTGTGGATCGGTGAAGATGATGACGACAGATTAAGTGACACGCCTGCAAGCTCAACAACTAGTGGTCAAAAATCAACAACATTTTTGGACATCGTAGCTAAGCGTATGAATCAAACTACGCCAACGCCGGTCAACAAACGTGTGAAACAGGTCAACATGAACGCAGCTGTCATCACGCAAGAGGAGATCGATGACCAACTTCAAGCCAGAGCGACTGACGAAACGCCAAAGAAGCCGAAACGTCGCACGACAACAGTCAGCTCGAGCGACGAGGAAAGTGATGATGATGGTTCGGTGTTGAATAGCGACGAGCTGAGCAAATCTGATCAAGATCAACCTAGCGACCTTGACAACGACGAAGAAGTGTTGAAAACTGACACCATCAGAAAAATTTTGAACGAGCCGAATTGCGACGTCAAATATAAAGGTATTAAGAAGGAAATGTTTTTATGGATATCATTACACATTGAGTCATGCTTTTAAGGAAAGCTTTTTGCCGTGCACTTCGACAAGCCTAAAAAATTCTACATTGGCTGCTTGCACTTGACGTTTTGTGAAGAAGCGGGTAGCGACGTCACTGAAGTGGCTTTCAAATTTTTGGACTTCGAAGGCGACGGACGGTACTACATGAAGCCAAACGTAGTAGTTGAAACAGTGCCGGCCAGAAATGTGTTCCTTGGTCCCATAGAGTACGAGCCCATAAAAAATGATGGATATTTGTTGAAAAATATTACGTTCGAAGAAATTAGCCGCGCCTGGGCTACATTTTCTGCAAATTTATAACGTGCCAAAAAAAATGATTTTGAATGATTGAAATAAAATTTTGAAAAATTCGGTTTTGTTTTTATATATGATGAAAATAGTATTTTGCAGTCATCCTTACTTCTAAGAAGCATAAAAAACGTCGTTAAATGCAAAATTACGCCGAAAAAACGGCTGGTTTTTTTTGGTCCGCTGGTTTTTTTTTGGTTCATTTCCAAAAAATGTGGTTTTTTTTCTAACTCACTCAAAAATATTTTTCTGAATTTGTGCGTATGCCTGTAACTTCTTTCAACTATCAATAAATAGAGGTCCAAAAGCCTCATATAAAAAGCATCAAAAGTTTTTTTAACCATCAACATTCGATATATTAGAGCTTAAATTCGTGAAAATGGTTTTTTTTAGGACCCATGACTATATATTGTCATTGATGAACTAAATAACAAGAATTTGACAAGCTATGAATGGGATATTTTAGCCGCCGTAAGATTATTTTAATATATGTTTAATGTATCCACACCTCAGATAATTATGTTATGACAGCTTGTCAACTTGTCATTCCAAATTGTAAAAATCTATGAATCAGAAAACGCCTGTATTTCGGAAAAAATAGCTGAAAAAAAGTAAGCTAGATTTTGTGCCTAAATTTTTTTGAAAATAAATTAAAGAATTGTATCATTAAGAATTTTACCACTCAATCCACAATAGTAACTTTCCTGGTTTGGGTTCATCAAAGGACGAATTGTTGGAAAAAAATAAATCAATATTTTTGTGGAAATGATAATGGAGCTCACTTTAAACCCATTGAGGACAATAAATTTCATTCTTTGACATCCTTACTAGATTCTCGATTTAAAAAGGAGGCTGGATTGAAATTTGAAATATAATTTATAATGATCATACAAACCAGAATTAAATAACTTGAGCCTTCCCTGATCCTCAAGCAGTAGAGAAGTTTGGACTAGCTTTGGTTAAAATGGTTGTTGATCAAAAACAACAAAATCAATGCTTTTCTAAAAATGTGGTTCAAGAATTGATAAATCTTCAAGCTCATCATCCAAACTTTCTCAGCAAGCCACAATTTAATACTAATGTAAATAATTCAAGCATTTACACAAAACTGACAAATTTCAGGCACCATTTAGCCATGCAAGTTCATCTGAAGATAAGCTGGAGCCCGAAAAATGTGCAATGTCAACATGTGAGCAAGCAAAAGCCATCATTTTGGAATACATTGCTGAATCAAAACTAAACTTTGATTCTTCGCCACTAAAATATTGAAAGAAAAATGCCGCAACAAAACCAGAATTAGCTAACGTTAGTGAAAATAGTGAGCACTTAAGAACGAGTTTCATTATGAAAAAATTTTTTTTAGCTTGCCATGAAATTTTTACCAGCTCTAATTGGGTCAGTAGCTAGTGAATGATCATTTTAAAAAGCAAAAGATGTTACAAGTGGAAAAATATCCCATTTATTGCGGAAAAATTATTCAATAGTGCAACTTTGAAAAACAAGCTGAAGTTGAAGAAACTCCTAGTTAACTCAGCAATCAAAGTGAAGATAGTACAACAGATACTTTTTTTTGATGACATATTGGATGAATGGAAATGTTGTTAATTATTGAATGTTAAAAATATCAATAAAACTTTGTGAATAATTCTAACAATTTTAATTTTATTACACTGCAGTAACTTCATGTTGCATTTTGTACATGTTACAGCCGATGCATCGGCAATCGGCCATCGGTGACTCTGGCCGATGCATCGGCATCGGCCGATGGCAAATTTTTGGCCATCGGTTCATCACTAATGGCTAGCCATAGGATTGGGAAATCCTGGGGGGGGGGGCGGTCGCCCAATGGCTAGCCATATGGCCGGCGATTTCAGGGAGGGGGGTTCCCATAGAACTTCCCCTCCCCAATTACATGTATGATTCCATGAATTAAAAAAATTCTTGACAGTTTTTTCCACTACAGATAACGTGACAAGTTAGTAGGCTGGGCTATGCGCTCGAAGAAATAAAAATTGCCAGTCAACTCTCCGTCCTTCTAACGTAATTACTAATTAGCACTAACACAGTTTCTACCTTACTATCCTAAACTTCTTATATTAACATTGTGAGTTCGGAATTATACACTGCCAATAAGTAAAATTATATAATATTAATAAGGCATTTTACCTGATTGGTTTCACCAGTGAAATATGACGACCAAGACTTCTATGAATGCTACAACATTCCGTACAAAGGAACACTCCTCTGTTCAAAGAAACCCAACCGACTTCAGTATCACAGCAATCGGCACAGACTGGCGAACTTCCTCCAACGCCAGAAATCGGTGGAATCGGGGGCAACAACTTTTGTACGAGTAGGGACAGTAGTATTCATGCAACAACCAGAACACGAAACTGAAAGAATAGTCATGGTTCAAAATAGGATCAAATTTTCGAAAGTGAATTTAAACACTTTCATCGCTCTTTACAAACAATGAAGCGAACAGGACAATCACCGATGGGCAATCGAGCGATTCGATGCGCTGTTTTTTCGGTCCTATGTTTGCGCTATGATACGGAAATATTATTGGAATTTTTCCACAACCGTTAAAACGGCAACCTTTTTTGACCAAACACATGAAAGCTCAAGATTCTACGAATTTCTGGCTGTAGCATAGACAGGCGTGTTGCAAATAGAATTATTTAGAAGGAAACATATTATCCAGAAGTCGTATATAGATTTTTCCAATAAAATCGGTATATTGTACATATTGGTTTGATGAGAGGAACTACAGACACAAAATATTCAGCCATTTTATATCTCAAAAAAGACAGGTGAGCCGGTTTTCAACGATGAGAACGAAAACTGACACCCACATTACTTTGAAAGTTTAAATTAATGGTGATACAGTAAAACAAAATAATTTTTTTGCTATTTTAGTATATTTCCATACCATAAGAACCGGGCGCTGAATAACAAAATAAACGTAATAATAAAATGGCGTTGCATAAAAAATAAACATGTTTGGTGGTACTCAAGCGCTGCATTAAAAATTAAGATACATAAGAATGTGCAGAGCGGCCGAGCCGAGCACTATTTTTACAAATCGGCATTTTTACGGACTAAAGTTGCGAAAATGAGAAATTTTTTCTGAATAGTCTCCAAAGTCTGGAAAAAACTCTGGTGTTCCAGGTCAAAAAGGGTGCATTTAGTGAGTAATCTCAAAATTCATAGTATTTTTTATTCAGTTTAAATGAACTGAAGCGGCAATAAAAAATTTTACTCTCATTTTTCAGTTGCGTTGCTGACTTCCATGTATTTGCAATCTCGGATATCATATAATGAGTGAAATTTGACACTTTATTTGGAAATATAATAAAAATTGGAATTATTGATCTCGATTATGCATGCACATAAAGGGTAAACTCTACCACCTGAGACCCTGGACAACCTCCCTTGGCCCGAAAAAAATCGTCAAAACACCACACTGAACTTTTTCCAAGAAAATGGGGAAGAAAATTTGACCCGTTTCCCGATTTTGGGGAAAAGGCCGGCGGGGAAAAAACAGTGAGTATGGGTTAGTGTGTGGGGGAGGTTGGGGAAACCCTCCCTCCAACTCGGTTGGACCTCCTAACCAAATTTTGGGACCCTCATCCAACGCGGTCGGACATAGTACCTAATAGAGATGTACGGGGACCCGGACCCGAAATGAGACCTGAAATTACCCAACCATTTCGTTGGACCCGAACCCGATATTTTTATAATTTTGGACCCGGACCCGGTCCCGATATTTTCAAAACATTTATAGTTTTTATTATGTGAGAATAAAGTATATCGCACAGATAAGCGCTTTCAAAAGTACAATGGACACGGACCCGAAATGAAACCCAAAATTACCCGACTATTTTGCTGGACCCGATATTTCTAAAATTTTGGACCCGATACATCTCAGGTACCCAAATGTTGGGACCCTCTCCTTGACTCGAAAAAATTGGGCAAGAAAAATATTTTGACATTTCTTGGAAATTTTTTTTGCAATTTTCGACCATTTTGGGAATCCCCCAACATTTTGAGGAAAATTTTGGTCATTTTCCGAATATTTCGAGACACCCAAACATTTTGAGGAAAATAGGTAGAGGCACCCAACATTTTGAGGAAAATAGTTTTCGGTATATTTCTAGCGAGGAGAAACTTTTTTTTGTGCCCTTGGCGCAAATTTTTTTTTGGCTTCTTGTGCCAACTGACACAAATG